>JAHLJT010004567.1:162420062-163620062 GCA_031308135.1 Acheta domesticus
GTCTGTCCGTCTGTCTGTCCGTCTGTCTGTCCGTCTGTCTGTCCGTCTGTCTGTCCGTCTGTCTGTCCGTCTGTCTGTCCGTCTGTCTGTCCGTCTGTCTGTCCGTCTGTCTGTCCGTCTGTCTGTCCGTCTGTCTGTCCGTCTGTCTGTCCGTCTGTCTGTCCGTCTGTCTGTCCGTCTGTCTGTCCGTCTGTCTGTCCGTCTGTCTGTCCGTCTGTCTGTCCGTCTGTCTGTCCGTCTGTCTGTCCGTCTGTCTGTCCGTCTGTCTGTCCGTCTGTCTGTCCGTCTGTCTGTCCGTCTGTCTGTCCGTCTGTCTGTCCGTCTGTCTGTCCGTCTGTCTGTCCGTCTGTCCGGCCGTCTGTCCGGCCGTCTGTCCGGCCGTCTGTCCGGCCGTCTGTCCGGCCGTCTGTCCGGCCGTCTGTCCGGCCGTCTGTCCGGCCGTCTGTCCGGCCGTCTGTCCGGCCGTCTGTCCGGCCGTCTGTCCGGCCGTCTGTCCGGCCGTCTGTCCGGCCGTCTGTCCGGCCGTCTGTCCGGCCGTCTGTCCGGCCGTCTGTCCGGCCGTCTGTCCGGCCGTCTGTCCGGCCGTCTGTCCGGCCGTCTGTCCGGCCGTCTGTCCGGCCGTCTGTCCGGCCGTCTGTCCGGCCGTCTGTCCGGCCGTCTGCCCGGCCGTCTGTCCGGCCGTCTGTCCGGCCGTCTGTCCGGCCGTCTGTCCGGCCGTCTGTCCGGCCGTCTGTCCGGCCGTCTGTCCGGCCGTCCGTCCGGCCGTCCGTCCGGCCGTCCGTCCGGCCGTCCGTCCGGCCGTCCGTCCGGCCGTCCGTCCGGCCGTCTGTCCGGCCGTCTGTCCGGCCGTCTGTCCGGCCGTCTGTCCGGCCGTCTGTCCGGCCGTCTGTCCGGCCGTCTGTCCGGCCGTCTGTCCGGCCGTCTGTCCGGCCGTCTGTCCGGCCGTCTGTCCGGCCGTCTGTCCGGCCGTCTGTCCGGCCGTCTGTCCGGCCGTCTGTCCGGCCGTCTGTCCGGCCGTCTGTCCGGCCGTCTGTCCGGCCGTCTGTCCGGCCGTCTGTCCGGCCGTCTGTCCGGCCGTCTGTCCGGCCGTCTGTCCGGCCGTCTGTCCGGCCGTCTGTCCGGCCGTCTGTCCGGCCGTCTGTCCGGCCGTCTGTCCGGCCGTCTGTCCGGCCGTCTGTCCGGCCGTCTGTCCGGCCGTCTGTCCGGCCGTCTGTCCGGCCGTCTGTCCGGCCGTCTGTCCGGCCGTCTGTCCGGCCGTCTGTCCGGCCGTCTGTCCGGCCGTCTGTCCGGCCGTCTGTCCGGCCGTCTGTCCGGCCGTCTGTCCGGCCGTCTGTCCGGCCGTCTGTCCGGCCGTCTGTCCGGCCGTCTGTCCGGCCGTCTGTCCGGCCGTCTCTCGGTCCGGCCGTCTCTCGGTCCGGCCGTCTCTCGGTCCGGCCGTCTCTCGGTCCGGCCGTCTCTCGGTCCGGCCGTCTCTCGGTCCGGCCGTCTCTCGGTCCGGCCGTCTCTCGGTCCGGCCGTCTGTGAACAACACTAGCGCTTTAACCATACGTGCAATTTCTTCCAAAATGAAAATTCCGCGTTCATTCCGCGTCCACTGGAGGCGCCGCGATTTTTAAAAAAACTATCTCAAAATTTGGGTGTACTTTACTTGAAGCCGTCCGAATATTTTCAAAATTTTCTCAAAACCGGCTCGAAGTTTTTTCTTTAAATGTCTTTTAGAATAGAGTAAAATACACTTATTAATGTGTCTTAGTACCCATTTTCATGGTTAACTGATTTTTCAAATATTACAAAATATTCGAATTTTTCCGCCATCTTCCTCCAACTCCAATTGAAGATTGAAATTTTTCCTCCAATTAAAATTTGTTCTCCGGTGCGAGTTCTTTCATTAAGATCAGATACATTTTTTGAACATTTTAGTGGTTTTCGTGCAATATTGCGTGCAATATGTGCAATTTAAAAAAATACAAAAATATTTTCTCATAAACGGCTCCAAATTTTTTCCGTAACCATTTGGTAGGGATAGTGCCTAATGTAGTCTACAACATGACATAAAAGCCATATTTAGACGTAGATGACGTAAACGCCATATTGCTCTATTCTTTTGGTTTAAAAAATTGCAAAAATGTATTTTTTTGACTTGTCTCTCACGTTGTTAATATTTACATTAGCGGCGATTTGTTCAAATTAATATATTAATGAGTACTTGTGCTTTAAATAATGTGAAGTAAAGTTTCAGGAGAACTCAACCGCTTTTTGTGAAAAGTAGCTCCAAATTTTGCATTTTCAGAAATGCTTCAACGCCATTTTCTCATAAATAGCTGCAAATTATTCTTCAAATATTTGGAACATATAGTGTTAATTACATTCTTTTATATAATGTAAATTTTAATTTGAGGTATTTTTTGTTTTTGCGAAAAATACTTAAATGTGTTTTTTTTAAGATCTCTCACACCTTTAATATGCACATTTCCAGCAACTGTTAAACATTGTTGTATTTGTGAGTGTAAGTGATTCAAATGACTTTAAATGAAGTTTTTCGAACACTCATAAATTTTCTGTGAAAATGAGCTTCAAATTAAACGCCATTTTCTTAAAAATGACTCCAAATTTTACAAAGAAAATTGTCATTTAGGACTAGGTTTTATTGTTCTTTAATATTTTAAAATTAATATTTCCGTTTTACCATTAGGAAACCCAAAAATTAAAAAATGTAAAAAATTGTATTTTGGGCAGTGATAGATGGCAGCTGGCACGAGAATGCGGCAATTCAGAAAAGCTAGCCCAGAGCTAAGGAAATAGAATACTAATTCGTCTGTACCATTCTGGATATACCATACTAATACGTCTGTACCATAATGGAACGTCTGTACCATTCTGTAGCACCACTAGTTTCCTTTCCTCATCTGTTCTTTTTAAATTACAAGAAAAGATCATTGAATTCTTATAAATGTGTCATTAGTTAAAGTTATGGACACATTTGAGCCATTCCACGTCAAATCGCATAAGAGGTGACACGACATTTTTTAAAATGTACGATATTTTTTTCTTAAGTCTGGACATCATAAAAAGAGACACGTATTTTTTTATTTACCTGAAAATTGATTATTTGTGTAGTTATGGCTATATTTATTTATGGAATTTACAGGTACTTCACAAAATGAGATCAATTATCTCTCCGAATGTACTAAATATAAAAATTTCTCGTTTGTGTCATTTAATACTTTGAAATGTGTATTTTATTCCTCTGTAAATAAATTTTTCAAAAAATATTTTTTTCATTTTAAAAAATGTATTTTTTCAAAAAAACGTAAAATTTCTATATAAACTCGATGAGATAAAAATTTGAAAAAATACAGGCGTGTTCCTTATTCAATTTTCTATAAAATACAACAAGAAAAAAAGTGGGCACTCCACACATACAGTTCTAAAAAAATCAATTGTAAGTATGAGGGCGCGCTATGCCTACCCATGCACTAACGAATTGTGTTCGGCCAGTCTTTGATGAAAGTGCTGAAGAACTCAAAAAAAGAATGTCCGTCTGCCTGATAAGGGTTTCAAGAGTTATTAGTATTTCAGATGTTCACTCTGCCTCCAGAATGTATGATACTGTGTCATATATATTTTTGTGGGTAACATCGTGGGTGACTTGTGGGTCACCTCTGTTCTTATGAGTGAGAGCGAAAGGAATTGAAATACGAGCCATTCCACGTCAAATCTCACTCGAATTGACACGACTATTTAAAAAAATAAATGACACGAATATATGGCATTCATTCTGGACATCAAAATAAAGGCACGTGTTTTTTTTATTTACCGGAAAATTGTTTATTTGTATATTTTTGCCTTTATTAAATTTTGAAATTTACGCGTACTTTGCAAAATATGATTAATTGACTCTCTGAATGTTCTTAACATAAAAATTACTGGTTTGTTTCGCTTAATTTTTTGATATGTGTATTTTATTCATCTGTAAATTACTTTTTAAAAAAATAAATATTTTGTTAAAAAATTGTAATTATTTTTAAAAAACGAAAATTTCTTTATGAACTCTCTCAGATTAAAATTTGAAAAAAAGGCATAATTCTTGTTCAATTTTCTACAAAACATAACAAGAAAAAAGTGGGCACTCAACACGTATAGATAAAAAAATCAATTGTAATTACGGAATTCGGGCGCGTAGTTCCTGCCCCTGCTCTAACGAATTGTGTTCGATCAGTCTTGGATACTAATGCCGACGAACAATAAAAATAATGGCCCTCTGCCTGATTTGGGTTTCAAGAAACATTAGTAAATCTATGTTCACTCTTTCCACAGAAGGAATGGGTGACAGCAAAACGAATGCTTTTCCTCGTGTCAGCGAAAAAAAATTTTACTGCGAGTCCCTTTGCGTCCTAGGGACGGGGTGCCTTCCTGACCTTGCTCGTGAAATACAATCGACCACTTGTCAAGGGACATGGTAAAATTTTCTGAACATTAGTCGCAATACGCAATACTTATGAAGACAAGAGTTCTAGTATTTGTTCTGTGAATCGTGTGTACACTGTGCAACATGAGTGGCGATCAACGTATGAGATAGATGTTTCAATCCATTTAAACTTTCTGGTAACGATTTTTAAAAATGAAAATCTCCAAGTCATTAGATTGGCGAACTTGTGATTCATTTCGGAAGAAAGGGAATCGGCTTCCAAAACGGCCTTTTCTTAGTGAAGATAACATCGAGGTCTGTGGCTCTAATGGCATTAACGAAAGTAGCGGAACGTCCAGTGAAAAAAGTGGAAATCAAGGAAGTGACAATTTAAGCTCTTCAAATAGTTCAAGTGTCTGCGAAATGAATAAAGAGAAGATAAACATGAGTTTAATTGCATTAGGAGAAACTCCCGCCACGAAAAGAAAATTGGAACAAAATGGCATGAAAAATTTTAGAAAGTTTTACAAAGTGCCAACACAGATAATTTTTTTCACATTGAAGATCCTTCGACGTCCATAGAAAAATCAGACAAAGATACTGTTTAGTAACTTATCGATTACTTTCACTCAACAGATGGCATGACGTTGAAAATATAAATTTTGACAATTTTTGAAAGTTGGACGTACAATAAAATTGAACGACTTTTTGCAGTAACCGAACGCATGATAAAAGTCTAAAACGTTGGCTGAAGAAAATGGAATTTTGTCCAGAACTGAAGTAAATTCGGTAGGGTATTAAAACTGTGCATTGTGACGAAAGTTCAGGAATTCTATGGTTTGCGAGTACTTGTATTTAAAGTGACTTGTGAGGGATCAGAACATGTTAAAATGTCAGTCAAAAATAAAAAATCCGTCATTTAATTATTTTTTTATAAATTTATAAGTTATTTATAAATATATTAATATTATTTATACGTATATTAATACACATAAATATTATTATTTATAAATTCAATCATGAAGGTTCACCACCTCCAGAAGTACTTAAATTACTGCTTCATCCAAAGAAACCGACGACCAGTAACGCAAAAAACGTGTCTACTGCAGCAATTTATTACACACTGGTTCGTAAAATATTAATATCTTTTAAAGTTAGTGAGATCCCACTTTGATTTTTTCTGGACTTATTACCAATACTCTAGTGCATTTATAAATATTTTTTAAAAAAATTTAGCTCATCGATTTTACAAAAATATTCAATTTTCAAAATTTCAGTTTTTAAAAAAAATTGAAAATTCAAAAAGTTGAATATTTTGCAAAATTTTAAAAATTAAGCATGTTTTTAAGTTTCGAATGGAATTGGAACGGAATTTCTATAATTAGTGTATTCAAATATATGATATTTTTAAGTTAGTGATGCGCCTCATTTTTAGCAAATTTCATTATACAATATTTCCGAAAATAATAAAGTTAGAAAAAAAATACACGTGTTCACTAATTTGATCCATGCAACAAACAGAAAAAATTAGAAAATAAATAAAAACATGAAGGTCAAATTTTGGTCTTTTTTCTGCGATTTGACGTGGAATGGCTCATTTATACATTTATTATCAGCTGGAAATTTCACAGCGCCCATTCTTTATTATCACTATACTAATCACTTGGTTTGGATGTTATGAATGTCCGTTGTTTATTATTATTATTATTATTATTATTATTATTATTATTGTTATGTCGCGCTAGTCACGGCGCGCATAAATTTGGAGGTGGCGCGCTAGCGTCAAGGCAGCGCGTCCTGACGGGAGCCGGCGGCGGCAGCAATCAGCTACAGCCACGGTTCGGCGGGCTCGAGCCATGGAGCGAGTCTCGCCGTCGGACGCCGGCCCTTTAAAGGGAGCCGGCCGACGTCCCGGAAGGCAGTTGGAATCTTTCCCGGCATCGAGTGTATTTCGCAGCGGTATTGGAGACAGCACAGTCGACTAAGCAACGCCCCCGGATCTCTCTCTCGCAGTATTACTTCGGACTTCGGCAACACCCTCGGCACGTCACCCGGACTTTGCAACGACCTACGCTCTCTCGGTACATCTCCTGGACATTGAAGATTTGGCTACGACCTGGTTTACTCTACCGGTTGCTGGAACATTGTTTGTACCGAGAAAACGCTACTTTGTTAATAAACTTATTTTAACTGGATCTACTGGTTCTCTTTGGACACAACAATTATTATTGGCGTATCGGACACTCCTGACCCACGCTAAACGATTAACGTGTGTAATTTTTAGGATCGGTTTTTAAGCTGCATACCTCGCTACGACAAGGTTGTTACGCCTTGATGTGTTAATTATGAAGTGATAGGATGATGATCAGGGATGAAGGGACAATGACAAATACGACCATGCCTACGGAGGACTCGAACCTGCAGCCTCCTCGGCGCAGAAGACGGCTACAGCAGCCGCCTGCGCCACGGGGCCGGCTTATAATAATAATAATAATAATAATAATAATAATAATAATAATAATAATAATTATTATTATTATTATTATTATTATTATTATTATCATCATCGTCATCACTATTGTAATAATTTCCTTAGCTATTTTCGCTGGTAAAAATGTTCACCTTCCCCAGAGTTGTTTTGGAACAGGTTCAGTCACAGAAAAAGAAGTTCATCTTATATCTGGACTTCAAGACAATTTTTTTACGATATGGACTGTTTGCAACAGAACTGCGCGCTGTCCCATGATCAGAACGTTTTTCGGTAGTTGATGTTCTTTTAAGTGTTTTAGGAAGCTTTTACTGACAAGGCCTTCCGCCGATATCACGAGTGGGTATGTTTTGCTAACATTTAATTTCCAAATGTGTTTTAGTTCATAAGACAAGTTTTCATATTTGTATTTTTTTTCAATTTCTTTCTGTTTGATATTGTGAGATAATGGTACTGCGATGTCTATTATTACTCCTTATTTTTTCTTTTTATCTATGAAAAGAATATCTGGCCTGTTGTGATCGACAGTACGGTCAGTCAGAACTGGTCTATTCCAATGCAAAAGCGTGAAACTTGATTCCAGGACTGGAGTAGGAGTGTACTTATAGAATGGTGGTGTCAATTCATCCAGTAAATTATGCTGTATTGCGATTGCCCTGCGTACGATTTTCGCAACTTGATTATGCCTTCCCAAGTAAGCACTGTCTGAGAGGGAGGAAAATGCTGCTGTGACGTGTTCTATAGTTCCTCCTACAGCTCCGCATTTCCTACATTTATCCACCACATCTTCTTTCTGACAATGCTTTCGATAGTTTCTGGTCTTAATAACTATGTCTTGAATGGCCATTATAAAACCCTCGGTCTCAGGATATATTTGTTTCTCTAGAAGCCACATCAACGAAGAATGTCTGTCTACATCGTCTTGAAACAAGAGTTTTGGGTATCTTCCGTGAATTTTTCGTTGCTTCCATTCATTGAAGCTCGACTGGTGGGTAGAGATATTTATTTCATAATTTCGCTCATGGAGGTTCAATGGAGTGAAGCCGTAGTCCTCATTAACAGTTAATTCCATTAACGTGTCGGTGGAGTTTAAGAGAACCTGTCGCATTTTTTCCTCTTGTCTCAGGCAGAGAGTTTTTATATTAACTAACCTTCTGCCTTCCATCGTTCGGGGTAGATACAATCTTCTTACTGAAGAGTTTTAATGAAGACAGCGGAATTTATGTAATAGTCTTCTCGTTGATCTATCCAGCTCCTCCAGGTAAGATTCAGTCTACTTAACAATTCCAAAGGAGTAAGTTGGAACCGGCACAGCTCATATATTGATAGCTGAAATCAGATTAACCCCTGATAAGTAAGTGTTTAGCAACTTTGTCAGTCGCTTTTGATATTTTATTCGAAGTTCCTCCTTGATACGATTATGGTCCAGTCGATGGTTTTGAGGGTTTCCCAAATGGCGATATGTTTCTTCAGGTGGTATTTGTTTAATATCACACGCAATTTGGTTTGTATTTTGAATAGTTTCTTTATGAATATTTATTATACCACATTTATCAAGACCGAACTTCATCCCGATGTCATCGCTGAACATTCTTGCTACATTTATCAGCGATTTTAATTTATCTTTTAAGTGTTTTAGGAAGCTCTTATTGACAAGGCCTACAGCTTTAGGTCATCCATGTACAGTAAATGGGTTAGTACTCTTGAGTTTTTCATATTCATTCTATAGCCACATTTAGTTTTGTTCAAGAGAGTTGATAATGGTGTTAGAGCGAGGCAAAACCATAGTGCTGATAGGGAATCGCCTTGAAATATACCTTTTCGCACATCAGCTTTTCCCAAGATATTACCTTGGAATCGTATATTTGTATGCCATTTATTCATTAAATGTTGTAGAATATTTCTACAACATTTAACTGAGGAACTGAGTCAAAAGCCTGGCTGAAATCAATATAACGGATGTGGACATTTCTTTGTCTGAGCTTGCTTCAAGACAACAGAATCAATAATGAGTATGTTTATTTCCCATAGCTCCCTTAATGCAACCTTTCTGTTCTTCTTCAAATATATTATTATTTGCATAATGGACGTAGATTTTCTCACCAATAACAGAAGTGAAGAGCTTATATATGATTGATAAACATGTTATTGGTCTATAATTCATTGGGTTTTCTTGGTCTCCCTTCTTGAGGATTAGAAAAGTGTCCCCTTCACTCAGATAGGCATTTTATCAGGGTTATTCAGCATCTCAGTGAAAGAGTGCGCAATGCTTTCATGAGCATGAGTGAAGTACTTCAGCCAGAAATTTTGGATCCTGCCTGGTCCAGGAGATTTCCAATTTTGAGTCTTTCCTATGGCACTCGCAATGTCTTTTGCTGCTATTTCTTCTAAGTTCATTTGGGGCAGGTTCTCGTATCGTTTGTTAATACTGTTAATCCATGATCCGGATTCATCGAATCCACAGGTTTTAGCCCATTTGTTTGGCCAGTACGATTTAAAATCTTTTTCATTTACACTGATTCGCTGCTTGTTTGAGTCAGAGTGAGTTCAACTTTCTCAGAAATTATTTTTGACGGAATCTGAATTCTGCGTTTTCTGCCTTCCTTTTCGTAATTTCATTGTACCTACATTTTCATCTTTTGTCTGATGTTATCTTTCAGGTCAGCAACATTTGGTCGGCTATTATGATGGTATATATCAATTTTATTTGTAGTTGCAATGGCGTTCACTTTTCGCAGAACCTTTTTTGATTTACTACCTTCTAAATATTGAGAGAGAACGTAACTTTACTTCTCAATTCATCAATATTGTTTTCGAGTCGTCTTTTCCAGGCAGGTTTTCTCTCGTTTTGACTTCGCCATGTTTGTCTGGGATGGTAAGTCCTCTGACCGTTTATTTCAATTGCTGTTACTCCAGCAGTGTATAAAACAAATTGAACTTCCGACAGATTTCGCTGTATACTCAGGTGCTCTTTCAAAACGTCATTGATTTGAGAAAAAACTACTTTGGCTTTATTTACTTTACGTAAAACTGGTATTGCTGGTCTGTTTAAAGGATCAACTTGGCTGTAGTATGCAAGAAAACTGCTGAATTTTTCTTTCACTTTTTCTCCTCCTTTGGATCTACATCACCTCCAGAGTTCAGTACTCTTTTGTTGCTTTCTATTTGCTCATCTCTATTGACAGTTAGTAGCCATGAGTTTTCGGCTTCCTGCCTCAGTACTGATTCACTCCTTTCTATTTGTTCATTTGTACTCGCAGATAGTCGCGACGAGTTTTCGACTTCCTGTCGTATTTGCTCTAGTTCTACTTCAGAGACGAAGCATCTTCTGACTATGACATGTTTTCTTTCAGCTATATTTTGTTCTGTCAGATGAAGGTCTGGGTACCGTCTCGTGAATTCGGCGTGAAGAGCTTGCCTCCATCGTGAAAGTGAATTATGTTGACACTGGTTGATGTAATAGAACGCTCTCATGATTTCAATATTCATCTCGCGCGTCCATCTCTTACATCCAGCATCTTCTCTCCTGTTAGGAGCCCTCCTTACGGGTGGCGGGCCAGCAGGCTGAGGAACATTTGGTTCTTCTGTCCGTGCGGTTAGATCCACATTGTTACTCCTGCCGTCGTCTGGAGGCTGACTATGACACACATCGAGGGCAGCCTCATGGCTCAATGTGTCCGAGTCATTACTTCTTTTTTTGTTTCTCACTATAATTGCATGGGTATCGAATTTTATACCTAACTGCCAGGTGAGTATGTGAGAAGAGTCCATCCACCAAGTTCACCATTGGGGCTCATTGTCCCTCATCTGCTGACCTTACTGTTCACTCTTTCTGTTTTCAGCCGCCTGCTCCAGATCAGTCGCTGCATTGAGGATGGAATGGGAGTAAGAAAGGAATTAACTGATTGGGAAAATTTTATAGGTGAGGAAATAGCTAGTGTTTAGGAACGGGAGGAAATGAGCTACTCAATTCACCCACTTCCTCCCGCTGGAAGGGGGAGGGCGAAATATGAAAGGGAGGATATCTAGGGGAGGTCAGCGCACCTTTCTAGGTAGGGGAAACCGGGCTATTTGCGCACTCCTGACCCTCCGGCAGGGTACTACGGGCGATGGGGTCGCCAATTCCCTACGCATTATTATTATTATTATTATTATTATTATTATTATTTTTATTACTACTCTATATTATATTTATTATTACTCTATATTACGACTAAAGATGCTATGTATCGGCTGAATATAAATTTACTCCAGGTTGCAACCAGCTACCTAAGGAGCAAATCTAGGGACTGTCGATGTCTCTACAATACTTTGCGCAAAATGTGGGCTGTTCCAAATAAAGCAATTTCTTGCACTTCCCAGTCTTTTGAATTTCCTGGGAGTTTAGAAAAGTTCTTACACAAAGTTTGCGGAACAAATCCCAGAGCTCCGATGATTATCGGTACGACCTGTGCTTTTACCCCCCACATTCGGCTGATCTCGATTTCCAAACTTGTATTTAAAACGTTTCTCTGCCTCCTTGGTAACAACGTTTTGATCCCAAGGTACTGCAAAATCGATAAGTAAACACGATTTTTTTCTCCAAAAAATCGGAAAGCTATATCCGGTTTGTTTGCCGCTATCAGTTTGAATTTGTTGGTCGTTCAATATCGAACACAATCCAATGGACGTCACCGGTTTTGGTGAGTGTTAGTCTCGGTTTCTCTTGATGTCTTGCTCTGAAACTGAGAAAAATTTTAAGTGTTAGTGCGGTCCGCCTTGCGCGAGTAATTGAGGAGAGTTTTGGAAAGCTTCAAGCGATCGTGCGACAAAGAAATGGTACAATTCTCTTTGAAGCACGCACCTACGAACAAATAGACAAGATTTTAAAAACTAAGCAGATTGCCGGCCTCCAAGTGGAAGTAACCACTCACCCTACCCTTAACCTATGTAAGGGAGTGGTCGACCATGAAGACTTTGCGTCTGAAAACGAGGATGAACTTCTTTCCTTTTTCAAGAGCTACGGTGTAACGGAGGTGTATAGGATCAGGAGGAAGGAGAATGGGAAAGAGATCCCCACTTCCACCTTGATCCTGACGTTTAATCTCCCTTCTCTCCCAGAGTACGTTAGCTGTGGTTATTATAACCTTCGCGTGCGGCAGTATGTGCCGAACCCCCTGCGCTGCTTTAAGTGTCAGAGGTTCGGTCATACTCAACAAAGGTGCATGGCCGTAAGCCCTGCTTGCGCAAAGTGCGGTAATTCCGCGCATGATCCCAACCCTTGTTCATCACCAGCCCGTTGTGTAAATTGTGAAGGAGACCATGCGGCCAACTCTAACAAGTGCCCCACATATCTGAGAGAGAGAGAGGGAGATTCAAAGGATTAGGGTGACGGAGAAGGTATCTTTTCCGGAAGCGAAACGCCGATTCCTGGTGAAGAACCCTGTGGATCTCAGGCGTTCCTTTTCTAGCACTCTGGCGAACACGTTCAAAGCGACGAGCATTCAGTTTTCCCCTGCTACTCCCCCAGTAGCGAACTTTTGTTGCCAGGTACTTCCCCCAGTGGACTTCCCTGAGGAGACATCGCCTCTGCAAGGTGGGAAAATAATAATCCCCACAAAATACAAAACACCACCCAAGAAGACAACACAGACAAAGACAGAACAAGAATCCACTTCTCAGTCGCGCAAGAAGGCTGATGTCACACGGCCTACTGGCCTGGACAAGAAAAATGATAGATCCTCCAAACTCCGACCACCTACCCCGACCCCTGAAACTTGCTCTGAGTGATCTCTCAGCCTGTCGAGCAGTGGTCAGGATGAGTCTGCCTCGGAGGAAACTTCAGCCGGGGTGGACACTCGCTCCTTCGGGCGGCAGAGGCGGAAAAAAGGAAAGAAGAAATCCTCTTAACGTCTTAAAAAACGGCTCTCCTATCCTGGAATCTGAACGGATTTTCTCTCCGACGGGACGAATTAAAACTCTTGTTGTCCCGTTATACACCCTCAATTTTCTGTTTACAGGAAACGCACCTTTCTCCACCACGGTCTATACACTTTCACGGTTTCACTCCTTATAAGGTTGATGTTGATGACGGCCTCCGCTCTCACGGCGGAGTTACTACTTTGGTCCAGGATTCGCTGCATTCTGCAGAAATCCCTATTCACACCGACCTTCAAACAGTTTGTGTGCAGGTGTATCTCCCGTCCCTCTCACTCACTGTATGTAATATCTATATTCCCCCAAGACAAACGGTGTCTATTGATGACCTGCTAAGTCTAATAAACCAATTGCCCACACCTTTCTTGGTTGTGGGTGATGTAAACGCCCACAGCCCTCTTTGGGGTTCCTCTCGTACTTGTCGAAGAGGTGCTATTTTGGAATCTGTCATCGACACCATGAATTTGGCTATTCTCAACACTGGGGAACCAACGCATTTTGCCGTAGCTACGAATTCTAGCACGGCTATTGATGTAGCCCTTTGCAGCTCTTCACTTGCTACTGCTATGCGGTGGACCATATTAGAAGATCTTTATGGACCACTACCCCACGATTGTCCACATTAATCATCTTCGCCGTAGTTTTGCCCCCTCAATGGATCGTGCGACGAGCTGACTGGTAGACATTCCAAAATAATGTTAACCTGTCAGACGGTCCCTTCGGAAATGTGGATGAAATGACAGAACATTTTAATAACGCTGCACTTGCTGCTGCTTCCATCGCAATTCCGAAGGCAAGTGGTAAACCGCGACACCCTTTCGTTCCGTGGTGGAATGAGAACTGCTCGAGGGCGATCAGTGCTCGAAAATCGGCACTGGCATGTCTCAGACACTATCCAACCGTGGATAACTTAATCGAGTATAAAAGATGCAGGGCGAAGGCTAGGAGAACTATCTTAGAGAGCAAAAATGCATCGTGGAGAGCGTACGTTTCGTCTCTCAATTGTCACACGCCACCGCGCCTGGTATGGAGAAAAATTCGTCAGATAAAAGGACACTCTTCACCAAATACACACCAGGTCTCTTGAAAAACGGAGAAATGATCACATCTCCAGATATGATTGCAGAGGAACTCGCCGCGCACTATGAAGCCATGTCAAGTTCGGCGAACTACGCTCCTGACTTTCTTTTGATCAAAGAAAGGATGGAGAGCCGTCCATTGGATTTCTTCTGCAGAGCATCTGAGGATTACAACACACCTTTCTCCATATCGGAATTGCGCTCTGCTCTTGCATTGGCCAGAAGAACTGCCCCAGGTCCTGATGAAATACACAACCTAATGTTACAACATCTTCCTGATGTGGCGATGCAATTTCTCCTCCGCCTTTATAATCGCATCTGGGAAGAGCACACCATCCCTGCTGTATGGCGAGAAGCCATAGTTATCCCAGCTCTCAAGGAGGGAAAGGATCGGTCGTTGTCATCGAGCTACCGACCTCTTGCTCTCATCTGCTGCGTTTGCAAAGTGCTGGAACGGATGGTAAACCAGCGCTTGGTCTGGACCTTGGAGTGCAGAAACCTACTCACACCAATTCAGTGCGGTTTCAGGGAACATCGGTCAATCCTTGACCATCTCGTCGCTTTGGCAACGGAAATTTCAACCTCGTTCGTTCTGAGACAACACCTTGTGGTCGTACTATATGATATAGAAAAGGCGTATGACACCACTTGGAGGTATGGCATTCTGCGAACCTTGCACTCGTGGGGATTCAGGGGGAAGCTCCCCTTATTCCTCCAAAATTTCCTATCGAACAGATCTTTCAGAGTTCGTATTGGTGACAAACTAACAGCCACCCCCTTGAAAACGCCATCCCCCAAGGCTCGGTGCTAAGTGTCACTCTGTTTGCTATAGCCATAAATAATATAGCGTCGGTCGTGAGGGAACCTGTGAAGGCATCGCTGTTTGTAGATGATTTTGCCATTTTTTATGTTCATCCAGCAGCATAAGTGTGATCCAGAGGCAACTCCAACTGGTGCTCAACAAGCTGCATGAATGGAGCATGTCGACAGGTTTTAAGTTCTCACCTACTAAATGTACTGGAGTGCATTTCTGCAGAATATACCACTTGCATAGCGATCCAATCCTGTACTTGGGAGGAAATCAGCTTCCATTCGCTGACTCTGCCAGGTTTCTGGGGCTGACTTTTGACAAGTCCCTCACGTCGCGCTCTCATATCCGCACATTGCAAACCAGATGCGTCTCCCCCCTCAATCTTCTTCGAATGCTTAGTGGCACTTCATGGGGAGCCGACCGCATTACCCTACTGCGGTTATAAAGAGCACTCATTCGCTCAGCATTGGAATACGGTAGTGAAGTGTGTGGTTCTGCAGCTCCTTCCACCCTTCGACCCATCAACAGCATAAACCACGCTGGTATTCGCCTCTCAACAGGTGCGTTTCGCACCAGCCGAATGGAGTGCATTCTAGCTGACGCTGGGGAGCCATCCTTAAAAATAAGGCGAGATATTCTAATAGCGTCTTATGGTGATAAAGTGTCAGGACTCTTTAATCATCCTTGTCGCCGAATAATCATTCGCCCAAAATATGAATCTTCTTATATTCTTCGAACATCGCTACCCCAGTCCCCAGGCATTCGATTGCGAAATCTTTTGCGGGGACTTAATGTCGATCTTCCCACTCCTGTGAAACCCCCAAATGACCTGATTCCCCCTTGGAAACTCCTTTTCCCCAATATTGACCTCAGACTCTCCAATCTTTCCAAACAAAATACTAGTCCTCTGGTTTACCAGAAGCAGTTTCAGGGTATGAGGGAAGCCTATCCGGATCATCTATTCTTGTACACGGACGGGTCATCGCACAATGACGCAGTGGCGTGTAGTTTTCATTGCATCTGGGTCACCAAATCATATCGTCTTCATTCATAGTGCAGTACATTCACTGCTGAAATGTATGCAATACTCAAAGCCCTAAAGTACATCGAGTCAACGACGCTGCAGCGAGTATTTCTCTGTTCTGACTCTCTCTGTTTTCTTCAGGCTGTCTCCCGGCCTTCGTCAGACTACCTGACAAAATCAGTTCAAAACCTGATTCATAGTTTCATGTTCGGCAACTATGACCTGGTTCTTAGTTGGGTTCCAGGCCATGTGGGAATCACAGGGAATGAGCTGGCCGACCTGGAGGCGAAATCAGCTACTCGTAATACTCGTATCGACGTTCCTGCTGTACCATTGTCCGATGTTAAGGCTTACTTGAAACGATCTTTGTTTAGAGCGTGGCAAACAGTGTGGCACAATACCACTTTTAAACTAAGTGGGATAAAGAATTCTGTAATTCCGTGGCGTTCCTCATCTCGCTCCTCTAGGCGTGAGGAAGTAATTTTAACCCGTCTTTGTATTGGACACTGCCATTTTTCTCATGGTTTCCTCCTTCGAGGAGAAACTCCTCCTGTTTGTGACTCATGCGGGACGGTTCTGTCTGTGGAACCCGTCCTCCTGAACTGTAGGAAATATGTTGGTAACCGACGAAGACATGGCCTGGGCAACTCGCTAAGGGAGGTGCTCGGGGACGACGATTCCGCGCTCTCAAAACTTTTTTGCTTCTTGAGGGAAAGCGGAATATATAATCTTATTTGCGAGATAAGAATAGTGTTTTCCTTTTTTGTTGTTTTATTGTTGGCCCCTTTACAGCCATAGTAAAACTTTTAGTTTTACTATGAATTTTACGTGTTTGTTATATATTCTTTTCGTCATACTACTTGAATACTCGATGTAGAATTAAAGTCTCTTTTTATGTATATGCTTTTAATCAGGGGGTAGGTTCCATCTGTAACACATACTGAACCTATACCCTTTTTTAAAATACTTCGACATGGGCACCAATGACCTTGGCAGTTGAAGCGCTCTCTAAACCTTAATCAATCAATCAATCTAACTTTGTCACTGTGCCTCTCTTTAAGTTGATCTTTGCACACGTGTCAAGATCAAACTTTATGCAGATGTCATTGCTAAAGTCACTCACGACAGACAGCATTTGGGAGAGAATCGCTTCATTTTTTGCAAACACTTTGAGATCATCCGTGTACAACAAATGTGATACTGGCCTTTCATCACCATTGAGCTTTTAACCAAAGTTAGTGTGCGACAACTGTCTCGATAGTGGGATCAAACTAATGCAAAACAGCAGGGGGGATAATGAATCTCCTTGAAAAATACCCCCTGTTAATCTGAATACTTCTGGTTTCTACTGCTTAGTTTCCGCTGTGTATTAGTAACCTGGTACTTCACGACTTCATACTAGCCTTGCAAAATTCAATAAGTCTACGATGAAATCGATAGACCTCCAGGGTCTTCAAAATCCAGTCGTGTGGTACACTATCAAAGGCCTTTTGGTAGTCAATCCAAGCCATGCTCAAATTACGTTTTCGTTTCTTCACATCATTCAAGATGACTTTATTCAGTCGCAAGATTTCCTTATAACCATAAGAACTTTTACGACATCCTTTTTATTCAGCTGGCATCAGATGATTTCTCTATATATCTGTACATTTTGTCAGCTATGGCTGCAGTTATGACTTTGTAAAGTACTGGCTGACAAGTAATTGGCTTGTAGTTCTTCGCCAAAGAGCTGTCTCCCGCATTGGGTAGCAAATACGTGATGCCGCGTGTGAGACATTCCGGGAGTTCGTTTGGGTTTTATAAAATGTTTTTAACTTTTACTAAACTAAACTAAATGTTTTTGCTACTACTTAAACTAAATGTTTTTGCTAGATGAGAATGTAATGCTGTTAATTTCTTAAATCTGGATCGTATCTATCCCGGGGGGATTTCCAGTTTTCCATGTTCTTAATTGCTTGGCAGAGGTCCTCTTTCGAGAATTCGTGAACATATTCCATTGCCTCCACAGGTTCATCGGCAGAAACAATTTCAGATTGAAGCCAAGATAATGCTCCGATGTCATCTTTTGAAAGAGTGACAGCATTGTCATTCGATTTTTGAGTCAGATTGCAATAGAACCTCTTCGCGTCTGTTTCAAACAACAGGTTCTGCACACGGAAATATATTCTATGTTTGTAAAGCAAATTCGTTGAGGCCATGCTTGAATTTTCTCTTTTAGCTTCTCAACTACCATTAGCCTGCTTTTGTTTCTTTCAATCTGGTATTTTTGTTCACCGTTGAATATCTTTCGTTGAACGTTAGTGGTGTACGTTGATTTAGAAGATGCCTCAGCTAACATTGATATTTCTCTCTGAGTGCCGGCTATCCGTTTGATAATTCTTTTCGCTCATGGGTACGAAGCTGTTTACTCTGGCTGGCTGGCGGTCATCGGTGTTCTTGGCTGGCCCCAAAATTATTATTATTATTTTTGTTATTTAAGGTCGCATCTACTACTCGGTCATTAGCGATCACTATTGGAGTAACGTTATGACACGATATGGTGAAGATAGGGGGAGAAAAGGACGGACACATACAATCAAATCTGAGACGGGACTCGAACCCGCGACCCCACGGTCCAAGACTACTATGGCACTACTGCTTTAGCGATCTCGGCCACGGGGCCGACCCATAATTATTTAAATACTAGATATCCAGTTGCATATACGATATGATTGATTTCAGTAATATCTAGATCTCTACTTGAGGTCTGTACAACCTCTTTTAAGACAGAATTCGCTGCCTCTATCGCTCTCTTAGCTTTGGCATTTTCGTATCAACGGTGCATGAGATTAAAATGGAATTTAACGAACTCTTTCTATCTCGCGTCGGAAGAGATTGCGCAACATGTCCTTATCGTGTAATTCATTGCCAGACGAATTTCACCACTGACGTTGTTTCATTGGAAACAGATGAACCTTCAACAGGACCATCGTTTTCAAGTTCTACGCGTCGTCATGTGGGTAATTCGATCGAAGAACATACTCCGCATTTCTCTTAATGTCAGCAAGATGTTCTGCTGGGAATTTTCCACTGCTGAGGATGTATCGTTGTTGACTTGCAAGCTTCTTTGAGTCTAGGGTAGGTCTCATATCTGGGTTCCGCTCTCACTATACCTTGGAAACTTCTACTTCTGAGCCCCTACTTTTCGCTTTGCATAGTAAACGCTCCACATCACCACCTTCAATTCATCCTGCGTCCATCTCGGACGATGGCTTCGAGCTACTGGCGGCTCTGGGCAAGAAAATCTCCACACCGAGCTTGTTGACGTAGTGTCATGGCGCCGGGGTAGTCCTAGTCAACAACGTGATTTCCACATGACCCATTGTTTTGGTAACAATGATGTGTTGTAATTTGAAAGCTGTGAAGATTTTCCCAATCGGTGAACCTATTCAGTATTTGGTTGACCCCGGGTTTAGGGTGGCACTGTTCCTTTGGTTCACTGATCCGGTTCACTAGAGAGGAATGGACTCAATGAACCGAATCCTTGTTTACTATTCGCGTTCAACATGGTAATGTAATAAATGTATATATTCTATTTCACAAAGCATGCTACTTAAGCATTCTTTACTGCTTAAACCACACATTTTATGTTATTAAAAAGAGCCAGTCGTCTATTTAGTTAACCAAATACTACTTATTACATTTTTAAATGCTCTATAAGCCACAGAATATAAATGGAAGAAAGTATAACTCACGTATTCGTTGGAATTATTATTGATTTATTTTTTTAATGAAATCTTATAAAAGACATAACAATTCAATTTTAAGAAACATGCGAACAAATAACACTAACAAATGGAGAACGTCTTGTAATATCTGGAACAAAAAATGTACTTTTAAACAAACAAATAATAATAACTCACTTTTTAATGCGATTTAAAATTAATTAAAGGGTTTTAAATATCAATAAAAAACTGAAGAAAACTATGATGTTAACGCAATAAATATAATTATTTAAAATAAATTCTATTTCACAAACTCATACTACTTAAACTTTTGTTATTGGGGGCTATCGCCCCCACCCCCCCATTTTAATACTAAAAACACCACAAATAGAAATATTAAAAATAAATTATATTTTACAATCACGTGCTACTTTTAACCTTTTGTTATTGGGGGCTATCGCCCCCCAAACCCCCCATTTTATTACTAATAAATCAATTCGTCTGTTTTTGAAATCAATTCTACTTAATATGTTAAAGAAGGCAATATTTTAAAAGAAAAAATCCACTCACATATTCGTTGAAATTATACAATTTTAATAGTATTACCACTACCATAGTAATACTGAAAATTAGTGTAGTGTCTCGGCACGAATTACACTCTTATAACACGAAAAACGTCAATGAGTAGCACCAAATCTGCTTGTTTATGGGAAAAAATACGTACTTTTTACGAACTGAAACTTATAAAATTAATAAGAATTAAAAAAATAACTTTTAGTGTTCATTATGCTAATAAAATAAATGTAAATATTTAAAGTCAATTCTATTTCATAAACACATGCTACTTACACGTTTATTATTGGGAGACTATCACCTCTCAAATCCTCCATTTTAATACTAAAAAACAACTCGTCTATTTTTTAAAGCAAATACTACATAATATGTTAAAGAAATCAGTAAATAAATCCTGCATTTACACCTTCCATCACGGTAGACACACAAAATCTATTAAAAGATGTCTTGAAATACGAAAAAACACGTAATCCCACGACCACAAATGCTTCGCGTAATTGAATCGCATTCAAAAGTAAATAATTTTGTTTGTTTAGCAACAACTGAATTTGATATTACGAGAAGGCTTTTTTAAAATCTAAAACCATTTCTATACTAATATTGGAGTTAAAGCAGCAAGCAAAGCAGCACAGAAACAAGTTTTATTTTTTTAAAAAAGTGTTGTGAAGTGTAATTTTCAATGTAAAGTGATATTTGAAAAGTGTCGTGATGAAGAAGAAATTGTTCGTAAATTTGAAATGTATATCTTCATATGGCTTTGACGCATGGTCATTTCGTGTATATTTATGCTTTGACCCGTCAAAGCTAGTCAATGCTATCTATAATTTTTCGTCAGCTCTGAAGTGAACCGTGGCGGGTGATTCACGAGAGTAAATGAATCACAAAAGGAACCAAAGGAACCGTGCCACCCTAAACCCCGGGTCTACCCAGTATTTATTTTAAGTATTGATGGTAGCATATCAGTGATATTTCTTCCAAAAAGCCATATAAATGGGCTGTACTAAACTGCCATGCGCTGCTTCTACAAGGGTCTAAAAGTCCATGTAGGGCCTATTTGGTTTCTCAAAAGATAGTGAAATGCGACGAAAATGACCTGCTGTACATAAACGGAATTTCAAACCTTCAAGAACATCCACTGTATGTTTTCATTTTATTCGTAGTCATTTCCTTGTGGAAATCCTTTTTGAATGTTTAGCAGCATGTTCCAGAAACGACTAATACTTATTTTTCATTAGACCAAGTTTGAGCTCAACTTATTACAGTGAGTTTTACTCTTAAACTTTACACAATTCAAATAATAAGGCTTACAGAAACGAACATTTAAATAATTTCCAATCTTTTTAGGTTATACATTATAGCAGAACTTAATTACGATCCTAAATCCGGTCAAATTAATTTTTAATCCGTCCTTGCTAAATCCGATGGGTATCTTATTATTGTACTTTGTTAATTATTTTATTGATTTTTAAATGCTTTTGCTGTTAATTATTTGCTAACATTAAACAGGTTTTACTTTTTTGCAATATTTTACAGGTTTGCCATTGCCACTTTCATGAAAATTATATACTGTGAGAAACAGTTATGTGCGATGCGACGGTAAAATATCATTTTCTAAATTGAGTGTCTCTGAATTAAAAAAATTGTGGCGGTCTTCAGTATTTCTTGACTGCCCTACCTACTTTTCTAGCAAACGAGGCAAGAAACTCCAGCAGAAAAGAAAAGAAAGCTGAAGAACTCCCAACCGGTAGCTGTCGATGCTGCTAGTGTGGTTTCGCAGCAAGTTTATAATTAACAGTTTTCTTGTATAACATTGGAAAATTGGAGAAAAGTTGGTGTTTCCAGTTTGGTCAATTGTTAAACTAAGTGATGATCGTGTTTCCTGTTTAAAACTATTGTGGGATCCTCATCCAGTGATTTCTCTTTCGGAAGTTGTAGATAGTGCTTTGAATTTTAGTTTTTACAGAAAAATGCTCCTGTGATGAAGTTAAGAATTAAGATTTTCCAAGAAACTTTAACAATTTTAATTTAATATATGTTGAATATGTTTTTGATTAAAAAAATGTCTTACTGAAGATGACTTTGTGTCTGAAAATTTATGAGGAATTTAATACTCTCCATGTAGTAAAGCAGATAACTGAAAATAAGTTTTTTCAAGTTTATTGGAAAAATATAACTAATTCTTGTTCATAAAAACAACCATTTTAGCTCCATCTTAATTATATTGCTGCCTTTTATTTTCAATTTCATCCTATGACTAAATTTTATTTTAATTGAGAGATAAGATTGTCGGAGGTTGAAATGTCGGAACCTGTAAATGAATACGTGCTTTTTGATGGTATTTGTCCTAGTGAACATTATTTAGAATAAATAATTAAGATGTTGTAAGCAATGAATATAGTTTTTTAAATATTGCAAGAAGATCAAAGACCAAATATCTTGTAAAATTGCTGAAAGAAAGTTGAAAAATCTCAGAGGATAATTTATAATTTGATAATATTGTATATGTGTTAATATATTAATAAATGTGACTGGACTTTTTGCACATACATTATAATTTATATATATATATATATATATATATATATATATATAAAAAACTTTCTACCTTTATTATTTTTTCACTATATTCCTTGTAATAATGTTAAATGCTTGGGGGTAAAAAGTATCTACAAAAATATGTTCTTGAGATCACTCTAAAGAACGAATTTCAAACGAACACGAATTTCTTAGGGATTCTTGAAACAAATATAGTACATAATTTCACTGATGAGAACTTTAAATATGAACATATCTTTTGTAATACATTTCCAGAATAGTAAATGCAAACGAAGTAAGGGTTTCTAGTATAACTGCGATCTGCGCAGTTAGCGTCGGACGTTAGTGACGTCTCAAATCAGTGTGGAGGCTTTCTATATCCAGGGGGTATTGCTCTGGGTCCCTGGGACTAACATCCGTGGGATGGCCAGACGTCGACAAAGTGACATTAGTTCGGTTTCTGAGCAGGTATGGGACATTGGTAGAACAAGTCGCGTTAAGATTTATTATATTTCTTGTTCTATCCATTTTGCACATTGGTTTTAAGTGAAGATTCGCAGGACGCAAGTTCGAGTTCACATATCACATTTAACCCTCGGGTTGTTTCCTGCCATCCGTTACTGCGACCCACAGTGGCCTCGGGGCATCCCCCCGCAGGGCCCAGCAAGGGGTCCCTCCGATCGCCAATCGGCATTACTAAACCCTACGGGATTTTCACTGACTGATGAAGGCAGCCTCCTTCGCTGGCTAATGTGAGGTTCGGGCCTCCACTCTATACTTCGATTTTTTCTTTCTTGGCGCACAGGGATGTGTCAATAAAATGGAATATCTCACGGTATTTTCCGTCGTTTTCCGTTGTGCCGCCAGGAGTCGTATGATCGCCAGCGATGCTCGATACAATCGCGATCATTCGTCTCCTAGCAATTCAACCGAGAACGACGCGAAATACCGTGAGATATCCCATTTTATTGACACCCCCCCGTGCACCAAGAAAGAGAAACCGAAGTATAATCAGTGGCCTGGTGTGCCAACCAAGTTTCTCTCCTGTACCCTCCATGGGCCGATAACAGGAAGTCGCAAGGTTCATGACCCTTCCCTCTCTACTTACTTCCCACTCTCCTCAAAATGGAGTACTTATTATTATTATTATTATTATTATTATTATTATTATTATTATTATTATTATTATACGTACGACCAATTAGACCTGTTACAATCTTTGTTCCATGGAAGTGGCCATGGAAGTGGGGAGAAATCGAAAAAACCAAATGTAACTGGTTATGACAGATCTGAGGAAAGACGGAGAAGAAATTTATCTTTGTCCGTTCCTCAATTTAAGAATTTTCGCACAATACGGCAAGTATGCAGGATTAAAGCTTTCTGAATTGTTATGCACATTCCTTTTGATAATCATATTTTTGTAAGTTCTGAAATACATCGATCCGTTACTACCCCTGTGGCTGAAATGTTTATTGGCACCATTTCAACCTTATTAATTGCCAAACATGTTGGATTTCTGCTGCCAAATTCTTGTGTTTAGAAATTTTCTCTTATTCTGTCTTATTTAGATTGTTTGTTAGTGGACAGCCTGTATCAATGATTGTTCAATTCTTTTCTATTTTATTGATAACTACGATGTCCGGACGATTATAATCCAGTGACAATATATAAATATCAGTGACAATAGGCCTATCCCAGTAGAATACTATTTAACTATTTTCTGTAATCGCTGACGGTGAGTATTTGCAAAATGGAGGAGGGTTCTTAATTAGTATATAATTTAATCCCAATTGTCTATGGATTATTTTAGTTTCTTCATTGTGCCTCCCTAAATATTCAATGTTGGCAAGAACTTGACATCGTGGAATCGCATAGTCTCATTTGGTTTATTGCACGTTGTGCAGACATCTTTTACACTGCTCTTCAATATGTGTTTATCAAAACAGCGTGTTTTTTTATTACCCCGTCTTGAATTGCTTTTATAAATCCTTCAGTTTTCAGGAAATAAATATCTCATTTTTAACCACAGGAGGTAAGTGACTTTATCAACTAATGGATTATTTGAGATATGAGCCGTTGAAAGCAAAAGTGGTGTAAGTTAAAAAACATACTTTCCGTAAAATGGCATGTAAACGACAAACGCTGTAAAACTAAAATGCTTAGAAATAAATGATCTAAAGTGTTAATAACGTGTTCAGGAAATATTCTTTTAACTTACTTCAGATATTTTCGACTGAAGGATTGCTTATTAATTAATTAACTACTTCGTTGACTTTCACCAGTTTTGCACACTCCGTTTCTGAAAACAATGACTTACATTCAAATAAATGGCATGCACAATTTGCTTCTGATATAGTAATATGATGGAAAAATAGGAAAAAATAGGGCTTTGTCACGATTTTCAACTAAGTGAGCGCAATGTTGATGATGCGATTTTGACCTGTGCACGTACAACTAAAAACGATTAAATGTTTGTTTTTCGAGATGCTTTTTCTGTGATGGGTGCAGATAAACAAGAAGCTATTTCTTGGAAGTCCCTGGAAGCTTTCATCCCACCTGTGATTTACACTGCAATTGCATGCTGTGGTATGAGCAATTTGTTGGCTATTTCTGCATTGGGCTAGCCTCTAAGAAATATTGACACCATTTTAGCCCGTGTTAGAACAATGTTCAAACTATCTAGCAGTGCATCTAACTCAAATCTCCCAAAATTTGACTTACACCACTTTTGCTCTCAACGTCTCCTATTTGGATATTTTCCATGAAGGGTCTTGTTCTTCCAATCTGTCTGCATGTTACTTGGGAAAAATTTCAGTGTTGGTTTCTGTCTTCTGGAGATTTACATCCGAATAATTTGCATCCGCCGCAATTACATACTTCAGTAATACACTATCCGATGGGTGAAAGTACATTCGCATTTCTTCTGGAGACCTGCAAAGATTGAAGATATTACCTCCTTTGTTTCTGGGGAGATAAACCCTTGGACAGCGCTCTTGGGATGATGTATTCTGAATTTTGTGAGGGTGGTGCAAGTAAGCGTATCCACTTCTCAAAAACCTTTGTCTGAATATTTTAGAATACCATAAGAATATGTCAATACTGGGACAGCACGAGTGTTAATAGCATTTAATGGATTCCTTGAGTACAATTTTGTGTTCATCAACGTTGTGATTCTTGGTCTGTACCTTTCCTTGCATACCGACTTCATATTTGTCTGGTTCACTCGTCTATTTTGTTGGATACCAAGGTATTTATAAGTAGAGACAGGATTTTTATGTAATTACATATTTTTTGTCCTTCTACTTACCGTTCTCAAAATTTTAATCTTGATGATTTGTCCCTGTCCAAACACAATATCAGAATTTTTCTTTACATATTTTTACATATTTGGCACTTTATTACATATTTTACATATTTCGCTATTTTCTCAACTTCTTTAAAAAAATTATCAAGTTTCTTTCATATCTTTATGAAAAGAAGTATTTTCAAAAAATTCTGCTCTTTTTCCTACATTTTTACTCCGTGCTACTGCGTACTTTACTCGAGGTAGGCTTCGTGAAGACGCGGTCGAATATTCTGACAGTCCGACGTGCCTGCTTCAGTTATCTCAGTGGCGGGAAGTGCGAGTCAGCGACAGATAATTCTCACCTTTAGGTGTGAAAAGTATCATTGACGCCGCGTTTGGTGACCTTTAACCTCAATTTCCAAGAAACTATGGACATCGCCGTCCTGTAACACTTCGATGAGAATATTCCATGCCGCAATGATTGTTGGTTGGTCGTAGATTTCGCCAGTTTGTACGATGGCTTCTGTTACATCTAGTCTGGCTGCTAAACTACATTCCTGGATAACAATTTGTGAAGGTTTTACTACAGATGGTAAAGATGTATGGTGCAGGTGGGCATCAACTTTTGTATTCCAAATAATTTTGAAAACGTTTGCATTGTTTCTAAAATTTGTATTGGAATTTTTTCATAAATGTAAATTCGTATTTTGAAAATGTTTTATAATTAGAGTATTTTAATATTACATATTATGTCCGATTTTACATATTTATTACATATTCATACAGTTTTCATTACATATTTATGTACATATTTTGACGTTTCATTCTACATATTTTTCCGGTCTCTATTTACAAGTGTCATGGTAATAAAGCTGTCGAAAATTACAAGTTTCATCATGTAATTCGAGCAATTTACCGGTTTACGGGTGTATTTCAGCAGATGTATCCAATCCAAAGGACATATCAATGTCTTCACTAAATATCCGCCTCACGGACTTAAGCGCTTTCAGTTGGTATTGGTTCTCGGGAAAACAGTTTAAGATCTTTCATAAACACGGCTGATGCGGGAGCTAGGATCTCTCAGTTGGAGTCTGTGTCCTAGACATTTCTTGTTTAGAAGCTGTAACAAGGGGTTTATTGCTAAACAAAACCACAGAGGGCTCAATGAATCACCTTGAAATATTCCTCGATAAATATCAATCTTAAATGTAAAATTATCCCAATAAATCCCCGTACGCAAGTATTCCATTAAGGCAGCCAGCAATTTTACATTTGTAATTATTTTATATATTGTCAAAAAATGTAACAGCGAGTCATGAGGTACCGAATCAAACGCCTTCATAGAGTCGATGCAGCACATGTTTAAGTTTCGGCTTTTTACCTCAGCTTGTTTTATGATTATGTTGTCGACAGTCAACTGTTCTTTGCATCCAAAGGTACTTCGGTTGCATACTTTTAATAACTTATACACAACAGAGATATGTTTTTGGCCTGTAAATTTTGGGATCTGATTTGACAACACTTTTGAGTAATAAGTAAGTACAGTAATCCCTCAACATTCACGAGAATTTGGTTCCCAAAAAACCTCGCGAATGTCGAATCCGCGAATGTTGAGTCTGTATTTTAATGAAGAAAGGTGGGTTAGGTTCCTGGATATCGAAAAGCTTTTTAAAAAAGAAAGAAAAAATAACAAACAAGTGCAGAAGAATTGAGTAAGTTCTACTAAAACAATTCACAATTAATATCCCAAAGAGAAGAAATAAAACAATATTTGAAAATAATTTTAAAGTTGAAAATGATTGAATATAGAATTTGTTTATTTTTTGGTTCATTACCCTCCTCTTTGTTCTAATAACCAAACATGGAAAAGTAGCTGCTTTTATTTCTCTCTTAAATTTCGAAGTTATTTCCATGTTCGTATTACATTCGAATGCTCTTTCCACCAGAGCTTGTTGAAATTTTAGAATGCCAAAAACAGCTTTAAGATTGAAATTGGTCCAAGACGCAGTTTGCTTCTGTTACTTCATTACGTTCGAGATTTTCTTTGCTGATGAATTCTCGAATCTGCTCTTCACTGAGGTCATTATAATGAGAGTTGCACAGATCCTGAATGGCTTTTCTGTTCATGTTGCCAAAACCCTTACCTCCAAGTTCACGCAACTGAATTGAATTATTTTACAATTGTATTATTCTATCAATGTGCATAGACATTTCAACTCTGATATTTTTGCAGAACGTGATACTTTGAGCGCTGGTGTCTCGCGAGTTTATTTCCCCTAGATAACGCTGATAAAGGAAATAAAATGTGCTATCTTTAAAAAAAGTACGACCAAAGACGCACTCACGAATGTTGAAGTTGTAAGTGTTAAAACCGGTAGCATTTCTCTATTAGCGAATGTTCAGAACTCGCGAATAGCGAATCGGTGAATGTCGAGGGATTACTGTAAATGATTTGAATATAAATAAGGAAACTGCTGAAAAGTTTGTAGAATACTTCTATTCGTTTTGAGACACAGATACGTACTATAGGGAAAGTTATGTAATGCTCCGGAAAATCGATTTCGAGATTTCAACGGAATTACACGTTTTGGGATTCTCTGATACCAAAAATGTGTTTTTTTTTCTCAAAACGTCCGTCCATCTGTCCGCAAATGTGAACAATACTAGCGCCAAAACCATAAGTACGATTTCTTCCAAAAAGGATATTCCCCGGTCGATGTGTCTCCACTCGAGGCGCCACGATTTTGAAAAACTTTCTTTAAAAATCTAAGGGTACTTTACATGAAACCCCCCGAACATTTTCAAAATTTTCTCAAAAAGGCTCCAATTTTTTCTTTAAACTTTTGGTAGGGTTAGTGCTAAATGTACTCCATGTGATGACATACTCGCCCAATTGCTCCATTCTTTTGTTTTTTCAAAAATTACAAAAATGTATTTTTCTGACTTCTCTCACGACGGAAATATTTACATTGCGGCGATTTGTTCACGATTTGTTCGCATTATTATATTAACGAGTATACGCGCTTTAAATGTCAAAGTTCCTGGAGAACTCAACCGTTCTCTGTAAAAAGTAGCTCAAAATTCCGCGTTTTGATAAACGCTCAAACGCCATTTTCTCATAAATCGCTCAAATATTTTTCTTTTGGAATGGATAGTGCTAATTGTACTCTTAAATATGACGTAAAGTTTATTTTGAGTTTTTTTTTCAAAAGTTACACAAATGTAATTTTTTGAAAGAATTCTCACACCTTTGATATGCACATTACCAGCAATTTGTAAACACTATTATATTTGTGAGTGCTTTAAATTACTTCAAATAAAGTTTTTCGAAAAGTCAAAACTTTTCTGTGGAAAAGAGCTACAAATTTCGCAGTTTCAGTAGCGCTTAAATGACATTTTCTTAAAAACACCTACAATTTTTAAAAGAAAATTGTCATTTAGGACGAGGTTTTTGTGTTCTTTAATATTCTAAAATTAAAACTTCCGTTCTACCATTAGGAAACAGAAATATGAAGAAAATGTCAAAAAATGTACTTTGGGCGGCGATAGATGGCAGTTGGCAAGAGTGTGTAGCAATGCCGAATAGCTAGTCCAGACCCAAGGAAATAGAAAACTAATACGGGAAAGTCTGTGCCATTCTGTAGCGCCACTAGTTTCATTTCTTCTGGAGGCATTCCTCTTGGTACGCTGTCTAGATGAAGTTGAGGCATTCTCCTCACTAGTGTTGGAGTGGGCATTGCAATTTTAATCGCTTACGTGGTGATCATCGGGCTGGGGTCCCGTGCCAGTTACAGCCCTACTTTCTGGCACATCCGAGGCTTCAATCTCTACAAACTGCTCCATATCAAACGGGTTATGCATTTTATAGCTCTCTGCCAGCTACAGGAGAAACTACGTAGAAATAAGTGGGAATAGGAAAATAGAGTTGTTAGAGAAAGATGAAACGGAAGGCAAGCGACTCGATCCACCTGCCGAGATCCGGGGAAGAGGGGACAGATAGAGATGCGACGGGTAAAGGACAGCGGTCAGCTGCTCCGATTAGTCGCCTCTTACGACAGGGACCCCGTGATGCCATTCTACTAAAACCCCCGACACCACACAAGGTTTATTATTATTACTAGCTGAAGTATCCGGCGTTGCCCAGGTATTTATCATAGGTAATACGAGTGCTTTGGAATTTATCTGAGAATTTCCAAAGCACGAGTGGTATTCAATAGGACTTTCCCACAAATGAAATTACATCTAACAGAGTTCCAAAATGTGCTAAATATTAATTACTATATTAATTACAACCGGATTAATTACAACTACACATTTCATCTGTTTGCAAAGGCAACAAGAATGAATGTGAAAATTATAGGGGCATTAGTGTTACCAGTACAATTGGGAGACTGTACGGCCAGATATTAAGGGAAAGATTGGAAATAGAGATGGAGGAAATGGAGGAACAAAGCGGTTTTTGCGAAGGGAAATCTTGCATTGATAACATATTTTGTCTAAAACAAAGTATTGAAAAACGAATGAGTGTAGGCAGAGAGATTCATATAGTATTTGTGGATCTGAAAAAAGCATTTGACTCGGTACCCCTAGCCAAATTGTGGGATACTATGGTAGATGAGAATATAAATACAGTATATATAAATGCTATAAAGCGTCTATATGCAAATTGTCAAAGCTGAGTAAAAGTTGGTGCAAATAGTTAATTAGCTTTTAAAATAAACAAAGGCCTGAGACAAGGTTGTTGTATTTCCCCAACTCCATTTAAAATGTACATTAAACGAGTTCTTCACATCTGGAAAAGAAAATGTAAGGGCATGGGAATACCTATTGGTGGAGATTTCCTATATACCTTGATGTATGCAGACGACCAAGTGATCCTAGCGAGTGACGAGGATGATATCCACTACATGACTCGAAAATTAATTGAAGAATATGAAAAGTGGGGACTTGAAATTAATACATCTAAAACAAAATATATGGTAGTGGGAGGAAATGGCCAGGATCTGTTAACCCATAGGGGCGTAATTAAATGTGTAAAGGAATTCAACTATCTGGGTGTAACCTTAACAAGAGATGGTCGTGATAGCAAAGATGTTTTAAATAAAACGAACAGAGGTAGGCAAGTAATAAGATCTTTACACCCATTGATATGGAATTCAAACATAAAAGAAACACAAAAATTACATTGTATTGTTGAATTGTCTATTGTCTATTGTTGAAAGTCTATTCGCATATGGAGCTGAGTTATGGACTATTAATGCTAGGGATAGGAGGAGGATTCATGGAACAGAAATAGAATACTGGAGGCGGTGTTGTCAGTTTACAAGAAAGGAAAGAATGAAAAATCAAAGAATAATAGAAATAGATAGAAGGAAATAATGAAACCTGGAAAATCAACCTTAGAACTGATAGAAACGAAGGCTTTGCTATGGTATGGGCATTTAAGAAGGTTGGACAGTGAGCGACTACCAAAGATGATGTGGGAATACCATCCTGATGAAAGAAGATATAGAGGAAGACCAAGAAGGAAGTGGGAGGAAGACATAATATCAATGATGGCTGCGAGAGATTTAGAAGATGATGCTTGGGAAGATAGAAGGAAATGGAGATTAGGCAGCGAGAAACGGCGACAGATGTAGAATACTCCCTTTACTACTTCTAATTACAACCGGAACATACTTTTCCTAGGACTTGGTGCGAAGCGTTTATCCACGGTATTCTATTGTTAGTGCTGCTATAGGGTAGGTTATTTAAAACGTAATTCAAAATCGCTACCGCGTCTGTCCATATTTTATGGTTTTCTGACACATACCTCTGAACAACTGAGAAATTTTTCATAAATCGTTCGCTTGGATTACTCTGTGGCGAACGCACTGTCGTATGTATTGCTTCTAAACCATCTTGTTCCAATCTTAAATGCCAATTCTCACTATATTGCGAGTGTTATAACTTTGCCCCCCAAGGCCCGTCTTCACGTTGGAATATGTCACGGTATTTCGCGTCTCTCTCAGTTGTGCTGCTAGATATAGTGTTATCGCGACCGTATCGAGCAGGGTTTGCTATCATGCGACATCTTGCGGCACGATATACCATCGTGGCCATCGGGCTTCAGGGGCAAAGTTATAATAATCTTACTATGGTAAAATGCGTGCCTACGTCAGTGAGTGCGCGGACAGACTTTCCTGCTAGTTCACAGAATTTTTGCAAATTTGTTAGACAATTTGCTTTTTTAGCCATATTAATTGGGTAAACTATTCCTACTAATTTAGAAAATAACTCATTAATAATGTTTACAGTCATTGAGATGACATGACTCATCTCAATATACGCAGAAATTTTTGTTTCTAGCACTTTCTCATTTGTTCATGTGTCGTTGGTCCCTTTATCCATCAAAGCAGACCTCACAAACGCCTTCCGAAACAAAAAAAGTACTGTATCCATTTTCGATCATGTGAACACACGCTCCAAATCCACGACTCTACCGTGGTCTCTGCTTCCGTCCAGTCAACGGCCTTCTTTCCCTTCGCCCTTTTACACGTTTATCTGGCTCTGCCTCCGTCCAGTCAAATGCCTTTCTCTTCTTCGCCCCTCTATCTGCCGCTCTGGTCAACAGCATTTATTCAATTCACCCATCAACCTGTCGTTGTGGGTCCTGCCTCTATCCTGTCTGTTGAGTTTCTTCCTTTCGCATTTCCGACTGTCGCTCTTCGCCCTGCCTCCGTCAGTGAACTGCCTTCTTTTCCTTCACTCTTTTACACGTAGATCTGGCCCTGCCCGCGTCCAGACAAATGCGTTTCTTCCTATAGCCAATCATGGCTCCTGACGCCGTCCATTTAACTGCCTTCTACCTGTCGTTGTGGGCCCTGCCTCGTTACGCTCTACTGCCTTTCTTCCTTTCACCCTTATACCTGTCGCTGTGGAACGACCTCTATTCAGTCAACTGTCTATTTTTCCGTTTGCCCATTGTCGCTCGTGTTCGCCTTATCCCCATCCACTCAATTGCCTTCCCTCTCTTCGCATGTTTTCCTGTCGATCTGTAATCTGCCTCCGACCAGTCCACTGTCTTTCTTCCCTTCTACTTTCACTCTGAGCCCTGCTCCCGTCTAGTGAACTGGCCACCTTCTTTTCGCCGTAGAATCTGTCGCTCTTCGCCCCGCCCTCCGCAGGGCCTAATGCCTTTCTTCCCATTGCCCTTCTACCTGTCGCTCTGGGTCCTGCCTCCTTCCGGTGTACTGCCTTCCTTCTCTTTGCCCTTCCACCTTCTACTGCCTTCAATTATCCATTCTACCTGTCGCTGCTTTCCCTACTTCAATCTGTTCTACGGCCTTCCTCCGTTTGCCTGCCACCTGTCGCTCTGTTCCCTACCTTCATCCGGTGTGCTGCCTAACTTCTCTTTGCCCTTCTACCTGTCGCTCTGGGCCCTGCCTTCGTCCGGTGTACTGCTTTCCTTTCCTTTGCCCTTTCACCTGTCGCTGTGGACCCTGCGTCTGTCCGTTATACCTCTTTCCTTCCCTTTTACCTATTGCTCTGAGCTCTGACTCCATCCGGTGTTTTCCATTCCTTCCCTTCGCCCTTCTACCTGTCGCTCTGGATCCTGCCTCCGACCAGTCAACCGCTCTTCTCCCAGTTGATTTTCTACCTCTTTTTCATTCGTTTCCTGCGATCTTTCGTTTATTCGCAAGACTTCCCTTACCTACTACGGGGACTTTCTTGTCGCACAATCTCCGCACGTGTTACTCGCCGGCGGTGGCGGTGGCGGTGGCGGCGGCGGCGGCGGCGGCGGCGGCGGCGGCGGCGGCGGCGGCGGCGGCGGTGGCGGTGGCGGTGGCGGTGGCGGTGGAGGCGGGGCGGAGGCGGAGGCGGGGGCGATTGAGGGCGGCGGCGGTGGCGGCTGGGCAGGTGCCGCAGCGGGGGTGGGGAAGGGGCGATTTAAGCTCGCGAGGTCCGCGCTCTCCGCCACCAGTCGACGCCGCTCGTCCGACGGTGCCCAACGCTCCCTTGGGTACTCCCCTTGCAAGTCTGTCGCAGCTCCGCCACCGATTCAGTCATGGAGTCGAAGGAGTTCATGGAGTTCGCCAAGGAGATGGCCGGCTACCTCGTCAGCTACTTGGACAACATACGAGACAGGTGAGTGGCCCTGCCACTGTTTTATAATAGTGCAGGACCCTGCCGTTGTTTTACGATCGTGCAATCACGAGATATGGGTGTTCAAACGGAGGAAAATTGAATAAGATATTAAATATTTAATGGCATATTTTGGTGGAATTCTTGCAATGTCCTAAATATATTGAATCAAAATTGTTTCTTAAAAATCAATATTTCTGTCATCGGCAAAAGGGGAAAGTTAAGATACTGAATTATAGATATAGGATAGGGCTTGCCAACTGAATGCTCTGTGACGTCACAGCAATCTGCTCACCTGCTCCGCAAGGAGTCGCGGAGCAAAGGCAGAGCCCGGCGCTGAGGCGAGCGCACAGTGTTCGAATGATGCTACGGAAACGGGTGGAAAAGGTTCACTTGGAAAATCGATAATTACGTTTTTTAAATGGTAATATTATAGAATGTTTATGATGAATTACGATATAAAGAATTATATAATAGAACATACATTATTTGATAATTCAATGCAATATACGATTCTATCGTAACCAGTACTGTAATTCCACTTTCAATATTCTATTAGATATGGTTTTTGAAAAATAGTTTTAACGTTTTAGAACAATAATATAGTATATTATACAATAATATTGTATATTATACAATAATATAGTATATTATACAATAATATATAATATAACGAATTAGTTCGTTCTAATGTTAACAAATAGATACCCGCAAGAGGTCACGTGAAGGAATTTCGAACCCAGGGTTGATTATTTTTTATGTACATTTTGTTTGAGAATGTGAGAGTCCTCGTGATTTTCAGTATCCTTTCTATAATCTTCAATCTGCGTATTCCTTTACTCATCCAATGATTGCAGGTTATGTCAATTCTCAAAGTTAATTTTTATCTCACAGGTTTCTCTGGGTCGCAAAGCTACGAAATGCATCTGTAGGTTGTACTTTTTAACATATTGCGATTCTTTCGAACATGCTTATCACTTCGCCATTGCTCCAGTATCTACAAAAGAAAATATTTCTTCCCAAACAGAAAGAAAATTGACTGGTGTAAATGGTTTCCCACTCATGGTGCCTGACACACCAACTAAGGCCCACTGCCAAGGCTTTAGTTACCGGCGACCGCCGTCTGCCCCTTCCCCCCTTTGCTCGCACTGCTTCTCCGAGGGCCTGCTCGCGGAGGGGAAGCAGTGCTGTGCAGTCATTTCTTCTCCAGTTGGCAAACGCTGATTTAGGGCATTCATTTGTATCTTTGGGACATTTTTCTTCTTCGCAGTTGTTCAAGATTATTTTCTCTACGCGCCCTTTCCCCGCTCTCCGGCCTTGGCGCCGCCCCTCTTTTCATATCATGTTCGCCGGGTGACGTCAAAGCGGTGACGGGTACGTCTTTATCTACAGTGGCGACCTGTGATCATTATCAAGAAAAACTTTGTAAAGTTTATGGACAACTTATATTAAATCCTGATGTTTTAACACATTGATATCCTTCGCGCCCGATACCCGACTCATGGAAATGTATTTAGGAACATGTAGTTTTCTTACGCCCACTTCTAAGATAATAAGCACACTGCAACATGTCTTCTCCGTTGCAACTCTTATCGGCACAAACAGTGCTGGCGAGATTGATCGAGCAATCAACTACAAATTTCAGTAAGTTGGTGAAGGTGAACAAACCTTGGCAACGTTCCATAATCTACTGGAAACATTTCAAGGCTATGGGAACAAACTTCTTGGTCAGCATGCGGGTGTGGAGATGGCACTCAGGGAGAACGACGGACTTTGGAGAGCTGTATATTTCGCGAGTGATGTGTTTGTCAGTGTGTATGCTTTTATGAGGTAGGTTGGGATTTCTTTCGCTAATTGCGAAATATGCTCGGCCACCTCTCACTGTGACCGCCGATGATTGTGATAACATTCATGCGGGAAGGGACAATAGTATACTCTTGAATCTTCCGAATATTTCTTCGCCTAATTTTGCCGGCGCTTTGAGAGAGTGGGAAAGTTATAGGCTAGGTCTGTTTGTAGATTCTAATCCAACTTTTACTAATGTGCAGAAAATTCATCATTTGTAACAAGTCTTTCTGGCAAGGCGCTCTTCATATTACGGCACATTTGTATAGTGCGGCGAATGATAAATGCGTCTAGAATTTCGTGCGGAATCGCTTCATTAACACGCGTGCGCTACATAATGTTCATTTGAATAGTTCGTTAACTTTGCAGATGTGAGAGAAACTACAGCACTTACTGATTTGAAATGTTTGTGTGACGAAGCCCGTGACATCAGAACAGCTTTGTTGAATCTGAAATGTCCAATTACTGCATGGGACGACTTAATCAATTTCATGATCATTGATAAAGTTGATACTAGATCCCAATGGGAGCGAACGCTTGCTGGAACTACAGAAATGTCATCTTTTGAGGAATTGGACGAGTTTTTAGATATATGTATTAGAATTTTAAATACCGTTTGAGACCAGCCCAAGAAAACTCTTGGAGATTAAAGTGGTTCCACTAGAATGAGAGTATATGAGGTTTCCTCGGAAGTGAAAAGTTGTAGGCTTTGTGCTGGCAGCACCCTCGTGTCATGTGCTTTCACTTTAAGAAATATTCACTTAAAGCACTTAGAGAACTGATTGATGAAGACTTTGCTTTAACTGTTTTAGGTCAGGGCATTTGCCAGCACACTAGGACAGCAAGAGTGTTTGCCATACTTCTAAAAATAAGCACCACACATTGATGCATTTCGCTCGTGCCGTCTACAGAAACGTCTCCACTTCTGAAGTCATTGTTACGCCCGATTCTCCCGAGGTATCAATTATTACTTTCTGGTGTAAAGTTAACTGGCAGCGTGATGCCTACTGCTTTGGTGTGGCTGAATACTTAAAATGGTAGGTCAATAGTGGTACGTACGTTACTGGACCAGGGATCCCGTAGGGTCTTGATCTCGTTGAAGGGTATCGGAAGTAGCTCGGGAAGAGTGAACGGAAGATTATCACGGTGAAACCGTAGGCAGTGTCGCTAAAGCGAGCCGAGTGATCTTTTGCATGCGTTATTCCTTGCTTCCTTCCTTCATGGGTTACACTCCTTTCCGTATTGTTGTCTTTGGCAGTATGACATACCTAACTTAGAATTTGCTGACCCTAATCCTCAGAGTAATGAAAAAATTGATATTTTAGTTGGGGTAATACAGCCATATTATTCTTGAGGGGTTAAGGAAAAGCCCTGTGCATGTCCCTATTGCTCAAAGGAAGGTATTCGGTTGGGTAATATCCGGTGGATCACTGCAACCTTGGAAACATAGGATTTGATAGCCAACCATGTCCCTAAAGTACCTATTCCAAAGCTGATACTGAGTGTGAATTCCATTTCGATTCCACTCATAGTCGCCTAACGTTGGTCGCTCTCCTTTTAAAATCGGCATTCCCTCCTCTTCTTGGAGGCATGAGTTGGGTTGCTAAAACTTGTTTCTACGAACGGAACAAAGATAAGTCAAAACGTTCGAATAATACGATGAGTATCGTAAATTTATGAAGAAGAACTTGAGACTACGTCATAATGGAGTCTGTATTTAGTTGATGCATGTTCTCTCTAATGTACTGCAAAAACGCATCACCTCGCTCATAGTTGCAATCTGAAACATAATTCTAAATATACACAGCCTGATTTGTAAAAATCGAGTGAGTTATGAAAGTAACGCAACCCTTGGGAGGTAAGGAAACCCTTGATTCAGGAACGGTAGCCATCTTTTGTTGGACTTACAGACGGTACTTTATTGGATTCAGTTACCTCCAAGTTCTTTGAAAAGTTTTATTGGCAATCGCGTATCTCTAATTCTGATCTCCCTTGATGGCTTGTTGGAAGTATGTTCCTAGAGACAGCAGGACTGTGCTTCGTGGTACTTCCCTCGCTTCGTTGAAGGACCGTGACTTGTGGAGGAATGGGCCAGATTGGCTTTTGTTTTCTGAATAACACTGGCTGCTCGCCGGATGAGTCGTTCTGCCTCAGCAGATCTTGAGCTGCGTGGCCCATTCCTCCTGGTAGACACATTGGAGTCTCCCAAAGCGGATCTAATTGGTAGATTCTCGAAACTAGGCAGGCTGCTCCGTGCCACTGCTTAATTTTTTGGTTTATGAAGGGTTGTCGCCGCAAGAGCGATATACCTGGGGATTCCGTCGTTTCCCCCAGAGAATTGGAACACGCGAAGTCCTTTTTACGTAGGTTCTAGTAAAATGTGATGAAACCCGACGATGTAAACTGATTTAAAAAATAGTTCCATATGTTGAAAATTTCTTTCATACTTCAGTTCTTTCATGCCTAGCTTTGTTCAAATATGTTCTTTCAGTATCTGGAATAGTACTAGATGAAAATGTTATATTCCCGTTCAGAAGTTCTCAGCCCCAATGGCCTTGTATGTCACCTCCATAGGTGATATGAACTGATAATATAGCAATTTCAAAATTATAATCGCCTAAAAATACTTGAAGGTATTGATAATACGAATAATTATATTTTAATGCAGCTACATTTTTCACGCTTTGTTGTTTATAAGCACAAACATTCACATAGCACATTTGTATTAGCACAAATACTAAACGCAGAAATGCGGATCATTGCAAATTAGTTCAGAAAATTCTGTCGCAACATCTTTTACTACTACACTTGCTTCTTCCGCGGATTTGCTTAACATTTCCATATTTTCTCCCCTAATTTTTGAAGAAATTAAAACTCCACAAACTCAGTCTAATTTGTGTTCACTTCTATTTCTGCTATTGCTCTTAATCGTTTTGTATGCGAATCTATATAAACATCAATCTTTGCACCAATACTCGTAAGTTAAAAAAACATTCCCTCTCGATATGCGTACTTCATATTAAAGAGAACAACATTATAAAATTACTTTATTCATTGCAATGTGTTCCAGTTGTTTTTGATGAAATCGTGAGCCACAACTCTGCTGTGTATGCCGTGTGTGCTTTGTGCCCAAAGCTGTGAACGCAGCAAATCACGTCTCCCTGGCCTTCCCTCGCATGTCATCACAGCGCGTTCCTTCATTGGCGGATGCGCCTTCTGCCGAGGGCTCTATGAACCAGCAACTTCAGCTGTGTCTCTCTAAGATGAAGCTGCAAAACGACTAGTCGTTTTGTAACTGCCATTCAGCAGAAACTGATGATGATGGCGGCTAAGTCGTCGAAAGCTGCTATTCAATTAAATTATATTGTTGGCAATGAAAACTCCTAATTATATCTCTTTAAATGACAACGACAACTCTTCCCAAAACCAATGCATCTCCATGGAACCACTTGAATGCGTATTCTGGAACACATATTGTAATGTTTGTATTTTCCTGCGCTTAACTACTCTGAATATGTTCTCCAGGTTTGTAGAAACTAGTCAGTTCTTCGGTTTATCTATTCATCAATTGGTTGATAAATTCGGTATGAGAAACATAGGGAAAGTTTCGACTGGCCACCAACTTCGTTTGTCCAAGATGAAGTGATTTTCGGAGATGCAAAGGTTTTGATGCGTGTTGAATTGCTTTTATGGAGGGCATTTAAGTAAGATGGATTTTTGTTCAAATCAATAGATTGCCGAATCATATGACAATTATTTCGACCTGTAGTGAAGCACCACTTTCTTTAACTAATTTTTCTATTTAATTGTTTCATATAAGTTACATTATAATGTCCTTTTAAACCACTAGAAATTGAAATTAATGACTCCCTGCTCTTCGATACACATTGAGAGAACTGAGAGGTAAAAAACAGTATTTATCACTGATTAATGGTATTGTTCAGTGTTGATCAATGCCAAGTTAAATTGCGAGTACTAACTGAAGTTGTGCAATTCAGATAGTTCTAATTTAAGTTACTACCTGCCTAAATGAAATATAATCACAGTGGACAGCATGTGATATGTAATTAAGTTTTAATGTTTTCAATGTTCGTAATCAATCTTCCATTACTTTCCATTACGTTAATGAAGGTCGGAACCAAAGTCGGTCACCCGTGCCTGTAACGTATAACCCAGATATCTCAAAATGATAAGTGCAGACACTGAAAATTGTAAGTGGCTAAATATACCTAGAATGCAAGATGTATGCTGCAGTATATGGGAATTTTATACTTACTAGTCCTATTTTTGTGTTCACAATAAGTATACAAATTATAACTTTATACGCACGTACTTCCGCTGAATAACCATTACAGATAGAGGGGAAATGTTTGCAACAAGCTGAATAAGGAACGGATTTCTATGTTTTTCCATATTTTTTCAGAGCTTAGCTGAATGAAATTTCTTAACATTTTTGTTAGAATTGGATGCAATGCAGATTAATATGTTAGTGCATATTTAGCCGCTTTTCTCTTGCTTTTGCATATTTCGTTAAAATGGATACTTATCTCCACATCTTTTCATAGCATCTATTTATTTGTGAGCGTTGATTGATGAGAAAGCGCTTGACACAGTTTGCGTTTGATTTAATTTTCTATAGATGAAAAAATATTTACGTAAAATTGGATATTTCTTGAAATTAAATTTTTTAAACCATGCAGAAGAAATGCAACAAGACGTACAATATAGGTACTTCACTAAGGTTAATATTTACTTCCATTTTTCTTCTGAAAAGTAAAGTAGATAATATTATGTTTGCACAAAAATATGTATTTTCATTCCAAGCTAGGTTTACACAGCAAATTAAATCTATTTTACTTCCATATTAAAGTGCCTCTTTCAGAACTTTTTGGTCATAAATGCATATTTTTAAAGCATATTTGAAAATATTTTAGGGGATAAAAATCCTCTCTCTAATGAGGAGTGTATATTTCAGTTTAGAATGATTTTTCAACTGGAAACTTCTTGAAGCCTTTAACACGGCGTCCAACACCGCGTCCTTGACTGTGATTCACTTGTGTAAATTGTTTACTTACATCAGGTATTTAATGGATAAAACTTGTTCTGTAGAAACAATAAAAATTCGATAATTTTGGCGATATCGAAATTACTTCGCTCTCCCCACCTCCATTATATACAAAATATAGCAAAAAATTAAGAACGCAAATACAAAAAATTAAGAACGCAAAAACAAATATATATATATACACACACACACACAAACAGTTTTAAAAGAACTTGCCTTCGACTACAATTGAGGATTTTTCATACATAAATACAGTACTGTATTCACGACATGCTATTTGAGTGTCATTGCTATTGCTCCTAATTTCTACTGGCATTTTCTTATTAAACATTTGTAAATAAATAATCAGTTGTAGTCCAAGGTATGACTTTTATCTAACAGATGCTCTTACGTTCCTAAAACAATTAATTTGAATGGCCAATAAGGATACGTAAGTACGTATACGTATGGTGTGATGGTGGCAACATGTATTTCGCTTCATTTGACTTCTATCTCTTCCATTAATAAGTCGTCCTCCAAAATAAGGATGCTTTCAAGTGCCAAAACTGTATCTACTTCCTCACACGATTCGTCCGAAATATCGCACCCACACATTTCGAACTCACTTAGTTTTCCTGCATAAGGCGTTAAATTCAACGTGTCCCTCCAGTTTGCCTTCTTTAAATTTCCGTGCATAATTTCCTCCGCGTTTGAATTTTCCCGTTGAGTGTTCGCATATTCGTCGATACTTGTCCGAGTACTGTTTTCTCGAATCTTCCCCATCGCCTGTTTACTTTCCTTGATCCTGTTTGCCTGATATTCAATTCAACATCCCATTGGAGTTTAGTCAACTTCCCTCTACATGGTCAAATCCGCTTAACCATTCCAACAAATTCTCAGACGTCTCCGGCATATAATTCCATAACAAGGTGTGTATATTGACTGGTAGTTGCTGAATGATAACGCGCATTACTTCCTGCATATCTAATTTATCATCTCATGCCTTAAATGTAGCGATTTTTGGTATCGTGAACTCGCACATATTTTTCTCTCCACCCTTCTGGAACCTTTCCCCATTAATTTATATTTCAATTCAAATTTTTGGTCTTCATTCCAATATGTCTTTAAAAATTTCGCCTTACACTCGTCGATTGATTGATTCGTGTTTCCGGGCGCGTCCACTACTCAGGTCATTAGTTCCGTAAGTGTAGTGCGTGTTTTTCTCGGGAGGTGGCGACGATCTTTTTCCCCGCTGGACGGCGAGATCCGTTGAATAGCAGGGTTTTCCTCTCAACCAGGAATCCACTCGTCGAAATTCGCGTGCTTTGGAATTAGTGAAAAGAACCAATGGAGTGGCATATATGACATCACATGTTTAACTTTCTTTCAGGAATGTTATTAATGAAAAAATTTGCTTTCTCTTGTTGAAAAAAAAGGAATAAGGTTACTCCTTCCCGTCGCCATAAAATCTTAAACTTCCTAGCAAGCTTACTTCTGGGGTTAACATATTTACATTTCCACCAGCGCGTGCCAATGTGACCTTTTCTCTAAATCTAATATTTTCCTCTTCAATTTCCTTGTCTCAGTGCAGATTTTACTATCAACGGATTATTTTATTAGTTTAATTCCCTCCTGCACTTTCCTTGCAGTTAACATGTTAGCATTATCGAATTTTACTTTCCTGTAATCTAGCATTCTGCTGACGTATTCTGCTGAAATGATTTTTCTACTTCTGTGACCACATTATTCAACTTTTCCTGTTGTTGCCAACCATTTTTCTGTATGTCTGAAATTTCAGATTTAATTGTATCCAATAAATCAATTTTTATATTCGTATCATTGATTTGTATTCCCATAACAGCGCGCATTTACGGCATTTCGCCACAAATTTCATCTATGCATTCCTGCAACTCACATTTCGTAATTTGCAATTCGCAAGATGGACTATCTTTCAATTGCTCAAACGTATGATTAAAACCATTAAGGCTATTTTTACTTCTCTTCTATGTTAAAATCTGATCGCAAAATGTATTATTAATCGATTGTTGATTTTATTTAAAAAATTGCAATAAATACTACTCAATATTATACTGCAATAAATATTACTCAATCGCGACTTTCCCTATACCGAACTGAATGTGGGTACCTATTCGCGATTGTCTACGCTCAACACGAATTGTTGAATACAATCCCCGTCTACCACTCTTTCCTATTATAAATTTCGTTTCGAATAAAAAATCTATTCAAATTTAACTTCATTCCAAAATATACTTTTGATATCTCTAGATCATTAACATATAAAACTCCGAAGAATATCGTTTATGTTTATAAAAAACGGTGGCTTTCTGACTTATCACTATGGATATTTTAATCTGTGGGTGTTTTAATAATAGTATATATTTTAATCTACAGACCATGGATTAAAGATTATTTAATAAATAAAGGATATCAATGATTTATAGTTAATAATTATAGTTTAATTTTAATTTAACTTTTTGGGTAAAAAGGTGTCCGGTTGAAGCATGACGCTTGCCACGCCATCTTCACCCCACTTCCAACCACTAGAACGAACATCTACGAATACCCGTTACATTCTTCTGTACAGAGGGCCTTGGAAGTGGGGATAAACCGGAAAAATGGCTGAAAGAGGAGTCCTAACCTCCTCTAACCCTAAGCAGGATAATCCTGCAGCACTTAAGTGCAAAGGGTAAATTAATTAATTTTAATCTACAGACCATGGACTACAAAAGCACTTCAAAAATTTAGAATACATGAAACTAGAAGTGCTACAACAGCACATACTTTTTGCATTATTAGAAATAGTAATGCAATACTGAAATATTGAAGTTTCTGCCATACTAAAACTCAGTTGTATCTTTAAAAAGTCCAATTCAAGCAATTCAAACGAAGCGCCAGGGGTGCACATCTGCGTATATTTCGATGGTCAGGAACGTAATAATTTCTAACTTTAACAAATGAAAGAAACATGAATAAATTTAACTGTTACAGTAGTTGCTGCCCATTATACAGAAATTAAAAAATAATATTTCACACAAGGTTCCCTCAATTTCATCGAAGTGAGCTCACAATTTCTGATTGCCATAATTAGCGATCAAAACTTCTTAAAGCAAAAGAAATGTATTTGTTACTTCTACGTCAAATATATTTTTACACACGATTATCATGACTGGCAACAATAAGAAGATTTATAATATAATTTGAAATCGCCGTGTTGCCGTTTTGCGAACTGACAACGCGTCAAATAATGCGCAGGAAATTCTTTTTTTTTATGTTCGAAAATAAAGAGTGAGCGGAAAATGAGACCAGCACCACATTTTTCACCATACTTTGTTACATATGTTAAAAATTAAAGAAAAAAGAGGCCTTTTTTGAGAAAATACTTGTTTAATTTTTTTTAATGTGTATTGTTCACGCAAATAATACTTTTTTTGCGAAAATTGAACATCACCTTATTTAAAGACATATTTCTGTTGAACACATTTCATTACAGAAAAAATACCGTTATAATCTTAATGAAAAATGTGAATTCACTTTTTGCCCGCTCGTAAATATTGATCATTAAGACTAATTGTTTTAAGCACTTTAACACACGTAAATTACGTATTATAAGTGTACGTTTCTATTGAAACAACAAAAGTGCTTAAAAATGCAAAACTCCAGCCTTGCCGTGCCCCGGGGGGCTGGAGAGCGCGGTAGTGTGAGTGAGTGAGCGTATGTGTGTGTCCGCAGGCCCGTGCTGCCCAACGTGAAGCCGGGCTACCTACGCGAGCTGCTGCCCGACAGCGCGCCCGAGCAGCCGGAGAAGTGGCAGGACGTGATGGCCGACGTGGAGCGCCTCATCATGCCCGGGGTGAGGCCTGACGCGAGCCCACCCCGACCGCCCCCGACCGCCTACTTGGACACCTTGGTTTCCTTGCAAGAGTAACGTGTTGGAGACCAAGGTCCAAGCCACGGGCGCCCAGTAATATCTGTGAATCATTCGGTTCCAGAAAAACTCGGCGATACGTCCTGTACAATTGAATCTCTACGATTAAGGATTTGCGTAAACGGATATGTTCTGTTACACTGATGATTGAAAGTTTTAGTTAAAGATATATGTAGATGCTGTTGCAAGTGCGTTTCCGTGTGTCAGCCTTCTTTGTGTCTCCAGATCACTCATTGGCACTCGCCCCGCTTCCACGCCTACTACCCCACGGCCAACTCATACCCGGCCATCGTCGCCGACATGCTCAGCACTGGCATCGCCTGCAAGGGCTTTGCATGGGTAAGTTTCTGCCACTGAAATCCCAACATTGTGGGAGAGAAGAAAAAATAAAAGTAAGATTGGAGTATTTTAAAATCAAATACATATGTAAAAATGTTTCACCTACCGTCAATAAAAATATGGATCTGCGGATTATGGGTCATTCAATAGTATTTTAACGCTATTTTTGGTTCCAGAAAAAGAATCGCATTTGAATTATATTAAAAAGTAAAAAAGGCATTTTAAAGGCGAATGAAGTCAAAATTATATTTACAAAATTAGTTAAAATAATGTTTGTGTTACTTCATTTGAAATGGTAAGTATAGTATGCTCACGTATGCGACGTGTATGTTTTTAAATAATTTTTTTGTGTTTGTTTTTTTAAATTTTGATTCATTCATCGCTGACATACAAAATTAGTAATGAAGCGATTAAATGTGTTTTGGATTAACGTCAATGCATTAGTTGCTACATACAGTTTGTATGTCCTTGTTTTAAAGTAAAACTAGAATAATTCTGGGTCCTAACTCGATCGATTCATTGTTTGCTTGATTGTCTATTTGGTGTTTCCGGGCGCATCAAATACTAAGGTCATTAGTTCCGTAGGTTTCTGGGCGTGCCAACTATTATTGTCATAGTGCATATTATGTTTTGGGATGTGGCGATGTTTTCTTTCCCGCTGTAATCTCAGATCTGGCGGCAGTACAAAGGCGTACAGCGGTAGGCTTTCGAGGTTTTCCCCTCCATGTACTTCGCTCTGCGAGAAACCGCCCCCGCCGGTGTAAGCTCTAAGCTCGCGATTGATATCCGGATATTTATGGTAGTGTAGTGACGGTGTAGGTAAAGGGTAATGATAGGACAAGAAAAGGAAAGGAAAGTCGTGCGAGTTCCGTTGCCCAGCGACCTCATTTCAGGACGCTCATTCTGATCAACTCAAATTAGCTTCTTTTGCAACATTTTTGTTCATTTTATTCCTTCAGTGGCCGCAGACATCCTAAACAAAACATATAAGCAAGTTTTTTCATTCTTCAATGCCAGATGTCGATTTAGCCGTGATCGTTAAAGCATTGTGTACTCCTGGCCAGGGAGTACCCATGACTTGGGTCGGTTCGAATTTTCATCTAAAACAGTGCTTAGCTGCTGTACGTCTGTGGTTCAGACGGAAGGACGGCCGATGTAAAGAAAACGGTGGTTGGTTCGCATCGAAGTTGACGGAGCTCAGTTCTAACGGTTTTGCTTCTTCTTATAGAAAAAAAATGCTCATATAACCAAAGGTTTGCCTAGGTAGTGAATGTATAGGTAAAGGGTAATGATAGGACAAGGAAGACCAAGGAAAGGTCGTGCGTGGTCCGTTGCTTATTCATCAAGGTACTGCTTTGGTATTCGAAGGTGGTGTTCGGGGAAACCACGCCGGCAACCCGTCGAGGTGGGCCAATCCACATCATGACGGGGAGTGCAGGGAGCGCTCCCAAGTATTCCTTTCATTCTTCAGTCATCATTCTTCTCCTCCATAATTCATTCTCTTTCTTTTATAACATCCTTTCCATAACATGTATATTTTCTTCTTCCCCTTCAACTTCACCGCCCCCCTCCCTGTATGCTGAATGCTCACTCATGTGTTCGCTGTGTATGGCGACCTGTGTCGGAAGGAATGGTTGTTCCGGCGGTTGTGGAGTCTGTTTTTTTTTTTTTCAACTGCTCCCCTTGTGATACGTTGCAGCTTTGTATCTAGGGACACGTTATGTAGGCATTTTGGGGAACATCCCCTTTTTGTCTCGATTCACTTGCTTTGGCTTGGGCCTCTTCTGGACTGGTGGTCGGGAGCCAACCCACTTCCGATCAAACGGCTCGGACTAGATCTTGTATTGAACCATAGATACCAAACATTCCTCCCCCCGCCCTTTCGTAAGAAAGAGGAGACTAGTTGGTGAAAGTATCGGCCTAGAAAGCTTTTTTGGCAAAGATTTCGATAGACCGACAAAGTTTCGTTTCCTTACAATGTTTATGTGAGAAATGAGGGAAAAGCCATGAAGAGTGTCAGAGCCACTAAACTGGCCAGAGAGACTGAGAAGTTTGGTACGTTTTAGGCGGTCGTTTCTCATAAGGATAGCACAAAGATCTTCGATTACCGCACTGACGATCAAATAGAAAACTTTCAGAATTAAAAGAAATAGCTGGCCTTCAAGTACATTCTTCCACCCGGCTTTAAACCAATGGACTGTGAACCACGAGGATTTTGCATCAGAAAAGGAAGATATAAAAAAATTCTTTCTGGCTGAAACTGTTACTGACATCCACAGGATCTAACAGAGTTAATCGGGTACTCATCCCTACCTCAACGCTGGTACTCACCTTCGATTGTCCATCTCTACCAGATAAGATATCATGTGTCTTTTACAATGTCTGCGTCCATAAATAGTCGTAGACAATCCTCTACGCTGCTTTAAATACCAGAGGTTCGGCCATACGCAGCCTCAATTGTATGAGTGGCGTATGGGTCTGCATACATTGAGGAATATAATGTCTCTCAGATCTACTGGTCCTCAGAACTGGTCCTCAGATCTACGGTGAGTAAATTGTCCCGGGAATCACCCATCAAATTCGAACCAGTGTCCTACCTTGTTGAAAGAAAGGGAAATCTAGAAGATCTGGGTCTCAGAGGTTTTCTTTCCTGAGGCACGACGTAGTTTCCAGATATTTAACCCTATTAATATGGCTGGAAGTTTTGCAAATTTCACTATGGCCTAGAAATTTGTTGAGTACCGGGTCATGTGGGAATCGTAGGCAATGAGGTACCTGACCATGCATGCTCAAAAGCATATCTGAAACGCTCCAAATTCAGTGCGTGACATGCGGAGTGGCACAGTACCAGTTTTAAATTAAGGGCCATTAAATATTCTGCAAATCCCTGGTGTTCCTCGTGCCGTGCTGCATGGCTTGAGGAAGTAAACTTAACTCGTTTTCGCATCGGTCATTGCCACTTCTCACATGGTTTCCTCTTGCAAGGAAAACCTCCCCGCATCTGCGACACGTGTGAAACGGACATCTCCGTGGAACACTTTCTGCTGCACTGTAGAAAGTTTGTTGGCAGCTGACGAACACGGCGTCGGGGCAACTCTCGATAATGATGAGCAAGAGTTCTGAATACTTTTCTTTTCTGCGGAAAGAGGAAAATATAACATGATCTGACAATATTATCTTACAACTTTTAATATAACCGCGACTCTTATTTGTTACTTGGTCGCTAACTTGAGAGTTTTAAGATCTTAAATTTATTATATTAATTTATTATTCGTCAATTAATTCATTTGATTAAATCTGATTTTTAATTACATTGACGCGGGCGCCAGTGTTCATCCCAGGTGATGCGCACTATAACATAAATTCATCAATGAATCAACACACCGGCAAAGGTGGCTCAGGGAATCAGTTAATGTCTCAGCATTTCCTCCTAATTGAAGTTCGTAGAATTCGATTCCTAAATGTGGCCGTATTCTCAACGCTAGTTAGATCGCTAGTTCGATTTCAGCCGCTGTATGGAGGAGAATCCTAGCGGCCGGCTGCTCTAGGCGCTAGTTTTCCATGGTTTCTCCGATCAACACCAGGCGAATGTTAGAGCAGCACCCTAAAATACGGGCCACGGACCGCGCGCGATCTTTCCTTCCTCTTGGTTGGCATATCCTTACCCCTATCTTACACACACACACACACACACACACACATTCATTACACTACTACAGATCTCGGAAGCTTAGTACTCTTCCCGGGTGAGATAGAGCCACGCTGGTACGAGATACCTGGTTCAAGAATAATCTCTGCAAGCCAATGTAGGTCGGCGCCGGTTCTAGCCAGTCAGCGGGGGAAGATCACCGCCACCTCTCGCGATAAAAACATGCACTACTTTACGAGACTAATGATTTTAGCAGTTGACGCGCCCGGAATCACAAATCAATCAATCGGAGAAACCACGGAAGACTATCGAATAGAGAAGTCGGCCGCTAGAATTCTTCTCGAGACAGTGGTTGAATTCGACCTACCAATTTAGCTAGCACTGAAAATTCGTCACTGTAAGAACTCTCGGTCCTTCCTGTCAAGGATGCTGCTGAGAAAACTATAAAATGTCACTGGGCCGTCGCCCAAATTCAAACGACCAGGATCTGAACTATTTGTTAAGTTACATTTATGACAAGGATACGAACGCGTTCCTTTTTATTAAATAATTCTACAACACTGAATATCACTGAGACAACTACTGTAATCAGCATCTTGATCAATGATCTCCATCTCGATTGCTTTCTTCTTCAATTTTCCTTAATCCACTGAAGATAACTCATAAACTTTACTCTGTATCACTATTCATGTAAAGTGCATTCATCACTATCCGTGTAAAGGTAAGATGTACCCAAAAGAGCTAAACCTTCATAAACATAAAAGAACTAGGGGACCCGGCAACGCTTCGCTATTGCAGTATGTTAAATAAAATTTAAGTTCAAAATCAATTACTTCAATGAAGATGAACTACGTATTAATTACACATTACTGTATTACTCTGTACTTTAAAAATCAAATATTCGAATAATGTTGTGCATTGCCAGCTTTTGCTTACTAGATCGCAACTTCGATGTTACGCGATATCATGAATTGAAGCGAGCCGTGTAATTAAAAAGATATCCGTAGGTCACACGTAAAGCAAGGTCCTCTGGAAACGATGTAGAGCTCACTTCGTCGGTTAACTTTCTAACAGCGCCTACACATGTCCGACTGAATTCACACTACTCCTTAAATACTCTGATGCTAATAAGAACAAAGTGTGAAAATTTCTCACTTCGGTCTAGTAGTTTTTGCTTCTATGTAGACATACACGCATTACTTTACATACACACACACACACACACACACACACACATATATATATATATATATATATATATATATATAAAATTATTTATACACATAATTATATATTATAATATAATTTTGTAACAACATAATTCGGGGTCTCTCATGCGCCCAAAATGGTTGAAAATATGTCTAGGATGAGCCGTTTTCGAGTTGTACAGGAAGACCTGTTGCAGCGTAAAGAGTTTTAACGATTGCATGTAGCCCTAATGACGTCTTGGTTGCATAATCTTACATTTATTTGATGCGCCCTTGGGAGGTACTTTTGTTTGCAGCAGAAGCATATTCGCCGGATTTGTTTAGATTGCGTTTGTAAATTGTACAAAACCGCCAACTTCCCTAGCACTGTATACAGTGATATTATTGTTAAAAATATTCTTTAATTGTCAATGGAACACAGAAAATTCTCAGCTAAGTTTGTACCTCTGCTATCGTTAACCAATAACTTTACATCACCATTTACGTAATAAGTTTCTTCTGGAAATGTGTATTTACCTGGATCTCCATAGTCGCCGATTTGTACATATGGAAATTCACATCCATTTAATTAACTTGGTTGGCCGAATATAATCGACAAGTTTGAGCATACTATGTCAACTTCTTATGTTTTTTCAGATCGCGAGTCCTGCTTGCACGGAGCTGGAAGTGGTGATGCTGGATTGGTTGGGCAAGATGCTCGAACTGCCGCCCGCATTTCTCGCCAGCTCTGGGGGCAAGGGAGGCGGCGTCATACAGGTACTTTTTACTTTCCCGTATACATACGGGAATATACGGTATATATATATATATATATATACCATATATATATATATATGGAGTAATATACGTAGTATAGGGAGAGTTATGTGATGCTGCGCGAAAAAATGGCTAATTTTCGGCAGAAAAAAATTTGCTGCCGGGCCGTGATAACTAAGAAGTGGATAAATACATTGCTAAATTAAGAAAAAAATCTCCTAACACGTGGTGTAGCCAGAATCCCTCTTTTGTGAGTCTTTGATACCGAAATAACAATTGAAAGGAAAACGTATGTCTGTCTGTCTATCCGTTCGTCCGTTCATCCGTCCGTCCGTCCGTCCGTCCGTCCGTCCGTCCGTACGTACGTACATCCGGTGTATGTGAAAAACACTAGCGCCTAAACTATGCGTACGATTTTTCCAAATTGAAGAATCCCCTGCCAATCTTGCTTGTGTCGAAGATCTGAGATTTTGAAAAACATTCATTTAATTTTGGGAGTAGTTTGCATGAAGCCCGGACATTTACAAAATTTTCTCAAAAACGGCTCCAAATTTTTTCTTTAAATTTCTTGTAAGAATAGAGTAAAGTACACGTATTAAGGTGGCATAGATCCGATTTTCACGATTAACTCTGAATTTTTGAAAATTGCAAAATTTTGAATTTTTGGCGTCTTCCTTCAACTACAATATTGAAGGTAGACATTCTTCCTTCAAATAAAATTTGTTCTCCAAAGTAAGTTCTTTAATTAAGGTCATTTCCATTTTTTTGAAACTTTTAGTAGTTTTCGCGCATTATGCGCAATTTAAAAAAAAATACAAAAACAAGATTTTCTTACAAAGCGCTCCAAATTTTTTCTTTAAACTTTTGGTAGGGATAGTGCTAAATGGACTCTATTAGTTGACATAAACACCATATTGCTCTATTCTTTTGTTTTTTCAAAAATTGCAAAAATGTAGTTTTTGACTAGTCTCTCAAGTCGTTAATATTTACATTAGCGGCTATTTGTTGACACTATTATATTAATGAATGCAAGTGCTTTAAATAGTGTTGAAATGTACCAACAATGTCTCGTCATAAATATTACGAGATCGTGCCGTTTTATCTGACATCATTTACCTTAGGACTGTTATATTCGTGACCCGTTCCGAATTTATAGAAAACTATGGGCGCCAGGAACAGGTTACGATAATTGATAATTAAAAACAATGCTTCCACAGCTAATCTTAACGAATGGATAAATGTCCGGCTAGCTGGGTCAATGGGTCACGTAATGGATAATCGCTATCGCCTAGATAGCCGATTATTTTATCTGCCAACTATATACTATGGCGAGGAATCTGAAAGGAAATAATTATATATATATATATCTCTAACTACTTATCAGTTGTGATTGACTAAATGAAAATCATCTTTTCATTTCCAAAAGAAAATTTAACAATTTATTGACTTGTGAACAATTATTCTGCCTTTAGGTCATGACCTCGTTTAAAAGAAAACATTTGTACTGCAGTACTTATCTTGACCGACGGTGCCCCGCAGTATCTTCTCATTTGAATGCTGATAATCCCAAGTCCAGCTTCTCTCTTCTAATCTTGCAACGCTGCCGACGAATCCAGCCCTCACTGCCTAGAATATCTACCGGTTCTTACTTAATATTCACAGTTCCTAGTTCTCCCCAACTACGTGGTAAAACATTTAAGTCCAAAACCGCAATATAAAAAACTTTCAAAGTCCTAAGTGAAGTTAACTGCTGCACATCAACTTTCAGAGTCCGACACTATTTATTCTCACGTCAAACTTACAAGTCCCACTCCCCTAATATTAAACTCGCGAGCGATCTGTACCACTTGACGACCTCTATCAGAATGTCATTTACTCCTCCGTGTTTAGCCCTCAACGCCTCGGTATCCATCCTTCATTCTTATTTTTTAAACAAAGCGACAAACTTCGACAGTCTATTCTCAGGAGTTGACAGTCTATTCCCCCTTAGCCAATCCATCCATTTCTTACCAAATCAAGTAGCCACGCCCTCGATAGTCATTCCTTTCTAGACCAATCCCAAATGATCTTATATGTCTTTCTAGCCAGCGCCCCCACCTATTCAAGGCCTGAATGCAGTTTATTGACCTTGCCAACCACTACGCCGGCGTTGCTAAGGCTGTATATTGCCATTTGCAGACCCTTTTAACCCAACCCATTTACAGCAAATGTTACTGTCAAAATATATAATACATGGGTATATCACAGTGTCAAGCAAAGTTTCTCGAAACCTCAACCGTTTTCTGTGAAAAGTACCTCAAAATTCCGCATTTTCAGAAACGCTCAAACGCCATTTTCTCATAAATGGTTTCAAATTTTTCTTCAAACGTTTGTAATGGATAGTGCTAATTGCACTCTTTATATGACGTAAAGTTTATTTTGAGGTATATTTTTGATTTTTCAAAAATTACACAAATGTAATTTTTTGAAACATCTCTCACATTTTTAATTTGTACATTACCAGCAATTTGTAAACATTATTATATTTGTGAGTGTAAGTGCTTCAATTGACTTCAAATGAAGGTTTTTGAAAACTGTGAAAAAGAGCTTCAAATTTCGCATTTTTAGTTGCGCTTGAACGCCATATACTTAAAAACAGCTACAAATTTTTAAAAGAATATTGTCATTTAGAACGAGGTTTTGTGTTTTTTAATATTCTAAAATTAATATTTCTGTTCTACCATTAGGAAACAGAAAAATTAAGAAAAAGTAAAAAAAAATAATTTGGGCGGCGATAGATGGCAGCTGGCAAGAGAGTGTGGCAAATTCCAAGTAGCTAGCTCAGACCCAAGGAAACAGAAAACTAATACGAGAAAGTCTGTGCCATTCTGTAGCACCATTAATTATTTTTCCCCCGTGAATGTAAGAAAAGAAAGTTTTGCAATCTTGCGTCCCAAAAAAAGCGAATATTTGGGCAGAAAAACTCTTATTGTCGGGCACTAGTATCGAAAAATTGTATAAATCCTGTTCCCATGTATAGTAAATTACTTCCTCTCACACGTGAGATAGCCAAAATTCATGCTCCACAGAATTTGCAGCACCGGAAGGATGCGGGAGGAATAAGAATAAAGATGAGCTCGCTCGGCTCTGCGAAATCACTCCGATCTTTTGCACGGCCTCTTAACTAAATTCAATTTAGCAGATCTCGTTTGTCAATGAGAAGCTCTTCACTCAATGGTTTCAGATAAATCTGATCATTTTTGTGAGCAGACGTGTTTATTCCTCGAGACATGAGTCGAATGAAGTAAATTTCTAATTAATTCCATCTTGATTATCGGTAAAGTGTTGATGTAATACTTTTTAAAACACTTCTTAAACGAGCACTTTATGTCAGATTAGAGAAAAATCTTTCTTTACCTGAATGTTTTAAGTATAGTGTGGAGTAAATATCCATATTGATTTTGGAAAACAATGTATGTGGATGTAGGTGGAAAACAATGGGAAACAAAATATTTTGGAAAATAATGTAGGTGGAACCTATGTATGTGTAGAGTACGACATTGACTGACCGCTGATGATTGCTTTATTGGCGTGGCATGTTGGCGCAGGGGACCGCCAGTGAGTCGACGCTCGTGGCTTTGCTGGGAGCCAAGGCTCGAGTTCTCCGCAAAGCGCGCCTAGAGGACCCAGATTTGAATGAAAACGACATTGTATCAAGACTTGTGGGATACACGTCGAGTGAGTAAAATCTATCAATTATTCATTCTTGAAAAACGTACTATCTACTACATCTTTCTTGTCGCACTTTTTACTGACAACTCTTCAACCATTATCTGCTGAAGTACAAATACATCTTCGACCCATTGAAATTAAGTACATGTGTTTAGGCTAAAGTCCATAGTATGGGTGAAATTAAGAGTAACCGCTTAATTCGCACATTAGGCAGACTGCTTAAAGCTGTATGAACGACGATGAACAAATCATTTTGGATTTCTTCCCGCTATGTTGGCTTTAGCCCCACGGCGATGGCTAAGTACAGTAATGGTTAAGGTGTGAGGCGTCTTGAGTGTGTGTGCGAGCAGCTTTTTGACGCAAAAAGCGTTTGAAATTGATCGTTGCACAGACTCGAGATTCTTTTGTGTAAATCAGGAAGCCGATGGGCGGCGTCTTGTCGCAAACTCGGAAATGCGTCGCGAAGTCTCAAGTAAGCTATGTAGCTGATTGAGGTGAGGTTAAGTTAGGTACGTTGTGAAAATAGAAATTTACTACTGGTACAAGGAACTCGAAACTCTACTCTCCTTTCCTCTCAGGTATCTTAGAAATTTCTCGCCAGCAATGTGATCCCTGTTTATCACGTATTGTGAGTTATTCTTCATCGCCATAACGCTACGTACATGGTAAATGATTAATGTCGGGCGGTTTCTTCCTGGAATCCTTTCTGTCGCATAACTTCAGCTGTGATGCACTGAGTATAATTCAGTCACTGTGCCCAGTGTGATAATAGGTGAATAAGTCAATCAACTATTTTACATCTTATTCCAGTTTTCGTTGACTCTTTTGTTATTATATTTAATTTCTTACAGCGTCGATCGATAATATTTCATTAGTTGTTCTTGAGTAGAGGGCGTCCTTCTTTGTGGAAAATTTTGGTGTGGCTTTATTCAGTAGCATTTTTGCTGCTGCTGCTGCTGCTGCTGCTGCAACCCACCAACCTTCTTTAATTTGCTTTAGGTTTTTTAAATTACTTTCCTTTCTTTTACTGTGCAGATTTTTGTTTCGTTTCCTTTTTCTTCATACTCCATCCTTTCAGCCCGACTTGGCCGTTTTAGGTATTGAGGGCGCGCCACACATTTCTTGTGTAATGTCATTTCACATTCCTCATTAAATCAACTTTCCCCTCTTTTGTTTCTGTCCATATCCCTCCTTTTTTGAGCTGCCTCACTGATTACTTCCCAAACCATCATCAACCAAGTTTTTTTACATTTATACACATCTCTTCTTGCAGAATTTTCATCCTTTTCTCCATTCCTCCACGAAATGTTTGCCTCAAAGCTCCGAGATTAAAGAATTTTCATAATGGCCTTCACCTACCCTGAAATACGGGTTCTTTATTTTAGTCACTCGGTAATGATCTGACCATCCAGTAATCATTCAGAAAAACAATTGTCTGTTTACACTCACTGATCACTCAACTGGGCAGCAGGGATGTAAGGTGCTGGGCTTGAGGGTGTAAGGTGCTGGGCTGGAGGGGTGTAAGATGCTGGGCGCAGGGAAGTATGCGATGTGGCTGAGTGCTGGGCTTGAGGGGTGTACGGTGCTGGGCTGGAGGGGTGTAAGGTACTGGGCGCAGGGAAGTATGCGATGTGGCTGAGTGTTGGGCCGCAGGGGTGTAAGGTGATGGGCTTGAATGTTGTGAAGTAGGCGGAGGGGTTGAAGGTGCAGGGCATAAGGAGGTAAGTGATGTGGTAGGGTGCTGACCGTGGGAGGGCATAGGGAAGATGTACTCTAGATGAGTGCTAAAAGTGATGTGTGTAAGGTGCAGGGCATGGTAGTCTGTGTGATGTGGCTGACTTGGTGGGCTTGATGTGGCTGGGCTTGAGGGGTGTACGGTGCTGGGCTAGAGGGGTGTAAGGTTCTGGGCGCAGGGAGGTATGCGATGTGGCTGAGAGTTGGGCCGCAGAGGTGTAAGGTGCTGGGCGTGAGGGGTGTAAGGTGCTGGGCGCAGGGAAGTATAGATGTAGCTGAGTGCTGGGCTGGAGGGGTGTAAGGCGCTGAGCGTGAGGGGCGTGCTGTGGGCGGAGGAGTGCAGTGCGTGACTGCTGCAGGCCAGGCGCACTCGTCGGTGGAGCGCGCGGGGCTGCTGGGCGGCGTGAAGCTTCGCCTGCTGCCCACGGACGCGCACAACCGCCTGCGCGCCGACGCCCTCCATGACGCCATCCGCAGCGACCGCCAGCAGGGACTCATCCCCTTCTACGTGAGTATCACACCAAGTCCTCTTCTTGGACAGAAATTTTTCCACCAGACGCCTCACAATCATTGAATTTCAAGTAATTGAATACACTTACACGTACTACACCAGTCGGGAAAGTAGAACCTGTCTTTGGTAGGACGGTGCCCCCTGGCCGGAGATACCTAGTTGTGGAAAACCTTCGCTAGCGGACTCGTGACAAGTCTTGACACAGTTTAAGTAAAAAGTGTGTTTATTTACAGCTCAGCCACAAACAAACACAAAAATCATCGTGTATTCTTGGCTGTCGCGTCTCAGTTGATTGAGCTGACGTTTCGGCCCTCCACTGAGACGCTGTTTATCCTGGACAGCCAAGAATACAATGACTCCGGCCAAGGAAACCTACGAATGCAATCATGATCCAATTCAGCAAGGATGTGTGCCAGTGACTAAGCTGCCGTCGGCATAGTCCTCTGGCTCACGGGCACACTCAAGCTCCGCCACTGCGATGACGTGTAACTACAAGGTCGTGTACTCCCTAGGCAGAATTGTTGTTCTTGTTATTATTATTATTATTATTATTATTATTATTATTATTATTATTTTTAATAATTGAACTTTCATTAAATAGATCTTATGCGGCCAGGTCTTAATTTTAAATAATACATGTGCTTTTAATAAGTGTGAGAGTTCATCTATAACGATCTTTATGTAGTTTACATAACGGTTTAAATGATTTGGCATGAGCATAAATGAACGTAGCAATCGAAATGCGCTTTAAATGTCAATCACTCAGAATAGCGCCATCCCTTTCCTTCCATAGGCTGTGGCTACTCTCGGGACAACTGGTTCTTGTGCTTTTGATCCCCTTGAAGAGCTTGGTGTCGTGTGCAATCAAGAAGGAGTTTGGCTACATATAGATGCTGCTTACGCTGGTTAGTACACATATAAGAGGATTTATCTGCATTTTCATCTTATTTATTCATTACCAAGCTATAAAGCATTGCTTATGTTAAATATGTACATTTTCAGGATCTGCTTTCATCTGCCCTGAATATCGATATCTGATGGCCGGAATTGAACACGCGGATTCATTCAATTTTAATCCACACAAATGGATGTTGGTCAATTTTGATTGCTCTGCTATGTGGTGGGTATTGATGTATTTAGTTAACATCAAAAACTCTGTTAAAAGCTGTGTGTGGTGTGCTTTGGGGAGAAATGTATTCTGTGCACGTTTTCTTAATATTCTGGTATCCCTTCCCTAACCCATATACAAGGTAAATTCTTAATAGAGATGGAAATGAGCATTTTTGGCAAGTTTTTATATGAAAATATTTACTCCGGTGTAATAAAAATACTTTCCATTGGCAAATAAGCTATATATTTGGTCCCTCATTGTGCCCTTGTTCAATGAATCGAATTCCTGCCGCGACGTGGAGAAAGACAATTTTAATACCTTATATTTCCCACTGAACTCTAGAAATGACGCAGATAGTGAAGTTAAATTAATGTTCAGTAGCAAAGGGGTTATCATCAAAATTAATATTGCTTTCTTTTTTGATGCTCGGTATTTCATACAATGTACCACAAACCTTTGTAAATATTCAAGTAGAAAAATGTATAACAAAAGTAAGCATAATATAAAACTTTGAAACAAAAAAATGAAAATTAAAAATTATTGGGACATACTAATATTATGAAAATTAAATGTAATGCATTTATTATTACAATGGGGTGTATTTGCAGACAGAATAAACCTTTTTTAAATAATGTTCTCTTACTTCACGGATATATTTTGTTTCTTTCTCGCAGCTAATATGTAATGCTGCCTTATATTATGACAGCTTTCCTCAAATTTCTCGAGAAAGATGAAAACATCTAAAGTGTTATATTGATAGAGGGACTTGACGATGTCATTAAGATGAACGTCGGAATCATTGGAAGCATTTCACCTTTCATCGAGCTCTCACTGAATGCCATAGAGAGCGTGCTCGCGCAACTTTTCTTGAACGATTGATTGAAGAAAAGTGGGTAGAGTGGGAGTATTAGTTACGAAATCGTTCACTAGATTGTATGAAGCAATGCCAATCTCTAGAGAATCAGTCATGCCTTCGCAACTTTCTCAATAATTTGTGTTCTAACTTTCTCAGGAGTTCGAGGCATGGCCGACTCTAGTCGACAGGGGGCCCATGGTTCGAGGTATCTCCTATGATGGATCGGCTTCGGTCATTTCTTTAGATTTTTTTGGAGAAAATCACGGACATAAGTTCTCGTCTTCAATAGAAAATAGTTTCTATTTTGCGCATGAAGATGCGTTTGGAATGTTGTCGTCAGATCTCACCACGAGCTTTTGCCTTCAACTGTTTATTGTGCCAGAGAGGCGGAAGCAAGTTCATCGCTCAAGAAAAGTTGCGCGATTAATATATTAGTGATATTTTAGGTGAGACGTACAAAATAAGGTTGCGAGCTTCAAATTACACAAAATTAAATGAAATAGGGTATATATGGAACGCACCAAACTAAATCAACACGGGAAATTTAACAGTGTTGTCAGAAGCTAACGATAAGTACGAGTTATACCTCAAACTAAGGAAAAATACGAGTAAAAATTCAAATAAATGAGATAGTTCAAAAATTTTCTACTTTATTAATAAATCTACTTGAATATGAATGATTGTTGTTTTCACTTACTGATTATGCCACTATATTTTTTGTAGGTTGAAAGACCCTGAAGATTTTGTTAGTTTTTATAACGTCGATCCTCTTTATCTGAAAACCGATCAGCACCGGTTGTATCCCGATTACAGAGTAAGTGTCTGAGTTATTCGTTTTGAATAATCATAAGACAAAACTGGAATTAGAAATACAATTTTTCTTCCTTTAAATAGCATTGGCAGATACCTCTTGGAAGAAGATTTCGAGCACTCAAATTGTGGTTTGTATTTCGCCTCTATGGTATTGCAAATCTTCAGGCACACATAAGACGGCAAATAGCTTTGGCACACGAGTTTGAAGATTGCGTCAAATCTGACTCGCGCTTTGAAATATATGGAGAAGTTATCATGGGTCTTGTGTGCTTCAGACTTAAGGTAAAATCTCCCTATTAGAACATTTAATGATTATGGTGACATCAATAAACATTTTATTTAGTAATAAAAATTATGTAATAATTTTATAATAATGTAATTATATAATAATGTAATGTAATGTAATGTTTTTATAATCATGTAATAATTATGTAATTTAGTATTATGTAATAATTGAAAATAATTATATAATGGTTTTACATTTTTCCATTAATTAAGAACATTTTCGCTTTCTCCAAACCAACTTATTAACCAATGTTCACAAACAAATTTCACGGTATGACTTAATTCTACTGATTCACTTCTGTTAATTGCCGTAAATTTCTTTAACGACTTTTTCTTACTTGCAGGGTTCAAATGAACTGAATGAAACATTACTTCGTAAAATCAATGGTCACGGAGTTATTCATCTGGTACCTTCCAAAATCCGTGATACATATTTCCTTCGTTTGGTCATTTGCTCACGATTCACTGAATCTCAAGATATCAAACTGTCGTGGAATGAAGTACGCAGTTTGGCAGAAGAAGTTCTTGCTGAGGAACGACCTGGTAACTGACTTAAGTAAATCTCAGCAAATGGCTGGTATGGTAAATTAAACGTATTACTGCAACACTATTGCAGAGGTGTCGTTCTTTTCTGTTCTGATGTCTTATTTCATTCTGCAATTTTGATCAGAAACATGGTCATTACCTGTACCAACTAGCATTAGTGGCAATATCAATGTTTTATTATACTATATATTAGAGGTCTGCATTCTCCGCGATTTTTACCGACCAGCGCTCGCTCGCCTCTCTTCTCTCGAGACCACGCGCTCGACTGTCCTTCGCAGCCGGTTGCGGACTCCCGGGAGCCGGCGCCCGACCGAGACTCGGCCTCCAACCGACGAGACTCGACAACCGGCGGACCCCGTTCAGGCGAACTGCGCCACGTAACAATCGGCCGACAAGTCGGAGTAAATATCTAATGGCACGTTTCAGGAAAAGGAAGGCGTATTGAATGGTTTTTTAAATAAATGACCAATAATTTCGTTTTTTCAAAATTTAATATATAGAGGAATTTTAATATTAATTTTCAAATAATAAATTTTAATAAAATAATTTTAATAAATTGTAATAAATAATTTTAATAAATAATTTTAATAAATAATTTTAATTTTAATTGTAATAAATAATTTTAATAAATAATTTTAATAAATTGTATAAAAAAAGAATAAAAAGCTTTAAAAATCGACTCCTCGGATGCACGGGAGAACCTCAAGTGGATCTCTTGCAGTTCTGCCTGTGACTTCAAACAAAAGGCACTCAAAAGTTTTAGAGATAAATTCCGTTCTTTGTAATGACTAGGTATCGGATGCTTCGGAAATTGCCTATTTTATTCTAATGAACATAAAATTATTAATTTTCCTTCATTTTATATGGTGCAATACGGAGCAAATACAAATGCTCTGCTAAATTTAGATGCAAGTGCTATGAAATATATTAGTACCTTTCCCTTCCAATTTTGTATTTTTGCCGTCTTTTTCCAAATATTTTTGTTGTTGGTGTAATTTTCAGGCATCTGAAACGCAGGTCTTGGTTTCTTAACCCGGCAGTAGGCGCGCGGTGTGCCTCAGTCACCTCAGCATTATTTTGAGCTCATTGTACTTTTAGTTTTATTTATAATCTTGCGAGCTTCTCAATATCTTTCGAGGAAAGCTTTGTGCACATATCTCGACCCTTCTCTTTCAACTGCTTCCTGTCCTTTCCTGGAAATTTCGTCGCAACGGCGATGGCGCGCTGCGTGGGAGCCACCGAGTCACCTCGCACAACCTTTGTTATCGCTTCCTGCCACGCTGTTCTCAGTAGTTCACCCAAAGGAATGGGGTCTCGTGGAGCTTCAATACTACTCCACAGAAGTCAATGATTCACAAATTCAGCTTTTACGATTTTTTAATTACAATTAATCGCTTATCTTGTATTGAAACGAAAAATAATGGAATAATTGAAAAACATTGTACTCGTACATATAAAACTTTATATGCATCATTTCATGTATACATACTTTTGACGAATTTAAAATAATGTTAAACGTGTGTATATAATAGTAAATAATGTATTTTGAATTATTGAGTTGAATAGGCTGATGTGCCGTGACCGCTGTTGTTTGGCCGCCGACTGAGTCGACAAATACAAAGGCCATGTCGGCTTACATAAACTATTTCACAATAAATTACTACGCCCAATGACAAGACGTTTTGATGCAAGGAAAATAGTACCCACCTCATTTTTGTTTAGCATATGCTTTTTTCTGATATACTCGTGAAATTATGACCAAATATTCATTGTATTTAATAAATATGCCTTATATTCTGGTTTGTAAGAAACTTCAATTGGTACGCAACGAATTATCTTCCCTCAAGCACTATAAATATAGAAAAACAATAAAAAATTATTTTCAGTCTTTGTTTGCCTTAATTCTTTCAAAAAATGTATTGTTTGTCTCTATAAAATTATTTCCAGTCAATCGATAAATTGTTACTTTCAACAAATTAATCGTTTAATTGAAATTGTATTTTCTTTCGATTACAATGAATTGAAAGTGTTGCGATCACTACATGCGGCGACTTTATATCCCGTACATGCATTGAGGGGCGAAGCTACTGTGCAGTCCGGCGCTTGGCCGAGCGGCCGAGCGCTCGAGCGCTCGAGCGCCCGGGCGCTCGGCGACTCCCGCGTCTCGGCGGGAGCCGCAAGGCGGCCGGTCGAAATGTCCGTTAAACAGCTATCTCTTCCCCCCCAAGCAAGGTCCCCCACCCTTCGCCGAGCGTCGGCGCGGAGCCCGAGAGTCTCGAGCGGTTGTTTTCGCCTGATTGCAGAGCTCTACTATATATATATATATACATACAGTTGCAATAGCCATCATTTAATTACTCCTCCAATGACAATGGGTAGATATTATTTCTTCATTGTTCCACCATAGTAGCATTAAAAGTTTTAAGAAGAGTCAGAATTTGGCATATAATGATATGGTTACATATTTAATCTTTAAAATGTGATGGTACATTCTAAGTGTTTCATTCATTGTGATGTTATTAATAAAGATTCGTTAATGAAGTGAATGTCAATCCATGCTGCATTCCATTATATTTAAACTATCTGTTAAAGTGCTTAATTACCTACTCCCATGAAAAATTGTAATGTTTGAAATGTATGAATAAAAAATTATAAAATATGCCTTCTAGAATGCAAAAAAGACTAATGTGTTTAAACTTTTAATGTATTTAAAAACTACATTTAAAGTTGTACTTATTGTTGTCAACACTGTGTAAATACAAAAAAGACAATGTAGTTCGTGTGTTTTGTTTTTTCTATCCTTCCACTAGTAAATAAAATAATAAATAAACGGCAAAAATGTTTACGTAATGCGCTCAACAGGATTGCCGTTATTTAGGTAAAATGGATTCACTGCAAAATAGCCAATAAAATTCTCCGAAAATAAACTGAAATAAAAACTAATTTGGAATCCGTACCGGGAAAGGGTAAATAGCAGTTAGTTACTTTTTGCATAGCGAAAACAATTTAATTAAATCTTTGTTTTTTCATGATTCTAACTGCAAAATTGGAGTATTTTATTAGTATTAGGGACTTATTAGTACTTTATTAGTATATTTAGTATTGGGGACTCTACTCCGGTGGTGGGGTATGTACAATGATGTATACATATATGATGGCTGACTCCGCGCTTTCCCAATAGGCGGAGGTGAGGCCGTACAGGGAGCCATGTTGCACGGCAAAAGCTTCGAATGTCAAATGCAGCCCATGACAGTTCGGTAGATTTTTACGAGTGTAACACGTATACATTGAATTTATTAACATGGTTCTGTTCCATCATAAGAAAGTAAAGCTGTAGGCAACAATAAATTATTGAAATATATTTTATAATTTACATAAAACTACGAACAGCATTGACATAGTGTTACCGGAGACTTGCAAAAATGAGGACTTGTTTTTTATTATGACTTACAGGTACGTCTTGTACTACTTCACAAGAGATCAAAAAAGAGATTTAAAATGAAAACACGTAGAGAAATGTAATGCATATGTACTTTTTATGGGCAGATATTTTTATTTACGTATGAATACAAAACTTGTTGCAGGAACTAACATTCAAATGATCCCTTTCACCATTGCAAGAAAATATGCAAATAATAAATAATGTTTTTTTAATTTTATATAACAGGAAATAGAACAACACATACATTTACAGAATAAATGAATAGATTAAAATATATTTTCAAAACATGAACACTTAAGACTAAGATTCCACTACACGATATTGTAAAATCCACCTTATAGTGGTAAACATGGAAAAAACAAAGGCAAAAAATAATTGATTTCCTGGGCCAATTTTGAAAATAACAATTACGTTAAGTAAAGATAAAAATGAAAACAAAAAATGTTTCACTAATCACTCAAGAGAAAACTCAATACAACACACCGCTTTCGACAATACGGACAAGGTTTTTGCCGTGCAAAATGGCGCTTTGGGTGGCCTCACTGCCAAGGCGAGAGTCATCTATCTAGGAGTATATATACACATCATTGGGTATGTATCGAAAACGTCGGCAGCAACTTGAAAAATAAAACATAACTAGACTTCTTGCGCTTCAGCGACATCACGGCGAATGACAGAACCACGAAGGAACCCAACAAAGCAGCCAATGGCACCAAAGCCAAGCATTTCCGCAGGAAGCAATATTTATTTACGAGTATTAACGGAACACGCCCTTGACAATAAAGATAATAATCATAATTAATAAATCAATTATTATAAATTTATCACATAAATGCAGCACAAACTGCGTAAAGACCTGTCCAGAGAGCTGCTATTCACTGCCTAACAATCATCTAGATGAAGATAACAATGAACCCAAGTCGGCTAGCATAATAATACTGCCCCGTTACTACTTCTTTTGCATGTGATTGTCTTGGATTGAGACACACCCAAAGACTGCTCCAGCAGTACCGAGTGCCAACAGGTCAACATGCACCATTACGCAACTGACCGGCAACTTCGTGAGTACGTTCCTTCACCCACCGCGTGATGTCGCTGAAGTAGGAAGGAGTGTAGTTTTGTTTTATTATTTTTCAAGTAACTGCCGACGTTTTTCGTACATACCCCCACCAATCCTCCAACACCAGAGTTGAATCTCCTTCCTATAGATTTCGTGCCTGGGAGATAATAATATTCCAAGAGAGTGGGAGATTTTTACGTTTTGATCTATTGAAGAGATCTATGTGCGTGCGCGTGCAGTTCTGGTGCAACCTGTGTGGTTTGATGGAGTGTTGCTACAACATTAGCAACAAAACCTAGAACGTAAGTACTTTCAATATAATTTAAATATTTTATGGGAAATATCAGTGTACTAACAGTGGAATCTCTTCGTTCTCTGAACTTGCTTCCGAGCGTAAGATGTGTCTTCAACCAAATGCAACAGGTGGAACTCTGGCACTCGCGACCCCACTTTCACACGGGATAAAATAAAATTGTGCTACCTATATCTGTTCGGAGGTTGTATTCGAAATTACATATTCTTACAACAAGAGTGTACCAATATTTTAGAATATAAGAAACTTTACTCAAAATACCCCAAAATACCTCAAATACTCATTGTAAAGTGTATTTTGAAATTGAATTCTGCAACAATAGTGTTACGAAATTTCAGGCAAATATTTTTTAGCATCCACATGCTTCTGTTGCATTTTAATTTTGATTTTGAAGCGAAGAAAATAAATGTATTTTCAAAACAAACGAGTAACACAGAAACACACATGTTTCGTTTTTATGTCAGATTCATTTCTTTGTAATACATTTCCCCGACTTGTTCTCGTTCTCGTACTCGTTACTCGTTTATCTCGTACTCGTTGACTTGTTGCTAGTTTTTTGTCTGTTATTTATACGTGAGACTATTCTTTTCTAGGGAATTCTTTGCACTATTGAAACTTTGTGGCAGGGCTCTCATCTTGTTGACAGGCTGGCGGACAGGCTTATCTTTCACCGGTATCTTTTGTGCCTTGCCGTTGCCACCTTCGGGAGGGTCTACTGGGGCACCAAAGCATAGCCCCGGGTTCCACTTTTCGAGTCTGTGCTGGTTGTAGTTCCAGTTGCTAGGGAGTTCAGCTGGATTTTCGTGTTGTGGTGGCGTTCCGCCGAAGCTGTGAGTAGTGTCAGTCAGATAAAGACTGCGGCCAATGGTTGTATGATGTCTTCGGCCCCTCCAAGCGAAGAAATCTGGTTCTAACCATTGACACATTAGTTCCCTCGTGCGATTTCCTTACTTCGTCCGCTCGCCCACTGGTCCAAGGTTCTCGCGTTCGTAAGTTTTCCTCGGCGCACAGTGGTCTATTTTGTTCACTTACGGAGACATTTGCCTTGAAACCAAAGTTGCTGAAACTTCAATGTACAGATTCAGGATTGTGAACAGAAGTTTGAAATGTTAGAATAGACGATATTCTGTAAAGCGTAGAGCGATAAGGCTTCTTGAAACACAGCGTATATTGCGGAGCGTATATAGCGATATCGCCCTACCAACTGACCTTCCCGGTGAACTGTTATTCCGGCGATGAAGCTCCATGATGGTGTGGCGTACAACTCCTTCACACTTTGAATATGTAACGAACAATATGCAAGTAGAATTAGCTGTGTACTCATTCCCCAATGGCATTGTTTTTTTCGACACATTTAAAAAATTGCGCAGCGCAATGCCGTCACCATCAGGCCACCATACTTACGTTTCCTTGTTCCTCATAACACTGGCTAACTTCTGAAAATGCTTTAGCTTTGAGCTTATCATACGTCGATTTTCTTGTTGGCTCCCGGTATATTATAGGAGCTATAATATTTGTTCCGCGAAATTTATGTAAGAATTTGGCTAAACTTCCAGGTTATTCAAAAGACAAGGAAGTAAAAGAAATTGCTTTATTTGGAACAGCTCATATTTTGCGCAAAGTATTGTGGAGGCACCGACAGTTCCTAGGTTGTATGATGTCTTCCATGTCTTCCATCTGCTCCTTAGGTAACTGGTTGCAACCTGGAGTAAATTTTATATTCAACCGACTCATAACATCTTTAAGTCATTGGGTGGTGTGAATAAAAGGAAGATTTTACAGTAAATACTTATGCTTTGTTGAATAAAATTTAAGTATTAGCTTTTTACTTGTAGTAAATACTGCTTACTTATAGTAAATTCTTACACTAGTAGTAAGTACTAGTATTTTCCAGCTTTTACTTAAAATGATGAGAAAGTCTGCTTTTGATTAATTTCATTAGTAAATACTGAGAACTTCTTAAGCACGGTGGTGGTCGCACCCAGGGCCATCTTTAGGCACAGGCAGACGAGGCTCGTGCCTCAGGGCCCCCATGATCAAAGGGCCCCCACAGATAATAAAAAATATATAACGAAACTGAACTACCGTGCGAAACTACGTAAAGTATCATTGACAAATGCTTAGTTTGTTTTTTACTTAGATCTTATTATGTAAAGATTGCTTGTGTTGTTTTTTAATCATATTTTATTGTTACTATTGTTAGAGTTATTAGTAAAATATTACTATAGGAAATACAGAGATTAAAGATACTATTTAATTCCGTTTATCTATTTTTTTACAAATCCTTCCTTACCTTAAAAAGAGGAATCAAAATGCTTATTAACTGTGTAATATTCAATTTTTAATAACTTATGATTGCCAAAATGTAATTTGTTGAACTAAGAATTAGGGGCCCCAAAATCTCTGAGTGCCTCGGGTACTTTCAAACCCAAAGACGGCCCAGGTCGCACCTAAGTGGGTTTCTTCTGTGATTTACGCGAGTGTTGATGTGTTTGAAACACCATGCTTGAATGTACGTATGAGGACATAATCATACGATAAAAACTATGGCGTTGTTGAATTTACGAGCACCGGAAAACTACCGCCCTCGCGTTATTACATCTGAAATTGATTACCATGAATTATTTATATTTGATAAGGAAAATGTGGAGTGGTTAGCAAACGACTTCCTTGGCGAATCTACGGAGACAAGAGGAGGTGCTCTGACGAACGTGCAAAGATTGGAAATTTTCCTCAGTTTGTAAGTGATCCAGGTTTTCAAATTGGAATAGAAAAATTCATTGCTGTTCATCGTTCCACATTATCAAAGACTATTGAAAATGTGAACCAAAAAAATAACTGACATGTCCCATATTTGGATAAAATTTCGAAAATGCAATGATGTTAAATTGCATAGGCAGAATGGGCTCAACGTTTCAACTTCCCCATCGCAATTGGCCCGACTACTCACGTAGGAATTATGAAACCGTCTACCCATATAGAAATGAATACCTCAACCGCAAGGGATTTATGTCCATTAACGTTCAGGCAACTTGTAATTCTAAGGAAGAGTTTACCAGTGTAGATGTCCAGTGGCCAGGTTCTGTTCATGATAACAGAATTCTGAAACGAAGCAAGCTCTATGACGCAATAAATCGCAAACGAAGTGATGCTGTTCTGCTAGGAGACAGCGGATATGGCATTACTTCTTGGCTATTAACGCCATTCAGAGATTCAAGAATGCCACCAGAACGTGCTTATAATTATCTGTTTAAAAAAGAAAGAGTGATTATAGAAAGATGCTTAGGGTTGCTATTAAGAAGATTCCCGAAATTGCAAAAAAAAATTCGTGTCAAATTGTCGATGGTGCCAGCAGAAATAGTTAGTTGCATTGTGCTTCACAATGTTACAAAGTACCTTAAAGATCCGGAGAATCTGCCAGACAATGACGAAGTTACTGATGATGATGATGATGATGATGATAACTCTGAAAATCCAGAAGACCCACTAGAACATTTGATACGGCAAAGGAGATGATGATGATGATAACTCTGAAAATCCAGATGACCCACTAGAACATTTGATCGCGGGCAAAGGAGAAGAGAAGAAATAAAACAAGTGATCTTCAATCAAAATGTGTAGTTTTTATTCTACTAAGTACGGATCAATACTGGATTCACGTTTCTCTCTCAGAATTTGCATTCGAGTTCAATTTAGTTGTTCTAATATAAGAAATCTCTGCAACTGACTATTTGTTAAATTTACGGTGTCATCACTTTCTTGGAAAACATTTATTTTCTGCTTCTTTTGTGGCGGAGGTGGAGGTGGTGGTGGTGGTGTACAAGATCGCCTAACTACTAACCTCTAACCTCACAACCAGCTCACATCACGCTCCGCGCGAGATCAGTTCATAGGGAACGCTGGACTTGTTACCCAGCATTCCCTAACCAGTAGTCACTTATTTTCCCAGCATTGCCTACCTAATAAAAGTATGAGGTTATCGCACCAAATTAAGTAAATGCTTTTACTAGTTACTTGGGCTAGAAGTAAATGCTTGTACTAGTTACTTTAACTAGTAGTAAATACTTCGTTTTTATTGACACCACCCATTATGTAGAGGGAATAAAAAACAAAAGAAAGAGCAATATGGCAATTATGTATTCTTTGAGTACATTTAGCACTATCCCTAGCGAAAATTTAAAGAAAAATGCGAAGCCGTTTTTGAGAAAATATTGTTTTTATAAGTTTTTAAAATTGCAAATATTGCACGCAATGTTCCGCGAAAACTACTATAATTTTCAAAAAAATGTACTGCCCTTAATGATAGAACTCACTTTGGAGAAAAAAATTATTTGGAAGAAAAATCTCTATCATCAATTTTGTACTTGTAGGAAGACGCCGAAAAAATTCAAACTTTTGAAATTTTCGAAAATTCAGACTTAACCGTAAAAACCTTTATAAGAGTAGTTTACTTTATCTTACAAAAACTTAAAGAAAAAATGTAGAGCCTTTTTGAGAAAATTTCGAAAATGTTCGCGGGGCTTCATGTAAAGTCCCACTAAATTTTCAAGAAAGTTTTTCAAAATCGCGGAGCCTCGAGTGGACGTAAATTGTACGGGAAATATCCATTTTGGAAGAAATCGCACGTATGGTTTAAGCGCTAGTGTTGTTCACAGACTGACGGACGGACGTTTTGGAAAAATAAAACATTTTTTTGGAATCAGGGGACCCCAAAATTTGTATTTCCTTTAAAATCTCGAAATCGATTTTCCGTAGCGTTATATAACTTTCTTTATACTACGTGTATTCCTCCGTATATACGTACGTATACGGGAAAGTAAAACTGATTTAAAGGAAATAACTAGTATTGTCACAAGTGGCACAGACTTTCGCGTATTAGTTTTCTATTTCCTTGGGTCTGGGCTAGTTATTTGGAATTGCCACATACTCATGCGAGCTGCCATCTATCGCCGCCCAAAGTACATTTTTTTGACATTTTCTTAATTTTTTGGTTTCCTAATATTAATTTTGGAATATTAAAAACATAAAAATCTAGTCATAAATGGCAATTTAGTTTGAAAAATTTGGATCCGTTTTTAAGAAAATAACGTTTAAGAGCTACTAAAAATGCAAAATTTGAAGCTCTTTTTCACAGAAAATTTTTGAGCTTTCGAAACACTACCTTTGAAGTGATTTGGAGCACTTTAACATACAAATACAAGATTGTATACAAATTGCTGGTAATGTGCATATTAAAGGTTTGAGAGACCTTTCAAAAGAATTTCATTTGTGGAATTATTGAGAAAACAAAAATGAACTTTACGTCATTTTAAAGAGTGCAATTAGCACTATCCGTTTCAAAAGTTTGAAGAAAAACTTTGCAGCCATTTATGAGAAAACGGCGTTTGAGCGTTTCTGAAAATGCAGAATTTGAGTTTGTTTTAACAGAAAATGGTTGAGTTTTCGAGAAACTTTACTTGACATTATTTAAAGCAAATGTACCCATTAATAAAATAATGTCAACAAATTGTCACTAATGTAAATATTAACGACGTCAGAGAGAAGTCAAAAAATTTCATTTTTGTAATTTTTGAAGAAACAGAAGAATAGAGCAATATTGCGTTTATGTCATCTCATAGAGCACACTTAGCACATTCCTACCAAAAGAAAAAATTTGGAGCTGTATTTGAGAAAATCTGATTTTTGTAATTTTTTAAAATTGCAATTATTTCGCGCAATATTGCACGAATACTACTAAATCTTCAAAAATATGTATGTGTCCTTGGTGAAGTCCTTACTTTAGAGAACAATTTTTTTTGAAGAAAAATCTCTCTCTTCAATTTTGTAATTGTAGGGAGACGTGGAAAAAATTTCCAACTTTTATAATTTTCACCGAATTCACCGTGGAAATGGAACCTACGCCACCTTAATAAATGTATTTTACTCTATACTTAGAAGAAATTTGAAGAAAAAATTTGGAGCCGTTTTCGAGAAAACTTTGAAAATGTCCGGGGGACTTCATCTAAGGTACCCCCAAATTTTGAAGAAAGGTTTTAAAAATCGCGGCGCCTCCTGTGGAACCAGATCAACCGGGGAATATTCATTTTGGAAGAAATCGTATTTATGGTTTAGGCGCTAGTGTTGTTCACAGACTGACGGATGGACAGACGGACGGACGGACGGACGGACGGACGGACGGACGGACGGACGGACGGGCGGACGGACGAACGGACAAAGGAACGGACAGACGGACGGGCGGACGGACGGACAAAGGAACGGACAGACGGACGGACGTTTTGAAAAGAACCACTTTTTTTGTATCAGGGGACCCCAAAACGTGTATTTCCGTTGAAATCTCGAAATCGATTTTCCGCAGCATTAAATAACTTTCCCTATACTAAGTATATTTACTCCGTATATACGTACGTATACGGGTAAGTAAAAAAAATTATCTTCATAATTGTAATTGTGGTAAGATTGTAGTAAGATGCCGAAAACATTTTCAATTTTTTCAATTTTCGAAAAATCTGGGTTTTCAACCAACATGAGACTTGCACCATTTTCTTAAATGCTCTTTAAACTATCCAAGAACAAAATTTCATCAAACTTGTTTGCGCCATTTTTTTTAAAATGTCCCATAGGCTTCATGTTAAGTACCCCCAAAATTAAAATATCACTTTCAAATTCAAGGGGCCACGAGATCAGTCAGATCGATCGGGAATATCAATTTTGAAGAAAATTGGCTGAACGGTTTAGTCGCTAGCGTTGTTCATAGAGACGTACGGACGGACAGACAGACGTTTCGCTTTCAATTGGTTTTTCGGTATCAAGGACTCGCAAAACAGGGTTTCTGGCTGCACTGCGTGTTAGGTGATTTTTTTTCCTAATTTAGCAACTGGATTTATCTTCTTTTTCATTATCAGGGGCCGGTAATTAATTTTTTTCTGCCGAAAATTCGCATTTTTTTCGCGCAACATTACATAACTTCCCCTTTACTACGCATACACTATGTATACGGGAAAGTAAAAATGCCACAACTTCCGCAACTGCCGCGATAATATCATTCTGGACGTCAGGAGATGTTCCACGAAACACGTTGTTGATTTCAATAGGAGCTAAAAGTTCAGTATTATAATTACCCCAAAAAATAATTTCAATGTAGTTGCCACGATTTTGAGACTCGACAATTTCATTGTGTCCTCGAAACGCCAATCCTAGTTTTCCTAAAAGACAAACCACTCTGATAATACGAGTCAACATACCTCTGTTCTTTTTAACTTCTACGTTGTGACGTTGTACAGACAACCGAAACTGCTCACTGAGACTGCATTCAATTCGTTGTTTTCCAAACAGTTTGAAAATCTTTAGGGATAGGATGTGAGAAACTGAAGTTTCATGGCGAGCCTGGGCTTTGTCAATATTGTGAAGATCATCAAATCCTCCTTGCGTCCATAAGGATTTCTCTTTAGAAAACAATAAACATGGCCAATAGACTAATTTATTTGTGTTTCTGCACCCACTTATCCATGAAACATTCTCGTATATTTGTGCACGAAAATGTATGAAATTCTTCTTCCCTTTCGAACGACACTCAATATGAAGTTCTTGTGTAGGTTTTCCAGTCGCAATAATTTTTTTTATTTTTCCTCAAAAGAAAGGCTTTAAAATGCGTTTTGTTTTAAATGTTCAATTGCACATCCACATAAAGACGGCGATGCTCCATCACCGTTCGTACTCCCGACGGGGGTTGCAGCCGCAGCCCCTTCCATAATGCTCTGGAAGCGCCGGCCCGTAGCGCGTCCGTCTGCCTACAATAACCTATGCCAGGAACACGTTCGAACAATTACGAAGGAATCTCCAAAATTTTAAAAAAAGGAGTTGTCTATGAACACTGATACACGTGCCTTGATGCTCAGTTCACGTTTTATTCACAGTTCAGTACTCACGTTTCAATCAGTCCTTAACAAGCAAAACACACTATTCCTTCTGAACCACGGAGGTCTCCTGAGGGCTGCGCGTCTTGTAGCTTCGCACAGGGTACACAATATTTCACGCGCCGCCCGCCCTATTCCAACTATAATAGCCTCCTCTGACAATCTTCAGGGCGAGGGAAATACGAAGAAGCGCGTGAAAAACGAGACCATGAAAGCCCGGCAAAATAAACTACAGATATTCCAACATTTCATGGAGCTTGATAAGCGGATACTAATACATTTAAAATGTAAAAATTTGTAATGGAAATTCGTAAGGGAAGCGGTGCTTCCAGCGCGTCTATGGACGCTGCGCCCCTGGTATATACGAACTAATATACGTAGTGTAGGAATAGTTATGTCATGCTGCGCGAAAAAATGGCGAATTTTCGCCGGAAAAAATTCATTGCTTAGCCATGATAACGAAAAAGTGGATAATCCAGTTGCTAAATTAAGAAAAAAATCCCTAACACGTGGTGTAGCCAGAACTCCTCTTTTCTGAGTCCTTGATACCGAAAAACCAATTGAAAACGTCCGTCCGTCCGTCCTTCTGTCCGCCTGTGAACACTGCTAGTGCCTAAACCAGACGTATGATTTCTTCGAAAATGGATAATCCCGTGTCGATTTGGTTCGAGTCAAAGCTTTGAGATTTTGAAAAAGATTCTATAAAATTTGGGGGTACTTTACATGAAGCTCCTCGGACATTTTCAAAATTTTCTCGAAAACGGCTCCAAATTTTTTCTTTAAATTTCTTGGAAGAACAGAGTAAAATGCACTTATTAAGGTGGCATATGTCCGATTTTCATGGTTACCTCTGAATTTTCGAAAATTGCAAAAGTTTTAATTTTATTCGGCGTCTTACTCCAACTACAAAATTGCAGGTAGAGATTTTTGCTTTAAATAAAATTTGGTCTTCATAGTGAGTTTTTTTTGTAAGGTCATATACATTTTTTTGAAAATTTTAGTAGTTTTCGTGCAAGATTGCGTGTAATATGTGCGATTTTTAAAAATACAAAAACAAGATTTTCTCAAAAACGACTCCATATTTTTTCTTTAAACTTCTGGTAGGGATAGAGCTAAATGTACCCTGAGCTAAATGAGATGACATAAACTCCATATCGCTCTATTCTTTTGTTTTTTCAAAAATTGCAAACATGTATTTTTTTATTTGTCTCTCACGTTGTTAATATTTACATTAGTGGCGATTTGTTTACATTATTACATTTACTAGTTTAAGTGCTTTAAATGATGTCTAGTGAAGTTTCTCGAAAACGCAAGTTTTCTGTGAAAATTAGCTCAAAATTCCGCATTTTCAGAAACGCTCAAACGCCATTTGCTCATAAATGGCTGCAAATTTTTTCTTCAAATATTTGGAACGCATGGTGCTAATTGTACTCTTTAATATGACGTAAAATGCATTTGAGGATACTTTTTGTTTTTTTTCAAAAATTACACAAATGTATTTTTTTAAGATCTCTCACATTTACAATATCTACATTACCAGCAATTTGTAAACACTATTGTATTTGTGAGTTAATGTGCTTCAAATTACTTCAAATTAAGTTTTTTGAAAACTCAAAAATTTTCTGTGAAAATGAGCTTCAAATATAGCATTTTTAGTAGCGCTTAAACGCCATTTTCTTAAAAACGGCTACAAATTTTTTAAGGAAAGTTGCCATACAGGACGAGATTTTTGTGTTTCTTAATATTTTAAAATTAATATTTGCGTTCTACCATTAGGAATCCGAAAAATTAAGAAAATGTTAAAAACATGTAGTTTGGCGGCGATACATGGCAGCTGGCACGAGTATGTGGCAATTCCGAATAGCTAGCCGAGACCGAAGGAAATAGAAAACTAATACGTGAAAGTCTGTGCCACTCTGTAGCACCACAAGTTCTGATCAGAATTTTAAGAATGGAAAATCCGTAAAACACGTAAACCTCGATTTACTAGTGAAACTTGATTTAGAGAAGTCATTAGATTTTGCGAATGTGTGATTCATGTCGGAATTTATTTACGAATACTTTACCCATGTACAAAAATGTTAAAAAAATTAAAATATTTGCCCCATGAAGAATGTTTTGGAGTCTGTGCAGAAAGTAATTTTTTGCAACGTAATGGTAAAAGACCATGCCATGGCATTGGAGGAGCTATTAAGGAATTTGCCAATCGAGCCAGTCTACAACCAGGTGATGATCCAATTACAACAAGAAACTATTTGATTGGGCAGAAGTAAGTATTTATAATATTTCGTTTATTTTTTGTTCTTTGGATACACACAGTCATCACAGTGAACATTTAAAGTCTAGGTATCAACATTTTAAGCCAATAACTGGAACTTAAAAAATATATTCACTCACTCCTTTCTCATTCACAGTGAAACTACTTTCTTTCGTTACAAACGGTAAATGAGAGTATTTGAAATGAGTTTGTGAGGAACAAGCAAATTTAGAAATATATGTCAAAACGTGAGTCAAGAATCGGTAATTGAAATACCCATTATAATCTTGGAGTGGCACCGCCTCAAGAAGTACTTATAATTACTGCATCAAGTAAAGGAAACACCGGCCAGTAACGCAAGAAAATCCTCTGTTACAACAATCTACTATTCGCTCGTTCGTAAAATTGATTCTTTTTTTAGGTTACGGAGGACTCATTTTGATTTTTTTCTGGAGTTGTCAACCAGACTCCAATGGGTGTATATTACTTTCCCGTATACTATACGTACGTACTGTGGCAGCATGTAACGACGCCCTAAGATATTCGTAACAAATGCTTGTTTTTTTGTACTCGCTGGCAGGCGCACGTGCGCCCAACCGCGCCTTCCCCCACCCGCCTCTTCGCCGCCGCGGTCGCATTCTTCTAGCGCCCCCTCGCCTACTTTGGGAGAAAAATTTACAACCTTTCGCCGGTTCGACCGCGTCGTGCCCCCTCGCAGTGAATACCCCCTCTGTATTCCGCCCCCACCCTCCCCTAAGCGAGTTTCCCCGCTGGCGCGTTCCTCGTCGCCACGCCTGTCGCACTAATTCGAATAAGTTCTAACCCTTGCCATACAATAATTGCTCCCAGGAGATGTGAACCGTCGATCGGTGCAGCTGCGTTTCGTCAGTGAGAGAGATGGACGAGACAGAGAACATCTGAGGAAATTCCCCACAAAATCACGAACCACGATTCGTTAGACTATTCCTACGACGCAGTAAGCTCTGGCCAATGGCTAACGGTAATTTTCCGAAAGTAGACCAGCGAGCCCAAGACGAGCTTAGGAGGGGGGAGATTCGAATAGGAACGGATTCTCAAAAACTTTAAAAAAAGAAACACTTGAGAGGTAGTCGCGAGAGAACACGCTTGAGAGGTAGTCGCGAGAGAACACACTTGAGAAGTAGTGGCGAGAGAGGACACTTGAGAGCTAGTCGCGGGAGAGGAAACTTCATGCCTGGTCGTGGAAGCCGTGAACTAGTTTTTGTCTTGTTTTAAACGGTGAACCGTTTGCTTCCCGACCGCGAGGCCGTGCGACAAGATTTGTCTGCCATATTCGCACTGCAGATACTTTCCATTCACTCTATGAGCGAATAATGCCCGAAAGCACCGGTCACCGAACCGATTTCATTTTCGTGTGTTCGATGAACTATTAACTCGTTGCCAAATGGGAGTGTACGAGTCACGAATACCGTGATCCGGCTTCCGATCCGCGCTCGCAATTAAGTACTCCCGCGCCGCGCGTCCGAGTCGTGATGAGGGGCGACTCCTGACATGTAACAGCGCCTTGGTGAAAGTGGAGAGGGGACCTTCGCATCCTTGCCATTGCTGTCAGCTGTTTACCCACCGGTTCCTGGAGGCGCCTGCCTTTTCAACACTGCGGCTCGCCGCAGGTCCACGATCGCCGCAGACGCTGAGGCCATCGACCGCATCGTGCCCCTCCGGCACGCGCCTACACAAATAGTTGACTCCTACCGTTCCCCCGCGCTTTGGGGCGCTCCCCTCGAAACGAGGAGGAGAACAATATCAATAATCCTCAAGTGTTTTCCTTGTTCTTTTTTTTAGTTAAGCCGTGCCGCGCAATGGCATTTTTTATTGTAACGTAATTGTCTTTGGTTATTTTTTATTAATAATATTATTTTATATCTTATTTACCGAGCTCACTAGGTAGGGTGTAATCCCACCTCATGGGATTTTTAATGTAACTTCCCCGATCATAGGTGGGGAATAAATGTTTTTTGTTTTATTGCTCAATTACGGCAAATTATTCTCTATGTAGTTTGTTGCCCCTGCACCTCACTTCCCCCCACCAAGCGAGGAACCGCGATCATGCTCTACCAGACCGGCTGCCCGTTGCAGTACGTAGAAGTTATGTAATGCTGTGCGAAAAAAACGGCGGATTTTCGGCAGAAAATTCTTATTACCGGGCCCTGGTAACGAAAAAGTGGATAAATCCAGTTGCTAAATTAAGAAAAAAATCTCCTAACACGTGGCGCAGCCAGAATCCCTATTTTGTGGGTCCTTGATACTGAAAAACCAATTGAAAGCAAAACGTGTGGCTGTCCTTCGTCCATCCGTCTGTGAACAATGCCAGCGACTAAACTGTTCAGCCGATTTTCTCTAAAATTGATACTCCTCAAATGGATCTACTTGATTTCGCGACTTCTTGAATTTGAAACCGATTTTCAAAAAAAATATCGCCAAAAATTTTAATAAAATTTTGTTGTTGGATACTCTGAAGGTCATTTAAGAGAATGTCATAGGTCTCATGTTAGTTGAAAACTCTGATTTTTCGAAAATTGGAAACATTCAAAAAAATTTTCGGCATCTTCCTACAACTACAATTATGAAGATACAATTTTATTTCTTAATGAAATGTGTTCATAAAAATAGGTCTTCAATAAGGCCATGTTCAATTTCTCAAAAACAATTATTTTTTCAAAAAAAGTGTCAAACAGACATTTTTTTTATTTTCTTTAAACCACTTTTTCTTAAAAACCGCACAAAGTTTTTTGATTAAATTGGGACCTGATATAGCATAAAGGAAGTTGAAGAGAATGGTGCAGGTTTCATGTTCGTTGAAATGCCTGATTTTGCAAAAAATTTAAAAAATTAAAAAACCTTTCGATGTTTTTCTATAACTACAATAATAATAAATTATTGGGAAGACACGATTGTTTTTCTTAATGAAATATCAAACACAGATCTTCAATAAGGTCATGTTGATTTTTTCGAAAATATGAGTAGCTTGTCTATAATTTTTTGAGAAACATAATAGCTCGCTCGGAATTGACTGCGCTTCGTTTTCGTCGTTTTCTTACAACTACAATTTGAAAAATACAATTTTTTCACAATTAAATGTATTTATCAAAACTACATCTTCAAATAAGGTCATGCTTAATTTTTTCAAAATACGAGTAGTTTTTCTATAATTTTGTGACAAATATAATAGCCCGCTGTAAATTTACAGCGCTTCGGACAGCTGGGTGCGTCGTAAATTAGAATGTGCAATTTTGTACATTATTTCCTTCTTCGTTTCTTACATTCGAACTTTTGTTATACACTTACACATTAATATTTTAGAAATTGTTTATTTTGAAATATTTGAAATAAGTAAAAAGAATTAATAGCTCTCAGAATAGCGACAATGCAGGGTCTGCAACAATGGAATTCACTTTGCGCTCGCGAATATCTGTGACTTACGTGTGATTGTTGTGACTTGATTTAGCTGTATGAAAAGGAGTTATAATTGTCTATTTTATGTTGATATTTGCATGAAAAGATTTAATTTTCGCAGAAAATGCTGTACCATTTGTAGTGAGTAGAGTATTTGTTGCATGGTTTTAGAATACTTCTCTCTAATCATGGTCCTATGGAATGCATTTCTATATTGTCCAGGGTATCAGGCTTCTTTTTCCAATATAAGTTTACAAAACTTTTGTATTCTATTTTTGTGTAGTTGTAGAAGTCACATAGTTCTGACAACACTGCGATGGAAACAGTGTGTTGGTTCTTGGTTGAATTGGACGTTTTCAAATAATAGCTAAGATCACGAAGTCTACCTTGTAGACTTCGTGGCTAAGATGTTAGTAGCGCAGAAAGTGCAATATTTCAGTACTACGTAGCTGTTTCCAGTAATACGGGAGAGTATGTGCTTTTGAAGCGCCAGTAGTTTTTTTTTTTCTTTCTTTAGCTCATCGAGTTTACAAAAATATTCAATTTTCATTTGTTTATTTTTTAATTAAAACTTGTACAGAGTTTCTATAATTAGTGTATCCAGGCAACACAATCTGAGGAACATCCTAGGATGCAATACTTCCAAAAATAATAAAATTAGAAAAAAAATATACATGTTAACTTATTTCATCCATATAATACATTTTTAAAAAAAATAGAAAATAAATATAAATATGAAGCTCAAATTTTAGCCTTTTTAGTGCGTTTTGATGTGGAATGGCTCTGTTGGCAACCACGTTTTATTTCATTACTGCCAAGTTTTCATTCTTCCAAGCCAAATAGCACAGTTATTTTGTAAAACTACTTCATAGTCAATGAAACTTGATTGTTAACATAACTGAAGAAAACAAAGTACACAGTAAAATCTTTAATTTTTAATTTTTTGCTCTTTTCCGCGGCAGGGCTCGTTGGTCTAGGGGTATGATTCTCGCTTAGGGTGCGAGAGGTCCCGGGTTCAAATCCCGGACGAGCCCTGAGTTTTTTTTTCTTTTTTTATCAGCGGAATGGCGAACGCGCAAGGTAAACACTAACAATCATGTTTCTCTGCACAATTATACAAATTACTTCATTTTATTATAGTGGATAAATCCGTGAAATGTTCTGCATCAACGTCACTAATTTGTAGGTTAGTATTCCATTGAAGATGTGATGTGTTAATAATATATTAACACATTTGGATTGTAAGGATTTTACTTTGTCGCAATTTCATCGAATTCGATGATGTAAATTTGTCATAATAATATTGATTTTATGAGTAGTGTTCACGTGTATATGCTTTCCAGGCACCAAACGTCACGCAATCTATGGAGAGAATGTGTAATTTGTTAGTGGCTGTATTTGGAACTTGCTGTTCACAGAGATGACATGAGCTTGGTGATATGCGAGCGAAGCGACCCTGGTAGCTTTATAAGAAACTATGGAGTGTGCTTCGAGCCATTTGATGAGTGAAAGCAGGAATGGGCCGAGTGGGCCGAGAGCTGGCCCATAGACAAACTAAAACACTGCTTTGGTGCTCTGTGAGCTGGCCGAGAGGGTGGATGGATACTGTTCTCTTTCGTGTGGATAGACTGAAGGGAGAGTTTCTGTCTTAAACTAGCGGGTTTCCACCTTAAAGGGCTGCTTCGGTCGCATTACGAAATCAAATGGTTGTAAGAACACTAGGTCACTGTCCTGGCGCTACTTATGCATCACGTGACAGTGTGCAGGCGGCGGCGGTAATTCTAGTCAATTCCAACGCTAGGCTAGCATTGGCTGCTTGAATATAGCGGAATGATCGGAGAGCCTTTCATGCAGCTAAACGATCGAGTGATTTTTTAAAACATTTGGTATGAAAAACTATAACTTTATATATATATATATATATATATATATATATATATATATATATATATATATATATATATATATATATATATATATATACAGGATGAGTCACGTAACTTTAGCACCTCCTGTAACTTTTGAACGGTTGAAGTTATTGCAATGCAGTTTTCACGAAAGTGCATGAGGGAAAGGGGCTAATTGATACGTGCATTGATTTCTATTTTATCACTTGTATTTTACGAGATTTTTTAGGTAACTTTGTTTTTTCAAATGGAACTATACATATTTTTTCAGTCCACCATGACGAGCGTAAAAAGACAAATCCAATGATGTACATATTGTCATGTTAGATAAGGATTTTTTTTGATTAATATTGATTTTTGCGACCGGGGTTTAACGGACGTTTTGAATAGTCCACCACACAAGGTCATGCAGCGCTCCACCAGCACACGTGCGCCCGGCGAAGGGAAGGGAAGGGGAGGGATCTTATTTGAAAATACGAAAAATAGTATTCCAAGTATTCACAAAACCATTGCAGTTTTTTCCTGAACTGTGCTTTCCATCCTTCTGCATTTTCTCATTTTCGTCTTTCTTTGATTGAAGGAATTAAAGGATGGAAAATAAGAATTTGTCATAAGTTTGTATTGTAATAAAATTATTTATAACTTCAACTCCATTTAATGGGATTTCATAAGATACGTAGTAATGGGATCTTGAAACAAAGCACAATAAGAATAAATAATTAAAACTGTACATATGACAATATTTATATCTTTGGATTCGTCTTTTTACGCTTGTTATGATAGACTGAAAAAATATGTATAGTCCCATTTGAAAAAACAAAGTTACCTCAAATATCTCGTAAAATAAAAGTGATAAAAGAGAAATCAATACACATATCAATTAGCCCCATTCCCTCATTCACTTCCGTGAAAACTGCATTGCAATATCTTCAACCGTTCAAAAGTTACAGGAGGTGCTAAAGTTACGTGACTCACCCTGTCTATATATATATATATATATATATATATATATATATATATATATATATATATATATATATATACACACACACACATACACATATACACACACACACTTCGCAATCTTCACGCAGTTCTTACAAAGGGAATGATATTCTGGGGGCACGCGCCAGAACACAGAGGACATACAAAATCTAAAAGTGAATGTAAGCCGAGATGCCCAGATGGGCAGCTGCTGAAACTTGCTTCAGGCCCCGACTAGGGACCCGGATTTTTTCATTCAAAATAAATAAGCGTCTTTCTAATTGAAATTAACTCCTGCAAGTTGTTTCTACTACCTGGATAAATGAATTTACTTGTGTCGGGGCGGAACTTCAAACTAAGTAGCTGTCATTGACGTAAATGCCCTTGGTCTCATGTTTTCTCTGGGTGCCCCAGATTGTTAGAAAAACAATAAAGGTTGAGTTTATCATGCACACCACTCTTCAAATCAATTCAAATTGCTTGCAAGCAATTACATTGCTTGGTCTGTTTATACACTAATTATGTTTCCAAACAGAGAACTTCTAAAGGAAAGTAGTATTGATAAATACAATACAAATAAATGTCAGCTAGGCAAGCAAATTATATAACAATCATACACATCTATTCATAAACAATGCTGATAAAAAGAAATGTACTATATAGGGCTATGCCTTTATAAAAAGCTCCCAGATGTTTTAAGGAATATTAATATAATAAAAAATAAGCCAGTGAATGAGTTTTTTTAAAAGAAAACTACAGTGTTGATGAATACTGTATCATAATGACTAAGTAGGTCATACTCGCAAGTAGAAATAAACACCAGAGGATATCACAGGATGTTAATCTATCTTCTTCTATAAGGGCTATATATAAAACTGGATGTTGGTTGGAGTTTAGCTAAACTCCGACTCCATTGGACCGATATCCATGCAAGTTGGCACTTTTACGAGTTTTTTGTGGTTTTCCACCCAGAAAGTTTATGTACTGTTAATTCTGTTGTAACTCCACTACATGGCGCTGTAGAACAAAATTAAATTTTCACGTCAAATGCAACCCGCAACACAGTCAGCTGCGTTTTGAATCTATATCGTTAAATAAGTCGAGCGAGGCGTTCTAGAGCCTAAAAAACAAATATTTTGAGGCCAAAGGCCTCAAAGAAACGTTTCTCACACTGTAATCTACAGAATTCTTGAACAATCTATTACATTTTTGCTGGTCCGGCGTTTCCCGATATTACCTCACCTGCTCACAGACGTGCAAACTTTGCAAGTAAATGTGAATGAAAGGGACAGAGACAGACAAGGTCGAGGTGAGGGAAGGAGGGAGAGACAGTGAGATGGGAGGGGAAACTGAGATGAAGGGCAGAACAATGTCTGCCGGGTTTTCCTAGTAACAATTAAATTTAAATTGTATTATATTACTTCTTCCTAATTTATAATGTTAAGTGTTAATTACTGTAATAATTTACTACTTCTTAACGCAATTTGTATACTAGATATGTTTTTCTCAAATTTATTCAGTGTTAGCTACACTTGTCTTTGACCATTGCAACTCTCCAGCTACCTCCTCTCTAGGATTTTCCAGTATTGTTTTTCCATTTGAGACCTTCATACATCAGGGGCAGATCCAGTAATTGGGGGGGGGAGAGCTTGGACTCTGGAAAATACTGTTTTTTTAAAATTTATCTTGAAAGAATGTCCAATTGTATTTATAATGGGAAAATTGTTTTGAATGTCATAAGATATTATAGTAATTACTTTTAATAAACTGAATAAAATTATAAAAATTCTTGGCTGGGGGGGGTATGACATCTATGCTGCCCTTTTTCATCCCATTCCTAAAAAACTAATGAACACCCCACAAGAACTAGCAAATCAAGAAGTAGTCAAATGAGCTGACATACGACTGCTCTGATGAGGTGTTCTTGGCTGAAAATTAAACTGCTAATTCTTGTATTGACCCCATATTTGAATCAAAAGGATTTTTATTATTGGGGCATGTTCTTCCTTACCTTTTTGAAAAAATGTTATTGTGATATTTTTTAAATAATAATTTCTTTTCAAAGAGCATTCAGTACAAATACAGCCCTTTAAATCAATGTGTTTAACAGAAAAATCTGTAGGCAGAGCCTTTGTATCCACTAGGCTGCAGCCTAGGCCTGGAACTTTTGGGGGCCCACAAATTTGTAGAATTTTTTTCTCAATTTTTATAGAATTTTAATCATAATAAGATTTACAAGCAAATATTGTAAACTTTACACAAAATTTCTCAGTTTCAAATAAATACGCATAAAATATATTTATATTTTTAATTCTAACAGACTGACACACTTTAAAAAAACACTTTTAAGAAAGTACGTTTCTGAATCAAGGGCCTTTCATTTGGAAGAAAATCTGAAGTGTGCATAGGACTGGTCAAAAGCGCTGGGAAAAATATAATTTTATGGCTTTATTGCCTCTAAGAGTTGTCCAAATCGTTTGAACAAAGCATTGTTTGTCATATTATTTTAAAAACCATTTTCCTTTATTGTTCTTAAAATTTCAAATTTAATATTATTATGTATAATGTATATACTATATTATTATTATTTAATAATATTTATTAATAAAATAAATATTCAAAGACATAATTATGTTGGGATGTACATTAATTATCCTAGGGCCCATTACATTTTACAACCTGGGGCCCACACGCATGTTACAACGGCCCTGTCTGTAGGTGTAGGTTTTATTGTCTGGTTGTGAAGATAACAAAAGGGCAGATATAGTATACAATTTCAAAATGTACAACAGCAGTAACTTTGCAGAGGGACTTTTTAGGCGCCACAAGAATTATCTTACGGAGGAGGTTTTGGGAAAAATATCAATTGCGGTCTCAATAATATAGGGTCAGTATTGTGAAGTATTTTACAAGATGCTGTTCTCTATTCTCTTTTGGTAAGCACTGTTTTTACCATTTACATGTTTCAGCATTTTAAAGGCAAAAAATGATACTACAACACAATGCTAACTTTCGAAAAGTACCTCTGATGGTCTTGCAAAAATTATTATTGTATTTGAAGTTAAAAGCTATTTCCTACTATTACATGTCTCCAAAATTTTCTTAATGACAGAGGAAATTCTGATTTTAACACTTTTTTTAACACATAGCAAACACATGGTTCGTGAAATTATCAAAGCATGAAAATATCTTTGGAATTGTAATTAAAGATTTAGTGGTACATTTTGTCTCGTAAAAATCACAATGAGAAAAATTGAATTAGTTGTCACCTTGATTCCCTCCTGGCATCAATCTCTACGATGCTGGAAATACACCTGAAAGCCTAGATATCATGAAGTCATATATTGTCACGTCATATACTGTTTTTCTGTGGACTTGGAGGCTCCAGTGTCAGGTTGTGTTACAAATCTAAAAGGGAAAGGAAGTAAATACCAGTAAAAATGTTTGATATTTTTCAATGATGCTTACGGACTTGTTCGCTGATGAGAAATCTCACCCTATTTGTGTTTGAGCATCACTCTCTTTTGAGGACAGAGCTGTCTGTACATGATTTTGTACAGACAGCTCCTTATTGTTCTCTCTTCCCTTCTGGCAATTACACAAGTGCAAAGATGCAAATAACAAAATCTATAATTCCAATTTTCACTGATAACATTTCAAGATTCAAAACTGACTCCACAATAGCATTTCATAGAGGCAGCATTGCAAGAAAATTAAATTCATAGTCGCTATTCCGGATGGTCATGTGCAATCAGGATTACAAACAAAAGTTAGTTTCCTACTATATGAGTGCTAATGTAAATTTTAGAGAAGTGAATAAAAATGTGAATCATTTTAATTATTTATTTTTTAAATTTATTTTAAGTGGTGATTTTTTAATATTTCCTGTGTTTCCACACCCAAACTTTAGCCAGAATAAATGCCTTTTTTGCATGCCTATTTTAGTAAAAATAAATGCTTTCTGCCTGCCTATTTTATGTAAAATAAATGCCTGGACTTTCAGGATTTAGTTATAAGTTGTGATTCAAAGGATCACAGTATAATTACATATAATCAGTGGATAAAAACTTCTACAAAATTTCAACTTTAAGAATTCTTTCTTCTGAAAAAATTTAAAAAATAACTTCAGTGCAATTTGGATTAAAGATCTTCTATTCTTTATATTTCTAGTTGAAATTGATAAAACTACATGTGAAAGAGCAGTTGTACAGTACTAGAGAAGAAAGTTGTAAAGACGCTGAAAAGAGGATAATAGGTATTTATTATTAAAACATTGATCTTTAATGTGCAGAACTTTTATTCAATTCTGTATGTCTGACATGAATATCTCCTGTAATATTTATAACTCAAGAAATCATTATGTTGTATATTCTTGATTATTTGCCAAAATAGTATGGAGTTGGGCTGTAAAGTGCAGTCCCTAGTGGAACAAACTGCAAAGTGTACTGCAAACCACATAAATAAATTACAAGCGTTATCTTAAAGCAAATAAAATGCATGAAATTGGAAAAATACTTACATTAGTAGTATTTGCTCCAGGGTACCAAAAGTATAGTAAACGTCGTTCACGCTACAAAAAATTAAAGTATACACAATTATTAGTTTAAAGTATTTTTCTTTATAATTAAGAAATATTTTTTAAATGAATGAATTGTAACTTGGGAACTATGATGTATGCCAAATATTTGTTTCAAATTCTAAAGAAATCAAAAGAAACACACTTTAATTACACATTTTAGTTTATGTTTGAAGTGCAGGCTAAAACTATTCTTAAAAAAGATATGTCTGCATTAAGGAAATTTTTGTAAGTACTTACCGAATTAAGTGGAACAGCTAATGTCATATATAACATCCAAATTAGGGCAACTGTTAAAACTAGAAGATAGTGCATGGTTCTGTCTTCAAATGAACTCTAAGCCAAAATGAGATCTGCTGTAATGCAGAGTATTATATCTACTCTTTGTGTACAGTAATAGTAAGTCACACAAGCTGCCATTGTTTGACACAGATGTTTACAACAAGTCTTGGCAAAGGCAGGTGCAATCAGCAGCTGTTCCATTGCACTTCAGCAAACTAACATGTTGAAGCTGTCATAAAAAGGGAACAGAAAGCAAATAAAACCACAATTCTGATGTGTGAAAGAATCCTTTATATGGATATATTTCTTACATAAAGTGGGTTAATATAACAAAAATAAATTTGTATATAAAGTAAAATCTCCATATAAATTTGAGGAAGTAGGTTCATTCTGTACTTCCATTGTATTTGCACTGTTGCTTTTAGTTGCACCATTAAGGTACAAGGCTGACTTTGAAAAACAAATTGCACAGAGTACTTCTGTTCTCTCATTTGACTAGGAGTGACAAACATATTTAAACAATGACAAAAAAATTGTACATAAAATGGTAAAAATAATATGCTATACCTACAGTATTCCTAATGCAAGCTTCTACCTTATGGAGAGTTTACTATTAAATGTAGTACGGAATACATGTAATTCTGGCACAATAGGGCAAGGTGCATGCACTATGCAAAAGCACACAAATATAACTGCAATCAACTAATTAATATAGAAGTAATAATATGTACAGAACAATTGACTAGATTTCAAATGTATGTATCAATGTTAAATAATACATAAAAACTTTAAATATACATGAAATTAAATTACATTCATGCAAATTATTAATATTCAACCATATATACAAACACACAGTTTTCGTTAGTTAATTCATTTCTAATAAAATAAAATAAAGAAAAGAAGAACAATCAAGATCCCTAAAAGATAAGATTTTATCTGCATATACAGTAAATTTTCACTGTAACGTTGTCTTGAAATAATTATTGCACAATACATAATAAGCAGCACTAAGCACACTGCTCTTTTGGAAAATTAATACCAATGTATGAGAGCTGGTGCAGGAAATACTCAATAATTTTCTTTGCTATGGCAAGAAAAAGTCAGCAATGCAACCTTTTGAGAGACCCAAGCCAATTAAATCATAACATATTGAGAGTCCTCCATTTTCTCAAGGTCGGAGTCAGATGACAGGAGAGGTCCAAGGACAAGGTTGTTCAGACCATTGCGGACAAGATCCTCACTACTATTACTGGTGGAGAGACCACTTTTGTTGTGGAACAGCTGATCCCCAAACTCTGCTTCCATTTCATGACTATGTCTGAAATAGAACAGTAGTACTATAGCACGAAACGTGAATTTCGTTTTGAAACAAACTGTTTGCCTATTCAAGATATTTGGTATGTCTTTCAATACCTGGGTAAATGGATAAGCACAACAGTATTTTATATAAAAAACACAAAATCAGCAAACAGATTAATAAAAAAAGGAAAAAAAGCAAGATTCAGTATGACATTTAAAGATCAAGCTCCAGCACCGTAAACAAGCAAGAACATTAATAAGCAATTGTTAATTCATGTTAAAAATTACCAGTCGTATATTTACCTGCTTCTTGGGCGAGTAAGAGAGTCATTAATTGTTTTGTTGTCTGCTGTGATATTTTCTTCTTGATCTAGATCAGTTTCAGAACCTATGTAATTGTAAGTTATTTTTACTCATCATTTAAAAATTATTTGAACATTTTTGACAAAATGATCAATTAACTAACACACAGTACCTGATGGATACATGAGAGCTCTTTGTATCATGTCTTCAGTATAGAAAGAAGACAAGTCATCAACATCTCCACTCATTCCATAAGCAGGTTCTTCTACAACACTACTTTCAACCATTTCCAACCATTGAGAATTATGCCAACGAAACTTTTCCAATTTGATTCTCTCTGCCCATTCCTTATTACACTCCTACAATAATAATAAAATGACAATAAAGTGAACAGAAATAATATAAATATTAAATGTACTATATCCAATTTTCTGATTCATTCCTTGTAAAATGTTCAATGAAATGTTAAGTTCTTAGAGCCTATTTTCTTTTCAAATTGTAAATACTATACTTCAGGAATATGAATTTCAGGTAAAAAGCTTAATTGAAATCCTTTATCAATTAATTATTTCACAAACAGCTTACAAAAACAATTTTTTTTGTGTGTTATAATTGAGAAGTATGGCAAATATTTATTTTGACTTATAATAATATCACTAATATAATGCACACAAAAATGCAGATGTAAACAAAGAAAATATTGCCAATGCAGTAGCAAATTGAATCTAGAAGAAAATGTGAAAAAATCTTGCAAAACTGGCTATATAGCCTTCACTTTAACCTTTATGCCAATGAGGAGATATGTCAGAGAAGCAGAATTTGACATAATTATTCTTCTCTCCTCATAAACAAATTAAGAATTTTAGTAACACTAACAAATTTGGTACTTAGTTCTTATTAATACTTACTGCAATGATCTCCAGGCATGCATTACAGATTTTTCGAATCTGGGAATTCTTATCATGCATGAGATCTATAAGATAAGCAGGTGCTTCTGAAGTTTTATTTAAGGAACATATAAGAACCTTTATGAAAAAAAAAGATGGTTTAAGTTTTCAGAATAATACAGTATTAATAACTTAAAATGATCATTGTGTTTTTCACTGAGTAGTCAAACCTGCCCAAATGTTAACATGATAATCAACCTCTTCTAAGACAATTTAGAAAATTAATTCTTTTATATTTTCTTCAAACTTTTTTAACATAAACAGAGGAGCCTAAATATGTCTAGAAAACAATTAAGTTGTATTATTTTTTTATATTCAACAACAGTAAAAACTTGAAATGGCTACATATGTGTACATTGTCCAAATTGGTGATATGGGCAACAAGCATTACATTAACAATAAATACGAAAATGGTTACAAATTTAAAAATATTTACCGGTTATAGAGCACTCCAGTCTAGGTAACTATATTTTATGAAATACCTCCAAGGATTCTGGGCACTGTATGTACCTTGTATGCCTTTTTCACATTTTATCATGGCATCATGAAGGGTTTTTGCACTCTCTTTTTATTGATAAAGCCCAATTTGAATAGTTTGGACTATTAGGAAGCAATAACAGGCCACGCCTATACACCAAATAAAGGAATTTTATCCTTGCTAAGTGCTTATACTATGAGAATAGCACAAAGTACAGGACACAGCTGATTAAATGGTGGAAACTGCAGCTAACAAGTACTCAGGTTAATTCTATAATTTTGTATTTTCCACACATACTCTAACAGTGAATCCAAATAAAGAAATTTGTTTATTACGAATTAACAGACTATTTTGTGAATATTCACAATGCAAGTGATTGGAAGTTAAGAAATATGACAAAAATTGTATAATATAAAACTATGACAAAATATTATTTTTATTTTAAAGGTAATCCATATTTTTGAAATCAATTTTATCAAATTGCATCCATCCCCCTCCACCTTACATGTATCCTCATCCCACTCTGCCCTGCCCACTCCACACTTTTGATTCCCCAGAAGTACAGCATAAACATAACTCTAAGAATATTATAGAAGAGATCCTGTATGTAAATTTTCATTGAAAATTTTTCCCAGTATTTGCTGCTGTGTGATGATAAGAAAGCTCACTTCTCAGGTCCAAAATACAGCTTAGGGATGTCATCTGGTAACAAAATGTATCCCCCTGGCTGCAAGGCCAGCCATTGGTAGGCCTTGGCCCATAAAGAGCTTTTATGCCAACATACATACAAACCTTACCAACATCACATCCTTCTCCAAAAACTCTGGCCTCCTTGCCACATCCAAAGAAAAAGTTTTTGTTTGAAGGTTCTATTATCTAAAAAGCATCCATGTATTTCCATGGATACCATTATTTCCTCTACACTTCAAAAGCATCTTTTCAACTGAATTTCAGAAGCCTCTATTTTTCTCCTGTCTATACATCTTAAAGAGTCCAACACTCAGAGCCTTATAGTACAATGGGGAATTATTGTTTCCATTAGTTTGATTTTGGTCTTCATTAATAACCCTGAATTTTTGACAAACTTCTTACATTTTTTCATGGCTGCCTTTCCCAAAATAATTCTTTTTATTTCTTCCATGCAATGTCCATCTTTTTGTTATGGTAATTGTCACAATTTTTTTCTGTTGGTTTAATCTCGTCGCCATTTATATGCATTCTCGCTTCCTCACTTTATATGTGAAAATAAACATGAATTTTTATTCATGTCATTTTAATTGAATAAATTGATTGATATGAAACATCAACTATATTTATTTAATATATTTATTACTAATTTATAAACTCAACTTTCGCAATACTGAAGTAGTATTTACTAGCAATATATAATGTACTGATGATCAATAATGACCAGCCTTTTATCACCTAAAGTAGCACTTTTCAAAGGAAAATGAAGTATAAACTCTTTGAGCCATTAATCCAAAGAAAATGCTCATAAACTGAGAAATGTAAATGTCTACTTTTCTATTTACAATAATAAAAATCTATGTAAAGATCAAATAATTCCATTGCATGAAAGGATACCAGTTTCTTTTATCAAATAATCTCGAGTAGCAACATGACGAGATATTTGATAAAAAACATAAATGATTTGCAGAACCATTTCATCATCTTCTTGCTTAGCTGTAAACAGTTAACAATTAAAATTTCAAAATGATGTTTCATTAATTACAATGACAATTTTATATTAAAGAAAATATTATTCAAGACTTGCAGTGTCTGCTAACTACCTTTTAGAAGTTCAATAAGGGATAGCAATACATCTGCTTTGCAAAACAAAGTTGCACAGCCTTCATCGGAAGCTGCAGTACCAAGCAAAACCACTACCTCCAAGACCAGATCATCTTCATGTTTTCCTAAAGATACAAACAGGAAAAATGTTAAGCATCCTGACAAACTTACATTAATCCTCTCACACATCAAGGTTGATTTGAAGGCAATTTTTCACCTGGTACCAATACACTTGTAATCCATGGTATCATATTGAATCGTTGCATAAGTTGAGAGAAATCAAGGTCAGGTATTGTCATATTTCCTAACACACCAACACATTCCACAACAAAATCTTCATTCTCACAACGCACAATAGCTTGTGCAATATCACCAACAAATTCCTAATAAAAACATTTCATTAATTTACTTAATTTTATATCAGAATTATCAAAATTAAAAACGTTATTAACACCTACAACAAAATTTTGTTTTGTTCCTTCATGTTGGGCAATATTTCTTATCATTTTCATAATCAGAGAATCTTGATTTCGAAATGCTCTTTCCATCAAACACTGTAAACGGTTATTCTCTACCATCATCTGAGCATTGCGTTTGTTAATTGCCAAATTAATGCAGAGTGCTATTAACTCCATGTGTTCCTCTTCTTCTGAACTTTCAAGCAACATGCTCATCACCTAAGAAACAAGTATATCAGCAAACAGAGCAAATTTTATACAAAATTATTTATAGTGAAGATAAAGGAGAAAAATATTTTTTTCAGTACCATTGGAATGCAGTCAGTATAAGTAAACATTGATTTGCATCTATCATCCATACTAAGATGATACAAAATTTTCAGAACAATAATTTCATAGCGTTGGTCAGCTGTAAATACAATAATGTTGTAACTAAGAAGGCAAGAAATTTATGAGCAAATGCAGATTACATACAATTTTATACGTACATAGGAGACTAACTAATTTTGGAATGCTGCCAACTCGTACCATTCTCTCTCGAAGATGAGTGTCAAAAGATAGGTTAAACAAGAGTTGCAAAGTGACTTCAATTACTTCAGGGTTGTTTATCAACAATACTTTGGGGAGTTTTTCAACAACATTCAAATCAGCCTGAAATAAGCAAAACAAAAACATATTACATGCTCCCATTAATGGAACTGGCAGCATGACTCTTCTATCATTCATTACCATATCATCAACATTCTCTTTGAAGAGGGAAAGTTTCCTTAGAAATGTGACAACCAAATGAAGTAAGTTTGCATTTTCTCTATCTAGAGTTTTTGCCAGCATTCCACAGATGTTTTTTTTCCGCATTTTATCTTCAACTTTTGTATTTTCAGCCAAATTGAGAAGTAAATAAATAATTACTGAAAAAGGGAAAAAAAAGAATAGCTCATGTTTTTGGAGACAAAAATGCCAACGCAGAGCAAACTCATAAACTAATCCTAAAAATATTTAAGTAAGTACCTCACCCCTTCGTTTCTGCTATGAAAAATTGGTCATGAAAAGGTTACAATATTTAAATATCACTATTGTTAGTATGCTCAATTAGTTCAAACATAATACCTCTCAACAATTGGTCCTGTTTCTTTATTAAATTTTGAAGTTTAAGCTTCATTTTGTCATATTCTTCAGTTATTCGTTTATGTTCATCTTTTGGATCCATATTTCTCATAGAATTTGGAGAGAAAGCTCTCACTATTTCGCTGTGACGCCTTCGATGATCATATACCTCCACTGGCGTGCTGATACCTTCCATTGTTCTCCTCCGATTGTCTCCTGCTGCAATTGGAATATGAGAAATACCTTCCAAAACACGTCTTCGCACTTCATTATTGTTTTCTTGTCCTTTTGACTCCACTACCAATGATGTATTGTTATCTCCAGCAGCAGATGAATTTTGAAAAATTGAACTGCAATTTATTTCACATTTCTTTCTTCGAGATTCTAATTCATCTTTCCACTGATCATAACGCCGTAGTTCATAATCAAGAATTTCCATGCACAAAGAGCCAATCTACAAATGTTAGAAGTGAAATATGACATCACAAATTATATAAGAAAATTCTTTAACAATTTCATAAGATTACTCCTTAAATGGGCATACTGAGCAAGCTAAAATTTAATAGATTTCAATTTATGTTTAATGTAATACTTACTTTGTACTGTAATACAATGTTATGAAACTGGCTGTATGCAGAAAAGCAAAAAAAGATGTAAACTATGTTTATACTGAGTTCTATACTCTTTTTCCAATCTTCCCGCAAAACACGAGACAAGGCACTCAGAGCTGATTCTGCAAAACAAAATTAACCAAGTTTAAAATGTAAAGTAAAATTAAACACATAAACTTTCTCAAAAACCCACCGTTATTTGCAAGTTCAACCAAGTTATCGGGCACTCTTGCTAATTGTAATATAAGGGCAGATCCATTGACTTTTTCTGGAATGTCCTCATAAAGCAGTTCAACGTATTGCTCAATATCATTAATACTGACTTTCTCTGGAAGAATTGAATTAGAATTGGGGCCCTCTGATGAAGAACATGAAGAACTTGGACGAGGAGACTCTCCGCGTTCTGATGAAATACCTAGAGATGAGTAATATATAACATAACTAATAAACATACTACATGAACAACTAATAAAATAACAAACAAATTTGATTAATTATTAATGCAAAATATTGGAAACAATTGTTAAAATATGCAAGAGCACTCAATATTGAATGATTTGCACCCAGAAAGTGAAAAATTATAAGTTATTTTTCTTCCATGGTTACAATGATCAAACAAGAAGTACAATCTTCTCCTGCACAGTATTAAGACTGCTAGTAACTTTAGCTCCTTTCACCAAAGCAATTTAAAGGTTTTCTTAAAAAGAGTAACGAAAACTTGCCATTTCCAGTGCTTCTTCTCTTCTGCAAATATGATATTAAATGCCTCACTTCTTCTAATTTATTAGGATGAATAAGACTACATTTCTCAACTACTTCTTTGGCTAGGGCTGCACAATTGGTAGTTTCGTTCAAACTTTTCAATCGAATAATTTTTTGACATTCCTAAAAATGAGATGATAAAATTAAAGGCATTCATAGGTTCTTTGGTACAATACATGTACAATAATAATAATAATAATAATAATAATAATTTATTAAGTCACATATACAATTACAATCGTGTATGACGAGTCAAAGTGATGTTTTGGGTGGAGAGAGTGAAGTTACATTACTGTCCAGAAGCAAAACAAGGGGCCATCTCAGCATTTGCTCAAAGGACCAGGGAAACTGGACAAAAACCTGATCGAGATGGGTCATTAGCCTAGGAATTATCCTACTACAATAAGTCAATAGCCTACTACAATACTTGTTACAGCTAGATTAAGATATTATACAATATATATTTATTTTTAATAGCAAAATAATTTAACATTTCCAGATTGTAATGTTTAATGTGAAAGTAAAATTCACTTGTTTATGTAATTTTACTGCTACTAATAATAACAATCATAATTATAATACTATTACTAATAATAATAACAACATATATTGAGTCACTTATACAATTTTAATTGTGGATGACTAGTCAGATAAGATATATGCAGGTGCACATGTCAATAATAATAATAATAATAATAATAATAATAATAATAATAATAATAATAATAATAATAATAATAGTATTAATAATGGGATAAGTATTTTGGTTTATATGTTGTTAAGGGAAGTAGGGTTGTGATTTGTGTATTCCTTCACACTGTAGAACATTATATTATATGCTAGCAAAAAATACAATTAAAATCGTTCATGCATTACATACTTTTCTGTTTCCCAAGAGAGGATCACCAAGATCACCAAGAATTAAAGCTTCTAATTCATAGGTGACAACAAGTGCCTTTTCAGTTGGATGAACATCGATGGAACGTGACCTGATTTTTCTGTAACATGATGGGAAAAATGACATAAATTCACAAACTTCATAAGAGAGATAATATACAACAAGTGTAAATTTTGAAATATTGACTCAAGATGTCAAAGTAGTAAAAAAAAAAGTATAATTTCACGTATGGTAACTATACTCCATAGTACAAAAAGAACTACACAAATAAGAATACCGCTTTAAATATCTCGCATCATCAGACTGCATTACTGCATTGCCCAAATTTGGCAATAAATTTACACACTTCAGCAAAGATTAATCGAGAAAACTGACGAACTAGGAAAACCGTGGTGTTTCCACTGCCACTACAACTGATGTTTTGGTGAAGCTGGCGTTCAATAAATTTAATAGGATCAGTATTAACTTTCGAATAAAGTTAATTACGATCACATCTCAGCAAAGTTCGCGCGCTTCTATTCTTACGAAGGCCACATTTATTTGTAAGGTTTCGATGTACGTTTACTCAAATCTCTTTCGCCGAGACCTGTCAAAACAGGGGCATTTTCTTACAAGTGTTGGAAACACTGCTTAAAATGGCCAGAATCAGAACTCGTGATTGTTTTTGTCATCGATGTCTTTGATGCGCTTTGGTGTGTCGTACTTACAGACGCGTTCGGTGCAAAGGAAATAATTCGGAGTAATTTAGACATCATATTCAGACCTGAATTACAGAGTGTGTCGGTTCAGCTCGTATTGTGGTGGTATTAAGAGCTCTAGCTTGTATGCGTGTTATGGCAGATGACGATATGATCGAAGAAACTAATCAACCTCAGGACATTCGCGACAGTCCAGAAGATGATTTTGATGATGAGAGTGATGATTCTGAAGAAGGTATTTATTCAGCATACAAAATCGAGCTTTGACAGAAAATTCCAGAATTAGTCATATTTTCTTACTGCTTGTGGGATGTCGTTTCATTGTTTTGTTTTTGCAGATTTTGAATCGCTTAATTTGCAACTCGATCAGTTGAATTCAGCTCTTGATGAATTGGAACAAAAAAATGATGATATCCACGCCCAACTTATTTTACTACTTCAGTCAAATAGGGAAGCAAGACAACAGATACAAGATTCTCTGAAGAATGAGGTACCTTCATAAACTGTCCAAAAGTTATATATTTGATAGATTCAAAGCATTCCCTATATAGAAATAAATTAGTTGGTGGGTGGGTGTGTGCTGTTATTGTTCAGAAGTTGAGCAGCATGGAGTTCCTGGACAGACACCAAAACAACAGTTGTTAAAATATGTATCAGAATGTTCAGCAGAAGACCGCATTACTTTTCTTTGTTACAACACTTAAAATTTTAGGAAATAACTTGAAGAATAGTTGTTGATACTGTGTTTCAGACTTATGTCAAAAGTGTCAAAGGTCAAAAAATTGGAAAGGATTATTGCCGAAGGAGTGGCTGGATAAGTGTATTTCTAGAATGAAGATTTTATTCCAGCTGCTTCTAAAATATGTATGTGAAAAGTAGTGTGTATAATATGTAAAAATGTATGTATGTATGTAAAAAAATAAATATTTTGAAAGCAAATCTTTATTCTGTTAAATTGATTTATGACAAACAAACAGACAAGCATCATTTGAAACTTTCCATTCCTGCTGCCCACAAAAGCAGTTCTTTGAACATATCACAATTGACACTTTCTATTATTGTGCTATTGTGATCATTTTCCTGCAAGTGATCAACAACAGCTTGGCCTCTAGTACCATGTCCATGTAATTCAACAGACAGGTGGCACTTGTGACTTTTCGATATAAGAGATGGTCTCAAGAATACAGCAACTATTAGTGAGTCACTTGCAGCCCATCGTATGGGTTTCTTCTTCTTTTTTTGGTGTAGACTTCTCTCCACTGTGTTAAGTAATTGTACCTGAGGTGTTGTCAGTTTGCCTAGTACATCAAATCTCCATTCCTAGAAAAACAATATCTTTTTTTGGTGGAACACACAGAAACATGAAACAGAATTATTTAGTATATAAAACCTGTCACATATTAACAATTCCTACCTTTTAAGTTTGTAATTGTATTTAATTTATGACTAGCAACCAAAAATGATATCTATAATAATTAATGGTTCTTCAGTAGATATAATAACAGTAATAATAATAATAATGAAAAAAGTAGGATAAATACAACACAAGCCAAGTATGACAAGTCAAGATTGTATGTATTACTTAATATGAATTTTGGTACTAAATATAACAGAATAATATAATTGAAACTTTTTTGATTAATCCAATTTTTCTAAAATATATTACAATCTAGAAAATGACAAATTCCAAACTCTTTAGTTCATAACATTAAAGGGGATTTGGGATGTTGATGCAATTTATTTCAAAATTTTCTAGTAACAAATAAAGTAGTACCAGAGACAGATGAGTTTCCAGAGATGCTTCCCATGGAACTATTGTCATTGGGCACTGGATGGAAGACAGAACAATCTGAGCAGCTTCAGGATCAAAATAAAAGTTGAATTCAGCCGATGATGTGAAGTTACCAACTCCTAAGATGAGTAATTATTTGTAAAAGTTTCTATAAGTTAAGTAATTATCAGAGCAATCTTTTTAATAGAAATAGCACTTACCTCTGTAATTACCACCCATTATAAAAATATCTTTTAGATTTTGAGCAAATTCTGAATACGTTCTTATTGCAAGAGCAACATTTGTTAATGGACCAAGACAAATTAAGGATATTTCTCCTAAAAAGAAAGCATTAATGTTTACAAATAATTACATATATAATATGATATATTTTGGATTGTATATGTTACATTGGCATACCTTTCTTTTCATTTGTAATTCTATTGAGATATTCAATTGCATTTTCTTCCTTTATCAAAGATACATCAGGAACATCTGGAAAATCAGCATCTCCAAAACCATCATACCCATAATACCCTGGAGAAGTTTCCCCTGTAGAGACCGGTGGAATCAAGGGCCCATCAGCTCCCACAAACACTGGAATCTTTAATATTATCATAAGTTGAGATAATCTAACATGTCTTACATGTCTATGTAATTGAAATGCGACATACATCAAGGCGATTTGCGGCTTGTAAAGTGCGGAGAACGTTGATCTTAACGTTTTGGACACCTGTATTGCCAGAAACGCACGTCACGGCAAGAATATCAATTTCATTGTTGGCGTCGCCAGCAAGGAGCAAGAGAAGAGCCATGGCATCATCCGCTCCAGCATCACAATCGACAATGACTCTCATCTTTACTTTCATGCTTCAATAAAGATTCCCCTTTGTAATTAGAATATGATTTTTAAGTAACATACATAACGGCACTGGCGGTAAATTGAACACTGTTGTGTGTACTGACCAGTTTTCCTCGTTTCTAGGTATATTCCTCAGAAATAATTACTTGCAATAACGTACAATAGGACTAGAATAAGGTTTCGTGTCTTGTTCTCGTAATAGTACGTACCTTGGTGATGGCGTCGGCCTTGGGAAGCGTACGGCTGCATCAGTTTGCCCTTGGGGAAACGATTAGGCCACCATGCGGGTAACCAGTGATTAGTGATTACTACATTACTTTACTCGTATAATGCAGAATTTTATTTTTTGTCTAAAATTAGAAAATTCATCTGAAAAAGAATTGTGGGAAAAACTGCGCAGAAATTTATTTACTATAGAATGGAAGAGCAGAAGACTTATTAACTTCGTGGGATAGTGAGGTACTCTCTTAAGACAGTCAATATTAATAAAATAAATTACCATAATACAGCACAAATCACTGAATAGTTCCGTGAATGCATCCGTCAAAAATTGCCGCGCTGCAGCAATTTCGAGTCACTGGGTGATTGAAATTTACGAGGTTTACGGGAGTGATTGGATAGACCGATTGTTACATTCCCTGTTCATGAACATTCTGTTATTGTTACAAAGTTGAGCAACGTGGAGTTCCTGGACAGACACCAAAACAGCAATTGTTAAAATATATATCAGAATGTTCATCAGAAGAACGCATTACTTTTCTCTGTCACTACACTTCAAATTTGTTAGGAAATAACTTGGAGAATATTTGCTGATACTGTATTTCAGAATTATGTCAAAGGTCAAAAAATTGAAAAGGATTATTCCTGAAGTAGTGGATGGATAAATGTATTTATTTCTAAATTCAAGATTTTATTCCAGCTGCTTCTAAAAAATATATGTGAAAAGTAGTGTGTAAAAATGTATGTATGAAGGTAAAAAAATTAATATTTTGAAAGCAAATCTTTATTCTGTTAAATTTATTTATGATATTGCAGACAGACATCATTTGAAATGTTCCATTCCTGCTGCCCACAGAATCAGTTCTTTAAACATATCACAATTGATACTTTCTATTATTGTGGTATTGTGATCATTTTCCTGCAAGTGATCAACAACAGCTTGGCCTCTAGTACCATGGCCATGTAATTCAACAGACAGGTGGCACTTGTGACTTTTAGATATAAGAGATGGTCTCAAGATTACAGCAACTAATATTGAGTCACTTGCACCCCATCGTATGGCTTTCTTCTTCTTTTTTTGGTACAGGCTTGTCTCCAATGTGTTAAGTAATTGTACTTGAGGTGTTGTCAATTTGCCCAGCACATCAAATCTCCATTCCTAGAAAAACAATATTTTTTTTTTGGTGAATGTGGAACACACAGTAATGTGAAGCAGAATTGTTTAGTATATGAAACCTGTCACAAATTAACAATTCCTACCTTTTACATTTGTAATTGTATTTAATATATGACTAGCAACCAAAAGTACTAAGTCAAGTACAAGCCAAGTACGACAAGTCAAGATAGTATGTATTACTTATATAAGAATTTTATGAATTTAGTTCAAAATACAACAGTGTAACATAATTGAAACTTTTTTGTTTAATCCAATTTTTCTAAAATATATTACAATCTTAAAAATGACAATTCCTAAACTCTTTAGTTCATAACATTTAAGGGGATTTGGGATGTTGATGCAATTTATTTCAAAATTTTCTAGTAACAAATAAAGTAGTACCAGAGACAGATGAGTTTCCAGAGATGCTTCCCATGGAACTATTGTCATTGGGCACTGAATGGAAGACAGAACAATCTGAGCAGCTTCAGGATCAAAATAAAAGTTGAATTCAGCTGATGATGTTGTGTTACCAATTCCTAAGATGTGTAATTATATGTATAAGTTTCTATTAGTTGAGTATTTATCAGAGCAATCTTTTTAATAGAAATAGCACTTACCTCTGTAATTACCACCCATTATAAAAATATCTTTTAGATTTTGTGCAAATTCTGAATACGTTCTTATTGCAAGAGCAACATTTGTTAATGGACCAAGACAAATTAAGGATATTTCTCCTAAAAAGAAAGCATTAATGTTTACAAATAATTACATATATAATATGATATATTTTGGATTGTATACGTTACATTGGCATACCTTTCTTTTCATTTGTAATTCTATTGAGATATTCAATTGCATTTTCTTCCTTTATCAAAGATACATCAGGAACATCTGGAAAATCAGCATCTCCAAAACCATCATACCCATAATACCCTGGAGAAACTCTCTCTGTAGAAACCGGTGGAATCAAGGGCCCATCAGCTCCCACAAACACTGGAATCTTTAATATTATCATAAGTTGAGATAATCTAACATGTCTTACATGTCTATGTAATTGAAATGCGACATACATCAAGGCGATTTGCGGCTTGTAAAGTGCGGAGAACGTTGATCTTAACGTTTTGGACACCTGTATTGCCAGAAACGCACGTCACGGCAAGAATATCAATTTCATTGTTGGCGTCGCCAGCAAGGAGCAAGAGAAGAGCCATGGCATCATCCGCTCCAGCATCACAATCGACAATGACTCTCATCTTTGCTTTCATGCTTCAATAAAGAATTCCCTTTGTAGTTAGAATATGATTTTTAAGTAATACACGTAAAGGCCACTTATACTCTCTGGTAAAGGAACTGTCGGTAAATTGAAAGTTATGTGTACTGACCAGTTTTCCTCGTTCTTTGGTGTAGTCCTTCAGAAATAATTACTGACAATGACGTACAATAGGGCTAGAATGACGTTTTGTGTCTGGTTCTCGTGATAGCGTACACCTTGGTGATAGCCCCGGCCTTATCAGGCATACGGCTGCATTAATTTGCGTATCATGTTTGGGGACGCGATTACGATACGCGCGTAGTTACTAGTGATTACTACATTACTTGAATGATGATGAATTTGATGATTTTGTCTAAAATTATAAAATTCATCTGAAAAAGTATTGTGAAAGTATTGTGAAAAGCTGCGCATAAATTTATTTACTATGGAAGAGAAGAGCAGGAGAAAACGTAATAATTTCTTGGTATAGTGAGGTACTCGGTACCGCTTGGTAATTTTGAGGTACTCTCTCAAGGCAGCCAATATTAATCAAATAAATTACCATAATGCAGCACAAATCACTGAATAGTTCCGTGAATGCATCTGTCAAAAATTGCCGCGCAGTAGCAAGCGAGCCGACGCGTGCTATGCGGCACAGTTCCGTGTGGCCGCGCGGTGCAATACCGCCACACTTCCCTGCTGTGAAGCCATTCCTATCCTCTCGGACATCTATGGCTGATCTGAAAAATGAAAGAAAAACATGGTCAGGAAAGACAATAGCCGTTCGGCGCGCTTGTGGCGTTGTTTACCGCAATTTTCTTGCCATATTGGCGTTAAGCCCTATTTGCTGTTTCGGTGAGGCCTAATGCAGCATGTCTCAAGGGCGCTTGTACGTAGCCGTGGGGTCCGGCACGTACGGATTTAAATTTCTAATGTCATTTAGCAAGGGAGCAAACTCGAGTCAACGGGTGATTGAAAATTAAGAGGTTTACGAGAGTGGTTGGATAGACCGACAGTTAAATTCCATGTTCATGTACATTCTCATGTAACTTTGGGTTAATGTTCTACATTATTAAAGGGGAAAAAAATCATTCACTAGTAGAAATACGTCAAGATTTGTCGAAACATCTGTTAAATGTGTAATTCCCTTTCCTACTTTTTTATAAAAAAAAATATCCCTGCCAAGTCAGGTTACTAATAGGAAACCATACTTCGGCTCAATCAAATTGATTATGTTGTTTTTATATTTTGTTGATTAGCGTTCGCTAGTAAAGGTAAAAGATGAATAGGACAAACAAAATTGTATAAAATGTTTTTGTTCTTGTATATCTTTGGTGTACATTATTAGTTTATTTGATTCTGTTAGTTCCCTCAACAGATGCTTCACCAATCATTCGTCAGAACGTTCGCCGGTGTCGACTGTCGGGGACGCTCACGTATCACGCGTCACATCCGGTTGCGCACTTTTGTTGTTCGAGACCGAGAGCTGAAAACGCCATTTGTAATCGCAGTAGGTAAGTTCAATCGTATCTGTTAATTTCTTGTTCATCTACTTTAGAAGGTAATTTACTTTTGTATGTTATGGTTCGTAAGGAGTTTTTGATTATTCTGGTAAGCAGAAGTTAATCGCTGTTTCCTGGCGACGTTAAAATAAATTTTTAATAGTGAAAATTGCCGGCGTATTTCTGTATTTATGATATTACTGAATTTGAGAAAAAATATTCTCTCTGTATATCTTGTAATGTTTCCATCACTACATTGTTGCAGACTTTATTATAAGTGGCAGAAATGGCTGATAACGATGATCTTTTGGATTATGAGGACGAGGAAAATCCCGAACAGTCCGTTGTGGACGGGACTGGGGATGCGACTTCCAAAAAGGAAGTCAAGGGTACATATGTATCTATCCACAGTTCTGGATTCCGGGACTTTCTTCTAAAGCCAGAAATCTTGAGAGCTATTGTAGATTGTGGTTTTGAACATCCTTCAGAAGGTTTGTAGCAAATACTTATTTCGTAACGTTGCTCAACTGCGTGTGTAATTAATTGTAACTTGGGTTTGTTTTTGTTTTAATTAGGGTAGTAATTGGTTGCATAACACATGTTGTTTTCTTGTTTTGTTTTTTAAATTTACACCTTAGTGTTGATGTATATTTGTTTCAAGGTCAGTGAGAGGGAAGGATTAAATTGTGTAATACAATGGAATAGTTTAAATGAAACAATTTTCAGTTCTATATGCTGATCGTTAAAGAACTAATTTCTAAATGTAATGTATCTGGATACAGAAACATTCGGGAGTAGAGAAGAGTTGCAAAAACTTACGGCCAAGTGGAGTAATATTATTCTAGAGTATGTTTGATTTAATACTTGTAGTGCTATTCCTTTTATCTTGGTCATCGTAATAGTTTTTTGGGGCAATGTTTTTTTGCAGTTTATTGTTGATAAAATATTGAAGTGAGCAGTGTGTAATTAAACAACTTCTTTCGCAAAACATTTGGATTTGTTGCATTAAATTTTGCATATTCATTTTTTCCATGAATCTAATACATTTCACTTTCAGATGTGTAAATATTTTATCTTTTAAAAATTCAGGGCCAAACGAGTTTAGTCGATAAATCTGTTTGTCCAACTTTGGAAGAATTGTTTCCTAATGCTCCAGGAAGCAAAAGACAGTTATTGCGATTACTTCAGGAAACTTTCTGCATTGGGAAGCAATGTTTGAATATAGAGAATGTTTATATCTGGATTTGGCTTAAGTCTAGTGTACGGTACCACTTATGGAAGTCGTTCAAACCGGCATTTCGTGTATCTTTAATATTTAAACTGCGCAGTTGCAAACACGTAGAGGCATTCTTATAAAGTTCTTACTGAAGTGATTTTTTATGAAAGTGAATTGGTAATTAAGCGGTGGATAGACTCAAGGTTGTTTATAGTGAACGCGAAGGCCGAAGGCCCGAGCCTCGCCGTGACTTGGATCCGGGCGAGCGAAGCGAGAATACTTGCCTTTGAAAGTAATTTGGCATAATAATGCGGCGGGGACAAAGCTTATAAGGACGTCTCAAAACTTTATGAGCCATGAAAATCGGAAAGTTTTATTCATTTCGCATCGCTTCTCTAAGGGTGTACCGTACACCCTACTTTAATCCTGGATTTATGTGTTTGTAGAGATCTGTTTGTATTGGGCATAAAGTTCTGAAATGGGAAGAAACATACAGTGGTGTGAAAAAGAGGAGTGCAAATAACAAAAAATTAAAGGATTTGGATGAGTTTTTTGAGTTTTCAAACAGAAAATCTTCTAGTATTTTGCAGATCAAGCATAATTAATGCGGACTAATTTCATTGGAAATATCAAATTAGGGTGGATGTTTGCTTCCCTAATAGTCTCATAACCTATTAAGCATCACTTCTATTAATTTTTTTTTTTCTTTCTTTTCTGGAACTGGGCAACTGTAGAAGATAAGACTTCACTGTTGTATTAGAAAATATCAGAGTTAAATTGTTTATATACCTGAAAAATTCACTTTGTGTTTTCCTCTTAGGTTCAGGTGACTTATTTGTGTTGGGCTGATGAGATAATGATATTAAACAAGATTTGATATTACATAGTCCAATCATGATAAACGAAGTTCCATTGTTTGGTTAGGGTCAGTTTGTTATTTCTAGAATAAAAGAGAAATACTCTGTATTTGTTGATTATGAATTTTGTAAGAATTAAAAATTCATTCCATTGTTATTGTAATGGTAAATGGAATTGTGCAATTATATGTTACTACTTAAATATTTCTTTTTATTCAATCTATGAAATTGCTATTTTGTTTATATCAAATATGCCATCTTCACCTAGAAGGTTTTGTAAAGAGATCGAAATTTTTTATAGTAGTTTAACATGTGTATGAATAATAAAAATGATGGCTGATTTAATTACAAATATTTGTACATTTTCAACTTTTTGCAGTTCAACACGAATGTATCCCTCAAGCAGTTCTTGGCATGGACATTCTGTGCCAAGCCAAATCTGGTATGGGAAAGACGGCAGTGTTTGTACTGGCCACACTACAACAATTGGAACCCACTGAAAATCAAGTATACGTTCTTGTTATGTGTCACACAAGAGAACTGGCTTTTCAGATCAGCAAAGAATATGAGAGATTTTCCAAATATATGCCTCAAACAAAGGTAAGATGTGTAGAGGGTGGCACTATTGCATTGTAATATGGTGATCTAGATTCATAAGGTTTGTTTATTTTGTACTCTGTTCTATGTGAACTTATAAGAATTGAAGTGAAGTGGGTTCTTTGAATTTGGTGAAAAGTTTGTGTGTCTTTTACCATGATATATGAAGGATGTATGGTACAAGTCATATTAAAACCAAAGTGGTGAGAAAATAAATGTACAAGAGAGATTAATTTCCCTGAATTCATATCTCTGCTTTTGTTGCTAAAAGCTTGCTCTACTTTTTAAAATTTTTCATATGATTAATTTTAAATTAAATTTCCTTTTTTGTATAACAGTGAATTTTAAGCAAATCAGTGTCGGCCTTCAATTAATTTTCATGATTAAAAACTGCAAATTTCAGAGATTTACAGAACAAATGTCAGGGGCCACTGAAACATTTAATGTGTCTAAGTAACAGCAGCATATTCTGATTGAGGATGGATGAGAAGAGACAAGGTGTCTACTGCCTGAAGTAGTTTTGCCTATTATTAGTGTTGGTGACATTTTAAAATTTCTTTGTGCATGGTGGTGTAAGCCACTAATGAGTAACAATAATTTTATCATTAGTCAATCCGTGTGGAATTTGTAGTAGCAAACCTAGCTCTTGACAGGCTTCCTGAACATTACTGAAAATCGTGCTTAAAGTGCAGAATCTTATGTTGCTATTCTTTGGTTTTTGTGCATGGATTTCAGTACTGACGAGTCATCATGGTTGAACATAACAGGTAGCATACAGCTATCAATAGTTTTGAACAATTGACAATACCTTTGCCCCCTAAGTCAAGACTATAATGAAAGTTGTCTTGGTGCTTCACGTTAAGAGTGTTTTCCAGTAATGCTTGGATGAAAATGGAAAATGTTTCTAAATACAAATTCGTAAGCATTATTGGATTAAATATAAATGAAATTATGAAAGAAATATTTTAACCATAAGTTTAAATTTGTTATTACAAAATAAACTCGTTTTTGCATTATAAAATGGTAAACTTCAGCAGGGATTTCAAAAATTTACGTAAAACTGAAAAGTTCCACAACTGAGGTCTTGTATCGAAATTCCACGGTATTACTATTCGCTTCCTGAGCACTGGCTCTGTGTTGACAAACTTATTTTTTATTTCAAGTAAAAAATCTATGATGAGGTGTATACTGTGATTTTTGTAACTTTGCCCCTGACAGGAATCAGCTGTTTTGCTGCCATCCAATTAGCTTATATTTCACTACAGTGATGTCACTGGTGACGTTCAAGGTCCCGATTGGATGAAATTGTCAACAGCTGATTCCTGTTAATGGCAAAGTTAAAAAAATAGCAGTATAGTGTGCAATATTTCTTCTGTAGATGTTAAACTTTTTTACAGCCACACCGAATCCATAAAGATCTGATTGGTGATGTTTTGTTCTTGAAATTTGATAACTTGTAAATAGCAATTTAAAACAATATAATGGTTTTTTATTTTATTTTTTTTCTACTTCAGAAAGAACAAATGCTTATGTGGCTTCATACACATTTTTCTTTATTACAATAATTCTGTTTTATGACTGATAAAAAAAAAATAGTATGACATGGCTCAGACCCTAAGGTTTGCTCTTCATTAAGTCGGTAGACACTGTGTAGTTTATGTAATGGAGGCAACATGATGAGTACCTTGTATAGATAGGGACATCTGATCTCATTGATGTGGATCTATACTCTGATATGCTTCCTGCCATTAGTTTTTACTTTCCCGTATACTGTATGTACATACGTGTAGTAAATGGAAAGTTATGCAATGCTACGCAAAAATACGGTGGATTTTCGGCAGAAAAACTCTTATTACAGGGCCCTGGTAACGAAAAAGTGGATAAATCCAGTTGCTAAATTAAGAAAAATAAAAATCTTCTAACACATGCTGCAGCCAGAATCCCTATTGTGTGGGTCCTTGATACTGAAAAACCAATTGAAAGCAAAACTTCCGTCAGTCTGTGAACAAGGCTAGCGACTAAACCGTCTAGCCGATTTTGTCCAAAATAGATACTCCCTGATAGATCTGAATGATCTCGCGGTCCCTTGAATTTGAAACCAATATTTTAATTTTGGAGGGTACTTTACATGAACCCCTGGCATATTTTCAAAATTTTCAAAAAATGGTGCCAACAATTTTGTCTAAATTTTGTTCATGTCTAAAAGTCATGCCTAAAAAATCATGCCTAAAAGTCATCCTTGGTCATTTAAGAGAATGGCATAGGTCTCATTTTGGTTGAAAATTCTTGACTTTTCAAAAATTGATTTTTTTTTTCCAGTATCTTCCTACAACTACAATTATGAAGATACATTTTTTCCTAATGAAATGTGTTCATATAAAACAGGTCTTCAATTAAGGTCATGTTCAATTTTTCAAAAACATGTTTTTTTTTTTTTAAATTGTCAGACAATTTTTTCCTTTCTTTAAACCACATTTTTCCTTAAAATCCGCGCAACGTTTTTTGATTAAATTGGGACCTGAGATGTGTAAAGGAAGCTTAAAGAGAATGGGTTTCATGTTTGTTGAAATGCCTGGTTTTGCAAAAATTTAAAAAAAATAAAAATTTCGGCGTGTCTCTACAACTGCAATTGTGAAGCTACGTTTGTTTTTCTGAATGAAATAGACTCTTCAGAAACAGATCTTCAAATTAGGTCATGTTGAATTTTTTTGAAAATATTAGTTTTTCTATAATTTCCTGACAAACATAATAGCCTGCTCAGGTGCTGTGTTTAGTTTTCGTGGTTTTCTTAAAAGTACAATTTTAAAAATACATTTTTTTCTCAATTAAATGTATTTATTAAAACTACTTCTTCAAATAAGGTCGTATTTAATTTTTTCAAAACACCAGTAGTTTTTCAAAACTTTTGTGACATTGTAGCCTGCTCCAAATTTACTGCGCTTTGGACAGCTGGATGTGTTATAAATAAGAATTTGCAATTTTGTATATTATTTCTTTGTTTGTTTCTTACATTTGACCTATCATTTACACATTAATATTTTAGAAATTGTTTTTTTTTTTTTTGAAATATTTGAAACAATGTAAAAAATTAATAGCTCTGAGTAGTGACAATGTAGGGTCTGCAACAATGGCATTCCATTTGCGCTCTGAATTTGCGCTTTGAGAATATCTGAATTACGTGTGATTGTTGTGATCTGATGGAGCTGTATGAAAAGCAGTTATAATTTTCTAATTTATGTTGATATTTGAATGAAAATATTTAGTTTTCACACCAAATGCTGCACCATTTGTAGTGAGTAGAGTATTTGTTGCATGGTTTTAAAACTCTCTTCTCTAATCGTGGCCCTGTGGAATGCATTTCTATATTGTCCAGGGTATCAGTCTTCTTTTTTCAATGCAGGTTTACAAAACTTTTCAATTTTTTGCAGTTGTAGAATTCACATAGTTCTGACAAGACTGCAATGGAAACAGAGAGTGATTCACTTCTCGTTTCTTTTCTTTAAACAATTTGTTCTAAAAACTGCACAATGTTTTTTGATTAAATTGGGATCAGATATAGCATAAAGGAAGCTTAAGAGAGTGGTGCAGGTTTCATTTTAGTTTAAATGCCTGATTTTGCATAAATTTTAAAAAATTAAAAACTGTTCGGCATCTTTCTAAAACTTCAATTGTGCAGTTAACATGTATTAGTAATCTAATAATATTGTTACATACATTCAGCTGAGTCAGCTTAGGGTTGGCTAATTTTATGCAATTTTATTTGTGTATCTCACCAGTGATTATTTTTTCATATATGTATACATGTACACAGTAATTGACAAGTAATAAGAATGTTACGTAATGCTGTGGAAAATAATTTGTAGATTTCAGTGGTAATAAAAGTTTTGGGGTTCCCTGTTACTGGAAAGTTCCTTTTCTTTTCTTTTCCCTGCCCAAAATGTCTGTGAACAATTTAACGCTTAAACTAATTGTAGGATATTTTCTGAAAGGAATGTTCCTGTCTCTGTCTATGAACAATTCTAGTGCTTAAACTAATTATAGATTTTTTTTTAAAGAAAGAATATTCCCGAATCGGTGTTCCGCGACTCCAAGTTCATTGATTTTGAAAAACTAGTGAATTACCACCATTTGTTGTCTTAAAACCTCTTCAAAGTGTAGGGTGATCCATTGTTCCTCATTCATAAGAAAATCATAAAAACAGTCGGTCTGGATTTCGCATTAAAGTCAGAAGACACTGTGGAACATTTTTCATGGAGGCTACATGATGAGCATCTTGTATAGATAGGGACATCTGATCTCATTGATGTGGATCTATACTCTGATATGCTTCCTGAAATATGTTTGAGTTTGATATAAATATTATTGTCAATGTGTAAAAAGTAGCAAATATTTTGTTATTCTTATTTTCACATTAACATTTCAAAACACAATTTTTGCAGATATTGGTAATCTATTGATTTTCTTACATACTGTTAGTGAACCAGTGATTAGGAAACACTTGAGCTGAACACAACACACACAATTCAGATAGTCATGGATTTGTGATTAACACTGTACATTAACACAGTAAAGGTCAAACAAGAAGCATGTTCAGACAACTGCACATTGCTGATACATTAGGCACCTCACTTCCAATATAAGAACTGTCAACTGTTACTTGCCCATGGAACACACACTAGGAGTTCTAACACATACAATCAACTGAATGAGCTGAGGGATGGTTAATTTAGAGGGATGCAATATTATTTGTGCATCCCACAAGTTTTTACTTTCACGTACTTATACATAAAGTATGCAGTAATAAAGAGAGAGATATGTAATACTGTGGCAAATTGTGTGGAGGTTTCAGAGGTAATTTAAGTTTCGGGGTTCCCTGTTACCGGGAAGGTGTTTCTCTTTCCTTTTCCCCACCCAAACCTTCTGCCCATCTGTGAACAATTCTAGGATTTAAATTATTTGTAGGATATTTCTAAAATAAATATTCTCCTCTGTCTTGCCTGACTCTTTAAGTTCAATGATTTTGAAACACATGTGAATTATTGCCATTTGTTATCTTGAACAAAGGGTGATACACCTTATTCATATGAAAGTCATATGAACTGGGTTTTTGATTTCTTAAAGTCAGATGATGCTGTGTAGCATACCTAATGGAGGCCACATGATGAGTACCATGTATAGATAGGGACATCTGATCTCACTGATGTGGATCTATACTCTGATGTGCTTCCTGAAGTTTTTAAGTTCGACAAACTTATTGTCATGTGTAAGAATGTTTTGTTGTTCTTGTTTTACTTATCATTTCAAAACACTGCAGATATTGATAATTATTGATTTTCTTACATTCAACTTGAGTGAGCAAAGGGGTGATTATTTCACAAGTATTATTTTCTTGTTTACGTACAGGAGTTCAGAGTAATATATGTAGTGTAGAAATAGGTATGTAATGCTGTGGAAAATAGATTTTGAGATTTCAATAGAAATCTTTTTGGGGTTTCCTGATGGATAAGTTTCTTGTTTTTCCCTTCCCAAATGTGTCTGGCTATGAACTTATTGTGAATAACTGTAGCCCTTAAACTACTCAAAATTTTCTCAAATGGCTCCAAAGTTTCACCTTATATTTCTCATAAGAATAGGATGAAATGCTCATAATGAAGACTAGGGTCTGACTTTTCAGTAATCCCAAAAATTTCAAAAATTATAAAAGTGTGAATGTTTTTATTTCCCCCCCCCCCCAGTGTCTTCCTAAAAACACAACATTGAAATTCACATATTTTTCTTTTAATAAAATTGGTTTTCTGTTATCGATTCTTTAATTATAGTCACAAACATAATTCAAAAGTTTTAATAGTGTGCCTAACTTTATGTTAAATGTGTGCAGTAATAAAAATAAGATTTTTTGAAAAACTGCGCCAAGTTTTTACTTTCTGGCTACCGTGGTACAGAGAAAGCCATGTAGTGCTGTGCAAAAAAAACCCTGAGTTTTTGACAGAAAAAACTTACAGGGCTCTGGCGATGAAAAATGGATATATCCAGTTGCTAAATTTAGAAAGAAAGAAAGAAAAAAAAATCCTCTAGCATGTAATGTTGCCAGAATCAAAGTTTTGTGGGTCCTTGATACCAAAAAATCAATTGATGGCAAAATGTCTGGGTATGTTTGTGAACAATGCTAGTAGCTAAACTGTTCAGCTGATTTTCATAAAAATTGATGTCCCAATTGATGTGGCTGATGTTGCAGCTCCTTGAATTTGAAATGGATATTGTAATTAGGGGGGGGTACTTTTCATGAAGCCTATGGGACATTTTCATTTTGATTAAATTTTGGTGTTGGATAGTCTGAAGGATGTTTAAGAAAATGGTGCAGATCTCATATAGGTTGAAAACTGATTTTTTTCTTGAAATAAGGTCATGTTGACTTTTTTGATAACTAGTGTTTTATTTATTTATTTAAAGTAATATACAGGCAACAGTACAAACTGATGAGGCCTGAATCGGCGCTAATACAATTCATTGAAGATATATCACATCATAATAATTAACATCACATGTACATATAAATGTAATATCACAATAATAATAATTTAACAAGTTTGACACAATTCTTGGACAGGAGGAACAAAGTCTGCATATCAATGGAGTCTATGGTCTTCCCCGTTGAAGAGATTATCATAAGCTCTTTTGAAGATCTGGAGACTAGGAGCCGACACCATGTCCTGGGGCAATGTGTTCCAGGTGTCGACAGCTCGGTTGCCGATGAAGTTTTTGTACTGCACAAGATTATATCTAGATTTTACCAGCATCATGTTGTGACCTCGTAATTGTAGGTTTCCAGAGCGCTGAAAAATACTAGTAAGATCGGAGTTGTATTGCCCTTGCAAAATCTTGAATGTTTCAAGCATATCGCCACGTTGTCTCCTAGCAGTTAGTCTGAAGTCAGAGTCTCGCCAGTCGTTGATCATAAGTCATGTTCTTGAGGTCTGTGGGGATACGTGTGGCTCTCCTTTGTACATTTTCTAGCAAATTCATATCTTTGAGGAAATAAGGATTCCAAATGACGGTGCCAAATTCAACAATCGGGAGAATGTAGGTTTTATATAGTGTTGTAAATGCATCGCTTTTTATTGCATTAAAGGCTTTGCGCAATGTACATATAGCTTTGTTAGCCTTTTTTTGCGATGTAACTCACATGGTCTGCCCATTTGAGGTCGTTGGAGATCATGATCCCCAGATCTTTCATGATCTTGGTCTCAGACAAATTTTTTCCTCCCAATTGGTAATTTCGTTTTGGGTTGGATCTTCCAATATGCATAACCGTACATTTCGTGTCGTTTAAGGGTAATTTCCAAATTTTAGACCAGGGCCCCTCAAGCAGAGCAAATCGGCAGCGCGGAGCCGTGTTGTCAGCCGAGAGCGGGACACCGGAGCCCGAGCGTTGCGCGCTTGGCGATAACCTCTGATACAGTGTCCCGGTAACTCCAGTAGCGGAAACATGGAAGACCATGCGAGCACTTCACAGACAAGAGCACCTACACCGACAATTTTCAATGCAGTATGGGAAGAAAAGTATCTTTTCGCCGACTACGGCAGCTATGCCAAATGTTTAGTTTACATAAAGGGTTTCACGTGAAGAAGTTTAATTTGCAACGATATTATACATTAAATCATGCTGATGAAAATGACAAGTACGCTGAAGAAGAACAAAAGGAAGTTTTCAGTGTTCTGAAAAACAATGCCTCACTAGAAGTAAGTTTTGGATGTATTTTGATGTTATTATGTTGTTTTGGCAGTAAAATAACACAATACAAAAGAATTTAATTTCATTGCATACCGATACTACAACGTAAGCATTTAGGAAAAGAACTTCCTACAAAACAGTTTTCCAAAACTGCATCCGAATACTCCTCGATTGTTAAGTACGTTTGGATCAACATACAACTGTGAGCAATTTTTTTCTTCTTTGAAAATCTGTAAATCTCGAATGAGAAGTACAATTACAGATCACAATCGGAAATGCATGTTACGGCTCAATAGCACCATGCCATCTCTTCGAAATATAGAATGTATATTGCGAAAAAAACACTTAAAAGGTGTAATTAGAGTATTTGATTTTGCAATCAACTTCATTTTTTATGTTAATTTCCTTTACTTTTAGTATTTTTATTACTAGCTTATTTAATAACATTTTTTGTGCAACCTTTATAATACTTTTCATATTCAGCAGCATGATAAACTGTGTAATGTCACCGCTATTAAATTTCTTTATGTTATTGAGCACTTGTTTTGCAACTAAATATTTGGCATTGCCGGCGCAATCTGCAAAAAGATACTTTTCTTCCCATTCTGCATTGCAAATTGTCGTGTTTTTAATTTCCAAATCACACTAATATGTTTATATCTAGTAACTGTTCCAATAAATGTTACAAAAGTATTTTACTGTTTTTTTCTGTCGTAATATCCTTTCCCAGAGCAGTGAGACTTGTTTATTCCGAACAACGTAAAATACCCCGTAGAAATACGACGCGACTCACTGTGCCACACGCCACCGATCGATATTTGATGACGTCATTTGCTCTTTCTGCGGCGGAAGAGGAGAGAGCAACCGACTGCTCCTCCTCGGAGCAAATGGTTGAGTGGCCCTGTTCTAGACCATTCATAGACACCGTTCAAGTCGTCTTGAAGGTGGAGATAATTCTCCATAGGGTTTGCATAGAATTTAGTATCATCTGCGTACATCTTAAAGTGGGAAAGCATACCGTTCGGCAAGTCGCTAGTATACAAGATGAATAGGATTGGTCCCAGTACCGACCCTTGGGGAACTCCACTGTAGATTCTCTTCGGTGATGACTTTTTCTCTCCAATTCTCACGCAGAAATGACGATCTTCAAGGAAAGTTTGGATCCAGTGTAGAAGCTTCCCCTTTGTGCCAAAGTGAGCAAGTTTGTAAAGCAACCTTCGGTGCGGTACCTTATCGAAAGCTTTGGAGAAGTCTAAATAGATGACATCTGTAGGGTTGCCGTTATCTAAATTTTTTGTCCAGTCTTGTAGTGAAGATAGTAAATTTGTTATTATTGATCTCCCTGGCACGAAACCGTGTTGGTGTGGTGGTATGCGTCCAGTTCTCATAGTGAAGTTGAGTATCCTGCTTGCTAGAATCTGCTCAAAGACCTTACATATCGAGCTGGTCAAGCTAATAGGCCTGTAGTTAGCGGGATCTAGCTTACTACCTTTCTTGAAAACTGGTGTAATGTTAGCTATTTTCCAATACGTCGGTAATACTCCGGAGTTAAGGGAGTCACGAAAGATTTTACATAGAACTGGAGCTAGTTGTGCGCATTCTCTCAGTACAAGGGGCGGGATACCATCAGGACCAGCAGAAGAGTTAGGGTCTATCGTGAGGACGTTGTAAACATCTGCAGCATGAAAATCATGACATCTTCCAGTGTTTCCTCAGAAGGAGGTGAGGATATAGGTGGGAGAGAATCGTTAGGTTCCAATGTGTAGAAGCTTTGAAACCTCTCTGCAAAGACCTCAGCAACATCACTAGGATTTGAAACTATTTCCCCATCTTCTTTTCGGAGATATGCGGAACAGAAACTTTGGAAGAAATCTGTTTACGGATGTACGAGTACAGATGTTTGCCCTTGGCTTTGGCAATATTTTGTTCATAATTTCTCCTACGAGTGCGAATCTCATTTGTTATTGTGTTGCGTAGCTCTTTGTATTTCCTGTATTGTGATTGATGATTGGTGGATTTAAATTTAGTCCATAGTCGTTTCTTTTTGCATATCTGACGTTGTATCCTTTTAGTAATCCATGGTTTGTTTTTGTTTGGGACTTCTTTTTGAGTAGGCGAATGAGCTTCTAAGGCGTTGATTATTCCAGATCTGAATATCATCCAATTACTTTCCACTTCCTTGACACGTTCCAAAGTGAGGAGTTGTCGAAGGTCCCTCTTCACGTCCTCGAAGTTTGCACGCCAGTATACCTTGCGGTTCTGTGTAGGGTAGTCTACATTGCGGAATTCAGTTTGCATATCAAAGCATAGAACAACATGATCACTATTACCGACAGGACTTTGCGTGACTGGATTCGATAAAACAGATTCATCATTTGTGAAAATCAAATCGAGCGTTGCTGATCTGTCTGTCCCGAAACCTGGTTCCACCGGTTACCAGCTGAGAGAAACAAGAATTTCCAAATATCTCAAGAAACACTTTCTACAAGTGGAATGTGATCTGTGCTGGGCTGGGGCCAGTGAAGCGACGGAAAATTGAAGTCTCCTAGGATAATAGTGAGGTCTTCTAAATCGTTCGCCTGACGGAATATGTCAAAAACGGCGTTGTCTACATCTGAAATTCTATGTGATGGCGAAGGAGGTCTATATAACGCACAAACATTGAAATTCAAATGATGTAGCCTAATTTGCAGCCATAGCGATTCCAATAAATCTCTGTGCAAATCTGATTGAAGGATGGCTATAAGAGGATTTCCATCAAATTCCTTCGCTACATATATCAAAACGCTACATATAATCAACGCTACATATATCAAATCCTCCCCCGCGTCTTCCAGTTCTGTCTCTACAAAACATATTATAGCCCTCTATATGAATCATTTGATCCGGAATGTCCGGTTTCAACCATGTTTCCGTCAGTACTATAACGGTCGGTTTGTATTCTTGGATATCCAATAAGAGCAGATCAAATTTGGGTAAAAGGCTTGCTATATTGGTATAGTAAATTGTAGGATAACGTACTGTTGCCTGCGCAATTTTTCCTGCTGGGAGGCTTGACGACCACTGATGATTTTCGGTGTACCTTTAATATATTTAATGGTTGCTTTCGGGTCGTCTTCTTGCCGGCTCCACTCTCAATTCCTTGATTTCCTCGCGTTGTAGAGGTGTTTGATCCTTATTGAATGAAATGTTCTGAGGTAAATCTTTGTTCCTTCGTAGTAATTCGCGTGCGAGCTCCGCCGTTTTCAGTGTGATCTTCAGGGGTCGAGATTTTTCTGGGTCTGATTTCCCTAGATGTATGGCTTGCAAAATGCTGGTTTCAGTTTCTGCGGATAACTCTTTTCTAGAGTTGAGGCCTCGAAGTATATCTCCGAATTCGCGGATGTCTTCTCTCTTCCTCTCAGTAGGGGTATCTGAATTACTTTCTTTAATTCCATATATGATAATATTTTTCGATCTATGGTTCCTTTCCTCTATCTCTTCTGTAGCTGCACGCGTGATCTCGGTGGTATGTTTAGTCTTAAGCACTGTCTCAAGTTTTCCAATTTTGGTATTTATCATGGTTTCCATTTCCAAATTGATATCGTGTTGTTTGGACTCAATTACGTCACATCTTGCCGATAACTTGACATTATCCTCTTGAATAGACTTCATTTTACTCGAAATATCTTTCAGACCGTTTTGACATTTCTTCACATCAGTCGTAAGATCTTCCACCTTCTTGGCAATTCCGGAAATGTCATTTCTAATTTCTTTATGAGTTTCATCAAAATTTTTTCTCAAGGTAGCAAATTCATCTTTCATTTCCTTCCGGAGTTTGCCAAGTTCTTCTTTAAGAAGTTTCACGAATTCTGTTGTTGCCATGTTATCCTCTATCAGTGATTCCTCGGTTTCTACAATTGATGTGTCAGCCTCAGGATTTGAGGGGAGATTAGCAATAGTTGATATATCACTTTGATCAATTTGACAGCAACTGAAGCCTCCCTCTGGGTTTACATTAACTCGCCCTCCACAGCTCTCATGGTAACGACAGTTGCAATTTGGACAGATAAAGTTTGTTTCCCACCTTTTTTCTGCAATACTGACAATTCTGATTCAGTTTCAAATTCGAAGTTCCCTCTCTATCCATGTGTCGCCCTCTGGCAGGGTGCGATAGCAAATGTTCACCGGCACCACGGGTAACCGCTCAGATTGATGAATATAGGTTATGTTTAGAAGGGATTTTCTACATACGAATCATCAGCAATAAACAAAGAAAAACCTCACCCACAAGGTCCCATGTTCAGGGCATCCGCGCGATCATCTCGCGCATCCGCTGGCTCGCACACTCGTATCATAAGCAGAATTGTGGTAAAGATTCTACAACGTAAACACTTGGCGCACCGCCATGCTTGACGTCACAGTCACCACCAGTTTTTTTGTGTAATTTTGCCTTATACCGGGCAGGAATCTGGCACCCTGCATCGCGCGTTCCCAGGAGCTCCGCTACTCGCGGTCATTAGTACTGATGAGTCACGACACCGATGAATGTCAGACGGGGCCGTCATACGCCACCCTTCTGTAGTTCGTCAGCCATGGAAACAGGCTGTGCATTCCTGCGAGTGCCCAATTAATGTCAGCCTGACCAGTCTGTCGACCGGAATAATTCCGACTGTTTTAAATTGCTGATGAACGGTCGAATTTCATAGGCCTGCTGGCACTGATCTGTTGCGTCTGCCTTTTTATCAAAAGTCAACCTGTGTCTCTCACAAGTGCCCTTTTGCAAGTTACTTTGATAATTGTTCTCTTGTTCATCTCCTTACTCACATCCCCTCTCTTCTACAGTTACAAACCCTCGTCATGTGAGTGGAATTTTGTATTTCATTGGTCATTTCTTTACATTCTCGCATTGCCATGAGCACGTGGCGAAGTGGTGGAGGCTAGACAAACAGCTCCTTTCTGCTGTTGTTTTGATATATTTTACGATATCTCCAGTGAAGGCGTAGGCTATAGTTCCTAATATGACTGTTCGGTGATAGGCGATCACAATGGGTGAGGCGGGGTTGGAAGGGTCCCTCCTGCTTTGGGAAACGGGCCTTAGAGAACGGCCCATGGGTGTTCTTTTCATGCATGGCGAGGACGTGCCCGCATGCCCACCCGCAGTCACTTAACGTGTCCATGAAGAATCTTGACTGGATAGTGCTTTGTGGCTGGTATGTTAATTCTGTGACAGAAGGATGAGTCGATATGACTCATCGCACTAGAAATATTTCAGTGAAAATTTGCACATTATGACCAAGATTACTCGTCTAGATTATTCTTTGTCATATTTCAATTGTACCATTAAGGGACCAAAAATTGGAGTAAATTGCAAAAATTTCCTTTAGGTGCCAATAAATTTGACCTGAGGAGAGGGTGGAATAAAACTGAAAAGTTAGCCCAGTGGTTACGGAAGGTTTTCCAAAGAGGTTAGGATACTGACTAGTAGGAATGTGTGCCATTCTATAGCACCACTAGTTGTTTCGCGAGTTGGCCAAGTAGGGAATGAATCTCCTCCTCATATCTAACAAGTTAGTGGTAAATGTGTCAACTTAGAGGTTTAGATTGTGTTCTTATTTTGTAAGCATGAATAAAAGAAGCAACTGAAGATAAAGCTGGTTTAATTTTTTTAATAGCTATCCTTTATGCTCAGCAATAGGGTTGTCAGCTATTTTGTCAAAACAGTTTATTCTGCAGAGAGGCTGAACCTCATTAATTTCTGATATGGTAGAAGATTATCAATTTCATATTTAGTTGGTGTAGATGTGCATGATAAGATTTACTTGCAGATTTTAAGTGATACGTGATATTTTGATTGAAATGTTAGCTTGATATGTGTATTAGTTTTGGCTACTGCTATTAACAAATTAATAATATTTTAATTAAGAATAGGCAAAGAGCAACAATTGATGTTAATTTTTGCTTTCTCATAAACTCTCATATATATGGGGTAATGTACATAGTAGAGAGAAAGTAATGTAATGCTGTGTAAAATTGATTTTGAGATTTCAACAGAAATAAGTTTTGGAGTCCCCTCGTGCCGAAAGTGTGATTCTTTTCTTCCCGTCCCAAAATGTCCATCTGTCATCTGTAAACGACACTAGGGTCTAAACTATGTGTAGCATTTTTCCAAACCGAACAAACTCCAGTCGATCTGGTTGCATGTGAAGCTCAGTGATTTTGAAACTTTCATTAATTTTTGGGAATACTTTACATGAAACCCTGGTGACTTTAACAATTTCTCAAAAATGGTACCAAGTTTTTTCTTTAACTTTCTGGTAAGAAGAGAGTAAAGTACTTATGAAGGTGGTATATGTCCTATTTACTGTTAATTTTAAATGTTCAAAAATTGCAAAACTTTTTTTTCTCCCCAACTTCAAATTGAAGTTGGAGATTTTCCTTCAATGAAATTTGACAAAATTTTAACAAAACCAAGAATTTTCTAAAACCGTTCTAAATTTTTGGTGGAGACTAAATACTAAATGTACTGTGTAAGATGACAAACAGTTTTGGTGTACTCCTGTTTTTTCTAAAATTACAAAAATAAAATTTTTTTGATGTCTGGAAAATTGTACAATCAACATGATATTTACATTAATGTTGATTCGTTGCATTTATAAGTGTGCTTTGAATGTCTTTCAAAGTTTCTCGAAAACTCAAAACTTCTGTTAAGATCAGTTCAAAATTCCCCATTTCGGACACATCCTAATTCTATTTTCTTAAAAGAAATTTTCAGAATTTTTGTATGGGTAGTGCTAAACAAAAGTAATTTTGCTACATTGTTTTTTAAAAAATTATGCAAATGTAATTTTAAAATCTCTCATACCATTAACATGTTCACTGCCAAATCCATTCTCACTATACTACAGTACCAAACAGATTTTTCTCCCTCTTGTCTTGGTGCCAACAGTAATTGACGCACTTCTATACTTACTAGAACATTGAAACTAGTACTAATTTTTATATATTGCTATACAGAATTAAATTTATTTGCAGAGTCCATACGGACTCGCTGGGTGGACGTTTTGCAAACTGTTAACACTATAATGAGACCAGTCGCGAGTATTATTATAAAAAACGACCAGCCAACACGAGACCATAAGGTCTCATACTTAAAAAAAATAAAATATCCTGAGATGGTATGGTCTTATGCTAAAAAGTTCCTACAAGACCACACTGTCTCGCATTGCAGCTGTGTTTAATATGCACATTTCCAGCAATTTGTGTAGATTATTGCATTTCTCAGTGAATGTGCTTCAAGTGACTTCCATTGAAGTGTCTTGAAAACTAAACTTTTCTATGAAAAAGGACATCAAATTTTGCACTTACAGTAATGATTAAACATTTTCTGAAAACAAAATGGCTCCTTAGTTTTCATTGAAAATTTCAGTGGAGGATGCAGTTTTACTTGTTTAATATTTTTCAAGTAATATTTCGGTTCTACCATGAGAAAACTTCTTGAAGCACTATTAGTGTCTTAATGGAATGTGGAGAATCCAGGGAAATTTTTTTTTATGAGATACAGGTGGCTGTTGGTTCTCCTAGTCACATCAGCTAGGTCTCTTTCCCATTTCATATTTTGTGTAATCAACACCCCAAGTCATTTTGGCCTTAATATGCCTCAAAATAACGTTCATGTTCTTAATGGTGTATGTGCACTTGGGGTTTATGGGGCTCACATGGATGAATGTGTACTTATGGTTTAGAGGTAATTCCTATAGCCTGCCTTGTCCATTTATCTAAATAAGGTCATGTGGTGAAATGTCAAAATCTTTAGTTGGTTCAGTGAAGATTTTTTATATGATCAGCAAACTAGTAATTCTCATCCAATTTAGTACTCGTATGTAAGGTTTTGCATAATTTTGTATTTATTGCATTTTCTGAAGACAAAATAAGAAAAAAAAAAACAAATTGTCTTACCTCCTTTTCCTTTGTTACAGGTTGGGGTATTTTTCGGAGGTTTGCCGATCCAAAAAGATGAGGAGGTGCTGAAAACCAGTTGCCCACATATTGTTGTTGGGACACCTGGCAGAATTTTGGCTCTTGTTAGGTCAAAAAAACTAAATTTAAAACACTTAAAACATTTTATTCTTGATGAATGTGATAAAATGTTAGAATTACTAGGTTAGTATGTGTATTTTGCTTTAATTCTTGGTGAGTTTGGCAATTGTATAGTTAGGAACGTCTGGAATAATAATAATTTCATGAAAAAATACCCTTCAATCTGTTAAGAAATTTTTGAAGTCAACTCTTTTGGTTTTAAAAATTTTATTATTCTGAATTTTTGGTCTTTTTGCAGATATGAGGCGTGACGTGCAAGAAATCTTCCGTAACACTCCACACGGCAAGCAAGTGATGATGTTCAGTGCAACATTGAGTAAGGAGATACGGCCTGTGTGCAAGAAGTTCATGCAAGATGTAATTGCTCTTCGTTATCTACCATTTATAACTTAGTTCCACTCATTTGACCAGTCAGCTTCAAATTCCCGGGAGAATTTTCTGTTGGAATTCTGAAATGGCTAACCGCATCATAGTCCTGAATATCCCTGGGTATTCCATGAGCCTAGTAGCACCTCTCATCCACCATATGCTCTGCATTACCAGTCCAAGTTTTATCGGTGTTTCATACCTCCTATGTTCCTAAATCTTCACTACTATTTCTGCAACATCCTACAAACCTGTCAGCATCCAGCACTGTAGCACATCGTTAGAGGGCTTGGGGAAGTATGCATTATAACCGAAAGGGGCTGGGGGAATGAAAGAAGAGAAGAAAAGAAGAGAGAAGATTTCAAGAAAGAAGAACTCAAGAAAAGAAGAATTTAGGCGTGGGGGTTGGGTTGCTACACATCCACATCTTTTAAGTGGAATTGTTCAACTATCCCAGTGTTAATTTCCGCCGGCTACAGTGCTCCCCCAATTCGCTAGGCGGTCGTTGAAGCTGCTCTTCGTCCTTTTGAAGATGTGACGCCCTGTAAGATGCATCGCTGAATCCACTTGTGGCTTCTGTGCATCTATGGTACAAGAGGGTCAGTGGTTCAACTGCCACTTCCATGGACAAAACCGTATGTAAAACGTAGTGATAAATGATTATTAATGGGAGTTAGGTTGGGGGTTAAACAGTTCTACATGGTGAAAGCGGTATTGGAGAATATACTTGTTTTTTGTTTTATTTGGAAGCAGAGCAGGCATGACACATCAGGCAGGTTGTGCATATTTGTCCTAGAGGCAGGGTCATACTAGCTTGAGGTTAGTATGTTATGTTGGGACCTTGCCCTCCTGGAGAAAGACTGGTGTTGTGTACCTTTTTACCTCTTCCTTCACCACCTTCTTCATTGTTTAGCTGTAATAGCTTATTTCTTTACACCTCAGGTTTTGCAGAGTGTGACTGGTTATTGAAATATTCACCCGCCCTCATGATTTCCTTTATGTCCTTTAGTATAATGAATTTTCTAAAGCCTCTTAAGCATTGAATTTATGGATAGTTTTTAATCTTATTCACAATTTTACCAGTTCTGTGGAAGTATCTTCAGATACCTTTTATGTGAGGTTGTTTTGGGTGGGATGGGCAATTTTATCTAAACTTGTTTGCTACACTTTCTTACTTCTCAGCCTATGGAGGTCTACGTTGATGATGAGGCAAAGCTCACCCTTCACGGTTTACAACAGCATTATGTGAAGTTAAAGGAGAACGAGAAGAATAAAAAATTGTTTGAGTTACTTGATATTTTAGAATTCAATCAGGTATGTATGAAAGATAATTTATTCTGAAGTTAGCTCCAGATAACATATTTTCTTACAGATACACTTTTCAGGTTGTAATATTTGTGAAATCTGTTCAACGGTGTATGGCTCTAGCCCAATTACTTATTGAACAGAACTTCCCTGCAATTGCCATTCACAGAGGAATGACCCAAGAGGAAAGACTATCACGTTATCAACAATTTAAGGATTTTCAAAAGGTACGTATAATGAAGTTTTTGTTGAAGATCAGCTCTGGAGAAACGAAATACTTTACTTACAAATATTTTTCTATTTTAGAGAATATTGGTTGCAACTAACCTCTTTGGCAGAGGTATGGACATTGAAAGAGTAAACATAGTCTTCAACTATGACATGCCAGAAGATTCCGACACATACCTACATCGGGTTGCAAGAGCTGGTCGTTTTGGCACTAAGGTAAAGATTTTCTATAAAATTTATTCCATACTGGAATGTTATATTGGAAAATAGTGGTTATGTGTACCATTCTTATTAGGGCTGGTCTTTTGGGCCTCGGCAAAGGGAAGGTTGTTGTTCTTTACTGCCTTTGCCCATGTGTTCACTGGGCTATCTTTGAGTAATGTGAAGCAAATAGATTTCATTCCTATCCTTCGGATATGTTTCTGTTGAATACCTCTTCTGTTTGGGCACTTTTAATCCTTTCACGGCTCTGCATCTTCCTGTATGACTCCTAGGATCGGTGCCCTGAAAGCTATGAACCCCTGAATCCTTTTGGGACAGGTAGTGATCTGCATGTGTATTTACAATCTTGCTTGGGGTTAGTGTCTTTTATTTCCACAAAATCTTGCGTTACACTTTGACTGGGATTTCCTGGCATAAAGATGTGTGGTACAATGTGTAGTCGATAGTGTTTTAATTCATCTTTCTGTTCCATTTGTATTTTATCATATTTATTTTTTTAGGGTCTTGCCATTACTCTAGTGAGTGATGAAGGAGATGCCAAAATTTTAAATGAAGTACAAGATCGTTTTGATGTTAATATTACTGAATTACCAGATGAAATAGATCTTTCATCATATAGTAAGTAGTTCTTGAATAGAATATTTTATTTTGATTACATGGATGAAAATTAACACACACACACAAGCTAATTGGTGCATGCAACTCTCACTTTGTCAGTTAATCAGAATAGCATTTTGAGTAAAATTAATTTATTAATGTAATTTTTTTTTCTTTTTCAGTTGAAGGTCGCTAAAATGGTGTTTTTAAAGAATTATTTTTAAGTAAGTATGATAAATAGATGTAACATGTTTAAAAATGACCGATGTGTAATGTAAACTGAAACAATTTTAATTTTCTTAGTAAACTATTTGATCCAATACTTTTTCATGCATTTTGTTATATAAAATATTTTTTCCTGTGGTGGGTAATTGAATTGAACAGAACATTTCCTCTTTCTAGGTATGATGGACTGCAGATTTCTGAGCAGTTGTCAAGATGCTCATGATAAGTGTGTACTACAGTGAAGTTGAGTGAATGTACTTTGTGAATTGGTTTCATATGAGATGAGACGTAAATGTGTACTGTAACTTCAGTTTTATGTAAATAGTTTCTCCATTGTCTTTTTATTTAGCGAAAGTAGTCAGCTTATGCTGCTTTGTGGTGTATTGCATTTAATTAGTAATATTTGTCAAAATCTTACATTCCCATTTGAACAATAGTTTACAAGATGTAATGGTCTCACTGTGAATGTTAAGATTAATCTAAACTGACAGAATTTTGTAATACCAATTTGGTTCATAATACACTGTTCAAAATACTATACAGACATTTTATTTTATGTATTGAAATTTCCTTACCTATATTGTAAGTGAAGACTTTGGGGCAATAACATGCTATGCCAATATATGCAAAATTTTGAGGAAAAGGGAAGTTAACGTTTAGACATTACTTTCTACACATCAAGGTGAAGAACATAAATTAATGAATTACACTGCCATCTTGCAGTGAATCTTTTAAATAAAAACCCAACATTAGATACATCTGTGGGGTATTGAAATACAGTGTTATCTCAATTTCATCAGAAATGTGGCATATGTTACTGCCTTAACGTCTTCAATTGCAATACTATTCAAAACCTCCAGGTGACTGGCCCTTATTTTCAATATCAATGTGTATTGTGTTAATTTACTATGTCAAATTTAATTTGCAAGTAATAAAAATTACAAAACTCCTTAGAATATCTAGTTTGACAGTAGAGCAAATTTATATACCTTTTCAATCAAAATTTATTGTGTTTTGCTCTTATTTTGATTTGAACAAAGCAGCCTGAATTCAGGGCTAAATACAGTAGAATTTCACATTTGTTTTTCAGGGGAGTGAGAGGGAAAGTGTATGGCAAAAGTGCCTAACTGAAATTGAATGTTATGTGCAATATGAAACTCAATATTTAACATTGGTAGGCTTCATTCATGCCCTCAGTGTTACTTTTGGTTTATTATATTTTACTTTCTTGCCTTACGAATACTTTGTAACAAGAGAAAGTTACGTAATTGTGCATCGGAAAACGAATTTCACTAGAAAAACTTATAGCAGGGGTCGGGTAACGAAGAAAGTGGATAAAACCTGTTGCTAAATTTATAAAAAAAATCCTCTATCTCGTGGTGCTTTCAAAATCCACGTTTTGTTGCTTCTTGATACTGCAAAATCGATTGACGGCAAAATGTCTGTCTGCCCGTCTGTGGTCAACACTAGCGCCTAAACCGTTCAGCTGATTTTCTTCAAAATTGATATTCCCCGATCGTTTTTACTCGTCTCAAGGCCCTTGGAATTTGAAACCGATATTTTAGTATTCGAGGGTACTTAACATGAAGCCCATTTTGATTTTTTCCGAGTTAAAAGAAAATGGCTCCAATTTTTGTGATTATATTTTGTTGTCGAATAGTGCAAAGAATGTTTAAGGGAATGATGTAGGTATCATTTTCGTTGATATCCACAATTTTTCGAAAATTGCAAAAAAACTAGTTAAAAACTGCAAAATTGAAGATAGAGATTTTTGCCTCAAAGTCGGTTCTACAAAATAAGCACTTTAAATAAGGTCGTATATCAATTTTTGGAAAAACGAGTAGTTTTTTCGTAAATTGCGCCTCAAATTTACAAAAAAAAATTCTCAAAAACCGCTCCAATTTTTTTCTTTAAATTTTCTTCACTTATGTAATGAGCGACGATAAAAATACGGTCTTATTCCTACTTCTAGGAAAAACGTGGTTTTTGAAAATTGCAAAAAGAAAATTTTGTAAACTACAAATTTGTAGATAGCGATTTGCACCTCAAAGTTTCTTGTATATAAATAGCTCTTTAAAAAAGGTTATGTAGAATTTTCTGAAAAAAACGAGTCGTTTTTGCGTAATCTTCGCTTCAAATTTACAACAAAAATATACTCAAAAACCGCTCCAAATTTTTACTTTAAATTTTCTGCACGTGTGTAATAAGGGACGGTAAATATATAAACTAGTGGTGCTATAGAATGACAGACTTTCTCGTAGTAGTTATTTTTCAAATGCCGATCGTCGGATAAATTATTTGGAATAGGCTGTTCACCGCTTCCTTTCTTGATCACGTTTGAAAGACGTTTTTCGCATGTTGACAATTGCAGGCTCCTAATGATAGAACTGATACAATTACGTTTTGACTAAATATAAGTAGTTGGTCTGCATGTCACCTCCGTGGCACAGCTGGTTAAAGCGTCTTGGGGTTGAGATCTTCAGTTCGGAAGATGCCGAGTTCAATCCCCTCTGGGTATTTTAATTTGATGAATGTGATGTTGCAGGAACAAAACATTGAGTGTAGAAACTTTATTGAAAATCATTTGAAGTACTTGTACTCACGAATAGAATCAGTGCAGATAAATAGACAGGACTTGTCTGTGTTTTCCCAAACTCCATCTTTTAAACAATTTTTCAACTCTTATTCGATTTCTGAAGCGTATGACACGTCAAACCAATCGTTGTCTAGTATATATCTGTATGATCCAATTTAAGTAAAATTGAGTGTTTTAACGTTAAATTGCAATACAATATAACTAGAACGCATGCGATGAACTTACATATCCCTAACGGTTCCGAAATTATTATTACTTTCTCGCCTTACAATACTCTGTAAGAAGAGAAAGTTATGTAATCGTGCGCCGGAAAACGGGGAATTTTCGCCAAAATATTCTTATAGCACGGGTCTGGTAACGAAAAAGTGCATAAAACCTGTTGCTAAAGTTAAAAAAAATTAGTGCTGCTATAGAATGTCAGAGATTTTATTGGAGATCTTAGTTTTCTAATCTCTAAAACTTGTTTTTTTTGTTATGAATGATAATGTTCCCAGATACCTTCCCTGAGCGCGTAAAGAACTCTTTTTTTACATACTCTGGATATTTTCGTTTTCTAATGCGACAAATGAAACAAACCACCATACTCTATTACTGTTTTATAAGTGTATTTCTTGCCTATCCATTGTGGTCCAGTGGTTAATCAGCGAGGATTGATACAGGTCTTCCGAGGGAAGCTTCGGCGGTTCATGTCCTGATCGCGGAATATTATTTGTCAGAATTCTCGGCTGTCACAGTAAAAACTATATGACGTGTGGGGAAAGGGATTATCTGCGCACATTTTCTTGAGGTCCAGAATTAACAATTGATATCTTCGTATCAATTTTCCTTTATCATGCATTTACCATTTTATAGGTCGGTTCGATTCTTTCATGGCTCTTTTCGACCCATGCGGTGCTAGTGTAACGTAGTGGAATAAGTACCGGTTCGTTAACTTTGAGCATCGGATTTCGGGTTTCGGTACGGAAAACGTTTGCTAGTAGAATACACTTTTGCTGGTGTATGAAGTAGTGGAATAGCATTAAGGACCATATAGAAGCAGAGCGAGAAAGTATGTGCCTTGGAAGCACCACTAGTTTTATTTAGTCAAAGAATATAGAAATTGTCATATAGGGAAGAAGTACCATCTGTGCACGTTTTCTTGAGCTTCAGAACTACACATTTTTGCTCCTGATTGAAAACACTGCATATATTTTTGTATGGGTGACAAAATGGTGACACCCCGCCCCACTTTTATGCCGAGAAGGGGCCATCTCAGCATTTGCTCAGTCTTCAGGGAAACTGGACAACCTGATCATGACTGGAAGCTGATGTGTAATTACTTGTTACTGAGAAGACGTGTGGTACAGGCTTAGGCACGCCGGTGGAAAAGATAGCACACAATGATACTTCATGCAGCCTATCATACGAGCATTGCGTTGACCCGCGTCTCGTAATGCCAACAGCTGCTTCGACACGCGTCGATACCTGCGCCAACCTTGACACATCCGAGGGTAAGAATCACGAAGTCTACTTCGTGGTAAGAATAAAGTACGGTCTCTGGCGACAGTGATGCCAAAGGTGGCGCTTTGTACTGTATGAACTAAACGTTACACGTTCGATGGTGTCGAATCCCACAGGTTCGGGGCGGAGCGCTAAATTAGTTTGTCTCGATCCTTTCTGATTGAATGAAAGCACATTTTCTTCCCTTTCCTCAAATCTAAAACTGTTCTTATGAGACTCCGGTACATATTTCTGGTAAGCTTTTCATGTCAGTGCTGGGAAATAGTATAAGAAATCACAAAGGAATATAATTTTAAAGTGCAGCTCGTTGGGTTTATTTGGCAAATGTGCATTCCCGCCTGAGATATGGCATAATATTTTGGGGGAGTTCATCCTGTAGTACTCAGATCTTCAGATTGCAAAAGAAAATTATTCGAATAATGAAACTAGTGGTGCTACAAAATGGCACAGACTTTCCCGTATTAGTTTTCTATTTCCTTGGGTCTTCGCTAGCTATTCGGAATTGCAACAAACTCTTTCTTGTCATCTATCACCAAAAGTACATTTTTTTGGTCATTTTCTTAATTTTTCGGTTTCTTATTAGAACGGAAACATTAATTTTAGAATATTGAAGAACACAAAAACCTAGTCATAAACGGCAATTTTCTTTTAAAAATTATGTGCCGTTTAAGAGAAAATTGCGTTTTAGCACTACTAAAAGTGCGAAATTTGAAGCTCATTTTCACAGAAAATGTTTGAGTTTTCAAAATACTTTATTTGAAGTTATTTCAAGCACTTACACTCAAATATAATAATCTTTACAAATTGCTGGTAATGTGCATATTTAAGATGTGAGAGATCTTTCAAGAAAATTACAATTATGTAATTTTTGAAAAAATAAAAAATAACTCAAAATAAACTTTACGCTATACTAAAGAGTGTAATTAGCACTATCCGTTACAAAAGTTTCAAGAAAAAAAATTGCAGCCATATATGAGAAAATGGCGTTTGGGAGTTTCTGAAAATCCGAAATTTTGAGCTACTTTTCACAGAAAAGGTTGTGTTTTCGAGAAACTTTACTTGACATTATTTAAAGCACATGTACTCGTAAATATAATAATGTGAAAAAATCACCGCTAATGTAAATAATATCGACGCGAGAAACGTGAAAAAATTTACATTTTTGTAATTTTTGAAGAAAACAAAAAACAACCTATAGAGCAATATGATTTTTGTCATCTGATAGAGTACATTTACCACTGTCCCTACCTAAAGTTTAAAGAAAAAAATTGGAGCCGTTTTTGAGAAAATCTTGTTTTTGTAATTTTTTAAAATTGCACATATAGCACGCAATATTGCATGAAAACTACTAAAATTTTGAAAAACATTTACATGACCTTTGTTGAAAGAACTCAATATGCAGAACAAATTTTATTGGAAGAAAAAATCTCTATTTTCAATTTTGAAGTTGGAGAAAGACGCCGAAAAAATTCAAACTTTCACAATTTTCGAAAATTCAGAGTTATTCGTGAAAATCGGACCTATGCCATGTTAATAAGTGTATTTTACTCTATTCATTCAAGAAATTTAAAGAAAAAAATTTGGAGCCGTTTTTGAGAAAATTTTGAAAATCCCCGGGGGCCTTCATATAAAGTACCTCCAAATTTTGAAGAATCTTTTTCAAAATCTCAGAGCTTCGACTAGAATCAGATCGACCGGGGAATATCCATTTTGGAAGAAATCGTACGTATGGTTTAGGCGCTAGCAGTGTTCACAGACGGACGGACAGACAGACAGACGGATATTTACCTTTCAATTGGTTTTTTTGGTATCAAGGACCTAGAAAACAGGGTTTCTGGCTACACCACGTGTTAGGGGATTTTTTTCTTAATTTAGCAACAGGTTTTATCCACTTATTCGTTTTCACGGCCCGGCAATTAATTTTTTTCCGCCGAATATTGGCCATTTTTTCGCGCAGCATTACATAACTTTCCCTATAGTACGTATATCACTCCGTGTATACGTACGTATATGAGGAAGTAAAAATGCCTTCCACGTGATCCCTGCAAGCCTCTTTTCATTGAGCTTGAAATCTTACCATTGCCTTGTCTATTTATTTATGAATCTATAATATTTGTCAAAAATAACCTACTAAAGGGGGGGACATATTTTCATGCAATATTGATATTTATTTTAACAACACACGCCGTAGAAATCACGTTCAAGTGTCAGTATAAAACAGCTCAGTACAAGAAATCAGCATACAATACATGTACGTTATTTTACAACGCATTGCCAGGTGACATTAAACGATTAAAGTCGGTATACAGATTTAAGTTAAAAGTAAAATCTTTTCTGCTACAAAACTGCTTCTATACAATTAGAAAATTACTGATCGTCAAAAAGAAAAATAATGTTTATTGTAACAAAACAATGATATATAATGAATTAGTTTACGTTTAAAAAAAGATTTAATACGCCTGTAACAAGTAATGTACTTCAGCTTCCGGGTCAATGAACCCCATCTCGATCAGGTTTTTGTCCAGTTTCCTTGATCCATTGAGCAAATGCTGAGATGGCCCCTTGTTTTGCTTCTGGACGTAAATATAGCTTCACTATGCGCACGTTTTGTTGAGCACTCCTTTTGCTTGTAGTGGTAGGAGTAGAACTATTTTGTTAGCAATGCAGAAAAATCAAATCAGCAGTACATTTGAAATTAATTTTCTGTAAATCGGGCAAAATCATTTTTCGAATTTTTATTTTCAAAAATATTAATTATTTTCTAAATTCCTGTTTCTAGTTTTTCAGATGTTGCTTCCCCCCCCTGGGCCTCAAGTAAATGTGCGCAGATAATCTGCTCACACGTCATATACAGTTTTTACTGTTTTTTGACCTAATAAATAAAGTGCACCTCTATTTCAGTATATCTAAAATTAAAGCCAACTACGTTAGTTGCAAGAAGTCCAATAGATAAGTTTTGATTACCGAACAAATATTTAAAATTCCTTTGAGGACAAAATAAGTCGGGCCCACGGGAACAAACTGATCTGATACACAGGAAACCGAACTGCCTCGTTGTGGGATAGTAAAAAATCATCTCCCGGTAGACTCTTAGTACGAATCCTGTCCGAAAATATTCAATTTATAACAATAATATACACATTAATAACTAGGGCTACCAGACGTCCTTATTTAGCAGGACACGTCCGTATATTTAGCGATTGTCCTGGCATCCGTATTTATTTTCCAAAATCAGCAAATTGTCCGTATTCTTCGCGTTACACAAACCGATCGTCTTTTCAAACACTATTTTCTATTGACTATGAACAATTTTCTTGAGGAATTTGACTCGTGCATGTGGATGACCCTCACTTCTGAAATAAATTGGAATGAAGTTGAACTGACAGGTATGCCGTTAGTGAAGGTGTTGTGATTGATGATGTTAAATATTTGATCAAATTATACGTTTTCAGAAATATGTCTTTCAAAAGAAACAGGACTCTGAAGTCATGAGCACTCCACTACATAAAAAGTAGGCAGATTATCTGAATAACGATGTGAACGGAAGATGTTGCTCCGAACTTTTGAAATTGGCAGAAGTGTATTTTGCTATACCCGCTCACAACGCGTATGTAGAAAGAATTTTTTTAGTTAGTTCTCAATGGAATAAAGAGAGAAATAGATTAAATATTAATTCAGTGAAATGGCTGGTGTCAGTGAAATATAAAAGAATTTTGACGTAGAGAATTTTACAACTATCTGAAAGCCAACAAACGCCTTCTGAAAAAAATTAGCTCAGTAGATAAATAATATAAGAATCTAGGTATTATTAAATGTTATACAAATTAAAAACCGAAATTATTAAATATCTTTCACGAGCAACCCCGAAATTATCAAATGGTCATGACCTAATATCAACATTTTTATTAAAACGCCTTCCTTTAAAAGTAATAGTACAGATTACAGCAAAACTTAACGCCACCTTGAGACAAACGTACTTCCTTGATAAATGGAAACATGCTTACATTATTCCCATTCTAACGCCTGGGAAGGCCCAAAATGATCCAGCTAGCTATCGCCCGATTAGCCTGCTACCCACAATGGGAAAGCTATTTGAAAAATGTATACTCTCTAGGCTAAATTCTTACCTCAGCTCAGTCAATGCCATACCACCTCATCAGTTTGAATTCCAACCCCTTTTGTCTATATATCATCAAATCTTACGCCTAACAGAAGATATCATCGAAGGATTCCATGACCACAAGCATACCGCAGCAGTTTTTCTAGATGTAGCAAAAGCTTTCGATACCGTTTGGCATCCAGGGTTAATTTTCAAATTACGCAGTTTAGGTACTCCATTATATCTCTCACGCATCATTGAAGGTTTTCTTAACAAGCGAACTTTTTCTGTACGTCTCTCTGGAACTCTCTCCGCACCTTTCACCATCAAAGCAGGAGTACCCCAAGGCTCCACCTTTCCCCCCACTTTATTTAACGTTTACTCATCGGATATACCTATCACTCAAAATACTGCAATAGCACTATTTGCTGATGAGACAGTACTTTATTCCTCTAATAGAAATCTGGAATGTGCCGTACATTCCAAATGCGCAGTTACATATTGAACTTGATATTACACCCATCCCCGTCCACTTCTCCCTCTTAGCCGCAAAATTCTATTTCAAAATATTAAAGATCCCTTCTGCCATTCACTTTCATTCAGGTAAGAAAAATCCTCATCGCAAAAGATTAAAAAGAAAGTTACCAAGAGAATTTTTCGATCCCCCATAGACTAGAACTGATGAGTCTTTTCTCATGATAAATCATATAAGCACGATATTGTATTATATCTAAAACTAGAATATTATCTATGTATATATCTACTACTAATGTATTTATCTTATGCGGCTGCAGAGTGCTAATGGCCAAGCTAGAATAAATAAAAAAATCTAGGTATGTAGTTATGTATTTATGAATATGTCCTGCTTTTTAAACTCATTTGTCCTGCTTTTTACCTATTCCATTTCTGGTAACCCTATTAATAACCATCAGTGTTTCCCCATAATGGAGCACTTTACCACCCTTGAGCTTTATGGTTGGTGAATCACACATTCTAAATTAATTGTGCAAAAAATATTGTAAATTAATAAATTTACAACTAAAATCAAAATGAAAATAAAATATTTAACTTTGACGAGTTTTTGAAACCAGGAATCTCAAAGCGAACACAACAATGAAAGGCGAACGCACACAGGTAAACAACCGGTACGCGTACTTTCTGAGGAAATTATGACATGGTAACCGAAGCACCTGGTACCGTAGCTATTGCTGATCCTACAGCCGAGCATATCCCGACAAAAAATATTAAGTTCTAAGGTCCGATTAAATTAAGAAGGTGATTGACATTTGTGAGTGGAGGGGAGCGACGTTGCCAGGTCGCAAACCACTGAGCAGGTGTTACCGGGACACGAAAACAAACACTTCAAAAAATACGTGTAAAAGTGTAAAAATACGACAAAAGCCTAATCTCAACGCAACTCATCACAACACAGTACACATTGCGCGCGCAGCACAGGCAGAAACGCGGGCGGCGTGGCGGCAGGGAAGTCGCTTGCGATGCTCAAATGTTCCCTGTGTTCGGCAGAGGCAACTGAGCGACCTGACACGTCACGTTTTGTCTCTTTGGTTGGCAGCTGCCATGGAAACGGGAGAGGCGTCCTGACGTCACACAGAACTGTCAATCACCTTAATTTAATCGGACCTTAAAGATATTCATTCACCACGATTTGTTATAAATATATAAAATATCGAGGAATAATTTTACTAATTTAATTGTTACGAAAAATTATGTTCATGAGGATTTAAAACAATTTTGAAATCTTGAAACGGGGGGTATGCTTCTTTATCAGAAAAGTTCCCAAGGCCAGGTACTTAAGTCTTAACTTCGGACGCGCTACTGTTGCTCAAGCGAAATGCTCAAGCTACAACGTGTCGGAATAACGCGCAACGCCATGTTCGTCTTTAACAAACCAAGTACAACGCACGTCATCAAGAGCGCTTGTGTGCCGTATCGCATTAGATAGTGTTAATTTACGACGTGCGTTAAGTGATTCCTGTGTGTAGGCATCGACATCAGAGTTACGTGACGCGCGTCAACGCAACGCTTGTATGACAGGCGTTAATGTCATTACAGATCTTTGATTCTTTCTTTGTTTAAACGTGCCGAATTTTTATTGAGCAATGTGATTGACGAGTTAATGCTCATTCACAATGCGAACGTAAACATAAGCATAACGCACAGACATAAATTTTAACATAGTGATAGACTGAAATATTTACAATGTCCAACATAATCGTAAGCGAAAATTTTCTATTTTCTTTGAGTCATTCTAGTTACTATTGGTTGGACGTTAGAATAATATTGTGTGTTCTAACGGTATCGGGGGGGGGGGTTGTTCCCCTACCTATCTATCTGTTTTCAATTATCACTAACTTTACTCACTTTGTTAAGTGAATTACATACACAACAACACGTTGCGTTGCCAACGTAACTGGTAATTGGGTATCTCCCTTAATGCTATCTATTCTTAACAAACATTCTGTTACACTTCTAACTAAACTAGTCCCCTTCTGCTGTTCGTCACGAAATCTAAGTAAGATTGCCACAGATTTGGTTGGCAGCTGCCATGGAAACGGGAGAGGCGTCCTGACGTCACACAGAACTGTCAATCACCTTAATTTAATCGGACCTTAAAGATATACAAGGATCGTTTCAATCCGTTTCAATCGTGGGTTGTGACCGGCTCCGTACAGAAAAACGTCAAACATAGCCTCCGTCGTAGTGCTGCCAGGATCTTAACTACATAATGAAACACATTTGTGTGAGAGAAAAACTATGGTTGGCAATGATGCCTTCCATCATTTAATTCAAATCATTCAAAAACATTGCATCAACATAAAACATAATCACATTAACAAATACATACACAGAATAAACACGGAAACACGACAAAACATGTACTGAAGTTACATTAGAAATTTCATAAAAAAGATTTGATCTTTTTTACTTTAAAATGCTTATGCCTTTTTAACTATTTATAATGTTCATTCTTTACTCTTACTACTAATTGCAATCTTGGCCTTGATCAATGTTATCTTCTTCAAATCACTTGTACACTGTCCGCGTGCAATTAAACATAACACCGATTCCCGCTGCACCAGTCCTTGTATATCTTTAAGGTCCGATTAAATTAAGGTGATTGACAGTTCTGTGTGACGTCAGGACGCCTCTCCCGTTTCCATGGCAGCTGCCTACCAAAGAGACAAAACGTGACGTGTCAGGTCGCTCAGTTGCCTCTGCCGAACACAGGGAACATTTGAGCATCGCAAGCGACTTCCCTGCCGCCACGCCGCCCGCGTTTCTGCCTGTGCTGCGCGCGCAATGTGTACTGTGTTGTGATGAGTTGCGTTGAGATTAGGCTTTTGTCGTATTTTTACACTTTTACACGTATTTTTTGAAGTGTTTGTTTTCGTGTCCCGGTAACACCTGCTCAGTGGTTTGCGACCTGGCAACGTCGCTCCCCTCCACTCACAAATGTCAATCACCTTCTTAATTTAATCGGACCTTAGAACTTACAATCGTTTCAATCCGTTTCAATCGTGGGTTGTGACCGGCTCCGTACAGAAAAACGTCAAACATAGCCTCCGTCGTAGTGCTGCCAGGATCTTAACTACATAAATGAAACACATTTGTGTGAGAGAAAAACTATGGTTGGCAATGATGCCTTCCATCATTTAATTCAAATCATTCAAAAAATTTACTGATTCTCCATTGCATTCACTTACGTTGCATCAACATAAAACATAATCACATTAACAAATACATACACAGAATAAACACGGAAACACGACAAAACATGTACTGAAGTTACATTAGAAATTTCATAAAAAAAGATTTGATCTTTTTTACTTTTAAAATGCTTATGCCTTTTTAACTATTATAATGTTCATTCTTTACTCTTACTACTAATTGCAATCTTGGCCTTGATCAATGTTATCTTCTTCAAAAAAATAAACCCCAAGAATTATTTTAGAAGCACTTTACTACGCAAAATACGCGAAGTTTTGTCTCAGTTCTTCGAGGCAAATCAAAATACAACAGCATTTAAATGTTGCGCACTACTGCAATATTGTTTCTGCGATATCCTATCGATATCCTAATCAACAAATTTTGTATGAATTGTTCTTCTGCAGAATATAATGACTCAGTAGTCCATTAACGTAGCTATACTTTTATACTTTCATATCACCACCGCGAATACAAACACAACCAAGTCCTTTTGCATTAAGTACTTTTCGAAACTCGAAAATCGATGAGCTTTGATAATTTTGAAAATTATCACAATCACTTGTACACTGTCCGCGTGCAATTAAACATAACACCGATTCCCGCTGCACCAGCCCTTCCACAAAACTATAAAATGAATACTTTAACAAATTTCAAAAAAATATTCTAGCCACGAACACACCGTCCGCATGCACTCCCAACACGAAACCAAATCTAACACACATTGTTGACTGCATTTTTTATAGTCTCAGGTTCAAACAAGACAACCTCGCCGCTATTATTGCCATGTTTACCTCTTCATAAAATATTTACATTTCACTCATTTTACACTTTCCAGTTGTGTTACAACGTCCTAAATTCAATAAAAATCTAACTAAAAATCTTCCATTCGAACTTGTGTCTTATTACGCCGAAACATTTTATTTCATAACTTGACATTTCCTTACATGACCACGTAATCTATTGTTTTGCTTCAATTCTAAGTTATGATTTAGAAAAACTTTATTTAAATTTCCCCCCAATTTTTGGTATTACATTCAAAAATTTGACGAAGTTCTCCTCTACAGCCTCGTAATTTCCAATTGAATATCATTCATTGCTTTTGCCGTAATCTTTAAAAACATTAATTTGTTCTTCGAATGACGTCACAACTTGTACACTCGTTCGTTCATTGGAAGTGTTCCGTCAACTATGCATTATCTAATTATTACTATAACAACCCGTGATCCAATTTTAATGAGACAAACTTCAAAATTCTTATTCTAAATTGTACTATCGGATGTTTATACCTAAATAAACTTTTCTTCGAGCGTTTTTGTAGATAAAAAGTACTATTTTCACGCGACACTACCGTCATTTGTTTATTCTATACTGTGTTCATCATGAATAGACCCCGTTTTGGTATACTTAGTTCAGTTTCACCAGGTATTTTTTCATAAAATGTTTCTAAATCATATTGGAATGATCCTAGATCATTACTATATATATATAGTATATATATATATATATATATATATTGTAATGGTACCGAATTAATTCCAACTGCGAATAAAAGAATATTTTCACGAAGCACGACAAAGGACTCGTGGTGGCGCCGAGATTCTGTCCGAACTCCCGCTTGCCACACCCCCATTAGACACGCGGAGGTGTCCGTGACGCTAGGGGCTGCGCGCGCGCGGCCGCGCCTGTCCCTGACGGTGCTTTCCCGTGGCCCCCCTCGCCCACCTCCTCCCTTGAGATTCTCCGGTTCTTCCCCGGGCCATTAATTACTACCCGTGTTTGACACACGATTGGAGTGAGAGGGAACGAGTGGAAACTTTTCGCTCAGTTCTCGACTCAAAAACCTCCGATAATTGGACAAAATTATTTTGCAGCGCACTAACCTTTCATCAATAGCTACCAAGTTTAAAAAGCATCCTGGAAAATTCTAAAACATTTTGGGTGAATTTGGTGGGGGAAGAGAGGCTGGAAAGACATCGTGAGCACGGCGCCGACAGGAACGTACGAGGCAGTCAAGAAGGGAGGTCGTGTTCGCCGCGGCATCCGGCGCCGTTAGGTTTAAGTTTTTTTAAGTCTTGATTTGTAAGAGAAAACGAATTCGTTTGGGGGGATATGTGCACGGCCTCCGAATATCAGTTGAACGTGAATTTCAGACGCCTATTTTTAGTGAGGATAGCGGAGAGAAAGTGCTTTATGCGAAACTCGTGCCTGAACGCATTATATTGGAGTGATAAGATCATTTATGGACTTGTAGCGATCTTCAGAGTGCGGAGTGAGGGTTGCTTCCGGGACGCGTGGACTGAAAATACAGAAGCCATTGTGTCAGGCCAGTGACCATTATCTGCTGGCGATTAGCTGTGAGTGAGCTGCGCCGTGCCTCTGTCAGCCCACCCCGTCACAACGATACCTGGTTGGACCAACCTCGGCTCGCCCTCACCGAGCCGCCTTTGCCGGCCCGCTTTTGTCACCTGCCCCCCCTCCGGGCGGTGCTCAGTGCGCGGCACCCGAGACCACTGCAGCTGGGAGAAGAGGTCGTTCAACCCGCTGGGTGGTTTCGTAAGTTAATTCGCTGTTGCTGTTTTGCGCCCTTCAGGCATCTCCATGATCAAAAGGAAACGAACGTTTGGAAAGAGGAATTAGCATTGCCGTTTGATCAGGCAGAGAAACTAAGATTCTCGGCCGCGCTTGGCCGTCAAGAGAGAATCAGCGTAAATTTATCTGTTAAATTTTGTATTAGTGTTATTTTTCTTTGTGTGTGTAATTTAGGAATTGGGGAGAAGAAGAGCATGCTCGCCAACTTTAGTGATATTACCATGACCATTGCCTCAGTACTGAATAAATGCCACTTATTTTCTTAACCTGATTACACGACTTTCATTTTCACCTAACGACTTCTACCATCATTAAAAGTTTCAGCACACCTTGCTGCCCACTGAGCTAACCGGCAGCGTCCAGCACAACGACCCTGCTGTCGCAATATATATATATATATATATATATATATATATATATTGCAACGAATTATTATCATTGCAATGATAAAAATGCGTTTCTGAGAATGAAAAACATTTGAATTGCGTGGTAGCGGCGGGCGCGCCGACGGAGTCGGGTGCCGGAGTCGAGTCAGAGTGGAGAACCGAAGCGCGAGGGAACCACGAGACAGGTCGGCAGTGGAGCTATGGCTGAGGAATGAAAAGGACGGTTACGTGAGGTGTGGAAAAAAAGGGACGAATAGTGGTGAAATATGGGACCATCGAGAATGGAAGGCATCGGGAAGGACAATGCGGTGAAAAATGGTATGTAGTGAGCTAAAACGGTTGTATCGGTGAAGTGAAGAAAGGACAATATCGGTACATGAAGACAGTCGCGTGGGGAACGAGGAGCAGCGGCGGCACGTGGATTTCTGTGCGGCAGTTAACCGTTAATGTTTGGTGAATGTGTCTTCGTGATCAGGTGGGAACAAAGACTTAATTGGAGTGAGGGAAGATTAATCATTGGATTGTGCTAAAAGTGGTAAAATCTGCGTTGAGAAGGCAAAGCATGTGGGCAGATACAAGGAGAACATAGAGTAAACATAGCTGGGCAGCATTAAACATCCAGCTGCGAGGCGCGGACGAAAAGAGTTTTTACGGACAGTGAGTTGAGAAGCAGTGGCGGGCGACGCGTGGCGAATCCGTTACAACAGCGGTGTACGGCGATATCTCGGCAGCAAGCGTTTGTGTTGGGAGCGGCCGCGAGCGGCGAAGGCGTGCAGTGGAGAGGACCCTCTCCCCGCGTCGGCATCCAGCGATCCGACGAGGCCCGAGCACCGCCGGCGCTGCGCGAGGCGTCGCCTCGTCAGCTGGGCGCGGTCGCGGAGCGGCGTGGCACGGGTCCGAACGTGCTGTGTGGGTAAGAACAGACGGGAGAACATTGGAAAGGGGGGTGAGTAGATACAGGAAGCAGTGATCTGTAGTAGAGGCCGCACAGTTGTGAAAATTATAAGATATGAATGGAATTCCAGGACAATAAAGAGTTAATAAATAAGAGGTTATTTAGAATAGGAAAATGATAGAGCAGATGTTTTGTAAGGAATAAGAACCACCAATTTTTGTAATTAATCGATCAATAAAAATTCATGCTTGGACCGATTACCCTTATGTTTCCATTGATGAGAATAATTGAATCCGGAGCCCATTCCCGGGAAAGAATCCCTGTCCCCTTTTACTAATAATTATTGTGAAGAGTCAAATTCACGACTTGTTTCAATATATATATATATATAGTTTTGTAGTGTACTATCTTTTTGAAGTTGTTTTGTTGTGGTATCCATAGTAGTATAATTTAACTTCAATTTTTATTTAAATTAAAAAACCCAACCCAACGTCGAAAACTGCCGAAAATCAACCAAGCAATTTGAAAAAAACAGTCATTTGTTCGATCTATTGACTTCAATCCTATTTCGATACTCGATTTTGAGTTAAATGTACTGTGATTGTTTCATTTTTACATAAGCATAACCACAGAAGCTTGAAATTTGTAAGCTTTTAACTTAACGTCTAATGTGTTGTGCTTATGCGAAAGCATTGTGAATGAGTCCGCTTATGAACGTAGTCCTAACTTTTATGTTAACGCCATGCTTATGTCTATGTTTGCATCAGTGGCGTACATTCCATGGTATGAACGGAATGAGTCATTCCCCTAAGTTAAGCACAGAAAAATCCTTTCCATATGTAAAATATTCGTTGCTTATGGCCACAGCAAAACTGTTTACTCAACTCAGATTCTGAGCTAAGTACTACTGGTTGAACCGTAAGAATCGATGTTTTCAAAACGGTGTGTTAATTCGTCTCGTGACGTCAGCGAAGCTTCGTTCTTCGAAGGTGCAGGCCGTTCGACTTCGTCATGCCTCGTGAAAAGTCTGAGGAAAATGAATATGAGAATCCGTTCTGTTGTGATCGTCTGGTGGCTTCAAGTTCCAAGGAATTTATGATTTTGGCTTTTTGAGAGTGTTTTATGTACGTGCTAACTATATTATAATACAATGAAAGTATGAAGCACCTAATAATACCGAGAATGTTTATATTAAGTTAAAGAAAGAGTTCTAAACAAACTAATTCTTTGCGTACCGTTCTGCAGTTCTCCGTTGCGGGAAGGAATTGCATTGGCGAATTCTTTCCTCGCAGTAGTCATGGCATCTAGCGAGAAACGTGGGAACAACCCACGTCGACAGGCAGACCGATCGACTTGGCGCGGCGCAACGCCCACGGATCCCTTGCGATAATCTCCGTTTCTGGTGATGCAGTCGAAGTAGGCACGATCAATGTTACTGATATTTCGAGGAATCACCACACATAAGAATTTTAGACGGAAGTTTGGATCGTATTCACCCTTGGTCTATTATGAAATAAATCCTACCAGGATTGTCGCGAGAGTTGATACCAAAAATAATACAATATTTGCATTCAGAGCAAAAACAAGAAACATAAAATGCAAGAAAGAGAACTAACAGGACATGAAATTTGTTCGAGGAATTTAAACCGCAGAGCATCCAGAGAATGCGAAAAGTGTGTAAGAAAACAGTAGAACGGACATCACATCCATTGTTTGTGTAGATCGTGAAAAACATTATTACTGAACTCTATAGATACATTTTCAAATAAACATTCACCATATATTAAAGTTCACGCACTTATTTTTCATTTTATGAAAGAAAAAATGCTTTAATGCATTGATGGATTTTATAAATTTGTTAATAATTTTAAATAATTAAGTACTCGATAAATAAGGTTGAGTTGTAAGTCACATAAACAGCGAATTATATTTGTTTTATTAGAAATATATAATTATAATATATTTAGAAGGCATTTAGCTTATAATTAGAAGGCATTTAGCCAACGAAATTTTCGCTGGAGTCTTTTTACTTCCGGGCGACCAGTTACGTTCGTATGCAAAACGCCCGGGGCAATATTCATATTTTGTGAAAATTCGTATAATCTTTAACTGTTTTACGTTTTTTATACCTTGAACTTCAAAAGTTCGTCCCCTACTAAAATTATCACCGCACGCCACTGGTTTGCATTGTGAATGGACCTTTGCAGTCAAAACATGAGTGGTGCCTGGTGGTGGCGTCTAGAACTATTATACTGAATCGATATGATTGTTGTATCAATCTTATTACTATATTGTCTTTTTTCTTTAACTGTATTTAAATTATATTAGTGGTTAGAATAATAATATTCACAATGCCTTCAGTATGTTTGGCGTATAACTAACTGTTTGATTATATAATTATATAATAATATATATATATAATAATATTATTATAATACTATTATTATATAATATATTATAATATTATTATATAATATTATATTATATAATAATATTATTATAATACTATTATTATAATATAATATATTATAATATTATTATATTATATAATAATATTATTATAATACGTTTAGGAAAATGAAGCGGCGGCCGATCCTGTTCAAATAGCGCGGCAGTTATGGCCGTTGCCGCTTGACCCGTTCCGAACGGGTCAGGAGAGCGCGCCAGCGAGAGCGGGAGCGCGGTCATGGAATGGCCAGTGTGTAAGAGAATTCGGTAAGAGACGGGGCAGACGCGTTGGCTCAAGTGATTTTGATAGTAATCGAGAGACTGAGGGAACGTGAAGTGTAATATCAGACAGTGGACATAATAGTAACCAGCGTGTGGATGAATACGATGAACAATATTCGACATCTAACCGGAGTTTGCAATATAAAGAACTGAGCAAGTGCGAAATATCAGTCGGGAAGCTAGTTTCGCCACGTGTCGGTGCAAGTGATGATGAAACATCTGGCGAGGACTGGAAATAGAGTGTTTATGAGTAGCGTGTTCACCGAATAGACGGTGTGAGAGGGATGGACAAAATAAACATAAATAGGGAGAAAAGTGTTTTGGAGGGAGCATTATACGGAGGCGCGTGGGCCCCGAATTGTAAGCAGCGGCGCCCGGCCGTGGTTCCGGGTAACGACGCCGACCGAGGGCAGCCGAGCAATGCCGAGATGGAGGGGGAACGGCGCCTCGCCCGCCTCGCCTTGAAGCTAAATGAATCGCTCATATAAATATCAGGTTTTCTTTTTCCTTTGTGTATGGAATAGTGTCTTAGGAATAAATGGGAAGTGCAGCTCTAATTCGTTAACATTTAATATTAGAAAAGCGGGAAATGCCACACAGTGTACTGAGTTGTTGTGAAATAAAGTATTGTCCATGTTCTTTGTATTTCAGTGTGTATTTCAGATAAATGTGCCAAAACCCAGAGCCATAAAATCATTGTTGAAATGAACCCGTAAGAGGAACGTTTCAATATATATATATATAAAAATAACACAACACCAAACATTTATATTTTTAAATTATTGTAATTAATGCGTCTACGCGTGCTTCCTCACCTCCGGTAAAGTAGGTTTGTAAAAATGTATGTGGTTCGTTTGGCACTGGCAGCAATGAACCCACTGTGATAAATTTGGCCTTTGATTTTAAACTTTGAATTGAATTGTTGACCATTAATGAGCTATTCTTAACTTTTTCTGTTGTCAAACGATGTCATTTGAAAACATGAATTGAATTTCGAATTGGCTTCAGGAACAGGTTAGAATCTGGATCCGTGCCGGTAAGTAAATCGTTCAATGGTGCAGGTGATGTTTCAATTGCTGGTAGTTGCACCTTTCCTGACGCGCAACACATCCCGACTGCCTCATTTTTAAATTTAAGAGCATTACAATGCGGGCATTCCTTATCCATATCACCAATTACCACTTTTGAATGAGCATAATATTGAATATCAGGCTCATACTCGAATGCTAGACGCAGGCGTGAATGAGATGTAAGTGATCAATGTACCTGTTGGCGTTGTTGATCATTTGCTCTGCGTCTATTAACTATAAAAAGGCGTGCTTGTATTTGTTCTAATCTTCTTTGTACATTTCGTGCAGGTCGTACATCTCCTGATTCTGCTTGATGTAATAGCGCCATGCTCTCACGCGCATTAGTATTATTTTGCTCATGTCGTTCTTCTGTTCTTTGGGCTCTTCTATTTTGCATGCTTGCAGCTCTACATGTTTGACGGTCCAAAGAAGCCTTTTAGCGTGTTTTTGGCATTGTTCACTGTTCATAACAAACATAAATAAAACAAATTGAATTATTCTATAATGAATAAAATGTAGTAACAATATATTTATTGAAATGAAACTTCTTTATCGACGTATGAGAGAAATTTTATAGCAATGCAAAAATATCGTCATTTTTTAGTTACGCGCCATTTTCTTTAACAAAATTCAGTAGTGACGTCAAAAAAACACTTAATTAATATAGTGATTGAACAAAAAGACTTATTCTAATTCAAGTTAACGTATGGTAAAATTGAAAATAATTATTCCTTCTTTTGATAGATCCTACAATAAGTGGCCGTGATTTTAGGATTGATGTGTATCTGCATGCCTACTCAATAAACTGTCATTTAATGATTGTACTACTTTAAATAGATAATTTCAACTATTTATTAAAAATTTGTATAGTTGAAAAAGTCAGTATTGGAAAAGACTTGAAGATTTTTCACAAAGAAATTTCCCTTCTACCGTCCATATTATATTTAATGTTATTCAGTGTATATCGTGTATATTTTTTATTATTTTACCTCCCTTTCGCAATATTTCTCTTTTGAAATGATTTCACAAAATTTTACACACACTGACAATCAGAATAATCGATGCGTGTAACACAATAAAAATTATTGGTGTGAGTTCGTGGCATATGTCAAGTACTATTGAGGTTATATGAAATCAGTGAATTATCTGAACGTGAGAACTACATTCAAAATTAATAACTTTACATGTAGGAATAAATACGGCCCTGCAAATTAATAATAAATTATTTAAAAATTACACCGAAATAGAAAAATGATAATTGAAAACGTCATTAATGATAATTGTAAACGCCCAAACAATAAAAATAATGGCCCAAAACTGTAGTAAGTGAGAGGCTTAATGTGTAAAAGATTTCATCCCTACTCTGTGCTGCTTACTGGGTCAGAAGCAATGTTGCCAGATGTGAAACTTCCGATTGCGAAGTTTTAAGTTCGAAAATGCGAATTTCTTCTAATGAATGCGGATTTACTAATATAATTTAAAAATAGGGGAAAGCATCATTAATATATATATATATATATATATATATATATATATACTTATTGTGACCGTACTTACCCTTATCGGTTTCATGGGTGCACATATCATAAATTTTGTAATTGTTTATTTGGGCACAGGGGTTCTTTGAGGGGGATACTTTAATCATCATTATCTGAGTTCAAAGAATCTGTCATCACAGAAACAGGATTTATTAAAAAAACATCTTCACATTAATAACATAATTTACATCATTGACCTGGTCGTAAATCCTTACTGAATACAGATTAAATGGTTTACACTACACATCTCCGGCTACTCCTATCATTTTTACATTTATTATTTCCATTAATGTAACCTCCATTTCTCTGAAAACTACATGCCATTCGTGAACCACTACAGACACTGTTGCTCTCCTTACTACTCAGTGAGCACCCTGAACCGGCATCTTATTTTTGATTACCCATCTATTCTTGTTCATAATTATTGTTACTTATCTGCCTTCCACTCCCATCGTCTTCTACGCGACGCGATGCCGCGTGCCCCGCTCGTTGCCGAGAAGTGACCTTGGCGCCAACGATGTTCTGCCTGCCCACATGTCGCCGGCGGCCCGTTCTCGTACACTGGCGTCGTCTCACCACAATTTCCTTCTCCATACGACGAATTTCCTGTCTCGGCTCACACGGCTCCACCATATAATCCCACATCAGCACAGCTTCACCGACTACCACTGAACAGCATCGCCCACGTGTCCGTGCAATGTTCTCTTCTCTTGTCAAAGTTCATGATTATTCCTTCCAAACACATTTACCACAATCCTTACTCGCAATCATCATTAAGTCTATCACAATTCTCCTTCCTTTAACATCCGCTGTCCCGATTATTCTCGATTTATCCGTACATTACTACCTCGCTCTCTTGTCGCCATCACGCCTCTCTCTTCACTGCTCGCTGCTCCACTCCCAACTGACGCTTCCGCGCGGTCCGACCGACCAATCCTCACCTTCCGGGCGCTCGTTCACGGCTCGGCCCGATTCATCCCGCAACGATTCATCAACTCGCGCGCCACATTTGAACGTTGTGATGTGCCTGATATTTACGTTTTGACCAATACGGTCTATATTTATAAATATTGAAATGTACCAACAATGTCTCGTCATGAACTATTACGAGATCGTTGACATCATTCACCTTAGGACGGTTATAATCATGACCTGTTCCGAATTTATAGTAAAATTTTGGGCGCCAGGAACAGGTTACGTTAATTAAAACCAATGCTTCCACAGCTAATTTTAACAAATTGATAAATGTCCGGCTAGCTGGGTCAATGGGTCCCGTTATGGATAATCGCTATCGCCTAGATAGCCGATTACTTGATCTGCCAACTATACAGTATGGCGAGGAATCTGAAAGGGAATAATTATCTATTTCTAACTACTTAACAATTGTGATTGACTAAATGAAAATCTTTTCATTTCCAAAAGAAAAATTCAACAATTTATTTAACAATTTTGACAATTGTTCTAGGTCATGACCTTTTTTAAATAAAACTTTTGTACTGCAGTACTTATCTAACGTCTTGATCGACGACGGTCCGCAGTATCTTCCTACTTGAATGGAGATGATCCCAAGTTCTGCTTCTTTCTTCCAATCTTGCGACGCCGCCGACGCATCCAGCCCTCACTGCCTAGAATATCTACCGGTTCTTAATTGATATTCAGAGTTTCTAGTCTTCCCCAACTAATGGTAAAATGTTAAAGTCCAACACCGCAATATAAAAGAAACTTTCCAAGTCCTACGCGAATTCGCTTCTGCACATTAACTTTCAGAGTCCGAAAAACTATTGAGTCTTACTGAAAACTTACAAGTCCCACTCCCCTTATGTTATCTCGCGAGCGATCTGTACTACTCGACGACCTCTATCAGAATGTCCTTTTCTCCACCGTTTTTCCGCCCTCAACGCTTCGGTATCCGTCCTTCGTTCCTCTTTTTTAAAACAAAACGACAAAATTCGACAGTCTATTCTCCCTTAGCCAATCCATTCATCTCTTATCAAACCGAGTAGCCACGCCCTCGATAGTAATTCTTTTTCAGACCAATCCCACATTATTTTATCTGTCTATCTAGCTAGCACCCCCACCTATTCAACACCTGAGTGCAGTTTATTTACCTTGCCAACCACTATGCCGGCGTTGCTAAGGCTGTATATCGCCATTTGCAGACCCTTTTATCCAACCCATTTACAGCAAATGTTATTAAAAAATATATAATATTTTGGTATATCACAAAATATATATATATATATATATATATATATATATATATATATATATATATATATATATATATATATTGTCAGCACCGCGGGCCCTCGCGGGTGACGTCGGGGCTCGATCTGACGATCAAGACCCCCCTCTTACCTTCACTCACCTGAAGCAGTTGCCGGGCTAGCTCAGGAGCAGTGATTCTCTAAAAAAATGGAAGCCTATGGATGGACGCTACTTGCTCGTGAAATGAAATTCGTTGAGGTTAGAGGTTAAAACATCATTTAATTAACTAAAACACAAAACAAAAAAACATGAAATACTATATCTAATAATCCCTCCCTTTCAAACCCATTGATATCTCTCCCCTCTTTCCTACTTATCCCACAACTCCCAAAACAGTCTGAATGTAACCCCCTCCTAGATTTCCCTTTACTTAAAATTACTTTTTTACATGCTAGATGATAACAAAGGGTAATACAATTACAAAAATGATAGGAAATACAGTTCTGAAGATTTTTCTTCAATAGCCAAAGCGCGGCTCGATCACAGTGCTACACAGGTCTCTGTTCTGGGTCATTCACAAAAGTCTTGCGAACAAAAGACCGTGTTTGAATGAACTTCTTGGGGTCGGTGCTTGACCTTCAGATGACGTCACCGGAGTTCCCTTTGGCGGTGGTGAAAGTGGCTGCACGGCAGTTGATCGCCGCTGGCGTGGAGGGACCCTCGCCGAGAGGGCGGAGACGGGCGCCTTAGGCGGAAACTCCAACACGGGGATCAGCTCTGCCGCAGGCGCGGACGTGACGACGCGGATCGAGTTGAACGATCTCGATAATGCGCGGCGCGAACTGCTCTGCTCATACAGTGATTGTCTTTTAGGCAGTCGAGCAAAATTACTTTTCGGTAAATAAAAGAAACGGCACACCGTGACGTGAAGTTGCGGATAGTTCGCTGCGGGCACTGGCCGGTTGCGAAATCGCGCACTAGCTACAACAATAGCTCCGTAAGCAATTCTACGTCTCCGGGAGCAATTCTACGTCTCACACCACAAACATAGCACTCCCTCGCACCGCGGAGGTGCATACGCCACGGGCGTCTATTACTCCGACCGACGCACCGCGGAGGTGCGTGCACCCGCTCTCTCCACCCTTCTCCTCCCCGAATCTATTCTCGAGTGAATCTCCTCCACTCCTTCCTCCTTCATCGAAAGTTCAAGAACAATTTTGGTTCAAATTTTGAGAAGTGCTTCTCCATTGGCCAAAGGTTACTGTGTTTTACATGAATTCTGACCAATGCCCTGGAGTATTCTCTGACCGAAGTTGACGGAAAAATTCCACCCAACCCTCTCGCTCCAACACCGAGGGTGCACCGATCGCCTGGGGCTGTTGGCGGCGCCAGCGGGTCGCAGGTCGGGTCATGACTCTAAACACACAGGCCCTGCCGGCAAAGGGAGCGCCGGGCATCCCCTCACGGCACGTGCGCGGGACGAATCAGCCCGGCCTGGCACGCACAAAGAAGGCGTTGCGTAAGCCTGCGACGCAGTAGCTGTTACTACGTCGCATGTTTTAAATTAATTTATCCGCCAAATATTCGGTATCGTCACAATATCGACATAGAATTACGTTTTATTAATTAAATAAATGCAATAGTCTCACTATATATAATGTTTTCGATTCACCCAAGAAATTAAAAAGTTAAAATATCAGTATTTTTGTTAAAAATGTACTTTCAATTTATTTTTAATCTCAGTTTAATATGAAGCCGAGTAACGTAATTTCAAAATAACATTTTTAATTTCAATATCCCGCGAAGTGCATCATTTCTCCGGCTTGAGTAAACGCAGTAAGAATCTGAACGACGATCCGTATTATTTGGCGTATTCGAAAACGACTAACCAACGTGTTGTTACCTATTTGTCCTTTGAATCTCTAATAGTAAGACAATAAAGGACGGAGTTCACGCCAACACCTTGGTGCTTGGTCATCAATTTTCGAATACGTCAATTGGATAAAGTCCTAATGATTGAGTGTTGATTGGTATTTTATTGCTTTCTACTTTAATCGAATAGAGAGAGACAACATTTTGAACATTCAAAGTTTGTCAATCACAATTAGCGGGACATCTAACGATCGTTGTAATAACTGAGGAAATGTGAAAAATGAATTTAATCCACTATCCTGGAAATGCGGGTTTTTTCGCATCTGCATCGCTTAATGCAGATTGCGGATTAGGTGTTAAAAATGCGGTATTAAATGCGGAAATGCGGTACATCTTGCAACACTGGTCAGAAGTGACGCCGGTAGACGCCTGGCGGGGATACTGATCAGTGATAATTACATCATGTAAATCAATCAGGGTTTTCTTTACCTATTGTTGCACTAAATGGCAGTAACAACGAAAATCTATAACTCAAACATATTAATAATATATTAATAAATTCTCTAAAGGACAATCATTTAAATCGTTCTCTAAGGAGAATCGTTATAAAATACATGTACACATTAACTGTTGAACAATAAATCCCCATTTTGTTCATTCGAGAATTTAAAATCAACCTCCGAATTGTTCCCCATTTTGTACATTCGAGAATTTAATATCAACCTCCGAAGGCTAACTAAACATTAATTAAGGCTAATTAAACATTTCGCAACAACAAACCACAAATTATTAAAACAAAGTTCCTAGTCCCAATGTCATTTCTACCTGCAGTCAAATAGTAATTGCTGTTTTTTCCTGCTAATTATAGTATTAATGATATATTAGTCTCTAATATGCTTAAGAGTCCTCAAACCTAACGAAACAATGTATCGAGGAGACAAACATTTTTCCTGCTGAGTCCGGCAGTCGCTGTTCTGCCCCGATATCTCTCTTTCTCCTTCCCTCTCTCTCTCCGTCTATCTTTCTCCGTCACTCTCTCCGTGTTATTCACATTTAGTAGCAGATTCTGCACGTCGCTGAGCAGGTGCGTAACATAGAGAAACGCCGCGGGTAGCGGGTGAAATACCGCCGTGTGAAATACCTACCATGCTTAGCGGGTTGCATAAATAGATTTGTCCGAGAAAATAAAAACTAGTGGTGCTACAGAATGGCACAGACTTTTCCGTATTAGTTTTCTATTTTCCTGGGTCTTCGCTAGCTATTCGGAATTGCCACATACTCTTTCTTGCCAGATACCATCTATCATCGCCAAAAGTACATTTTTTTGTCATTTTCTTAATTTTTCGGTTTCCTATTGGTAGAACAGAAACATTAATTTAGATTAAAGAACACAAAAACCTAGCCGTAAATGGCAATTTTCTTTTAAAAATTATGTGCCGTTTAAGAGAAAATGGCGTTTTAGCTTTACTAAAAATGCGAATTTTGAAGCTCATTTTCACAGAAAATTTTTGAGTTTTCAAAATACTTTATTTGAAGTTATTTGAAGCACTTACACTCACAAATATAATTATCTTTACAAATTGCGGATAATGTGCATATTAAAGATGTGAGAGATCTTTCAAAAAATTTACATTTATATAATTTTTGAAAAAAAACAAAAAAATCTCAAAATAAACTTCACGCTATACTAATGAGTGTAATTAGCACTATCCGTTACAAAAGTTTCAAGAAAAAAATTGCAGCCATATACGAGAAAATGACGTTTGAGCATTTCTGAAAATGCCGAAATTTGAGCTACTTTTCACAGAAAACGGTAGTGTTTTCGAGAAACTTTACTTGACATTATTTAAAGCATATATAATAATGTAAAAAAATCGCCGATAATGTAAATATTAACGACGTGAGAGACAAGTAAAAAAATTTACATTTTGGTAATTTTTGAAAAAACCAACCGATAGACCAAAATGGCTTTTATGTCATTGATAGAGTACATTTACCACTATCCCTACCAAATGTTTAAAGAAAAAATTTGGAGCCGTTTTTGAGAAAATTTTGTTTTTGTAATTTTTTAAAATTGCACATATTGCACGCAATATTGCACGAAAACTACCAAAATTGTGAAAATCATTTACATGACCTTTATTAAAGAACTCAATATGCAGAACAAATTTTATTTGAAGAAAAAATCTCTATCTTCAATTTTGTAGTTGGAGAAAGACGCCGAAAAAATTCAAACTTTCACAATTTTCGAAAATTCAGAGCTGTACGTGAAAATCGGACCTATGCCATGTTAAAAAGTGTATTTTCCTCTATTCATACAAGAAATTTAAAGAAAAAATTTGGAGCCGTTTTTGAGAAAATGTTGAAAATCCCAGGGGGGCTTCATATAAAGTACCCCCAAATTTTAAAAAATCTTTTTCAAAATCACAAAGCTTCGACTAGAATCAGATCGACTGGGGAATATCAATTTTGAAGAAAATCGACGGAACGATTTAGGCGCTAGCGTTGACCACAGACGGACAGACGGACGGAATGCCGTCAATCGATTTTTAAGTATAAAGAAGCAACAAATCATGGATTTTGACCACACCACGAGATAGAGGATTTTTTTCCTTAATTTAGCAACTGGTTTTACCCACTTATTCGTTTTCACGGCCCGGCAATTAATTTTTTTCCGCCGAAAATTGGGCATTTTTTCGCGCAGCATTACATAACTTTCCCTATACTACGTATATCACTCCGTGTATACGTACGTATACGGGAAAGTAAAAATGTGTGGACCGCCCTTATGACTTAGGGGTATAAAAATAGATAACAACCTATTCTCATACCTACTGAATACACATAAAATTTCATCAAAATCAGTCAGGCTATATATATATATATAGTAGTCGCAGAAGATGACGAGGCGGTGATAGGCGGGGACGATCTTCACGCTACTATGGAAGAGATCCTCCAAAATGTGGAGAAGGCCATGGAGGGGGTCGTCGACCAAGAAATTTGTCCGGGACGAGTGTGACAGCTACTGGAAGAATTCTTAGAGATCTTCGGGGAGTCATCGGAGCCAGTGAAGGGCTATCGGTTTGATTTAGAACTACGCCATTTGTTGCTACGCAGTGCTCTACACGTATGAAACGCGAGTCAAACAGCTGATCGTCGAGATGGAGCAGAAAGGGGTGATCAGGAAGACGATAACTCCGTTCATCAGTCCTCTCTTCGTGGTCATTAAGAGAAAGGGAAGCATTCGAATATGTCTGGACGCAAGAAAATTGAATGCGGTTACAATTCCCCGGCACGAAACACCACCCACAATCAATGAAATGGTAGTCAAGTTAGGCGCAGCGGTTATTTTTAGCGCGCTAAATTTTTCGTCCGCACATTGGCAGATCGAAGTGGAACCGAAATGTCAAAACTACATCAGTTTCAAGTTTGAGAGGACTGTTTACTCGGTTGCCATTTGGACTGAAAAATTCTGGAGCGGCACTTATTAGATACTTAGATGATATAATCCCGTTGGAGTTGAAGGCAACAATGGTGATGTACGTAGATCACATAATTTTTATTTTCATCGGACTTCGAGACGCACTTAAGGGATTTGCGGAAGCTTTTCGAGATTTTTCGTCAGTACAACCTAAAATTGAATTTAGAGAAGTGTAATTTCTGTCGCCGAAAAATGCACTTCATGGGGCACGAAATCTCAGACGAAGGGATGAAAATTCAAGAAGGTAAACGTGAGCTAATTAGAAACTTACCACCTCCGAAAAACATTCGTGAATTGCGGCGATTACTCGGAGTCTGCAACTACTACGCTCGGTTCGTGAAAAATTACTCAGAAAGGGTAGTACCATTGTTACATTTGTTAAGGAAAGGAAGCAGGTGGCAATGGGACCAGCAATGCCAAGAGGCGTTCGAGGGATTGCTGAGGGCGTTCGAACAGACATATGTGGTGCGGTACCCCGATTTTCGTCGACGTATGTACCTTCAGACCGACAACAGCTGTTTCGCACTAGGTGCAGTTCTGTTTCAAATCGGTGAGCACGGGCAACAGCAAATCGTCGCTTTAGACAGTTGATCGCTGAAAGGGAGTGAAGCCCGATATGGGGCCACTGAATTGGAAGCCCTTGCCGCTGTCTGGACCACACGCAAATTTAGGACGCTACTGATGGGACGTTCGTTTACGGTGATGAGGATCACAAGGCGTTTACGTTCCTAATGAGGAGCCATACAATAATGAAAGATTATTGCGTTGGACCCTGTGGCTCCAGCAGTTTCAGTTTGACATCGAATACTATGAAGGACATAGGAATTCGTTGCCGGATTACCTTTCGAGAATGAAGGTTAAAGAAAAAAATCCGCGAAAGATACAGTAATTCATGTGAACGAGATTAATCCACATTGGACAACAGGTGCAGTGATTGCAATGCAACAACGAGATCAGTTCACTCACGAAATAGCGAAGTTGGCGACAGGTCAGCCATATGACGTCTTACTGATTGATAAAGTTCGCGATCGCAACACCGATAATTGGAAAATATACAACAACATAGTGTTGAGGAAGATTAGTGGACAAGGAAATAGATTTCGTATCTGGATACCGAAAGAAGACCAGAAGGGACTAGCTGTGTCAACACACGAACATTACGGACTTCGGGGGAGAGAAGATCGTCAAAATTGTAGCGGACTATTGTTATTGGCCGAACATGGGGAAGGAGAAACGACAGGTGGTTAGTTCGTGTGACAGCTGCCAGAAGACAAAGCAACCGAACCGGCCGTACGAGGGAGAGTGGACACGAGAGGGGCCGATTGTACTGCGCGACCCAAGAGAATTGTATGCGGTTGATTTATATGGACCTTTACCGCGAACGAAGTTCGGAAACCAATACTTATTTGTCATTGTGAACGTATTTTCAAAGTTCGTCCAAATTTTTCCTGTCCGCAAAACCGAATACTGCAAACTGTGTTAGACAGGTGAAAAAATTCGTAGAGATGTGCGGAGTTCCTGCCAGAATATTAAGCGACAGAGGGACGCAGTTCACGAGCGACAGGTGGAAGGACGAAATGGAGGCGTTAGGAATCGCCCTTCATTTCACCACCGTACGACATCCTCAAAGTAACCCCAGTGAGAGGATCATGAGAGAGCTGTCTCGTCTGTTTCGGTGTATTCTGCTAAAAATCATCGTGCGTGGTTCGAAGCGGTGCCAATACTTAACGATGTGCTGAATTCGGTGCCTCGTTCAAGTACGAACCAGACGCCGTGGGAGATCTACTTCGGAAGAAAGAAGAAGAGGCCCTTTGACCGTGTCAAGATCCCACCGGAGATCAGCGGAGTGGCATCGGTGACAGCAAATCATCGGATTGTGTCTGAACAATTGAGGAAATCAGCTAACAAGCGGAAGAGTTGGCGGAAACTGTTTTTTCGGGGGACAAAAGTTTGGTTAAATCGCCACATTCGTCGTCGTCTTCCTTTAACTTCCTTCAGCTTTCCTTTAAAACCAACCGCAACTAGTTATAAATGGTGTAACTAACACAACTTTGTTATACAGGATCTTTAGTTTATCTTGCAACTCATGTCTGAGAGCACTTGTTCTTGTTTTGGTAATTTGGCAACCGCGTCTCTTTACACCTTTCAAGACAGCCGTGCCTGGCACGTCGGGACAGCAGAGGAGGCAACCGTCAGGTCATAAGCTGCAGCAAGTTTCCTGTTTCTTTGTTGATCCCATTCAAGAGTGTCGGTGGGCAGGTACACGGCTCTCATACCGAAATCTTTTCACGCTGCACAGAGTGGGTGGGGTGGGGTGGGCTGAGGCATGAGCGTGGAAACAAAACGTCTCTTTAAGCAATTCTGCCCAGTATGCTGAAGAAACAAAACTGCAATATTAATGTGGAGGGGAGTTATCGATTTATTTACAGCAATGTAACAATAATTATTTAAGTAAAGCCAGCTCAGAGAGAAATCGAAAAGATACATCGTGAAATATTACCGCCCAGCTCTTCATTTTGTAACAATAATAATAATGTATTATTATTATGGAATCTGCATATTAAGCAAATTAGAAAACTTTAGTAACAGATAATAAACATACCTAGAAATGTTATGAGAGTAATTACCGCAGAGGCCAAAAGTTAAAAATCGAGGTGGAGCGTAGCGGAGCCGAGATTTTGAATTTGGACGAGGCAGTAATAACACTGTAACATTTTATGGTATGTTCAGCATTTTATCGGTCAATCTCACGATTTATGCGAAAATTTATATTACTGCGATAGTAAACATATGAATTCTATTGTTGCGGCATGTTACTATGATATTGTGGGGTATTGCTTGCGATATATCTATTTAAACAATATTCGTATACCGTGGTTTGAAAAAAGATGGATACAAATAATTCTCCTGAAGGTAAAGATAACTAAAGAAATGACGTTCGGTGAGGAAGTTGGCGCATCGATTTCCAGTGGCGACACCTCAGATCGTCAGTAAATATGATTACCAAAGAAGAGTTTCATTTCATGGAATGCGAGGAAAATGAAATTAATTTACCTAAAACACATTTTAACTGCACTATTAAAACCTATTACAATGAACAATAATTATCTCAAAAACTAATATGAGTTACTTTTATTCTGAATTATCTGAATCTGATTTGTTTTCTACACCGACTTGTTTCTTTCTTAATAAACATTTGACTTGCGATGAATCAATGGTTGTATATTCACGTTGCCAAAGATGTTAAAACCCGATGCTAAGGATGTTAAATGCTTAACATACAGATAGGTACACGCCTGTAGGGTTGCATGTTAAAATGGGCTAAAGTACGCATGTGACCGATAAAATTATTAAAAATACTAATATAGTGTAACTAAGTAGTACATTAATAATTATTGAAAATTAATAAAAAGTAATAAAATATAATTATCTTAAATTGACAAAAAACTGACAGCCGAGTAAATGCTCAAAGTGACCACCGTTTATGAAGAGACAGGCGTTTACTCTTTTCAGTGTAGTGGCTGCAGTACGTTGAAGAGTAACAAGGACAGAATACGTGCTTTCTCTTTCTTCCAACTAAAATTAGACACATTCTCACAGCCCGAAAACTGAGGGCACGCGACCGTGCTTCGCTAAAAGTGAAAGGGCGTCGAAGGTATTTCACGCGTTGCCAAATTGGCAAAACAAGAGTTGGTGTTTCCAGACCTGGGTTGCAAGATACGATAAAGACCCGGTATATATATATATATATATATATATATATATATATATATATATATATATATATTGTGACCGTACTTACCCTTGTCGGTTTCATGGGTGCACATATCATACATTTTGTGATTGTTTATTTGGGCACAGGGGTTCTTTAAGGGGATACTTTAATCATCATTATCAGAGTTCAAAGAATCTATCATCACAGAAACAGGATTTATTAAAAAAACATCTTCACATTAATAACATAATTTACATCATTGACCTGGTCGCAAATCCTTACTGAATACAGATTAAATGGTTTACACTATACATCTCCGACTATTCCTATCATCTTTACATTTATTATTTCCATTTATGTAACCTCCATTTCTCTGAAAACCACATGCCATTCGTGAACCACTACAGACACTGTTGCTCTCCTTACTACTCAGTGAGCACCCTGAAACGGCATTTTATATTCGATTACCCATCTATTCTTGTTCATAATTATTGTTACTTATCTGCCTTCCACTATAGTCGTCTTCCACGCGACGCGACGCCGCGTGCCTCGTTCGTTGCCGAGAAGTGACCTTGGCGCCAACGATGTTCTGCCTGCCCACGTGTCGCCGGCGGCCCGTTCTCGTACACTGGCGTCGTCTCACCACAATTTCCTTCTCCACACGACGAATTTCCTGTCTCAGCTCACACGGCTCCACCATATAATCCCGCATCTGCACAGCTTCACCGACTACCACTGAACAGCATCGCCCACGTGTCCGTGCAATGTTCTCTTCTCTTATCAAATTTCGTGGTTATCCCTTCCAAACACGTTTACCACAAACCTTACTCGCAATCATCATTAAGTCTATCACAATTCTCCTTCCTTTAACACCAGCCGTCCCGATTATTCTCGATTTATCCGTACATTACCACCTCGCTCTCTTGTCGCCATCACGCCTCTCACCTCACTCCTTGCTCGCTGCTCGCCTCCCAACTAACGCTTCCGCGCGGTCCGACCGACCAATCCCCCACCTTCCGGGCGCTCGTTCACGGCTCGGCCCGATTCGTTCCGCAACGATTCATCAACCTGCGCGCCACTTTTGAACGTTGTGGAGCGCCTAATATTTATGTTTTGACCAATACGGTCAATATATATATATATGTTTTATATATATATATATATATATATATATATATATATATATATATATATATATATATACTAGCTGAAGAACCCCGCGTTGCCGGGGTATTTATCATAATTTTGTACACCCAAAGGTACTCTCTACTATCCCACTATATTAAAACACTTCTCTAAAACATGCATCCCTCCGTCAGTTTCAGAATAATACGTAAATCGCACTGTCGCTCCTATAATCTACAAATACTCAACAATTATGCTTAATTTACTACAAATAAACCTTTGTGCATTCATAACTTACGGCGATGTTAACCACATCCATCAGAAAATTATCTCTTCCAAATATTTAGTCTCTTGAACACTTAATGCACCCACGCCTACACGCAATTAAAATCAGTATTCAAGTTACTTTCATAAATAAAGTGTAAAAACTGAGAATTATTTCGGGTTAGACAATTGACTGTGAAAAATAAACAAACCGTCCTCTAAGTACGCAATTCTGTACATCGATGAAATCAGTGGTAGATTTCCAGACGTCATCTTCTGGTGGCGCGCACCTAAACTATTGACATTGATGCATTCTTGAATCTATGATGCAACGCTAGCCGAAAAATGTCCAGAAAAGTAATTATTTTGTGAATATGTTACGGTTTATGGTTGTAAATCATAGCCTATGTTACTCCAGACCTGTAAAGGAAGCTAGCACAAAAGTTTCGTCAGTATTGGTTCAGTAGATTCAGAGATTATCGCGCTGTAAGTCAGTGCAGTTCTGTCTTTATATATATAATATATAATATATATATATATATAATATATATATAATATATATAATTATATTATATTATATTATATTATATTATATAATTATATATATATATATATATATATATATATATATGGATTTACCGACCATGTATTTCCGTCCATATATTTGCTGTATAGGAACAATTTGTCCAGTTTTTTGTTATCAGGGTCCGACAATAGGTGTTTCCCGACGCACAATTACAGTACTTTCTCGTCTTACATTCGTAAGGGTGTGAAAGTAAAAATGAAGTAAGACCAAATGACGCACTAGCGAATGATGAAGTCGCGAATGTTAAAACCGGTAATATTTCGCTAATCTCCAGTGCTCGAAACTCGCGAATAGGGAATTCGCAGGTGTTGATTTACTCTAATAAATGAAATGTCTCATTTACGATATTCATACTACGAAATCAACGAATCGAAATGAAGGAAATTTGTCAAGAGAAACGTTCCCAGGAATATTTTTAGAATTCAGTCAGACTATGATGCGTAAGCGAAGTGTCTTCGTTTCACTGATCAATTCTTCGATTCGTTCCCGTCTGGAGTTGTGAATGTTCTCGTGAGGAAAATTGACTATTCACCCCCAGACTGTGCCCACCATTTATCTCCCTCTGATATGTAGGTAATGCGTGTTTCCAACATCCACGTTACTCCCACATTTCTTCATTTGTGCCATTTGCACTGCTACGCCCATTGCTCGGAGCCCCGCATCCGTCGTTTCTTTGATAAGTCAGTATCCACACCTATGAACATTTGTCTTCATCTGCTTCTTTTAACTCTGGATAGTATGAAAAATAGCTTTTTGATGCATTCAAGATGTACTTGGCTGATCTCTGATGCCGCAGCTGGTAATTATGGATGTTCAATATTAAATTAATGCTCTTAATTAACATATAGTGAAAATTAAGCCCCATTAACGATTAATCCATTATACAATGGCGTTGACCCTGACGTAATAAGATACATTTTTATTACTATATTTGCATATTTTCATTTATTTAACGCGAAAAACAGTAAGGGCTGAATGTGACTTTTCGATAGTTCTATAGAACTGTCGTGACTAAACCATTATGAAATAGAAATGTAGCAATAATTGGAGAGATTTAATAATTTTGGTTTTACTAACTGCTTGAACTTCAACGGATAGAGAATGACTGATGAAGTCAAGTGTTGGTCATCTGGAAATTAAGATCTCCTCGCAACAGCAATAAGATTCGAAGTCAAAGAACAGCTTCCTATTCTAACACGCCATGAGCGGCTGTGATAGGATTTCTTCTTCTTATAGAAAAGGAAAAGCTACATGCTTCGAGGAGATCTAGAAAACATTCATGATCATAGCGGAACAAGGGGTCATGGCTCCCCCTGATAATTTTGAAAGAGACGCCGTAACTTCACGAAATTAAACATTTTATTTCCAATGTGTTAAATCCCTGATAAAAATGACGAATGAAATACATGGACACATTTTAAAATTTATAGTGATGATAAACGGTTGGACACATTAGTTTATTAACATGTTACCTTATCCGTAATAAAGTATTATTGCCTTACTGACTATAAAAAAATTGTAAAAGTCAATATTTCTGTTGTAGACATTAACTCGTTTATGTTGTAGATATATACGTTTAAAATTGTAGATATTTGCCAAAAATTGCTAATTGCACATTTTGAATGTACGTTATATGTCCGAAAACTTAAATTTCACTTTTGTAATTACTTGAAATTGTATCGGGACATTTGTAATTTGCATGTAAAATATATGAAAAAATCTTCCCAAACACGATGGAAAAAAATCGAAATTATACAAAGTGTATTTCTACAATGTTTGACGATAGCGTTTTATTTGTTGTTCTTGAGTAGTGTGCTTCCTACTTTCTACTTTCCCGTATACATACGTATACACGGAGTGATATACGTAGTATAGGGAAAGTTATGTAATGCTGCGCGAAACTAGTGGTGCTACAGGATGGCCCAGACTTTCCCGTATTAGTTTTCTATTTCCTTGGGTCTTCGCTAGATATTCGGAATTGCCACATACTCTTTCTTGCCAGCTACCATCTATCACCCTCAAAAGTACATTTTTTGGTCATTTTCTTAGTTATTCGGTTTTCTATTGGTAGAAGGAAAATATTCATTTTAGAATATTAAAGAACACAAAAACTTAGCCCTAAATGGCAATTTTCTTTTAAAAATAACGTGCCGTTTTTAAGAATATTGCGTTTTAGTGCTATTAAAAGTGCGAAATTTGAAGCTCATTTTCACAAAAAATTGTTGAGTTTTCAAAATACTGTATTTGAAGTTATTTGAAGCACTTACACTCACAAGTATAATAATGTTTACAAATTGATAGTAATGTGAATATTAAAGATTTGAGAGATCGTATAAAAAATTACATATGTGTAATTTTTGAAAAAACAAAAAAATATCTCAAAATAAACTTAACGTCATATTAAAGAGTGCAATTAGCACTATCCGTTGGAAAAGTTTGAAGAAAAAATTTGTAGCCATATATGAGAAAATGGCGTTTGAGTGTTTCTAAAAATGCGGAAATTTGAGCTAGTTTTCACAGAAAACGGTTGTATTTTCGAGAAACAGTACTTGACATTATTTAAAGCACATGTACTCATCAATATAATAATGTGAACAATTCGCCCTAGTGTAAATATTAACGACGTGAGAGACAAGTAAAAAAAAATACATTTTTGCAATTTTTGAAAAAACCAAAGTATACAGCAATATGGCATTTATGTCATCTCATAGGGTACATTTAGTACTATCCCTACCAAAAGTTTAAAGAAAAGATTTGGAGCCGATTTTGAGAAAATCTTGTTTTTGTAATTTTTTAAAATTGCACATTTTGCACGCAATATTGCGCAAAAACTAAAATTTTCAGAAAATGTACATGACCTTAAACAAAAAAACTCACTTTTGAGAGCACATTTAAATTGAAGGAAAAATCTCTACCTTCAATTTTGTAGTTGGAGAAAGGCGCCGAAAAAAATTCAAACTTTCACAATTCTCGAAAATTCAGAGCTATCCGTGAAAATCGGACCTATGCCATGTTAATAAGTGTATTTTACTCTATTCATACAAGAAATGTAAAAAAAAATTGGAGTCGTTTTTGAGAAAATTGTGAAAATGTGCGGGGGGCTATAAGTAAAGTAACCCCAAATTTTTAAGAATCTTTTTCAAAATCTCCAAGCTTCGACTAGAATCAGATCGACCGGGGAATATCCATTTTGGAAGAAATCGTATGTATGGTTTAGGCGCTAGCAGTGTTCACAGACGGACAGACGGACGGACGGACGGACGTTTTCCTTTCAATTGGTTTTTCGATATCAAGGGCCCACAAAAGAGATTTTCTGGCTACACCACGTGTCAGGGGATTTTTTCTTAATTTAGCAACTGGTTTTGTCCACTTATTCGTTTTAATGGCCCGGCAATGAATTTTTTCCGCCGAAAATTGGCCATTTTTTCGCGCAGAATTACATAACGCGAAAAAATGGCCAATTTTCGGCGGAAAAAAAATTCATTGCCGGGCCGTGATAACGAAACAGTGGATAAAATCAGTTACTAAATTAAAAAAAGGGGGTGTAGCCAGAAACCCTGTTTTCTAGGTCCTTGATACCGAAAAACCAATTGAAAGGAAAACGTCCGTCTGTCCGTCCGTCAGTGAACACTACTAGCACCTAAACCATACGTATGATTTCCTCCAAAATGGATATTCGCCGATCAATCTGATTCCAGTCGAAGCTTGGAAATTTTCAAAAAGATTCTTAAAAATTTAGGGGTACTTTACATGTAGCCCCCCGGACATTTTCAAAATTTTCTCAGAAACGGGTCCAAATTTTTTTCCTAAATTTCTTGTATGAATACTATAAATTTCTTGTAAAATACACTTATTAACATGGCATAGGTCCGATTTTCACGGATAACTTTTGAATTTTCGAAAATTGTGAAAGTTTGAATTTTTTTCGGCGTCTCTCTCCAACTACAAAATTGAAGATAGAGATTTTTTCTTCAAATAAAATTTGTTCTGCATATTGAGTTCTTTCATAAAGGTCATGTAAATAGTTTTCAAAATTTTGGTAGTCTTCGTGCAATATTGCGTGCAATATGTGCAATATTAAAAAATTACAAAAACAAGATTTTCTCAAAAACAGCTCCAAATTTTTTCTTTAAACTTATGGTAGGGATAGTGGTAAATGTACTCTATCAGATGATAAAAAAATCATATTGCTCTATAAGTGTTTTTTTTTCAAAAATTACAAAAATGTAAATTTTTACACATGTTTCTCACGTCGATAATATTTACATTACCGGCGATTTTTTCACATTATTATCTTTACGAGTACGTGTGCTTTAAATAATGTCAGGCAAAGTTTCTCGAAAACACAACCGTTTTCTGTGAAAAATAGCTCAAATTTTCGCATTTTCAGAAACGCTCAAACGCCATTTTCTCATATATGGCTGCAAATGTTTTCTTCCAACTTTTGTAACAGATAGTGACAATTACACTCTTTAGTATAGCGTAAAGTTTATTTTGAGTTATTTTTTTATTTTTTCATAAATTACATAATTGTAATTTTTTTGAAAGAGCTCTCACATCTTTGACATGCACATTACCAGCAATTTGTAAAGATTATTATATTTGTGAGTGTAAGTGCTTCAAATAACTTCAAATAAAGTATTTTGAAAACTCAAACATTTTCTGTGAAAATGAGCTTCAAATTTCGCACTTTTAGTAGCGGTAAAACGCCATTTTCTCTTAAACGGCACATAATTTAGGGTCATTCCATATTAAATCAACACATTTATAATTAAAATTTTACCTCACCATTTTAGATTCAGATGAAATTTCACACATAGGTAGCATGAATGGAGAATAAGAAAACTACAAATTTTGAGTAATATATTTCCTCGTTTTTCTGAAATACAGCCATGTAAAATTTTGCAAAATTGGGTTCCCGAAAATTTTTAAATTGATGTATAACCTCACCAAATTAAGATAGAGAGCTGGAACATGTGTCATTTTGCATCTTTTTTATGGCATTTTATATGATATACAACTGAATAGGGGTTGCATTCAAAAAGCTTTTCAAATTTGAATTTGAAATTTTGATTTTGAGTTTTTTCAAAATTCTCATCTTCAAAAATATTGAAAAAATTCTAAAATAATCCTTGTATATATTCAAACAGATGGTGCAAGTTTAAAAATGGGTTCATATGGTAATCTTTATTTAAAATGCACAATATTTACTTACTCTAGATTTTTCTGATTTAAAATGCACTACACTGCTACATATGAACAAACTTAGAGCTTGTCCACGCTGAGTCGGTGGCCCGCTGGGAGAGATACTAGGAGGAAGAACATCCCTAAAACCATGTAGATCGGTTCTGGACCTCATATCCTGCTTCGTCATTATACTGCTCCGTTGTACTGTTCCGGCATTCGCCTGGTGTTGATCGGAGAAACCACGGAAAAATGTCGATCAGAGCAGCCGACCGCTAGAATTCTCCAGACAGCGGCTGAACTCGACGTAGCTAGTGTCGAAAATCCTGTCATCGTCGGGAGTGGGACCCCTCGAACCTCCCGCTCAGAGGTACTGCAGTGACATCCGTTGATGCCCTGAGCTACCTATTCCGGTGCGATTTTTCTGGATGTAACATACACTACACTTACGGTACAAATGACCCTGGCAGTTGACGCGTCCGGAAACAATAAAACTCACTCGTAGGACAAATCGTAGGATAGGACTAGATGACATCGAAGAGGATGGCAACGTACACGAATGAAAGGATTTGTGAAAGTTTTGTGGGTGCAGCGCATGGTTAATACCTCATTGATTAGTGATTCCGGGCGCGTCAACTAAAGAGTTTAGTTCTGTAAGTGTAATGCACGTTTTTATTTCGAGAGGTGGAAGGAAAGAGGAAGAGGAGGAGGAAGGAAGAGAACGGAAAGAGAAGGAAGGAAAGATCGCGCGCGGTCGATGGCCCATATTTAGGTACTACACCGGCATTCCTTTCAGTTGATCGGGGAAACCACGGAAGACCACCGATCAGCCGCCATCTCACTTTGCGGGTGCACCGCATTGTTAGTAACACCTGACGCGGTGGCCCGCGGCTGCGGCCGGAGGCGCGGCGGCGGCGGCTGAGGTGGTGTGTGCACGCGCATGCGCGGGCGGGTGGCGGGCGAAGGAGGGGGGCGGGGCGTGGAGGGGCGGTCGATGGGCGATGGGCAGTGGGCGCGGAGCAGCCCAGTCGCGCGCGCGAGACCAACGGGGCGCGAGGGCGCAGGCAGTGGCGGCAGCGACGACCCCGAGGCGACCGCGTCCAGCTCTCCCGCCCCACCCCGGCCGACAGGCGCCGAGCTCCCCGTAAGTAGTACGTCGCTCGCGCCCTGTCTTCATTCCGCGCACGAAACCTGCGCTCTTTTTGTTTGTTTGTTTTTTGCAGCGACTCCGTCGTGCCGGAGTCACGTGCGTGGTCAACTTCTTTTTTTCTCAACTTCTCCTTTTTATTCATGTATAGTTCCTGAAATGTTTATTTTATAAGCACGTTTGACAGTTGAAAGAGCGTGCAATCGTCGTGTAGAAAGGGTGTGTGAATGTTTTATGTAGTCGGCGTACTATTCGGTAGGTTTAAGTAGAATATCTGACGTAGGAGACCTAGTGTGTTGAGACGAATGCAAAAGATCCTGCCAATAGGTTTGATATCTATTTTGATTATTCATCTATGTCTTTTTTGATTATTAAAATTTCCTCCAGAAAACTGCTTCGGCAGCAAGACAAAAATAAACGAGTGGATTTGGTCTTGTGATTATTTTGTAATATTCAAAGTATTTTAATCAATAATGTTATTGTAAAGAATTTGAATTTTGCGTTGTAATATTTTTATAACATCAAACATCTGATGTGTTGTTATATTTTTGTTTACTTGTGTTTGGGAAGAGATTTTTATCTCGATTATCAGAGGAGGTACATTTATGTTAAGGATATTGTTGCTATTCTTTTCGCAGGGTTGAGAAGTTAATACATTTTCTTGAATTTCAGGCGTGAAATAAAAATGCTCATGGTGGAAAAAATCAGTATCGCCTCGACTTTATTTTAGTCAAACAAATAGTGTGAGTACCTGCGTTTTGTAGTATCCTTGGAGCTGTCGATATATTTGATAAATTTCGATAAGGGACATCCAAAAAAGAAAAAAAAATACATTTTTTCCTTTCCGAAATACTTATCTTTTTGAAATACATTATCTTCGAAATATATTTTTCATAAATTGAACATGTGTTGCTGTAGATTAACGTTGAAACGGATCGCCGAAACTCCGAATAGAGCATTCTCAACGACCTCTGCAAACCCCTAACAGATCAGACTATTGTCGTCCTGCCTGTCTGTCTCTGGCCCAGAGACGTACGGTATGGCAGACATGGCAAGTGCCATGGGCGCCACTCGCAAGGGGCGCAATGAAAGTATACCCGCTAAAACAAATAAGCCTAATTTGAAGTATCGTGACAGGCGCAAATTCTGTGCTTGCCAAGGGCGCGGTGATTCCTCCATACGCCTCTACTCCGAGCAAAGGGTTTCCTTCCAAGGCCGAGGCGGGAGTCGAACGGGGAAGCTGTGGCGTTCGCCGCGCGCGTGGCGCCGGTGCCGCCGTGGCGGGGTCTCTTCTCGTGCGACGCGCGCAATCACCCATCGATCAGGGCCGCGCGCCGTGCCCACCCGTGCATGCGAGCGCGCGCGCGGCCAGGCCGGCCCGCTCCGGCCAGCGGGGACTCGCACGATGGCCACTATCTGGGAAACCGGGAAAGAATGAGGATTTCGTGGCTCTAGAAAAGTCAGGGAAAACCAGGGAATTTTATTGCTACGGAAAAGTCAAGAAAAATCAGGGAATTTTATTGCCATGGAAAAGTCAGGGAAAATCAAGGAATTTTATTGCTATGGAAAAGTCAGGGAAAATCAGGGAAGTTGTAGCTCTGAAAAAGTCAGCTAGAAATACAAGAATTTTATTGCTTTGGAAAAGTCAGGGGAAAATGAGGGAATGCGAAGAAGAATCGTTAAAGTCGGTGAAAATGTTGAGACGGTTTTCAAACTATATATTATGACTTACAAAATTAGTACAGCGTTTTTTTGCTTAATTTTTATTCGGTAAGAAGCTATTGTTATTTTGTATTTTTTCATTGCAAAATGCCGAACCGGGAGCTGATCAATTATTATTATGGTAGCTTTATTTTTTTCTTTATAGATCCTAGCAGAAAACAATAAAAAATTTGCAGGAAAACCGGGAAAAGTCAGGGAACTTTTTCTGAGGGCATGAGTGGCCACCCTGACTGGGGAGCGGCCAAAGCGTGTGCCGCACGGGTGTTCAAGCACATTTCGTGTCTTTCAAAAATAAAATGCGAACAATACAAAAGACATGCTCTCCAAACTACGTGACACTGGTTGAGGCGGGAATAATTTTTGTAAACATAGTTTCAAAGTTATTGGAGGATTGGTCCGTAGGTGTTTTTTTATTTTTATTGAATTATTCATTATCATTGAAATATGATGATGCTTAAATATTCTACTTGTGAATAACTTCACTTTTCAATCGTACTCTATTTATCGTAAATGTCAACTATTTTATTTCGAGGTGCTGGACCTGAAAACAGGCTAATCGGGAAAATGTTTCTTTCGTCTGCCATTCATAGGTCTCGTAAACTACGTCATTGATAGGTCTCGCGGAGAAGAAGAAAATCACTCCATTTCGAGGTTAAAGCAATTATAAGAGAACAGGGTGAAGCATTCTATCGACAGTAGATTTACTTGTATACAGGATGATTCAGTCCTCGTTACTTAAACGCCGGTACCTTATCCCGTATGTAATGTACAGACTAAATTTGTCAAAATTGGATACTCTTCGTCGTTTAGTTTTGTAAATAATTAACGTTAAACTGTAGACTAATGTGCTTGTGCTCGTGTAACATGGGCTACGGCAAGTGAACAAGCGGCTTCACCTTGTGTTAGGGTTCGCCACTTATCTGGAAAACTCAATTGCTGATACTATCCCAGAAACCTCGGGAGCGAGCACAAGGCAAGTAGCGCTAGGTCAAGGCATCACCTCGTATGGCGAAGAATTCATGTGGAGAGATTACGACTTTTCCATTACCAGCGGGAGCAGCATTTGCGGAATAGACACTTATAACGTCGTTTCCAATTCTCTGGGAATTTCCTATGCAAATGCAAAGAAAATCAGGAATTTCGTTTCTTTGGTCAGGTGAAATGTGATTTACAGGAACTTGCACAATTAATGTGTTAAATTTGTACGCAAGGGCCGAGGAAAATCCGTATGTCGCTCGTAGTGTAGCTCATCATGAGCAATTTGTGTAAATGTGTCTGTTGGCATTGTGGATGAATTTATCCTCGGTCCTCATCTTTTACCCGAGAATTTAAGACGTTTAATATCTGAATTATATAACTTAGGTACTCCCAACGCTTTTGGAGCTGGGGGTTAATGAAAGATAGAGTTTATGGTAAGTCGAGGATCGTGATGACCTTCGGCAAATTGAAAGCGTGGCAGCAGAAATAAAGGTACACCCGGGCAAAGTTGTGCCGTCACAGAGGTCGTGCGGTGTAGATGCTTATCTTGCGTTCACGCAAGAAGAGGCCATTTTGAACACTTGTAGAGCCCCTTTTACACGAGGTGGAAATACCGAAATTTAGGTTCTAAAGCAAATATGATAAACTATCCTAAATAACACTTATATAATAGGGTTTTCTTTCTCCTTTCTATTCGTTAAATGTAGTAGGCAATAATAGCAACAGGGAACACTAATGTAATATTTGGGCTATATTTGTTGCAAAATTTCATGAATGCCAAAAAAAAATTTTTATAAGAATTTTTAATAGAATTTAAACTATTTCCATTTGTATTCATGAATAATTATCACTGGGTCCAGTATGAGCAACGGAAATTGAATCACCGTGTGCATGTATGTATATAATCTTTTTTATTATTTATAACCTGCTTCACTGACAAGGTGCTAAGTTACTTGTAAAATGGACGCGTATGTTTCTGACGTGAGCTTTCTAGCGTAGAAGTGAACTCTGCAACGATTGTCTTGGTGTATATTCGATCTATCATGTTGGTTTTGTACTAGGAAAGTGCTTCAAAGAGCATTTCCTCTGCCGGTGAATGAAGTGGCGTGGAATTGAACACTTCGGTGAGGATAAGGGTGGGGCGTAGGGGATTAGCCCCCCTCCCGCGGGAAACGGGAAATGATTAAATGAGGCGTGTCAAGGTCGCAGGCAAGGTAACTATCTTACCAGTGGTCGTGCGCAGTTCGTCCAGAGCAGCTGGCTCGGGAATTAAAAGACGGGGTGTACAAATTGCTCCGGAGTGGCAGTACATTTTTGGATACCTGGCCCATGGCAGTCTTTTGAAGAAGTCAGTTCACAGTTATTGCTCCAAATTTAGCTATACCATTTCCTGTTTCTTGTACTAAAGCAAAGAAACAATCATTTTAAAAACTCAACTCTGAGTAAAATGAAAAATTTTAAATTGCCAGTATCTTCATTTTTAATCTTATGCACTTACAAGTGCAATAATTGTATAACTTTCTACTTTCAGGGTAGGAGGTTTAACAGACAAATATTTTGTCTGTTAAAAGAGCCCATACGTAAGAATTGTTCAGTTAAAGACCTGCTAATTTACTTTATTGTTACTATGTACAAAAATAACTGAATGATTTAATAAAACCTAACACACAACTACAACAAGGAAAGAATTCGCCAAACAACTTTCTGTCCGTTCTGTAAACGACTTGTCCGATTTGCATGGGCGTTGTTTGTTAATAAATTTTATAATAATAATAATAATAATAATAATAATAATAATGATAATAACAGTACTCTTATTCGCCTACTTGGCGTGCCACTGTCAACAGTTCTCTTAACAATACTTGACAATGACAATAATAATATGAACGAGAACGATAATAATTTTATCTTTCCTTGCCACAAATTGGGCAGCCACTGTAAACAACTCCACGTGGTGGGATGTTTATCAATTTATAATAAAAATGATATCTAATTCGCCGTGCGTCGGCGTGCCTCTGAATACATGAGCATGGGCCTCAAACACTTTAAACCGTTTCAAAAAATTTGTAGGATCATGGAAACGGCAAAGCCGCCTTTACAGGTACGGTGAGTATCTCCATTGTGGGACACTACTGCAAATGATAACGCGTAAGTATCAATTTCAAAGCCACCATCACTGGCGCGCTGATTTATTTAATTTGTTTTCCTGAAATTAATTTCCTTCGTCAACCAACTTATCCGTGCACTATCCAATGAGATGTTCAATACATACACCAAAGAAACAAAACACACAAAAAAAATAATAACACAAAATATTGCTTTCACACAGATACAGTTAACATTTCAAAACTACGTTCATTCTGCGCGCATGTTTATTTTCCTAGCATGGCCATTCAAAGTTATCATTACCAAAAATAAATATTTTTCTAGTTAGAATTAAAATTTTAACAAGCTTGACCTTGCTATAGTATCCATGTGTTCACTCAGTTGAATCAAAGTAAGTGAATTCACTTCCCTGCAGATTCTGCAACGTTGGAAATTCCGCTGCCAATTACAACTCCATTTTCTCCCACTGCTGCCAGAGATGTGTATTCCATTTCACCAGCTCATTCAGAGGTCATTTGTCTCCATCATCAGGTACATTTTGGCTAAAACCAAATTTATTCCATAAATATGATTTTTTATTATTTTAATTTATTTGAATAAATTTGATTTTAGCCAAAATGTACCTGATGATGGAGACAAATGATCTCTGAAACGTTGTGAAACTCCAACCTGTAAAACTCCAACTTCGTTTTTCTTCAACTTTGTATTAAATATATTTTATTATCACATGATCTGATTGTCTATAGTTAATGGAACCTTTCTTTATGCAATGAAGAATAGACAATCAATACAAACTTATTGAAGATGAGAGCAGTGTGGGAAAGTTGCCCGTGCTCGCAAGCGGCTCTGTGGGCGCGCTTTGGCATGGCTGGAATAGATGCTGCAATCTATCTACTGGAAAGTAGAGAAATTAACTTTCGAAGAAAGCATAGTCTCAAGAGCGTGTCTTCACATTTCTAATTTTTCAGGAATAATTGACGGCTCTGGAATGACACGTAGTTCTTTGCGTATCTCACAACCTATGCAATGAGCCGATGATTCACAATTCATTTAAACAGAAAGAGAGAATGTCTGTACCAGAAGTTTCGTCTGAGTTGGTAAGCTCTTTGACTCTGTATGGGATCAAACTTTTAAGTAGACACATTTTAGCCCCGAGGCACAGAGTGAATACGGGTGAACACGAACAGAGCAGTTGTAGATAATACAGACATCGCCTATTGTTACAGCGTTAATAGAAATCTAACAACAGTTTAATTCTTATTTTGTTCTGATGGACTCTTATAAAATGGTCAGTTTTACCGTACTGGTACTGGACTCTCCGTAATCCTCATCAGGAGACGTAAATGGGAAAACAAAAACTATACAAGCGCAGGTGATGACAATAAAAACACTTGACTATTTTAAATTCAAAACAACACTGCAAAACAGCGGGGTGCGACTTAAAACATTTACGCGCAGTTTAGAGCAGAAACTATCCAAGTGATGTCGCTTGAATGGTTTCTGTACTAAGAACGAAATTCCACGTACTACTAGTTCTGATTTGTTAGTTTTCAGTAGTAAAATGTAGGTGCCAGTACTACCAATATTCTAACTTTTTTCATTCTTTTGCCCCTTGAATGGTTTCTAAAATAAGCTATTCTAAAGGAAAGTACCAGGTATTGGAGATGTGAATTCGGCCTCGAACGTGGTAAACAGTTTTTGTGTTCAAGGTAGAAAGTTCACTTTAGTCCTCTTGCATCAATCAGTTCATTCTAAAATCGTCTCCGAAGCCTCCCAAGAAAATTTTTAAATTAACAATCAATTTGCGTACCCTGATGTCATGTTGCTAAGAAAAGAGAGGAATATAATTGTCTATTAATATCATTTATTATCATTTAAAATCACTTAGAGTTCGAACTCTGACCTTTTCCCCCTGATCTTTATTATATTATGAAGTATTGGTTGTACTATATAGGATCTTAATGTGTCGTAATGAAAGGAATGTTTTCGATACATTGCAATATATTATAATACTTTTTTGGTATTTATGAAAAACCACGATAAATCTTTAAAAAAAAACAACTATAAACGATTTATCGCAAACGCGAGAAATTCGCGGGTACGGAGTGTGTGAATTTACTCATTATTTGGAAGAAAGGCATCTGTCCTTGGAGACTGCGCCGACGACGCCCAGAGATTGGACTTCCGGTAGCGAAGGGTCCGAAGCGCCAACCTTCCGCTGTGATGACTCAGGTCTCGGTCAACGCGTACTAAATTTGCGGTGAATAAAGGTTTTTGGCAGGTTTTCGGCAGAGTGTCGTAATGAAGGAATGTTTTCGATACATTGCAATATATTGTAATACCTTTTTGGTTTTTATGAAAAACCACAATAAATCTTTAAAAAAACCATACACTCGGCAGGGTTTCTTCAGTCCTTCCGATTTTCTAATGTGCCTTCCACCATTCTTGCGCCTCATTCCTACCTTGAGCATCACCATAATTGTGCGAAAATTAAGAAAATCTCACCCGCCCATGTTATTCTTGTAAGCATCTCTTAATTAAGCTAGGATCTCTACCATTTCTATGACTCTTGATTTACTAATCAGTTGTCTTTGTAAAAAATGACTTACTCAAGAGCGCGAACTTATTTTCTACCAATACAAATGTATATAACTACTATAACACGGTGTAATCGTATTATGAGGTATTAATGAGGTATCAATATCAACATCTCACTAAAAAAAACTGCAGTGTTCTTGTCTGTGCATGTTTGTTTTAGCTCTTTCAGGCATATTCGGATAATCATGTTCCATTTTATCGTGGGAGTAAGTCGAGTCCTTCAAGTAAAACACTAGGGAAAATAGTCTAAACCTATAGCCGATTTGACCTGTTTACAAGTTAGGACAGAGATTCCGGAGCTCAAAGAATCATGCGCAGATTCTACTTCTCCCCATTGTACGTCACACAGTTTTAACTTTAACAGTTTTTGACGTTAAATATATGAATACATAAATTTCATTCACCATTCCAGGTAAAGGTGGGGATGCACGAGCGAGCAACTAAGCAACTAGTCTAGCTTGGCCATTTTGATGCCGCATGTTGCTATTCTGATGCCCCTCAAAAGAGCAGGTTGTGGGAAGTATGCAGCGCTGACTGAGTTAAAACTTTTTTAAAGCTAGGTTTACAAGCGGAGATTGTCCGAGCTTCGCTGCGCCAGAGCGGGGAAATACTTGCAATTTCGTTTTCCCCATAAAGTGTGTCAGAGCACGAGTGATCTCAAGATCGACAGGGCAACCGGAACGCACAAGTCTTCTGAATAGGATTGCTTCTACTAAACGTAGTCTTACAGCAAACAAATGAAATCCAGAAGATATTCAAGGTGTCTGGGGAGGAAACGTCGAAACTTAGAAAATACGCTCTTCAGACAATTTTAAGCAGATTTTGTCTAATAAACTACATTCCGAATAGCTGAGCCGCAATGAGTCTCTCGAAAGTTGAATTAAAAAATGATTTCTATACAAAAATTTGCATTATAGAAGCATACAAACACTCCAAAAACGTAAATTGTTTATTATTTACGAAAAAAATGAATATGTTAATTCAGAAAGAAACAACCCAGAAATAAAAAAGTACCCAATTTACACATTTCGACTGCTTGCGCAATGCGACTGCTAATATTCGTTATTAATATGGCTTAGAGTTGTCCGGCGTATAGAGACGTATATAGCACACACAAAAAGTGAATCTAAACTCTATCCATACGTAGCTAATATTTTGGTTTTTATTTTATTTTTTATTTCTGTTACACGCACCCCAAAGCAACGATAATGATGAAAACGAGAGAAAATTAAGAGTCAGTTTTGAAACCTGCACGCAAAACGTGGCGGCACTGTCCCTTTCAATTTATCCCGTATCCTGAGCTGTCCGTCCACGGAAATGTAGGGGATCGACGACGAGAGAGATACTTCAAAGAAAATACATTTGCGTAATTTTGGAAAAAACCAAAGGAATCAGCAAAATGGCGTTTATGTCATCTTAAACTGCATTTAATACTATCTATACAAAAAATTTGAGTAAAAGATCGGAGCAGTTTTTGAGCTAATATCGTTTGAGCGTTTCTGAGAATGCGGAAATTTGAGCTAATTTTCACAGAAAAGTTTTGAGTTTTTTTGAGAAAGTTTATAGGACATACTTTGAAGTACATGTACTTACAAATGCCGAAACAGAGAGCGGCACGCGCAGCACGGCGACTTCGAGCGCTCCCCTGGTTGAAGCACCCCTTTCTATACTTCGGTTTTTATAACGTGGTGCGTCAGGGCCTGTCTTCACGATGGGATATCTCATGGCATTTCGTATCTTTCTGGGTTTTTCTCATGATCACATATCAAGCCGTGCCGTTGTGTCTAGCGGCATCTAGCGACGCGACCGAGAAAGACTCGAAATGTCACTAGATGAAGACAGGCCCTGACGTGCCAAGTTATAAAAACCGAAGTGTAACTATGCGACATCGATAACAAAACATCGATGTTAGCAAACATCTATGTTCAAAATTAAAACATCGATGTTGACAAAACATCGACTAAAAACCATCGATGTTTTGAAGCTGTTATGTTTTTCAACATCGAGGTTTTGATGCTGGTTTAGTAATCTCTACCATTATATTCGTGCAACTTGAGTTAATTTGACATATTTATCAATTCACCGAATAAGGATACGAGAAGAAGGAGCAGACCTTACGCCCACAGCGCATTTGTTGATCACTCCCTAATGTGCGAATTGAATAGGAGGAAAGAGGAATTGTAATGGCATGGAGGTCGTCTCGCGAGAGTGTTTGATCGATGAAGATAGTACAACAGCGTTCCAACACATGAACTAACAGTGTTACTATCAGTTATATTTCGTATTTTAACTTTTACAGTATTGTGATCATGAGAATTTTTCGTTCAGAAACAAACAACCGGAAAAGAAAAAAACATCGATGTTAAAAAACTATCGGCGTTATTATTTGTTATGTTTTGAAAACATCGACATCGATGTCGGTACCCGTGCTGTTTTTCACGGCAAGCCAAGCTCTAGCAGCGGAATCACAGTGTGTCATCTCGTGCGCGGGGGTTGCGACCGCGAGAGGCCGGCGCTGCGGCTGGGCCGTGGGAGGCGGCGGCGCACGCATCTCGCGCTTCATTTTACGGTCTCGCAGTCGGCGGCGCCCCAGGGGAAGCTCTCCTCTCCCCTTATTGCCCTCCTGTTCGTGCTGCGACCTTGGCAAGTGGTTCTCCGAGTTTGTGACTGTCTCCGGAATATGAATTCCAAACTGTAAAACGCCGTGTTCTTGGTTGCGGAGATTTTGAACGATGAGAAACCTAGTTTTTGTATAATGTTGAAAAACATTACGTGTGTTTCGTATTCAAACTAGTTCTGAACAATTTTGGGAAGATGGAACCATTCGCAATCGGTTACTTTTCTCAATAGGTTACGTTCAAAGGTAGGTATTCCTCACGTGTTCGTCATCATAGTATTTTCCACTGTAAATTGTAAACATACTTGCGCGACAACCCGTTATTGGCCAGGGCCTACCAGCAGCGTCCCGGCCTCGTGGCCATGAGTTTTAAGGGGTACGTATGGTTAGCACGAAGACATCCTCACGCCGCATTCTACTTTTCTCAACCTGAGAAGAGCAGAATCTCACCGTCACGCAGCAACATATACTGGGACATTGCAAGGAAAACGCACACTGTAACCTTGCCCGATCGGGGATCGAACCCGGGGTCGCGTCATAGAAATCGAGCACGTTGACCAATGAGCTATCCGCGGGAGCTATAAATGTAATATCTATATATTATATACCGTCTCTGTATAATACATTAAGAAAAGATGACGGTTTTGTATCATTTATAAGAAACTACCGACAAAAAAATCGTAAGTGTGCTCCTGCAGGAAAGGGTATTACCTCCCTCAGAGTGATTGGTATATAAATCTGAGTTGACACACTTCACTTGGCTCTGTCTTTTGGGGAAAGGTTTTTTAAACGATAATGGCGTTTATCCATCCGAAGATAATAGTGCATCTGGAACGAAAAGAAAATTGTATACAAAAAAAAAGTTAAGCTATTGGATAAATTAATGTGTAAGAAAGATTAACGTATAAAAATTATGGAAGAAAAATATGGAAGTGTTAAGCAAATCCGGAAAAATATTTACTTAATCATTTACAATTACATTTAATGTAGTTGTAGATGATTTTGCGGCATAATTTTCGAAACTAATTGAGAATGATCTTATATTAGGATTAGAGAATAGCGTAGAAGAAAAACTTACAGGTGATCTTGATACATTACTAGGAAAATCCGGCAGACGCTGTCATTTAGGAGTTAATTAACGATACAGATTCAAAAATCCTGCTGAATGTGTTGCGGGTTGCATTTGACGTAAATATTCAGTTTTGTTCAACAGCGCCATGTAGTGGAGTTACAAATGATTTAAGATGAACCTTCTCGGTGAAAAAACACGTAGAAGTGCGAACTTTCATGGAGATTTCATCTCACGGTGTCGGAGTTTAGCTCTTATATAATAAAAATGTAGCTTGACTAAACATTAACTATTCGCGTCATCAATACCTTCAAGTATTTCTTACGACGATTATAGTTTTAAAATTGCAATATTACCAGTTCATATCCCATATGCAGGTAACATACAAGGCCATTGGATGTTGAAAATTTTTGAAGGGGAATATAACATTATCAGCTACTACGATTCATTGGTAAGTCCAATGTCAGATACTGTAAGAACATATTTGAACAAAGTTACACATGAACGAAATGAAGTATGAAAGACATTTCCTGCACATGAAAATACTTTTAAAATAGTTTACAGCGTCGGCGACGCCACATTCAGCTAGTTAATATGTGAGAAAGTTCGGCAGCTTTGAATTCATAAATGTCGTGCTAGCCAGAAAATGATTTGTCGAAGAAAGTTATTTTCAAATATTTGGAGCTATTCAAAGATGAGAGGATTATTTTGATGAGATTTTGGAGGCTTAGTTTAGGGAAGAGGAAAAGACAGTTGATAACTGAATGTGTGAGATACGCTTATCAAAACTTCTATTTATTTTTATTATGGATGGTTCACGGAGAAAGACAAAAACGCAATCATGAACATTCATTTTCATGCAGATGCACGATGCGAAATATTTGGAGATAAAGAAGGTTCTAAACATGCTTTATCCAAGCATGAGGATGAATGTGAATCCTCACATTAATGTAATTCTATGCTTAATTAAATTATGACCCCAAAACTGAATACACTTTTTCGTTCATTGGTCGCGTTATCTTAATTAGTTTGCCCTGCTTACACCTCTCTACGGCGAAATCTTCGCACACCCACGTCCGTGTGTCTATTTGTAACTCGCGCTTGTCGGGTCATTGCGATAAAGCTTGGTAAAGCCTCGATTACGCCCACGGAGTAGTGAAAGCGTTGGGCGGTCCTGACAGACGTGTGGAGGCGTATGGCTGGCAGTTCTTTGCCATTTGATTAGATGCCGGCGCTGATATTGAAAAGGCGCTTCGCGGTTTTTTACAAGGCGAAACAATAAACTAAAAACAATAGAAGGCGTCTTCATTGAAATTCCCAACTGCAATGTGCGGGATATCTAAACCTACTTTTCTTGCCCTCCTTTTTGTGATAAAGCCGATTAGTTCTAGTTCTAGTGTTTATTGTATGGTGATATGCTAAGAGTTACAATGCAAAGTAACGCCTAGTGATAGTTAATTTGAAACAGTGGTTTTAGATGGCCGTTTCTGCGGGGTGTAGAATTTATAAATAGACTTGTTGAGCCTCGACCCACGACACCAAATTTTCACGAGCGCTGATTGTGAAAGGTTATGATTTTAAGATTCCTTCAATTTAAGGATATATTATTTTTATAAGAGGTACCTTTTTCATTTGAGGATTGTTTTTTACGAAAAAAAATAGGAAATATTTAAGTTAACTGTTTTGAGGAACATACACTTACGAGTCCTATGACAAAGAATATATTAACTTCATGCGTAGATTTGAATTTCAGATGCATTTTTGGCGTTAAAAGATAAAAGTATTAAATAAAAAACGTTTGCCTATTCGGTAAACCACATCTTTCAACCATCGATCATTGTAGACAAGTAAAGTATTTTTCTCGTGAAGCAACTCTTGATTATTTTCTAGAATACCATAGATTATTTAGGAGTAGAAGTGTAAAGGTGGCTTAAAACTGTTTCGTGAAGTCAGTTCCTTTGCATTGGAAAATGTAGAATTCCTCTGAATAGCATAATTTTTGTTATAAAAATAATATAAATGTTTGTAATACTTTTATATTTATATCGTGATTTGTTGATAGAAATTACAAACTTGCAGTTAAATGACTTTATTTAAATCGAAAAAAAATAAAACCTACGTTATTGAATTGAAGGACGTCTCTAGAGAGTCATATAGTCATAGTTCATCAGGAGAAATAAAAAAAGATAAAGTTTACATCCACAATCTCTCGACACAGTAAAGAACAAATATTTTCATACTAAAGGGTCATTTATTACAGCATTATCACAATACTCACACAAAATACAATAATAAATATAGTGAATATGATAATTCAATTATATTTTGACGGAAATGTGGCAAAGTACTATCTAGAGTCAAGCTCTTCAATTGTATTACTTCTTCTTTTAGTTCAGCAATACAATCCATACAAATTTAATTCAATGGCCTGTATGAGGTAGTCATATTCATCTTTTTCTTGATTAAAATATTACAATTTCCTAAAGATGCATTTCACCCTATTATCAACATATTTTATTTACTGTAGGACAACTATACAAGTATCTTTTACAAACACACTTCCACGTATCACACCTCTCTTTGTCCTCATTTTATGTTAGAGGGATGGTTATTTTCACATTAGGGTTGATGCGTGGTCGCCGTCTTTTCAAATGTGATACGTCCCCGAAAGTGTCATTTCCGGAGCCTCCCTTTATCCCTTGCAGCCGCAGGCCATGCGTCGACTGTTTCCGCTCCGTCTCCGGGCAGCACTTCGCGAGATTGGTCGATCAGGGAAATGCACAAGAAGGCGACAAGTGCGAGACGAGATGCGTCGGAGCATTCACCTGGAAACTTCTTCGAGGGACAAGGACGGGCGTGTCACGGGAGTTGTCACAAGGAAGTAAAGTACACGTGAATTTAATCCGTTGTGGAATGTTTCTTATTCACGTTGAGGGGGAGCTTCCTTGATGCGTATATTTCCAGTGTCTGAAGGAGTTCTGTTTCTTTCCAAAAGGCAGGAACATCTTAACTTCAAAGGTGTTAAAAAACCCTAGGAGGGATTAATAATGTTGCAGTGGTGAAGCGGAGTTATTTAGCTCCAAAACTTGCTTATGGCAACTGTAAATGCAGAAAAATGAAAGGATTTCAAATAGTTTTGACTCCGGCTCTGATACGTTTCTAATTCCGATTGCATTGTGTGTGTAAATCAGTGTTCGTTCAATAAATAATCTATTTTCATTAGATTAAAATTACTAACAAGAAATAAATTTCATTCCCGATGAAAATACATAAACTACGCAATAACAAGCGTATATTTTTATTCTCAAAGTTTCAAATAAATAAAAAACAAGCAAAGGATAACATGATCTGGATTTTGAATAAATCTGATTTATTCAAAATTGTTTTATATACAACCAATTACGTTTTTTTTATTCACAAAACAGTAACCTTTTCCCGTCGCAGATGAATTAATAAGAAATTCTCTCTGAACGATTTCTTTTTTTCACAATTGTCTAGTGAACATTGCTTGAGAAAGGCATCCTTCTCCCACATTATCCCGAATTGTATAAACACGGGCTGATTTTTCAAAATTATTTTATTTCGACACGCGGAAACAATAATAAAGTAAGATGTCATCAATATGTTGCCAAAGACTAGGGCTTGATGCATAGTGACAATTTTATGAAATAATGGTACTTCCATACTTTCCTAACGCAATTTTCACCTGATGTTGATCCTTTTCACAGAACGTCATCTAATTTTTAGAACACTTTTGTTGCTTTCCGTCATTTCGGTAAATCGTTTTACGCTTGAACTCGAAGGTGAAAGGCCAGGAATGTAATTTACCCACACATCATTTGCAGTATTATTAATATTTGAAAGTGTCATTGAAATAATTAGTTCCGGAATTCTCTTCATGTTTTCTTCTTGTTCTTTGACTCTCTAGCGCTTACACAATCAACTCATTATAAATGACAGTAATTAGTATGTTAATTGGGAAGGCAGTTAAATGCGACAAATTCGGATAATAGACGCCAGCTAATACGATCATTTTGAAAGAACAATGAAGACTCTCCGATCTTCAGTAGCATAAACACATCGGTAAGTCGCATAAGCATTGGAATCGTTCCCCGCTCCCTTGTTGCTCCATCGATGGGCGATCAAGAACAGCAATTGAAATTCTTGTTACTGGTAGCTTGGAAATTAAATCAATTTATATTGCTATTTTTGCATAAGAACCGATTGAGCGATGGGTAGTGGAGAACAATAACAATTCAATTGAACCGATTGAGCGATGGGTAGTGGAGAACAATAACAATTCAATTGAATTTGTACGAATATTATTAGTACGGAAACAGAAATGAGGGTCTTATATTATTGTATTTTACAGCGAGTCGCAGGATAACGCATGGGCCAAGACGATCATAGTTTATTAGATTATTAGTACCTTGACTCCGACATTTGAAATAATTGCAATATAGCTGTGAAACATATCTTTGGTAAAGAAATTAATATATTTCTTGAATGACATGTTTGTAGCTTTCAGTAAATTGAAGTCCCGTTAAAGACAATCACTCGGCGGCCGGTAGATTCACTGGGCCCATGTGTTAAATCGCCAATGATATGACACATATTTGAAAAATGGTGTCGTTGCTTCAGATCACGTAAAAACTATGAACATCTTGGGGCTTTTTTTATGTTTCACGAATGACTGAATGGTTACAAAATTTGTACTTCGCATCTCATTGAAGTCCTCATTTGCTTCGTGGAGATGTTCCGGAGCAGACCAAGTTTCCTTGGGGGGCGTGAAAGGTACTGCGTCTCGCTGTGCGGCGGCGGTGGCCACGTCGATCGCTTATCCGGCAGGGGAGGCTTATCGCGCGTCCGGCGCTTATCGCCCGATCCCCCCTCTCCGCCCATCTTCCCGGCCCCGACCGTCCGCTCCCCTGCCCTTCCGCCCCCGCTCTCTCCGCCCCGCCCCTTCTCCCCGCCCCGCCCCTCCTCCCGGCCCCGCTCCTGCGCCCCGCCCCTCCTCCTCGCCCCACCCCGCCCATTTTCCCTACCCCGTTCCTCCTCCATCCCCGCACCCTTCCCTGCCGCACCTACACCCATCCGTCATCCTCCGCCTTTTCTCCTCCCCGCCTTCTCACCCCTTCCCTCCCCCGCCACCCCTCTGCCAGCCCCCCGTCGGCCTCGCCCATCCTCCTCCGCCTCCTCGCGCCTCCCCTCCTCCCTGCCTCATCCCTCCCATCCTCCCCGCCTCTTCTTCCTCGATCCTTCTCCCCGCCTCTTCTTCCTTGACTCTTTTCCGCGCCTCTCTGCCCCGAGGGCTCCTCGCCCTGCCCCGCTCCGCCCGTAGAGGCGGGCGCTGGAGGCGGCGTGGATGCGCTCCCCTCCTCGGCGGCCGCCCGTCCCCTCCCACTCCGCTCGCGGCCGCAGAGGTGCGCAGAGTCCGCCGAGCCCTTGCGCCTGACCTGATGCCCTTCCGCCATCCGTCTTCCTGCCCGCCGGCCTGCGGCGTGCTCAGCCCCCTGCGTGCCAGACTGCTCGCGTGGCGGTGTTGGGTGCAGCTGCAGTGGCGAATGCAGGCTATCTCGTTTGCGAGCGAATAGCCAAACCAGATTTTGGAGTCTCCTCTTCGACACACTAGGACGCTTCAACAGCAAATTTGATGTAGACCGTTTTCTGTATAGGTAGATCAGAATATTAAGTCTAAATAAATAGTTTAATCGTTTTTGAAACATGATAAAAATAACGTATGCACAATACTATATATTGCCAAAGAGAACGAAATAAATTCAGTTGATCTAGATAAAGAAGGACTGAAGCATAAATTATCGATTTTACGGAAAATGTTCTTGCACTGTAGAAATCTTGTAAAAAGCCCTCTCCAGGAGACTAGTTAAACGTCGAGCAAATTATCTGTAATAAGGTCAGTCGTAGTTGAAATTCTCCACCCAGGGATTAATTTCACTGTAGTGAGTTTAGATCAATTCTTAAATATCTTATCCAACAAAAACTTTTTGGAACAAACGTTTTTGTTCTAGTCCTCTCTTTCCCGGGACTGATTTTTTCGCTTAATTAGTGCTGGGAGTTTAATTTGTTTGGCAATTAGCTGCCGCTTCCCTGACCCGTCGGCGCGTTTTGTCAGGCGACGTTTTAATTAGCCTCTGCGGTTGCATTGTGCACTTGAATGGTATCCCCCCCCCGACTCCTGCTGGACTTTACTCTTTACAACCCCCCCCCATCGCCGCCGCCACCACCTCCACTTGCACGAACCGGGAGAGGTGGCCCAATGCATCAACTTAAGTCACTGCAGAGTCTTTGGCCGGGATATCCTTGGTTCGAGTCCCGACAGTGATAAGATTTTCGACACTAGCTAATCAGCTGGGTCGCATTCAGTCGCTCTCTGGGGGACAGTTCTAGAGTCCGGCTGCTCAGATCGGTAGTTTTCCGTGGTTTCTCCGATCAACGCCAGGCGAATGCCGCAGCAGTATCCTAACAAACGGCGCGTGATCTTCCCTTCCTCTTCATTGTTCTATCCTCATCACTTACACACACAATTAAACTAACATGCACTACACTACCACACATGCTGGAAGACCTGTCGGGAGCTTGGAGCTTGTCCCGGCTGGGGTGGTGCCCCGCTTCTGGGAGATACCTGGTTGAGGAAACCCCGCTAGCCGACGGTTGTTTGGCGCCGGATCTCGCCATCCAGCGGGAGATCACGCCACCTCCCGAGGAAAGCATGCACTACGCTTACGGGACTAATGACCTCTGTAATTGACACGCCTGGAACCACTAACAACCAACCAACCAACATGCACGAACTTCTTGGAGTGTCCAAAAGTCGATGGTTTCCGGGCCGAGTCAATGCTGTCCTTAAGACGTTGAGTCTTAAACTGTGTTCTAAACGTTTCCATGTCTCCTGCAATGTTCTTTAGGGCAAATGTGAGGTTTCTGAAACAAGGTCCTCGGAATAGATGTGAACACTCCTTGGTACGTTTAAAGTGTACGGTTCATTTTATTAAAATCCACACAGAATTTCCGCCACATCAACTCACAGGAGATAGTATAGACCAACCAGCGAACCCTCCAATAGGCAATCGACTCCCCTTTCTCCACAATTTACTCCTTAATCTGGCTGGTATAATATTACGAAATTAAGAATCATCCAATCAGCAATTCTCAAATATCCAGCCTTTCACTTTATAATCAACATCCCTTTAATTCTAATTTGTACAATAAAGGACCTAAGTTACGTAAGGAAGTGTGTAATGTAATTTACTAGCAGCAAAATACTAATTTCTTACCAAGTTATGAAATGTGCTTACATAGCTTAAATCAAATCCCACAAGTACTCAGTCTGGGACCAACATCCCTTCCCGATGCAACAGCCGCAGGAAACGAGACAAAAACATAAACTATTTGAGATTGATTCATGAGATATTTGAACAAGCGACCAACTAGACCGGAATAAGCAAATTTAATGTGTAATTATAAGTATTCGGAACGAAAGTAATGATTGGGTGAAAAAGGCTGCAAGAAATTTATTATCGTAGTATGGAACAATTAAGAGGCAATATTCCGTCAAAGTGTCGCTAATGTGCATAACAGCTCCTTTCAAAGTCTGGCACATGAAATTTATCCATGCATTTTATATCGCTGCAGTTTCGTGTGGAATGCTATTCTGCATACATTTGTTCGTTTACAGACCAGTTTGTGATACAGAGATAGGATATTTCCTTGTGGAAAATGCGTCTGAAAACGTTTAGTTAGTGGAGTGTAAAGAAATCTATGGATATCGTTATGTAATTCTGCGAGCAAAAAAACCCGGCGAATTACGAGCTGAAAAACTCACATTACAGTGTCCTGGTAAAGAAAAATGGCGTTAGTCCGGTTGCTAAATTTAGGAAAAAAGTCCTGTAAAACGTGGTGTAGCCAGATTCCATGTTTTGTGGGTCTTTGATACCGAAAACGTCCGTCCGTCTGTCAGAGGAAAACGGTAGCGGCTAAACCGTTCGGCCGATTTTCTCCAAAATTGATATTCCCCAATCGATCGTCAAAATTACAATATTGATGATAGAGATTTTTCTTTTTTAAATGGAAGCTGTTTTATAGAAATAGATCTTCGAAGAAGTTAAAGTACAATTTTTGGAAGAAATACTTAGTTTTCGCGTACCTAATTTGCTGCTTGAAGTTAATATAATTTGTAAAAAAATTTCTCAAATTATTTCCAACTCTCCAAATTATTTCTTTAATTTTTTTCCTCGGATAGAGCGAAAAGTGCTTAATGGTGCTGTCCCGATCTCGGTGAAACTTTGTTTTTTCGAAAATTGCTAACAAAACATTAACATTGCAAAACAACAAGATTGATATTAGAGATTTTTTCTTTGACGAAATCTATTCTTGAAAATTAGATCTTGACATAAAGTAAATGAAAATCTCTGAACATTTGTGTTGGCACATTGGCATCAAAAAGGATTCATACTTGGCGCCGTGGCGGGAGATTGGTTTTTAATAACAATCTTTGGCCTTTATTACTAGCTCAGAATTTGCATTTTAAACGTACCGAGCGGATATATAAGGTTCTTTGTTTTAGTAGTAATAGCATTCGACCTAGCGGTCTGCTCGTAATAGTTTCATCTCTCTTCGCAAGGGAGCAGCACCGGCCGGATTCCACTCCCAAGCACTCTGGTGCAGAGAAAATTATTTAGACACACCAGATTTCCGTTTTTTAAACCAACGAAAGCATTGTCGCCAAATTCAAACGGCGAAACAGGCTTTTCAAAGTAGTCGCTCCGCCCAGAGAACGAGCTTCAGTGAGCTCGCATTAACGTTCCGTGAGAACAGTTTAAGTTAGCAAAGTTGGCACCCATGCCGCCTTTTACAAAACATTTCAAGGAACAAACGCTTTTTCCGCGGGAAAACGCGCCAAAGGCAAGTGTGAAATTTTGTGCAATTCAAATTAAAGAAGGCTACTGTTTTCATGTGAGAACGAGGTAAAAAGGTGAACGATTTATTCTATGATTGCTCATTTCTTTATATTATCTTCTAATAAGAGGGGTACACTGTGTCTTTTCAGAGACGAGCGAGCGAGCTTACCATAACGTTCGTCTCGTCAAAATCAACTGATGCGCTCTCCCGACCTGAATATTAACCTACATCTGAATCTGAATAAGGAGCTATATATCGCCGCGTTAACAATTTGAAAATTGCAAATGTAAATTTTCAGCAAATTTTAAAGCGTCGGAGACAGTTGGGTTTTCTTGAAAGTGGTCCCTTAAAAGGGGGAAATGAAGAAAATTGTCAATCAAGGACTTTTTGGTGGTTGCAGAGAGAGGTGGTCTCCTCTTAAAGGTACGATTTTTTTAAAACGCTAACAAAATACCCATCGTTACCGCAGCTTACTTCACATCCAATCCTTGTGAAAGAGGGAAAAGGACAATTTTATATAAACCATGGTATTTAAGATTATTGTTTTTCATGTAATTGGCTGAAATTTGATTATTAATATCATTTACTTTAATTTTATTTTACAGTACATTGCTATTAGATTAAAAATTTAATCTTACGCACTACTACTGGCCTCTAGCGAATCTATTACGCACCAGTTCTACTGCACCGCTTCTGGCGTCGAGGAAAAATGTATTTGAAAATTTGCTCTTTGCGTCAGGCGAAAAATAATGATCATGGTGCATGAAAACAAAAAAATATTATTTTAAGTATTTATTTTCCGCAATTGTGTTACATTAATCTTTAACAAACTTTGTAAGGTCACTGCAACTATTCTGAAGAAGTCTCTGTAAAAGATTCTATTTTTGAATTTAATAAGTGTTGGAGTGGATTCAGGTACTACTTTTTGTGATATGAATGTCGGTTGCATGTCATTGAATTCACTATTATAAGTATAGTGATTTGTTTCAGTGCCAAGGAAAAAAGATCTTTAGTGGTCTTTCAGAGAGGTTTTACTAAATAATATTGTAGTTTTTCCAGTCATGGACAATTGATCTTCAAGAATGAATGCGTTTTGTGGCAATGTTAGAAGTTATTTGTTTCAAGAACAGATAATAATGTAAGAAAATATTATTGGAAATGATCGTGATGCATGAAAACAATAAAATGTTATTTAAAATATTCTTTAAATTATTTATTTTCCGCATTTGTGTTGTTTTAATCTTTACCAAACTTTGCAAGGACTATGCGACAATCCCGAAGAAGAGTATGTAAACAATTGTATCTATTCATATACTACTGTTTTGTGGTATCGATTGTGGTTACATGCCATTGAATTCACTTTTATTTAGTATTGGCACCCGTTTCAGTACCAAGAAAAAAAACGATCTTTTTTGGTCTTTCAGAGGTGTTTTACTAAATATTATAGTAGTTTTTCCAGTCATGGACGATTAATCTTGAAGAATGAATGCGTTTTGTGGCAATAATGGAGATTATTTGTTCTAAGAATAGATAATAATGTAAGAAAATATACTTTCCAAGCCCTTCTATTTTGCTGCTTGATTACTACGCGTGGTAGAGAGAACGAAGAAATATGAATATTTTATGCAGTGGAATAGTTTGCGTGTGCGAGACTTAACATACCGATATTTCTACCACGATTTACTGATAAGTTTATCAACTGCGTAACGGAAGTTCCCTTGCTTTATTTACCTTTCCTTGGTTACATGCTTGGAATGATAAGGCTGATTTCATTAATTAATGAACGCTGCCACCTGTTCGAAGCACTGGGCGGAATACTATAATCGTGCTACACGCTGTAAATTACATCTCTGAGTATAATGACTTTTTTGACTGACTTATCTCTCCCCTTTGTTGCATAGTGTGATCTTGAAAATGTTGGGACATGACAAACGTTGGTTTATCGTATGTCGGGTAAAAACAAAAATATTACGGAATATATATTGTTAGGTAATTGCCTAACAATATATCGTGTTTTATGATAGTAAGTTTAAATGATATTCGTACAGTTATATTACTGTTCCTGGTGATCATTAGAAACAAACGAAGAATGTGAAAATTGTGTGCGTGCGTGTGTGTGTGTGCGTGTGCGTGTGTGTGTGTGTGTGTGTGTGTGTGCGTGCGTGTGTGCGTGTGCGTGCGCGCACCTAGTTTGTGTAAGTCACAAACGTTTTCCTTAAAGTTTAAATTTTCTGTGCAACTTTTTACGATTTTTCTAACCGTATTTATATTGTATCAAAAAAAGTTTGACAGGAACCTGAGAGCCCGGTGAAGAGTTGAATTTTATAAATGAGAGATAATAAAATGCTAAGAAACCAATTTTTAATATTTATTTTATATACCAACCCATGTCTGAATCATTAACTCTAAACGTTATTTTATTCGCAAATAAATCACATTATAGATTTACGAATGTAAAATATATCGAGGTTTCATTTTGTTTTGACGATTGTGATTATTAAATGTCGTCAATGGTGGTCAGTCGCGCTCCTCGAATTCGTAGTGGCCAATCGTCAACCCGCGCGACTGGACAACGGAATGGACGACGTCGGGAACACAAATGATCGTTTCCGCACGGATCTCTATACAATCAAGCAATGAAAAAAATAATAACCTAAATTCGTTGCTGATTGAAATCTTTTTTATACGAATGTAGGAGCAAGAGAGTCAAACGTATGTAACATCCATGTTTTGATTAGCTGGTTTTTAATAAAAATAAATGTGGAAATGACGCAGTGATGAAATTGTATGTCACAATGTATCTCATATTTAACATTCGTTTGATTAACGTCAAGCGGGAAAATTAATGATACTCGCCAGTGATGAAACGTTTTCTAAATGCAATTGAATGAAGAAATTTGTTATAAAAGAACATGTCAAGATGAAGGAAAACATAATTAATTAGAGAAAAACGGTTAAGTTGAAAGCGCGTACGTAAGTGCTGTTAATATTCCAAGCAAAGTGGTAAATTTCTAGCTTGTAAGCAGAGAGTTTCCGCCCACGAAAAACAAGCGCAGTTACGCACACATTTTGTTTGTAATTTCGGCGCCGGAAAGATAACTAAAGCAGCAACAGTTGACGGATCGTGTTTTATGCTAGACTGAACTTTTATGCTAAAGTGAATACTGTATTATAACTTATATTTGAGTAGCACCACGTTCGAAATGTCATAGGGTACCAGAGAAGTTAACGGGAGAAATAACGATATGAAACATACTGAGATTGCTTTTTATTAAAAGTGAGTAATGCGAATAAGAAATTTAGGTAAGATACTGATTTTGTTGACAATGTTAACATTAATAACATTAATAAAAGTAATAATTGTGCACAAATGGGTATTATTCTTGTTGCAAGATTTTAAAAAAGTTTTGACATTCCAGAAAATACGATGAACACCTTTTAATTTGATACTTACATAATAATTTGGTATTGTATTAGGAGCATCTATTCAAGCAATAAAAGTAAATTAGTTTGATAGAAATGAAATTATTTTTTGTTCTTTTCTACTCTAGTTTTGAAAATGTGGGAAATATATACCTGCATACTTTGGTCATGGTCACAGGCTTTAATAATAAGTTAGTGAATGCGCGTACAAACAAATAAGAAATCTGCCTGTAATAGATGTGACAAGTAACAATGTATGTATTTGCCATTTTGGGTAGATAGTCCGAGTTTGCTGACCAACTAACGGTGTCCCTCATGCTAGGACCTAGTTTAATTCCCAGGCTTAGGAATAAGAGCAACATGTAGCGAACATCACGTATTCTTTTCACCGTAACTAGCAAGATCCACCTGCCTGAGCTTTCCTTCGTCACACAGCTACAGAAACTGGGACGATTTTAGTGGAAAGCTACAACTCTTACCTTTGCCTCGACCGGGAGTCGAACCCGGGACTACACCACGGGGAGCTAATGCGCTGCCCATGAACCATTTTAGAGGTCACAACAAATAACAATAAAATCTTGAAATGTGGCGATAAAATCATGAAAAGTGCTCTACGAAATAGTGGCCTGATATGAATCGTCGATGGCGTCTATCGCCACACGTCAGAGCTCTGGATGCGCGCTGAAGGTCTCTTGGGAGGACGTGGAGAAGTGAGAAAAGAAAGAGCTGGAGGACGCCCGCATTTGACGCGTAAGAGATTGAATCCGCGGCGGAGGCGAAGGAGGGCTGAGAGGGGCTCAGGAGCTGATGGCGATGGGAGCGCGGTGAAGTATTCTCTCTCATCGATCTTGCTATGTCCCTTCCTAAAACCCATTTGCCGACGTCACAGTAGATGTGTTGCTTCAAGTTTCACCACCATCCATCAACCCGGTGACATGACCGTTTCGCAACGATCATCATCGAAAATTCTATTATTACTCGTAGTATCATTTCTGAATGTGTTTTCACCCTTCAGGAATCGTGATTTGTCCTATCGTTTCGCTCTAGTAAGAAACCATCTCGGATCACGCCTCTCGAGAGCCCAAGCACTACCCTAACAAACAGGCCAAGGACAGCGCGCGATATGTCATTCCTCTTCCTTGTTCTCTCTTCTCTCCCTTTACTTACACTCACGTGCATTGTATGGCGGCAGATGGGTGTCCAGTCGGAATCTTAGATCTTGTCCCGGTTGGGCGCGGTGCCTCGCTGGGGGGGGGGGGCGATCCCCGCAAGCAGTCGTGGAGGTCAGTGTTGGGTCTCGCCATCCACGGGGGAAGAACACCGCACTAACGAGACTAATGACTAGGGGGCGGATTTTATTGCCTAAAACTTCCAAAAATGATCAAAAATGCTCTTAATTTTTTTTAAAAATGCCATAAATGCAAAGAAAAAGATTTTGAAGTGCGTAAAAAAATTTGATCAAAACCACTTCAGATGAATAACTCAAGCTGTTGGATATTTACTGATGAAATCAAGGCTTCTTCCTTTTGTTTATGTGAAATCAGATTTCTAACTTTCGGTTTGGACTGGACTGTTCTTTACAAGGAAATCACTGTCTTTATATATTTCAAAATCGGCTGAACCGACATTGGCACTGATTGATAGGCGTCACAGGAACCTTAGATTACATACCCACAAATGCTGACATTACAGTTTCTGAGCGAAGAAATCGAATAGATTACTCAGGAATTCTATTGTCTGAAAAAATTTGCTGCATCTCGTAAATATTATTCCAAGAAAGTACAATTAAAATTATATTAAATTCGAGGAAATCAGAAAAAAATGCTTTAAAAATGACGGGAAAGGGTAAAAATTGACTAATTTTACGAAATTGACGAAAATTGAAAAAAATAAAAACTTATAAAATGTGTCATTTCCTTTTGTTATATCATAAAATGAATTTCTATACTAAATGGCATTGTTCTAAAGTGAAAAGGAAAAAATGACATTTCATTAAAATCCGCCCCATACTAATGACCATAGCAGCTGACGTGCGCGGAAACAAATCAGTCAGATCACGTCTTTTCTGTACCATGTCCAGAACGGCCAAGTGTCGTTTTGCGTGTATGGACTGAGCGGTCGTTTGTTCGTTTTGCTCGAACGTGCCCCTACGACTGAACAGCGCGCACTCTGTCTATTCTCTTTAAATGATCTCCAACACCGTCGATTTATTCTCATTTATGTTCTCTCCGAACATTTCCATTCAAACTAAATTTCGCAAAAAACGTGTCTTGGCATTTTCTATTCTTTCCGTAGCCGTTTCTGCAAAGCATTCTCCATCTTTTCCTCTTAGCAACATCCCCGAACGCTGACCTACTACAGTTGCTTTCAGGAACGTCTCATTTCCACCACCGCTTCTCCACAATGTTCAAACACTTGTTCTCGGCTAACTACTGGAGTGCTGCTGCAGCCATAACTTCCGCCATGGATCTTCGAAATTGGCTCGCAATTATCTCGACTTTACTAACATGCATTCTTTGCTTGTGGGTATTCTGCGTCATTAAACCTCTCCCCAATTCTCGACCTACGTCGCGAGTACTATCATCTTAACAGCAATCTCGATGGCAAGCATATCCAACGTCATCAGCCATTGTTCCACAGTGTCACTCGCCTGGGCTCTCCTCTCCGTCTACCCTACCGGTAGTCGCCACAGCCTCCGTTGTGGAGCCCTGGTGCTGCGGTCGTTCCGGACACCGTTACTCGCACTCGTCTCGCCGGACACCCCCCAGCGGCGCCGCCGCTCCGTCCCTGACCCAGCCTCCCCTCGACACACCCACACGGTCGCTTCCCTTCCACCCCTTCGCAACGGGATCCACCCTGACCCGTCGCCATGGGTCGTCGCCATGGGTCGTCGCCACGGGCCGTCGCCACGCCCAGTCATCGCCATGACCCTTCGTCATCACGAACCGTTGCTTGTCCCATCCTGCCCCCTTCTCACCCACTGTCCCGCCCCGCTCCCATTCCCGCCCCGCCCTGCCCTCTGGCCTCATCTCGGCCTGCTCGCGCCTGGCGGCGCGCCGCAGGGGGCAGTGGGGACACGAGAGCCGGCGATGGTGGCGCCGCAGGGGTCAGGCGCCGCCGCGCCGCGCCGCGCCCTGCCCCGTCCCTCCCCTCCCCGCCCCCACCCCTCTCATGGCCATGCCCCGCCACCTCCGCCCCGCCGCGCCACGCTCCCGGCCTCCCGCAGCTCGCACCGCGCCGCGCCGCGGCGTGGCGGAAGCGAAGCGAAGGCGGAAGTGGAGACAGCTCATTCGGTCGCGCCAGCAATTTTTCCACAGTCTCTTACTGTATGGTATTAATGATAAGAAAGATAATTGAAATGTCTAGAATAAATATTCCTTTCTTTTTCTATTAATTCGCTGGGTTTTGTTGAAAAAGTAGTGACTAAAATATTTCTTCTAATAAACTACCGTAATTTTTGAAATGGATATTTTGATAACAAGAAAAAAGAATACATGTTTTTATCTTTTTTATCAGAAGTAAGTTCAATTTCATATCCGAAGAGCTTGGAAAAATAACAAGACACGCTACATCATCCATCGCAAGTCTAACGCTGTTTGTACAGGTTGTCTCAATCATAATATCTCAATTTAAAGCAAAGTGTGGGTTATTTTGTTACTATATGTTTTCTACAAGGTTTTGAAAGGCTTTTGTCAGTAACAAGATGACACACACTTTGACCAAAATTCAGATTTGACATTTAGGAATATCTCGAGGCTTGCTGGGGCTGGTGAGGTTTAATTTGTTACCATCTCAAGCCCCTTTTTTATACTTAATTGAACGCATATCATATATTGCATGTAAATTACGTACACTTAATCTTGATAAACATCTGTACATTAAATAATTAATACATTGGAACATGCGGTAGCGCAATAAATAACGCGTTCACTGTGTAGAACGAAATACAAAACAATCGGTACATTATGATCCAGGCACAAACACATGCAATTTTTGAAGTAATCCTGAGCTCCCTCTGACCAGGAGGTCCTAGGTTCGAGTTCTGACGGTGGCAGAATATTCAACATTAGCTTGTTAGCTAGGTCGATCTCAATTACTATCTGGAGCAGAATTCTAGCGGCCGGCTGCTCTGATCTGTAGTTTTCCGTGGTTTCTCCGATCAACACCAGGCAAATTCCGGAGCAGTACTGTAACAACCGGGTCGCGGACCGCGCGCGATCTCTCCTTCCTCGTTCTTGCCCTATACTCACCCCTTACATACATACATACATACACACACACACACACACACACACACTCACATACAAACAAGAACTACTCTACCACACACGCCAAGAGACCGGTCGGGAGCTTGAGCTTGTTCCAGCTTGGCCGCTCCGCTGGTGGGGAAAACCCCGCTAACCGACAGTAGGTCGCCGGATCTTGCCATCTAGTGGGGGAAGATCACCATCACGTCCCGATGAAAACATGCACTACACTTACGGGCCCAATGACCTCAGTAGTTGACGCACATGGAATCACTAACAATCTATCAATGAATCAATCAATACTCTGGAGGTGTTTTATGCAATTTCCTCTTAATTTTAAAAGGTACTATTCATCATTTCCATGTAAACTTCAAAGGAAGCACTGGTTGCCATTAGAAGCGCACCGGCCGCCGGACCATCTGCGAGGACAGCGGGGGGGGGAGGCGCTCACGCATTACACCGCACCGCCGCCACCTTGCCCATCTCCTCCTCTAGGAATAATGTAATATGGAAATACGGTTGATTTTTCAGCAATAGATGCAAAATAGCGAATTTGATTATGTCACCACGACGCAAAAGATGCGCGAGTCGAGAAACTGTACCAGACCACCCTCGGCTAGCGGTAGGGATCCTTCCGAATCCTTCAGACATCTCTTTCTCTCTCCCTCTCTCTCTCTCTCTTTTTTCTCTCCCCCCTGTCTCTTTTTCTCTCCCCCTGTCTCTTTTTCTCTCCCTCCCTCTCTCTTTTGCTCTCCCTCCCTCTCTCTTTTGCTCTCCCTCCCCTCTCTCTTTTGCTCTCCCTCCCTCTCTCTTTTGCTCTCCCTCCCTCTCTCTTTTGCTCTCCCTCCCCTCTCTCTTTTGCTCTCCCTCCCTCCTCTCTTTGCTCTCCCTCCCTCTCTCTTTTGCTCTCCCTCCCTCTCTCTTTTGCTCTCCCTCCCTCTCTCTTTTGCTCTCCCTCCCTCTCTCTTTTGCTCTCCCTCCCTCTCTCTTTGCTCTCCCTCCCTCTCTCTTTTGCTCTCCCTCTCTCTCTCTTTTGCTCTCCCTCTCTCTCTCTTTTGCTCTCCCTCTCTCTCTCTTTTGCTCTCCCTCTCTCTCCTCTTTTGCTCTCCCTCTCTCTCTCTCTTTTTCTCTCCCCCTCTCTCTTTTGCTCTCCCCCTCTCTCTCTTTTGCTCTCCCCCTCTCTCTCTTTTGCTCTCCCCCTCTCTCTCTTTTGCTCTCCCCCTCTCTCTCTTTTGCTCTCCCCCTCTCTCTCTTTTGCTCTCCCCCTCTCTCTCTCTTTTGCTCTCCCCCTCTCTCTCTTTTGCTCTCCCCCTCTCTCTCTTTTGCTCTCCCTCTCTCTCTCTCTTTTGCTCTCCCTCTCTCTCTCTCTTTTGCTCTCCCTCTCTCTCTCTCTCTTTTGCTCTCCCTCTCTCTCTTTTTGCTCTCCCTCTCTCTCTCTTTTGCTCTCCCTCTCTCTCTCTCTTTTGCTCTCCCTCTCTCTCTCTTTTGCTCTCCCTCTCTCTCTCTCTTTTGCTCTCCCTCTCTCTCTCTCTTTTGCTCTCCCTCTCTCTCTCTCTTTTGCTCTCCCTCTCTCTCTCTCTTTTGCTCTCCCTCTCTCTCTCTCTCTTTGCTCTCCCCTCTCTCTCTCTCTTTTTGCTCTCCCTCTCTCTCTCTCTTTTGCTCTCCCTCTCTCTCTCTCTTTTGCTCTCCCTCTCTCTCTCTCTTTTGCTCTCCCTCTCTCTCTCTCTTTTGCTCTCCCTCTCTCTCTCTCTTTTGCTCTCCCTCTCTCTCTCTTTTGCTCTCCCTCTCTCTCTCTTTTGCTCTCCCTCTCTCTCTCTTTTGCTCTCCCCCTCTCTCTCTTTTGCTCTCCCTCTCTCTCTCTTTGCTCTCCCTCTCTTTTTGCTCTCTCTCTTTTGCTCTCCCTCTCTTCCTCTCTTTTTCTCTCACTCCTTTCTGTGCCAAGTAGCTGTGTAAAATATTTTGTTATCGCAGCCGAAACCCTATTACCTTTTTGCTTTTGTAGCTGAATGAGTTGCGATTACTTTGTTTTTGAACATTTTAAAAGCCGTTGTAGCTGAAAAGTTAACAAAGGTAAGAAAATTCAAAGCGTCGCCCCACGTAGATAAGATGAGTTTGAAATCGTATCGTATGGAAATACCACTAGTTTCATGTCAGTGACCTTTGGGTGCGCTTTTTATATCGGACAATTCGGATAAGATCTTTTCGTAAGATTTTTTATTCTGATGGGAAGTGGAGAGAACGTCTCCCAAGACCGTCGGCTTCTCGCCAAGAATTCCGCTTTGCGGGTTGGGTCAGAATGCGAACGTTTATTGTGATTAATCTGGGCCAGTATTTCAAACGTGTGTTTGTTGATAAATGTGTTTGTATACATGTGTTTGTTGATACATTTCTTAAAGAAAATGAGAGCTTTTGTCCTAAGTCCTAAGACCTAAACATTGTATTTTGTTTTATAATTAAATATAAGGAACAATTTTATTAATTTTATATAAAATGGCTTGAAGGCCTGAAAATGTTTTCGTGGTTTGTTTACACATAAAGATACAAAGTATAATGTCAAAGACATTTTGTACATATTTTTTGAAATTTTGTTTTTTAAAATCAAGGAATAAATATTTCTCGGATTTTTGTTTTTCTCTGATTTTCAGTGTTTTTATTCACAAAGACACCCATGCTTCCAGTGATCCACACGATCCATGCGTAAATAAATTTCTTTGATGCCTGGCCTTGATCTGCCTGGTTCCTTCCCGTCATTATTTACGCAGAAAAGGGCGCATGTGTTTGAGTAAAACGTACCACAGTAAAATAAGTAAACAGTGAAAATAAGAAAACTCTGAAAGTATATCAAGTTGACAGCATTCCATACTTGTGTTGATCTACATTAAAGCTAAGGATCAAATAAATTAAGAGAACGAAATCTTCGAATCAAAATATTCATTCAAGCAATATCAACACTATAGTGACACTTGTATGCTTTGCTGGAAAGCATTAACAGTTAAGCCTAAGTATCTATAAGACTAGGTATCTTCTATTTGTTTAGTGTGCTGAACATTAAGAAAATACGTATAATTTGTTACTGAAATGATGTATCATTTAACCTTCTTCCGGAAACTTCTGAAATCTTCTTCAGGTAAAACAGACTCGTTATCTCCAAAACGTTCTTAAAACGAACACTGAGAAACTGGTGGGAACATTAAAAACCCATTTTCTTCAAACGTTACATCCCCACAGCAGCGACGGTCGTACGCTTGCATTTGGCTCCCCGGAACTGAATCGACCGCCGCGAGCGCTGGCGTCGTTGCGTCACCGTCGCGCCCTCACGCGCCGGCGGCGGGAGGTAGGTCGGCGCGCGTGCGGGCCGCGTTTCGCAACGGGCGGCGCGTGAGGCGCGTGGTCGATGAGCGCGCGCTCACCAGGCGGAGCACCCACACACCCAGAGGCGTTCTTGGTATTCAGGCGCCCATGGCAAGCGTAGAATTTGCGCCCCTGTGGGGAAGCTTGAAATTAAGATTTTTATTTGTTTTAACGGTATACTGTAAATAGCGCCCCTTGTGAGTGGCGCCCATGGCACGTGCCATGTCTGCCATACCGTAGATACGCCACTACACACACCCACGCACACGCACACCCACGCCCAACCACGCCCCTCCCCACAACTTCTTCCCCTGATGCCTCTCAGCGTCGGGATAGCCATTTGGAGTATTCCTTTTTACTTTCCCGTATACGTACGTATATACGGAATAATACACGTTGTATAGGGAAAGTTATGTAATGCCGCGCGAAAAAACGACGAATTTCGGCAGAAAGAAATTCATTGCGGGGCCATGATAACGAACTAGTGGTGCTACAGAATGGCATAAACTGTCCCGTATTCGTTTTCTACTTCCTTGGGTCTCGCCTAGCTATTCATACTTGCCACATACTCTTGCCAGCTGCCATCTATCATCGCCCAAAGTACATTTTTTTGACATTTTCTTAATTTTAATTTTTCTTAAAATCGTTCTAAATGGCAATTTTCTTTTAAAATTTGTAGCTGTTTTTGAGAAAATGGCATTTAGGCGCTACTAAAAATGCGAAATTTGAAGCTCTTTTTCACAGAACATTTTTGGGTTTTCAAAAAACCTTAGTCATTTGAAGCACTTACACTCACAAATTTAATAGTGTTTACAAATTTCGGGTAATGTGCACATTAAAGGTGTGAAAGATCTTTCAAAAAAATACATTGTGTAATTTTTGAAAAACAAAATCATGCTTCAAAATAAACTTTGCGTCATATCAAAGAGTGCAGTTAACACTATCCGTTTCAAAAGTTTGAAGAAATAATTTGGAGCCATTCACCAGAAAATGGCGTTTAAGGGTTTCCCAAAATTGCGGAAATTTGAGCTAGTTTTCACGGAAAACGGTTGCGTTGTCGAGAAACTTCAGTTGACTTTATTTAAAGCACATGTACTCGTTATCACAATAAAGTGAACAAATCGCTAATGTAAATATGACGTGAAATACAAGTCAAAAACATTCCATTTTTCAATTTTTTACAAAACAAAAGAATAGAGCAACATGGCATTTATGCCATCTCATATAGTACATTTGGCACTATCCCTACCAAAAGTTTAAAGAAACAATTTGGGAAAATCTTGTGTTTGTATTTTTTTTTTAAATTGCACATATTGCACACAATATTGCGCGAAAACTACTCAAATTTTCAAAAAATGTACGTGATCTTAAAGAAAGAACTCACTATGAAGAACAAATTTTATTCGAAGGAAAAGACTCTATCTGCAATTTTGTAGTTGGGGAAAGACGCCGAAAAAAATTCAAACTTTTGCAATTTTGGAAAATTCAGAGTTGAACATGAACTAGATAAAAAGTAATGTTAAAATTCTTTACGTAAATTTTGCTTGCTTTTTGAGATTCCTGGGAGTCCATTTAAGTGCAAAAGAATGGAAATTACACATTTTATTGCAATTCAGCTACATTTTAACGTCATAATTGTAAAAAGTATGAACAAATTTCAAAATTTATTTTCCAAAATACACCATCTTCGATTTTCAAGTTCTGTCCCTTAAAATACGTGATAGACATTCACGTTTTCAAGGGGGAAAGTTTCATCTGTGGTTATTAATAATTAACCATGATATGGCTCTTGAAAATTCAATTTTAATTTTTAATTTACAATTCCACGCATTAATCCACTTTTATTCAGTAGACTCTTCATACAAATCGTGGTAACAACGTTTTTTAGGTGTCAGGTCCATAAATGTTCCGCCAAGGTTAAGCTTGTATGAGTATTGAATTCATTTCCTCCAAGTTCCTTTTCTATTACAAGTTATTTTAATTCTTAAGAAAACAATCGTTCATTAATACAATAAACCCTCGGTAGCACGAACTCGCGTAACACGAACAAAACGTCAGTGCCAGTAAGGTATTACTGTAATACGGACATTCATAATACTCGGATATTTAATAATAATAACAATAACAACAACAATAATAATAATAATAAAATTGTCTTTATTAGTGGCGAGTCTCAGGCCATTTGGCCTGCTCTTCCGCCTAACCACATTAAATATATACATTATTTCATAAACTATGAAGAAGATCTAGGGGGGCAGGATACTTTTACTTCTGGGAGAGAAAACTAGGGACCATCCCGGCATACGCCTTAAGCGATTGAGGTAAACCCAGAAAACCTCAATCAGGATGGCGGTTGAAGGCCGAGGACATTGCCAAAAATAGTAAATCTAAATTTACTTAATACATTAATTCACGATATATTTCACGAATTTTCGATATTCACGATATTTCACGAATGTTTATAACATGAACTCCGAATATTTCGATCTCTTGGAATTTATGTTAATGAGGGTTTACTGTGTATTATTTCCGACTCAACAGTCTAACTTTAGCGCAAATATCAACCTACCAAATCCAACATATTGAAGCTGCACCACACCCTCGCAATTCCTCATTCGCGCTTTCGAATCCCTATTCTTGCGACCTCACGCGTTGTTCGACGCGCTCCCAGACTCCACCGACGTGCGAAACATACAGACTTCTCTAGTCGTATCATCGCTCTTTTCTCAGAATACCTGAGAACCTACGAAGATAACATTCTACGTGTGGAAGTAAATAGCTCTAGCCGAGTCGTTTCTTTCCCAAAATGTCGCAGTAGACGATCGTAACTGCAGTCGTAAATTCTTTCGTCTGTGTCCCGTTTTCCTTTTCTTTCTTTTTCCCCCAGCAGCGCTAGGAACGCGCCGAATCTTCGTGTTCTTCGGGATGTCCGCATTTTAGAAACGTTGATATAAGGGCCACGCCGTGTGAAAAACACGGTATATCGTGCCTGTTTCTCGTGTGCGAAACAGCTATTTTTTCATTTTTACTAATACAGTCGACTTCAGTTATAGTGAACTTCTGGGAACTAAGATGTTTATTTCACTGTGTCAGAGGTGCACCATATCCGATGATGACAAAATTAAATGGAATTTCTCCACAATAATTGATTTTATTAATATGCAGCAAAATTCATTAACAGCAAGAACGGCACACTTTTAATACCTTTATTTGTACATAAAAATAAAATATTTTCAATTGTTTGCTTCGTACACATTTCATTAGATCCTTCTCCAGAGTTCGTGCTCTCTCCATACTTGATTCTGCATGTCCTCTGTCTCTAAGAATGTTAATGCAGTCGCGGCACCTTTCAATGCCTCTTGCACTGTTGGAACACCGTCCCACTCTCCGAAGGCTCTTTCAATCGCCTAATGACACACGAGATCCAACTGATTTTCTGGACTTATTTCCTACGTCTACTCTAACCGAATATTCTTATGCTTATTTGTAATGTAAGTGCAACGGGACCGTTGACTTAAGTTGACTATAACCGAGGCCGAGTTCACAATAACCGGAGTCGACTATAATTTATTTTTTAATTTTATTTATTAAGGTCGCATTAATTTCAAAGTCATGAGTGACCACATGATTAGTACAAAATATTAACAATATTGTAAGTGGTCAAGTATTACAAAAAAAAAGAAACATGTTACAAATAAAAGTGTTACAAAATGTACGAAAGTGTACAGATATATGAACATTTTTTTACATTAATATATGATAAAAATATGATACAATGTATAAATACCTAGTAATCAGCTTGATATATCAGAAAAAACTTGCTTTAAACATTATATTCCTGGGTTATTTGAAAGGTATTTTAATTCATATACAGCTTATTTACATTTTGTTACTCTCTTACTAATAATGTGCGAACCATTACGAAGCGTGCGCGAAACATCACGAAGAATGTGGACACCTTTCGCTCAGAACGCAAAAAATACTACATGCAACACGTGCCGGAGGTGATTCGCGCGTGCTACGTAACTTGGTTTTTTTATTGCTGTTCTGGGTGATGGGACTACATGTGTAATTCTGTTCAGCATAGGAACACTTGGTAGCAGACTTGGGCAGATATCATAAGGTAACCTTTGCCTGTTTAGGGTATGCGTTGCAGCACTGATTTATTAAATCTCTGGACATCAAGGGACGTGATGGGCATGTGAAGATATTGTTTTGTGGCGTGCTCTCGCCTGTACGATGTGGCGTTGCTTCGCGAGTTCACTAAATAGAAAAAGAAAAAAGTTACTAGTAGAATCCAATTAGTAACTACACAAATTGCTTTTCGTGTTGTTCAGAATTATCGTATTTCATGTTTATGAACATGTTATTTCCATAATTCTGTTATTTCTCAGAGAGCAATTAAAATGTTTTGCAAATTAAAAAGAAATGCATGAATATGCTTTGAGTTCTAAACAAAAGTTCTCTTACGCCATCTTAATTATGAATGCATTTAATATTTTCATGTTCGCGAGTTTTTAAAAAAACTCGAAAAGCTTTTTTCAATGGAAGTAATATTTTTTTATGTAACTGTTCTTTCTATATTTTTTAAGGTCATATAACTACCAGCCAGTCAACGAGTGGCGAGGTTATGCAATATCGATACGTTACTCTCATGTTTAGTCAGTGACTAGAACCGTAACGGTAATTAATTTGCGAGCGTTGTTTATCTCTGGCTTTTGCTTTCAGCAACATCGATCTCCATTACGATAGTCCTTCGTTTCAGCATGACGTCATAGCAGATAATCCTGCACTTAGCTATCATTATTAACTGCAATCCGCGTCACGATGCCCAGCATCGTGTTTCAGGATACTAGAGTACGCGGCCGTTTCGCGGGTTGCAGAACTCCAGATGCATACATCTACAGCGAGTGTTAGAGGGTAGGAAATTTCATTGTCTTCCCAAGACTGTTTCGGGAATCTCGAAATTTCTCGGAAAGGAGCGTTTTCAGACCTTGAGGATATTACATAAATGATCAAGGTTGTAGTTTGAATGGGGTTATTCATCGTCAAGTTTGTGTGTTTTCAAACATCCATATTCTTTGTATTTTTTAAATTTTACGACCGTGTGGTTATTGTCTTTGCGAACACAGTGAATACATAGCCAGGGATAGGATTTTAATAAGAACAAATATTTTACAAAATGATATAAATATCGCTACATACTAAAGATGTCAGGAGTAATCAGGCCACGGGATTGAAACTAAAAGTCTTGACAGCAGTACGTCGCGAGTCATAGTGCTCTTTGCCTTTCCAATCCCTAACTTTCTCTGACGAATCGTTCCCATAAGATCTCCCTTCGTGAATTCGAATGCAAATAATGTTCATTATAATGAGAAATTTAAGTGAAGAACACCGAAATGAAGACACAATACGAAAAGAACATTTTATGTTGTATAAAATTATTTTCCACGATTGTTTCGGCGTATATTAGAGTTGTGATGTGTCATACCTAAAATTTTTGAGCATTCGTTGCTTAACTAATTTGGATTAATTAATTCAATTAAACCAAATTAATTTTTCCCGTTTATGTGGTGAAAAGAGTTAGAAAAAAGGATCCTGAGAACAGTTTTATTTTTTGTATCAAAAATTTGAAGATAAAATGCGTACATTTGCGAAATTATATTTAAATGTACTTTGAATTATTATATGTATGATCGTTGGGAAGGAAGCTACTAATTCACAAGACAACACAACTGAATTTCTTACGTTATTTCATCTATGGTCCTCATAGATTGAGTTCATCTATTATTGTGAAATGTGAAAAAATAATAATACCAGTGGCGTAGGCTCAATGTATGCGAGTGATGTGTTACATCCCCTAGTTTTCCATCACTTAAAAATATTTTCAGTAAAGTATTTTATTTTCTTCTGTAAGTATCTCCGTATGTTTCTCTAATACCTCTCGCCATTTACGTGCGCGGTCCCATAGGCGTTAGTCCCCTCGCTGGATGTGATGGGCCGAGAAACATCCCTTGAACGACCTCACTTCGGTGGCGAGGTCATTGAACTCACGGCCATGCGCTGTGTGCAAGCAACGTGGTTTCGACTGCCGGTGATGTGACATAGCTGATCACATCAAAGGCTTCTTATTGGCTTTTGTGTATCCCCTCCCAATAACCTTCCATACCCCCTCCTCTGAGGCAGTCATAATTCGGTAGCACGCCTGGGAATCCCAGAAGCCACGTGCTACGATTGGGACCCGAGAGCGGGGGGCAGACGGCAGGACTGTCTTACTTCACAACTCAAGCAAGTCTGCCAACTTCTTAGGCACATTTCAACCTGATTCAGTGCAGCTGGGTAACTCGATGTGTGTTAGCAGCCCTGACAAACCATACCACTCCCTTCATGTAAGAAAATCGTTTGAAAGTGAAGTCGTGCGATGTTATTTCGTTCATGCGTGTCCTGTGTTCGAGTGTAAATGCTGTTTCCTACTTAATTTGCGTTAAATAGACTATTTTGCCTAACTAGTGATGCGTTAAAGAAAATCGTGAATTAGAAATTGTAACGTGAAAGAATAAAACGTGTGTGTGTGTGTGTGTGTTTGTGTGAGTGAGTGTGTGAGTGTGAGTGTGTGAGTGAACGGTAAATAGTGGTAATTACGGTAAATAGTGATGGACAAAAAGACAACGCGAATAGATCTCGAGTTAGAAAATTAGGTATGTACTTTTTTGTGGTTTTTATTTAGTTTGATTGTTTTGTTTATGTAAGTTAGTGCATGCAATGAGAAAATGATGATTTTCAGGGAAGATTCAGAAGGTATCTAATGTGCAACAAACTTCTAAAACACTTCAGAGTAAAGTAGAATCACGCAGACTTTACATATCTGGAATTATGCGTTCAACCTGTAATATCATGATCGCATCCCCACGTCTACCAGCCAGGAGACGCCACTGATACTTACATTTATTGTACATCACAAACTTCCAGAGGTCGTGAAGACTCACTTGGCTGAAAACTATTAAGAAGAAAAAGAAAAATGCTTTAAAGTTGAAATTCTGCATTTTTTATTCATAATGTAGTTCCTCCCCAAATTCAAATAAACTATTACCAGGTAAAGAACTAATCAATAAATATAAAAACATACTAAAACATAACTACAGAAGGAGGAAAATATAAATAAATGGTCGCAATTATCTTGTGTTGCAAAACATCTCAACCGCCATTCGCTGGATTTTGGGGAAGAATTTGCACGGGCGTCTTAAAGTCAGCTAACAGGATGTGTACCCCCAGCACGTCTCTTGGCGTTGACAAATATTTGCTTGTGAGGCGCAGGGTTGATGCTACCCTCCGTAGCGGGCTCTGAGCATCCTGCCGTGGTGGAATACTCAGACACATCTGCTTTCAGGTTGCTTTTCACTAACGGCAGATGCAAACGAATACATCCGTAGATGAGATTTTAACTTGATAGCAATTACGATCGAAAAAACTTTAATGTTATTTTTAAAGAAATGTGAAACTTCAAATAGTGACCAAAATGAAATATTTGTAATCATATTCTGAACTTATTCGAATATTGATTTCATCTGTACATTTAAAATTAATGCGAAATGATGTTGATTTTTCTCATGGTATACTTTTTGTCTATATTTTTATTTTAATACACTTTCTGAAAACAAAACTAAGGTTTAAATCTTTCTTCCTAAGGGGTGTACTACTATTTCTTTCTTAGCAGTCGAATTGTGTATTTTTTTTATTTCTGTGTTAATTTTTCATTTTGAACAAGTGCATTCATTTCTTCTGAAAATAATAAACAATTTTCATGTTTCTAGAGCATTTATATGCTTCTGCGATGCAAATATTTGCTTAGAAAGTTTTTTTCAAATCAAATGCTTGTTGAGGCTCAGCCATTCGGAATATCCAAGGAGTTTATTAGAAAAAATATGCTTAAAATTGTCTTAAGGGATTATTTTCGAAGTTTCGACGTTTCCTCCCTGGACATCCTGTTTGTGATGCAAATAAATGGGCAATGGGTAATTGGCTTGTGAAATTTGATGTAAACGCCACATGCCATTTCATATGGCATCAGAAGACAATATACATGGCTTCTATATCTGACGAACGCAAATTCGTATGCGATGAGCCGATTACTGTTTCATTGATTGTTATCCAGGAAAGGAAAGTTTGTACTGTGTAGATTGGTGAGATAATACATTGAAGGTCTCAAAATGTTCGTGGATTGCGATTCGATGTCAGTTAGTTAATGCCTTATTTTACGTGGCGATACTCGGGCCATCAGGCCCGCTTTTCCGTCTGACCATCAATGATACTCCTAGATAGATGACTCTCGCCTTGGCAGTGAGGCCATCCAAGGCGCCATTTTGCACGGCAGAAACCTTGTCCGTATTGCCGAAAGCGGTGTGTTGTAGTGAGTTTTCTCTTCAGTGATGAATGAAACACTTTTTGTTTTGATTTTTTAAATGTTTTCATTTTTATCTTGACTTAATGTAATTGTTATTTTCAAAATTGTCCCAGGAAATCAATTATTTTTTGCCTTTGTTTTATCCATGTTTTACCACTAAAAGGTGGGTTTCACAATATCGTATAGTGGAATCTTAGTCTTAAGTATTCATGTTTTGAAAATATATTTTAATCTATTTATTTATTCTATTATGCGTTGTTCTATATTGTGACCGAACGTGTAGGTCGGCTGTGGGGAAATTTCGTGGGTAATTGGCTCTCTTTGAAATTTTGAAAAAAAAAACACAAAGTTGAAAGCCACAAACATTAATATAATTGAATCTTCAAAAAAAAAAAAACAAAAAAAACCTCACATTACAAAATTACCATAACAAGCACAGATAAACAAATGAACAAAGAAAAATATAACACTGAACAGCATAAAAAAAACCTTTGGAGGTAAAATCAACTGCAAGATTATCAAAAATAATTTTTAGATTTTAATTGAAATGAAAGAGAATCACAGTAATATATTCTGTGATTAAATGTAATGGAAATTCAAATAATTGAGCAAATTGGATCTCAGATGAGACGAGGAGTGATGAGAATGCACTGTCATAGGGAGGAGTACTTGTATTTCAACTGACAAGAATATCTTACTGCTTTCTGTTAGTAAAATTTGCAGTTAATTTATCCCTCAACATACACTGAGTCACCACTCTCATGTAATTTCGTGCACGAAATTCTCTGGAATTACAATGAGAAGATCTTTTCTTCAATTGAAGTGAAATAATTACAGTTTTTTTAAAAAAAAACACAGAATGTTCAACAGAAATTCTTGTAAAAATTATAAAAAAATGAAATTACAAAAAAAATCTTATATTCTTTTGAACTGAATGAATATGGTTTTTGAACGAAAACAGAACGTTCAATTGAAATTCTTGAAAAAAAAAAAACTACAGAAATTTGCCCCATTTTATGTCTATTGTACAATATTCAAATTCTTCTTCCATAGTTCGTTTGGAATATACTTTCCATCGCACTTTTAATTGCACTTAAATAAGTCTACTTGTTTTCTAACTTGACTTGGATTTAACACTATCATCAAAATGTTCCTTTTAAAGACAGAAGCTGCACTTGCATTCTATTTACATGACAAGATTCTTTCAAAAATCAGTGATGTTCTCCCCTAAGAAAGATACATAATTTCAAATATCTTCTGCAAATAGTACAAAGTTACTATGCAAATACCAATGGGAAGGATATATCAGTCATTGAACACGTTTTATAATGGCGCAGCACTCTCCGAAAGTGAACTACGGGAACCACACCTCAACGTTAATTCGGGGGTTGTGTCCGTGGAATTATCTCGAACAGTGAACAGCGTGGACTCGTTATCGAGCAGTTCGGGTGAAATGTACCCGATGTGGCACATAAGTAATACCGACCTTAGTCCGCTGGCAGATTTCACTTGCTCAAACAACAAAGCGTGCTGGAAGAACAAGCCTGACGGCGCGGCGTCCGCCTTAACGTGGTCCAATTCCCGTGCACTGGGCTCGCGGCCACGCCTTTCGCTCAGTCCAACCTCCTACTGCCGCTGCTCGAAACCTCCTGCACTCTCCTCTCAGACCGTTACAACCCCTTCTTTTCCGCGTAGGGAGGGACAACTGTCTTCCCCCCGCCACCCCTCCAGCGACCGCTGATAAGGCGACGGGTTACGTAATCGCGCGGCGAACCACGCAGACGAGGTCTTTCTTATCGATAAATAGTTAGCGACTGAGCAAGCTCAGGATCGCTACAATATCCTGTTATGTAAAATTAAAAGAAACATCATTTTTTATTTGAATATTTTCTTGCAATGGTGAAATGGATCATTTGAATGTTTGTTCCTGCAAAAAGTTTTGTATTCATACATAAATAAAAATGTCTGCCCATAAAAAGTACAAATGCACTATATTTCTCTACATGTTTTCATTTTAAATCAATTTTTTGATCTCTTCTGAAGTAGTATAAGAAGTTTGTACCTGTAATTTATAATAAAAAACAAGTCCTCATTGCAAGTCTCCGGTAACACAATGTCAATGCTGTTCGTAGTTTTATGTAAGTTATAAAATATATTTCAATACTTTATTGTTGCCTACAGCTTTACTTTCTTACAATGGAACAGAACCATGTTAATAAATACAATGTACACGTGTTACACTCGTAAAAATCTACCGAACTGTCATGGGCTGCATTTGACATTCGAAGCTTTTGCTGTGCAACATGGCTCCCTGTATAGCCTCACCTCCGCCTACTGGGAAAGCGCGGAGTCAGCCATCTAGAGGTATATGTATGCATCATTGCTGACCACGCAAATTTCACTACGCTCCTTTCACCACCTAGCGGAGAAAGAAGGTATTATCTCGGGCGACGAAACAGGCGATTTGAATTTAGCTCAGAGGCGTCATTTAGGCTTGAGGATCTTTTACATGCAAGTAAATCTACTAACATGGGACAGCCGGCTTTACTTCCCCTCCGAAGGAAGGCGTAATAAGGATTTTTTCGCCCTTAAAAATCCATGGCTTCGATCGGGTTTGAACCCGCGAACTTGGGTATGACAGTCCGGGTACCGTTTCACCATCGAATCCGAATTTTAAATGTTAATGTTAGTGTTAATAAGCGACGTCAGTGTTACTTTGTGTCAGGTATAAGTACACGAGGGTGTGGGTAATCGTGGAGAGGATCACGTTTGGATATGCGTAAGTTTGTGTTTCACTGAATATAAAGCCATAACATTTTGGAAAATGTTTCATAGAAATATGACTACAAGTGTAGTAGAAACGGGTGAACAGGTCGATGTTAAAAATTAATACATGTAAATAAAATTGAAAAGGACGAGTTCACTTTTATTTTATTAGCAATTGGTGATACAATATGTGTTTCATACACACCAATTGCCTGCATGACATCGAAGAGCAAATGAAACTGCTCCACTTTGACCACGCAGTCATACATGTAATCATAATGAAAAAAGTTAACGAATACTCAATAATCTCAGTCTATATTCTCGTAAACAATATTGTCTGTTAGAAATACTGAAGTGAAGCGTCGAATTGCACCCACATTTGTGAACACTTGGAAGGTTTTTTGACAAGGAAATTAGATTACGATGAATGTTTGCCTTACTTTTTGTAATTTTTAAGTTGTATTATATTGATATTGTCTGCAGTTTTGGCTTTCTGACGATCGCGTTTTCGTTGGGCTATTTTCTGTCAGATTGCTTTCTGGGAGCAGATGAACATAAATTCCGCCTGGCTTTCTTCGAACTTTCATCCTATATACTAAAGTCCTCATTTCACGTAATTTCTCATCAGTTTGAGCTGATAGCCATCGTTTTGAAGTTCGCAGCCTTTTACTTTGACCATATTATTTTGTTTCTGATTTGAAGATGGAAATTCGTAATCTTTGTAGTCGGTGAAATAACGTAGCGATTGAAGCCGGACGAAATAACTTCTAAGAATCGATCGACAGCAAGCTTGTATTGACATTGGCGAAGGGGCTCTCCGACTAGAATAGTTTTTGTGTGGGCTGCATTCGACATGGACCCATTTTTCTGCTTTGCTGGAAAGTCGCGTAAAGAACGAACAAAGGCGAATGTTCCGAGTTCAAAAACACCCTTAAAATCTCAATCAATGCATTTTTTACTTTCACCTTGATATGCTCTTCTGGCTTGCGAGGATCATGGCATTAATTGATGTCACTGCAGTATCTCTGACCGGTCTTAGTGTTCAACTCCCGATGGTGGTAGGATTTTCGGAACTAACACAGCACAAATACAAAATTTTAACATAAAGAGCGCCAGAGGTACCATCTAGATGTAAGCAATTGCATCTCTTCAGAATGTCGATAGTTTTGAAAACCTTCAGTTACGTATTTTTGAAAGAATCAGCGCTTGTGATGATGATATAGTTGATTATTATGCGAAAAGAAAGTTATGTTTTTGAAGAGGAACTTACAATTACATAAATAATTGCGAACCTTTTTTTATCTATTTCAAAATAGGCATTTACTGTATTGACAGAAATTAAGAATCGTTACCTGCAATAAACTAGTAGTGCTAAACAGCACATACTTTCTCGCCTTTGGTAATGGTTATGTAATACTATTTACAGCACAATTTCTCTTCGAATTAACACATCTCAATCATTATTTTTTGTAAAGCACATTTGAAATCGTAGAAAATTTGGTGGGAAAATTAAATAGTTTCAAGCATTAGATTTTTTATTCAAAACTTTAAATGAAAATATATTCAAATGAACTTTAAATCAAAATTCATTGTCAGGTACGCAGTGTATTCACGAACAGATCGGATGAGTTTTTAGCCTTACAATATTCTTCGTAAGCAGTTTGCAAGAAAGTAAAATAATTAAAAGTTAATAAATAATACGATACTGATCGCGTTGGCAAACAAATGCAAATAGATCGAAAAATATATAATAGTAATTATTAAACACTATGGTATTGTAATATTCTACGAATATATAAAAGTATTAGTTTATATTACCGCGAATGAAAGACAGCCGTAATTATCGCCTCCTGTTATCAGTACGGCGTTGTAACAATTGATTTCATGCAACCATGACTGTTCATCTATTCATTTTCGCATTTAACACAATTAAAGGTCGTAATTTAAAATGAAATAGCATAAATGTAATAGAAATATAATAATTAATATAATAGTAAAATGAAACATGAAAATATACACAAATTCTAACTTGTGCAACATCCAACTGCGTAGCATACACCATTGATTTTATGTTCACGAAGCGCAGTATATTGGGAACACGCAACTTACGTTTGTCACCAAATTACACAAAAACTACTTACATTTTCAAAAAATTCAACATGACCCTATTTAATGATCTGTTTTTCATGAACACATTTCATTTAGAAACGAATGTATCTTCATAATTGTAGTTATAGGAAGACCTCGAAAAAATTTTGATTTTTTTCAATTTTCGAAAAATTAGGTTTTTTAACCAACAAGAGAGCTATATCGTTTTCTTAAACATCCTTCAGACTATCCAATAAAAAAACGTAATCAAAATCTATGGCGCCATTTTTTTGAAAATTCTGAAAATGTCCCAGGGGCTTAATGTAAAGTACACCCAAAATGAAAATATCGGTTTCAAATAAAAGGGGGCGCGACACCAGTCAGATCGATTGGGAAAGATCAATTTTGGAGAAAATCAGCTGAACAGTTTAGCCGTTAGCGTTGTTCACAGACACACAGACGTCAATCGATTTTTCGGTATCAAAGACCCACTAAACATTATCACCAGCATTGTGGGTACACCACGTGTTAGAGGAAGTAATTTACTGTATACAAGAACAACATTTATCCACTTTTTCGTTACCAGCGCCCTGTATTAAGTTTTTTTTGTCGAAAATTCGCCGTTGGTTCGCGCAGCATTACATAACTTTCTCTCTACTCCGTAATGAGAAAGTAAAATACCACTAATGCAAAGATCACAGAGTGAACAAATTCGTTTGATAGCATAATGAACCTGTTGTCCTATCTCATGTACCGTTCTTTGGAACGAAGCATACTCTATAAAGCACCATATACGTGACGTTCTAACACGATTTCGCACTCAGTTCTACTGTTTTGAAAATTTAAAACCGTGTTGTACCATTACTCTAAATTGTGAAGTGCCGTATGGTAAAATTACTTGTGAAGCACCATTTCCGCTTCAAATTTTTTGTGGGGTTTTAACTGAAAGTGTTTCTTTCCAAATGAAGCTGTCTATGGAAAATTAGCGGATTATCCAGCATTGACATTACAGCCTCAAACCCCTCGCCTGCCCCAGCCCCACCCGCCTGCCCCGCCCCGCCCCGCCCCGCCCGCACCGCCCCGCCCGCCCCCGCCCGCTTAACCGCATTGCAAGTAATTAAAACGAAACGGATTATTTCGTTTCCCATGCCACTTAATGACAGGTTATTTCATTGGAACTTGAAAAACGGTCTCCTCAACGGCCTGCACGGTACCTGCTTGCCTCCTGTCGTCCTCTAGGCGTCGCGAAGGGCTCGGGACTAAGTGTGAAGGACGAGGCGAAAGCGGAGGCGGGCGTTGCGTCAGCGAAGTTTAAAACGCGACCGGTAAACAACGGGGTTGCTATGGAGGCGGCGGAGCGGGATGTTCCCGGGGCGGGAGATGGAGGGGGCGGGGGTGGGGGCGAGGCTGCTGGGAGCAACAGGCTCCTCGGCTCGGGGAGCAGGGAGCAGCTGCGGCGCGAGGGCAAAGAGGATGAAGAGGTGACCGACTAATCAATATTTATTTTCTGTCTATGTATTTTCTTTTCAGTTTTATCTCAATATATTGGTCATTTATTTAAAGACAGAGAATTCTTTAGGTAACTGTTTTATAACAATATATATCACATTTAATATAATATAAAATGCTTTTACTTGTATCGCATTTAATATTAAAAAAATAAAAAATAAAAATAAAAAGCTTTACCTATCTAACACATTTAATATTATTGAAGCTTTTACTATCACATTTAATATTGTTATCAAACAGTTATCTAAAGGATTTCTGTCTTTAAATAAATGACCAATATATTCTGATAAACTTCCAAAGCAACTCTTCCTTCAATCTTCCTTCCAAATATTATGAGGAAGGAAAAGAACAGTAGCCGATACGGGTAGCCGAAGTCGCCAAGGCAGTAGTGTCGTAGCGATCTCGGACCGAAGAATTTATAACAATAGTGAACAGGATGATAATGATTTATAGACTGAAAAAGGAACTCCGAGATAACCTTGCGGGAATCTGCTTTGCGCAAAATATTCTTCTTGGAGGTTCCGATATTTGAACCTCGATCTCAGAGGTGGAACAATAGCACGTTCGGACCGGGAGAGATGGCTCAGTGCATCAACTGATGTCACTGCAGTCCCTCTGACCGGGAGGTCCGAGGTTCGAGTCCCGACGGCGGCAGGATTTTCGACAATAGCTTGTCAGCTAGGTCGAATTCAGTGTCTGTCTGGAGGAGAATTCTAGCGGCCGGCTGCTCTGATCTGTAGTTTTCCGTGGTTACTCCGATCAACACCAGGCGGATGCCATAGCAGTACCCTAACGAACGGGCTACGGACCGCGCGATCTTTCTTTCCTCTTCCTTCTCCTAACCTCCTTACATACACACACTTACGCTAACATGCACTACACTACCATACATGCCGGGAAACCAGTAGGAAACTTAGAACTTGTCCCGGCTCGTGCGGTGCCCCGCTGGCGGGAGATACCTGGTTGAGGGGAAACCCTGCTAGTCCACGGTAGGTCTGCGCCGGATCTCGCCATCCAGCGGAGAAAATATCACCGCCACCTCACGAGGAAAAACAGGCACTACACTTACGGGACAAATGACCTCCCGGGCCCGATTGACGCCCCCGGAATCACGAATCAATCAAATCAATAGCGCGTTCGGTGGCTGCCTTGAAACCTGTACGCCCTTCATTGTCGCTATACAACGGGTAGACACATCGTCTCGTCAAAATGTGCACTGAGATCTTGGATTCCAGGATTTGGTTCCATCCCTAGCGGTATCAAACCGAACTATTTAGAAGCAATAGCAACCACTGCTCGGATATTTTTTTAAAACAAGGAAGCAGTCTTTTTGATACACTCCGAGCAACATGGTAGTAAACCATTTTATATATACCACTTGCTTTACATTAGTACAGTTACATTACACAGTGCAGTAGAATTCTCTGAAGTTGATAGATTTCGGCATGTCAGTGACGTATAAACCCCAGGTGAAATGGACCTTTAATTATTTCGTTAAGTCGTATTTAAGCTATTTATTAATTGAAATTATATTCAATTTATTGAAATTATATTCAAACCTAAGGTCAGTGCTTCAGTTTTCGGAATGACACCAACAAGTTACACTCCCGCATTTAGTATTCAAGGATAGTTGTGTGCCCTCCGTCAGGTCTTGTGAAGAAACACCGTAAATAAAAAAAATTCTCACAGACACTTATTCATCTATTAATACATTTAGTAGTGAATTATAATGTTGTTGATGTTGATAAATAATGTCGAAACAGTTCTTTGTTTCTTGCCCTATTTACTTTTCAATTCTTCTTCTTCCCAAAGGTAAAATAGAGCAGTCTAGAGGAACACTTCGCGAGATCCATAGAGAGTGTTGTCGCCAGGGCGTCGCGACGCGACGTTCGGAGGGTCGCGACGCGTGGTCGGTCGACGTCGTGCGTCATCGATCCGTTCAATTGTTCGCAGAGGAGAGACGAGATTCTTCGCCGGCGCGGCGTCGCAATTACCGCCGCTGCGATGCCGATCGATTGCGGGTGTTATGCAAGCTAATCGCTGTGTCAGGTGCGCAACGATTTTCAGTTGAATAGCGTTTGTTATTTACAACGCCAGGCTTCGACTTTGCTCACAAATTGGTAATGAATACTCCGCGATGTTTTGTTGATTACAGTGTTCATGACGACGTTTCAAATGTATTTTTCACTGATTCACTTTTCTTCTTTATTTTCTTAAACTGATACTTGCCGTCACCATCAGGCTCACTGTGTATGACAAAAGTAGAGAGACGAACTTCGAAAACCGGCATTCTAAATGAATATATAAAGTTAAAGGAGATGAGTTTCATTATTTCTTCATGTAATTACATCAACAATACCGCATCAGAATTCTCGCCGCTACTTTTATGTTGAAAGAACATTGAGAAAAATACTCGTTTTCGATTTTTCTGTAAATTTAGTTAGACATGTATGGCAAACATTTTATTTAATTTGTGATGGTCACCCAATATGTCTTAAGGTGAGGAAATGAAATTTAAATGGCTATAAAATGAAATTTAATTGAAAATGTTAGTTCTCGTTTAAAATATATTTTCAAAGCTTTTAATATTAATTTTTCTAATAATTAGAATTCTCTCGGACATTATTCTCTTATTTGTTCTTTACTTCCTGGAGGCAGGTGGGATATAATTGTAGTATGACACTGAAACGTGTGCAATGAAACCAACAGCCGTTAAACCAGTTTCGGGTTTCTTTTCTTCTTTCGCTCTACAGAAGATCTTAAGTGCTACAGTGCTCCGGGAAGGTACCTTCCATTATAGGGCTCTCACCTGCATTATTTCGCAGACTGCAGTAAATGCACTTCCAAGAAAGATAACTTTGCGGAGAGGCATGCCCCATTTCCTGGGTTTGCGGAGTGTTGCGAAGAAACCCAACTGGGAAAGAAACACAAGGAAACGGTTGCAATCAGACCGGCCGCGAGCCGTCGGAAGTGCCATCCAAAGAATAAACAGACCGCGCACTACTGCCGAATTAAAGTGTGCTCCAACGTGATTCCGGGCTGCAGAGGGGCTGAGAGCACTCCGACTGCCGGTCGACGGTCGCGCTCTCGGAGAAAAAAGGGCCGAGGTGCTCCGCGAGCAGGAAATAGGAGCAGCTCTCGAGTCACGCACGAGCAGTGAGCGTGGACGAGCGGACATTGAGGAGTTCAGTAGACAGAAGAACGTTTAGAATGAAAGAAACAATGTTGAGGTAAGGAAAAGGATCTGCTGAAGAACGTCTAAAATACTCGTAATTAATGCTGCGTTGGCATTCTAGGGGAGCCAATCCCTGAATCGTTATTGGCCTCCATTTTTTTGTTATTTAAGGTCGCATCAACTACTCGGTCATTAGCGATCACGATTGGATTTAACGTTATGGTAAGAGGGTGAAACGATATGGTGATGATAGGGGGTGAAAGGACGAACATCATGCCCGAGGCGGGACTCGAGCCCGCGACCCCTCGGTCCGAGATCACTACGACATTACTGCTTTAGCGATCTCGAACACGGGACAGACTGCCCTTTTGTGTCTGATACTGCTGCTGCTGTTGTTGCTGAACACTAATATTGTGTCCAGCCTAATTCAAGATGCTCGTACATACGGGTCTACAAGAATGTGGGGCAAAATGAATGCAAATATACACTCTAATTTTTACCCAACGGCACATAGTGGAGCCAGCGTGGGGGAAAGTTGGCAAAAAGTTCAAAATCAAAATGTGCTTCAGAGGCTCAATTTCACATGAAAAGGGTAGTATAATGTCTCCTTCATCGTTCCCCGATTGGTTTAGGGTGTGGAAATCACGACACTTCCTTCTGTGCAAGTTTGAACTTGCACAAGTGATGCGCGGCGCACTTCTTCGCTCGCGGAGGACGAAGAGAGGTGTGATTTTGATTGCACGTAGTTTTGCTCTCGTTGGTAGCAGAATTGAATGTGCCATAGATGTGATACCTGGAGATATGTACTTTAATTCTGTATTAGTAAAAAACATATTACTTAAAGGATAATTTAGTAATTTTGGTTAGAAACCCCACGTGTCACAACGAAATAAAAGTTTTCAATCCGTTTTTTTCATACTGTCTTTTAGTTACCTTTCGGGCATTTCCGGACCATCATATTATTTGAATTGGATTTTGTAATTCATCTAGTTTTCAAAGCATTAATCAAAGTTTACCCATGTTTGCCCCATTTTGCATGAAGGTGCATTGTTTATAATCATGCGCCCCTCCTTTTGTAAGCCTTTCTATCGACAATATTACATTTTTTTTATTTTTCCTTCGGGATCTGGCACTGATAGCTCTGAATTAACAAGGAGGGATCAGTATGATGCTATTAAACACTCCGATAAGGAAAAACGAAAAAAAATCAGATTTTGAAGGAATTCTTGGAAAAACATACTAAATGGTCGAAACACAAAAAGTCAGATTTTAATAAAATTGTGTCAATTTTATGGCCAACTTTAAGAAAAAATGGTAAGATTCTAATTGCAGAGAGAATATATTTTTGCAAAAAAATAAAAATTGATTGGGAGCTTTTATTAGAATACCAAATTCGACCTCCAACGTGAAAAAAAATGGTTCGGCCACGGAAGCTCTTTTAGAAGGTTTCTGATAGATCTAAACGTCAAAGAACTACAGTTTTACGGTCCAAACATTCTCCCACAGGGCTATCATATGCCGCCCAAATGAGTTTACGTTCTTTCGGCGAAGTTGATACTGTTAAAGTTGTTAAAGATGTGACAATGACTACTCCGAACAGCGCTTCAAAATACTCAATCGGTTACAAACAATTGGGCATCCCACAAACTCAGGGACGTCAGGGAACCGAAGCGTTATCTTTATTTATTGAAGCAAACCTTACGAGAGAGCAGGACAATAAAATTATGAGAAAATATATCTCTCGATTCTACAAAAAGTTCAGTTGGCGAAAACAGATTGTTGCCCGCAAAAAGAAGCAATTATTGTAACTGAATACATCTGCTGAAGAAGACTACAGCCACTTTTAGACCCTACAGTTTCGCGCCTTTTGCAAGCACAGAAATGTCTTGACTAAACATATTTTAGGACAATCTGGCAAATTATTTTTGTTTAGTATACGGGAATTTGACAGATCACATCAATCCCAATACAAGCAGACAATTATTTCAAATCCCGAAGCAACCAATCCAGATATTTTCATTACATAATTAGTTCCCCTGCAATTGACTTATGAAAGCCCCAAATCAAATGAAAAAAGATAATATGACAAAACAAAAACTGTTCAACAAGGGTTTGTAGACCTATCAGATTTCAATTTGCTCAGGAAACCTCTGATCTCTCCAGAAATGAAAACTTACAAGTAGAGAATCAAATATTTCACGTTTAAACAATTAAATAAGTTGTGTTTTATTTATTAAAACTGTTTTTTATTTCCATTTATCCTGAAAAACGCTTAAAATACTTTTTACCAACTTTTCTCCTTTCTGGCCCCACTGTGCGGCGCCTTGCAAAAATCGATGGTCAAGTAAATGGAACGCTTATTCTGTACAACTTGTACGGTTTGGCAGATTTCCTTGTGTAGGTACTGATACTGTAGGTAGGATTCCATTCTGTAGATACTGATCTTCCAAGTCACATGATGAAAAATGGGGACAGGATTCGAGGTCAATTATAAACCATGAATACAATGATTCTCCTTTTAAAATAACAGATCTGTTGCGGTTGCACGCATGCGTTTTCAAGCCATTGTTCCGTGTACCGCCGACGTAGCACTGATGTTAACCTGCAGCAACGTTTCTTGGCCGATGGCGATGGCGATGCCTTTTCCCCACTTTGGCAGAATAAACAGTTGAAGGTAAATGCTCGCAACGAGCACGAATGACAGAATTCCGAACATGCCATATTCATAGGCACGTAATAAAATTGTTTTCTCTTGAAGACGAGAACTCCTCTTCGAGTTTTTCTGAAAAAAGTCTAAAGAAATTGCAGGAGCAGAATCAGATCCATTACAGGAGATACCTCGAACTCCTGACAGATAAAACGCAAATTATTGGGAAAGTTGCGAAGGCATGCCTAACTTTCCAGAGATTGGCATTGCTTCATAAAACCTTGTGATTGATTTCGTAATTAAGACTCCCACTATTCCGGTATTTCTCGAAACCCTCCGTAAAAAAAGTTGCACGGATACAAAATGCACATCTCGCCTCCAATTTAATTTTATTGAGATCGCTGCAAGTGTGCAGCTCTATTACGATCAAGATATTGCCCCTACGACTAGCAAACTTGTTATCGTCGGCAATGAAAGTTTTAAAGCGCATGTATTATAATAAATCTTACAAAAGCATTTGCATGCGTGAGGGTATTTTTCACCTCAATGTCGTTTCGCGCGATCGCCTTTTGTTTTCCCAATATGTCATCAGCATTTACCCAATATGTTCATCAGCATTTACATAAAAAGTTGGAAAAGTTACCTAGGCTGTTCTGACTTATACGCATGAATAAATGGAGCAGTCTCGCCAGTGATCCAAGTAACCAATTTGTACACTGCCACTGCGGTTCAGTGTTAATTAGTGAATTTATGTGAACCAGTTACATCGAAAATTAGTTATAAAGTCATCAGACAATATTGTTTTACGTAGATTTTATAACGATGAAAGATGTGACCAACATTAAACCTGTTCCAGATCATTTATAATAGGATACAAATGTCCAATATTATGTACTATCGGTTTTAGTACATTACCAAGTGATTAGTGCTATCAGATAAAAAGACCTTAATATTAAGACTTACATAGATTACTAAAACAAAACTGGAAAGAATACTTGTAATGAGCGGAGCAAAACAAAATTAATTCAAAAATATATGTTCGATGTTTGAAAACTCAAAATTACGCGAACTGATATCTAGCAATTCTGAAACCTTTATAATCTACTATTTATGTGTTAATGAATATAAGTGAAGTTAATTAGTATGAGAAAGTGTCAAGGGCCACTGTGTATAAATGATCTAATGGAAAAATACTCCAGTATCATACTTCGCATAAAATATCAAAATTCCTAACTTTAGAATCTCATTAAATATGATAATAGGTGTTCCGTGTTGTTTTCGTCGTTTGCGTGTCTGGCAAGCGCGAGAAAAAATATGTATCACGTAGTTATTGGCTGAATATATATTATTATTGGCTGAAATCCCTACGCGGCGTGGGGAGGCAAAGAGAAGAGAAGAGGAGAGGAGAGGAAAAGGAGAAGGCAGCAACAGCTGCACAGCGAGGTCGACCACGCGCGAGGAGCCTCTAGAGCCCGCGGGGGCTTCGGCGTGTGGTAAATTTCAATTACCGCAAGCGTCTCTCGAAGCGAGCCCTCGGCCTTCTTCCGCCTTCTTCGTGGCTGGCGGCGGCACGCAATCCCTCACGCCTTTCGCCTCCGCTGTGTTCTTCACTCCCCCACCCCTTCCTCACCCTTCCCCCTTCCCCTCCTCCTCCCTCTCTCCACCACCACATCACCCGCGGCTCCATCGCGCTCCACGACACGTCTCCCCCTCACCCTCCTCTATCCCTTTCGCCGTAACCTCCCCTTCCCTCTCCTCCCCAACCCTCTGCCCCCTCCTTTACACTCCGCCTGCCCACCGCGCTCCACGGCACCTCTCCCTTTCCACCCTCGCATTCCCTCCCTCCTGTCCACCCTTCCCCTCCCTGCCACCACCTCACCACCTTCCCTCCCGTCATCTTGTCTCCGCCACACGTTCTTCACACAACCTGGGGCACCATCACGCTCCACCACCTCTCCCCCTCCACTCCACTCCCACCTCCTCTCCCCTCACCTTTTCTCCCCTCCCCAGCACCTCCCCCGGCCCCACCCCTCCCCTACTCACCCTCACCGCTGCTCCCTCGCGCTCCACGGCTCCTGTCACCTCTGGCTACCTTCCCCACCAGCGACGATCTCTCGCCCCGCGTTGCCCGTCGCTCTCTGTCGCTTCCTCACAGCGTCCCGGGGCTCCGCGCTGCGCCCTTGTCCGCGCTCTGCCATCTGTCAGGCCGCCCCTCCTCGCTGCTACCTGCCGCGTCCTATCGCACCTATTCCAATCAGTGGAATCCGTCGCATCTTCGCCTGGCGCTCTACCTTTCGTGACATCCATATGCACCATCGCCACCGCTGCCACTGTCATTCAGACAATCACCTTCGCACCTTCTGCCACTGTCATCCCGAGAATCACATTTTTCATCGTTTTTCTTTTCTCCATTGCACCGTCGCCCCTTTCCAGTTAAAAATCTCCGCTGTTACCCGCTCCCCTTCTCTGCCCTTCTTTCACGGTTTTACTGAGCCACATTTCGGGAGTAATGTGGTCTTCCTTAATCAAATATTTCCATATTGGTTATCGTTTCCTAAAATCTCTGTACACAGCTTTCCAGCTCATTTTGTTGGTTTACCTACCCTATTTCTCAACAACTTATCCAACTAAAAAAACAATATTGATTCTGCCACGCGTATTAGGCCATCTATTATACCTATCGATTATTTTCCATACAGTTAATAGCACGTAGCAATTTTTATACATTTTAAACTTTTTTAAGCATTAAGTTTTTTATCATTTTTTTAACATTCAAGCCACGGGAATCAATATGTTTGAAAATGGTTTGGAATGCTGTGACATATCTTCAAATTTCGAGCAGCAAGGATACACGTTGAAAATTAGATAAATGAGGGTTATGGAGGTAGTAAGGATAGAAACATTTTATATATTAACTGTAAGGAAAAACAGAAAACTTCAAAAATAATTTTCAAAAAAAATTCATTTGAGCTACAGACATTTAATGCAGTATACAAAAAATAATTCTAACTAGAGAAAAACTAAACATTAAACTTTGTGCTAAATCTGCAGTGTCAAACAATTATATCACTTACTAGGATATCTTCGCTAAAATAAAAACTTGCAAATACAATTCACCCCATTTACAATTCGTAGCGTGTTTCTTAGTTTGGAGGGAAAGTGGAACAAACGCTTCCACACGTAGTTTGTTCCAAAGTGGAACAAACGCTTTCTTTGCATCTATTTGATACAGTCAAGCATTAAGCCCGTACGACTTTCGTAACAGATATTACCTCCTGCTGAATTTTTTAAAAATCTTCCGTTTGTGAATTTATTTACGTAGACACACTTTACAATTAAGTTTATGCTTAAACAATTTCAGAACATTCATTTTAAATAACACGTGTAAGATCAGTGATTTCAATACACGAAATAAAAACAGACGGATGTTTTGCCATTAATCGAATTTTCGGTTACAAGTACAAGTTCGGATACAAGGACCCACAAAACATGGATTCTGGCTACACCACGTGTTAGAGGATTATTTTCTAAATTTAGCAAAGGATATATCCCTTACGACGGCCCGCTTAATGTTTTTTTCTGCTGAAAATTCGCCGTTTTCAGTCGAACGATTACGTAACTTTCTCAGTTATAAAGTTCTTTCGTAAGGCGAGAACGTAGAAACAACCTTAACTTAATATATTAATTTACATGTTTCCATAACGTAATAGAAATAACATTGCAATGTAGTTGACCATTGACAAAATATTGACAAGGGTCAAAACATTAACAGAATATGTTTATCCTCTAAAATATGACTTACTAAAATGGAATTTAAATTTATGCTTTTTTCCCCCCTATAAAATGTTTAGATATTTGAAATTAGTAGCCGTCAAGTCGGTTGTTCTTAATAACTCTAACTTAACTCTCTCTTCTTCTTACACCACTTCCATTCCCTTTACAGCTGCCGGTCCATCTCCCCTGTGCAGTCCCTCCGCCCCGCTCCGCCCCGCTCCGCCCCGCGCCAACCGCGCTCTCCCCGCCCGCCGTGCTACCTGACGGCGCGTCGCCTCCCGTCCGATATTTCCTGGCAGCCGTCGCTCCACTGCCTCCGCCGCCCCCGGCGCTTAGCTAATGGCCTCCAAGATTTACGGCCCGCAGCCCCGGGCACCTCTCGACCGCCCCACGCCCACCTCAGGCGCCGCGCCGCGCCGGCAGGGCACCGCCGCTATTCACGGCCAGCCGCCCGAGGTTGAGAGCGGGCTGGGCTTTCCGCACACGCTTTGGCCTCCGAGGAACACGGGAAACCTGATATTGCACTGCGTACTTCTCGTATGTTTACAAGATGAAGGCCAGTTGTATTCCCTACACACCAAACAGCCGTAATGTAATCGGCACAAGTAAGAGAACGTGAACGCAGCGTATACCGTCCGATAAAATATATTTGAGTAGTCTGTGTTAATAACATTAATAAGGTTAATAATAGTAACAACAACAATAATTTATAATGTAATGCATTAATTAATGATTAATTGTTATTTTACATTATCTTTTTCAAGTCACGAGTGCCAAAACGTCGCTGCTTTTGCGGCCTTATCACTTCGTTTTGTCGTCTTGGTTAATGGTAAGATTCGTGTAGCAAGTTCCGCGTAGCTAAGTGCTGTGAACAAATTATGCATCTTAACATCCCCTACGATACAAGGAAAATGCACAACAAACGTTGAGTGCGTGCTTTTACAGGTGTGTTCAATGTCGGCAAGGTGCTAGTTAATGAAGTGAATTAATTTGCATACCACTTATATAGTACAGGAAAGAATGAATATCGTGTGCACAGAAAATGCTGATAAGCTTAATGCGAAGGTCTATGAATTGATGTAGATATGCGATCTTTAACAAACATTTATCGCGTTCGCATACACTTTTACCACCTCCTTTTCAGTAGGTGGTTCATTCAGTAGGTAGCTACATACCAGCTTACATGGCTCTGGGGGGCATTAATTGATGTCCCTGCAATGCCTCTGACCGGGAGATCCTAGGGATCGAGTCGCGACGGTGTCAGGATTTGGCTTTGAGTTTTCATTGCATTAGGGTAATCTCCTAGTCATTTCGAATTCATTCTCTGTACAGTGTATTCACAGCTGAGATGTATGCAATTCTCGAAGTCCTTAAATATACCGAACCAGCCTCTTTGCGGCGAGTAGTTCTCTGCTTCGATTCTCTTAGCTCCCTTCTATCCACCTCTGTATCTCCTTCAGACTGCCGTGGGGGAAGGGGTCTGGCACCACGTGCAGGGGAGTGGAAGGACGGTAAGGACAGAAGGTGCCCTCTGGGCCATTCCCTATTCTCGTAAAGGCCTAAGGCAGATGAGAGGGAGCAATAAGAACAGGGATGATCCCCAGTCATGGCAAACAGCAGTTCATTAAAGAGGTGTTACTTATATAGGCATCTGACGTAGCCCAGCCTCGGCGTGGACGGTCCATCGGAAGAGCGACTTTACAGCGACCATGGCGACACTCGAAGTGCACGGCGATAAGAGGGAAGGCGGGAAGCTGTTAGAAGGACACCGAAGGGTCGGTCTGGACTAGCAGGGTGGGGGAGTGTCGGCAGGGGCAGTTAGGGCCGATCTGAACCGACGGAGTGGTGAAGGGAGGTCGGCAGGGCCAGTTTGTGACTATCTGAACCGACGGAGGTGTGGAAGGTCCGTGTACACGGGCGACGAGCTCACGAGTAGCATTCGTCCCCCCACTAAGCGGAGGTCAAGCTGTTATATAGGCCTTTATTGATGAGACGCTCTTTCCGCGGCGGAGCTACGTCATTGTGCTTACGCGGGCGCCAGACGTCTGCGGCCACGCGACAAAATTACTTAATGACAACTTATTCGTCGTTTATTTTCTCGCCGCTATAATCCAATTCTTTTTTATCCTAAGCTATGTGGGAATAACTGGCAATGAGTTAGCTTATCAGGTTCCAAAATTAGCGACGGGGAAGTCTAACATTGACATTCCCACTGTTCCATCATCTCGTTTAAAAGCATATCTAAAACTGTCCATTTTCAGTGCGTGGCCGGCTGCTCTGATCGGTAGTTTTTCCGTGGTTTCTCCGATCAACACCAGGCGAATGCCGGAGCAGTACCCTAACAAATGGGTCACGGACCGCGCGTGACCTTTCCTTCCTCTTCCTTGTACTCTCCTCTCCTCTCTCACACACACTTACACCTAACATACACTACACTACCACACATGCCGGGAGACCCGTCGAGAGCTGTCCCGGATGGGGCGGTGCCCCGCTGGTGGGAGATACCTGGTTAGGGGGAAAACCCCTCTGGACGACGATAGGTCGGGGAAAAGATCATCGCCACCTCCCGAGAAAAACCACGCACTACACTTACGGGACTAATGACCTAAGTAGTTGACCGGAAACTCCAATCAATCAGTCAATCAATCAATGCGTGGCAAATAGAGTAGACGACGCCACTTTCAAATGAAGAGTGATTAAGGATGGCATAAAGCTCTGAACTTCATCCCATGTTGCTTCGCATGAGGAAGTAATTTAAACGCGTCTTCACATTTAATTTTAATTACAAGGGTTGGATAAAAAGTAATGAGAAATATGTTTTTCTCTGAAATGGCTTTATTGACAGAGGTATTTACATTTCCACACCTTCAAGATAATCACATCCGTTATTAATTTGCCAGATGTTAGGAAGGCGTCATACACCATTTGCGCATCTATTTCTGTTGATGTCCCATACTGACCGCCCTAAAGCATGAATAATTTCTTCTGTCGTATTGTGCAATTCGTACAAATTGTATAATTCATGAAATTAAAACCAATTGTGTTTAACTATACATACAGAATTCTCCAATCAGGGCGGTGTATCTCAAAACGTTTATCGCTTTTTCTATCCGATTTTTCTTACCGCTTCTTCCCACGGCCAATCATAAACTGTGACAGATCTATCTTAGGAGGCGATATACATCTATCGCTTTGTCGACGTCCAATGAACCGCGTATGTACTATAACCTCTTTGATTTTAACATATTCAGTCATTTTGAATATTCGGCGCATTCTTGAACTTGTTTGGACATAATTTCAGTCGCGGAATAGTCCTGTTAAATACTACTCGTGCTTTGAAAATTCTCAGATAAATCCCTTCTCGCTTCGCGAGTCGGAGATTTATCGACAATTTCCAAAGTACCCTTGGTATTACCCATGATAATGTATATTACTGTTTTAAATTATAACACGGGCGTATATGACCACAACTGTCGAAGTGCCCTTTAAGCCTCCCTCCCTCAAATCAATAATTACGTGCTCTAAATGCGCGCACCGGAGTCTAAACCGCGGGCGTTGTGCGTGGGGTTGGTCACCCTGCGCCGGAGCGCGCTGCTCATTGTGCGGCGAGATTGACCGTTGCGCCGGACGATTCGCGTCGCATGCCGAGCGCCTGCGGGCAGGGCGCGGGGGACGTCGAAATCGCGTTTAGTATGGAAATGCAGCGAAACGGATGTCGGTGTCGCGTGGGCGACGGCGACCTCGCGCCGGGAGAGGCGGGTCGCGGATGGGGGGGCGCACGGGAGCACGGCAGGAAAGAAGGGGTGGCGAAGGGGTTGAGAAGATTCGGGGAGTAGGATGGAAGGGGCGAGCGAGCAAGGATAGGGGCATTGGTGCAAAGGGAGAGATAGAACCATGAAGGGAAGGATAGAGAAGCGAATGGAAAGGTAGATACGCCAAAAACGCATAGGCACAGACGGATTTGTCTTGGAGACAGTCAATTTCCAGCAAATTGCTTAATTGACACTGGTCCGCAGGGTATGAGGAAGGGGTGGGGATAGACCCGAAAGGGAGGAGGGGTGGGGGACGCAAAAGGTTGTGGGGGAAAGGGTTCAGGTGAGATTGATTAGTGTTTCCGGACGCGTCAACTACTAAGGTCATTAGTGACGTAAGTGTAGAGCATGTTTTACCACTGGCGGTGACGGTGATCTTCCCCCGCTGGATGGCAAGATCCGGTGCAGACCTTGACGCGGGCGTGCGGTTTTTTCCCCAACCAGGTACATCTCATCAGCGGGACACCGCCACAGCCAGAGCAAGCTCTAAGCTCCCGACATGTGTGGTAGTGTAATAATGGTCTTCCTCGGGAGGCGGCGGCGATCTTCGCCTGCTGAACGACGAGCCTCGCGCCGACCTAACCGTCGGCTTGGCTTTTTTCCCCAACCACGTATCTCCCACCAGCGTTGCACCGCCCCAGCCGGCACAAGCTCTAAGCTCCCGAAAGGTGTGGTATTGTAGTGCATGTAAATGTAAGTGAGTGTAAATAAGGGATGAGGATAGAACAAGGAAGAGGAAGGAAATATCGCGCGTGGTCCGTGTTCCGAGGGGATGGGGATGGGGGTCATGGAAATCATGAGTCAGGGTGAGGATGGGAGAGGCGATGCAAATTGGGGATGAAGTTGCCGTGAGCGTGGTGTCGTGCGATGCGTGGGCGGGCCCGGTGGCACGGAGGGCCTGGAGACATGATCACGCTGGACACGGGACGGAACTCGATTACGCCTCCCGCGCGGGTGAGCGAGACGCGGCGACAGGAGCGCGCAGAGAGGCCGACTACCCCGCGGGGCCGCCGCAGTTTTAGTGGACGCGTTTAGACCGACTGTGACATCCGGACGGAGCCAAAGCGGTAGCTAAAGGGCGTAGACAAAGTAAGGCACACGTAAGTGGAGGGGTGGAGTACAGGGGTGGGGGAGTCGACGGTGTGCTGCGCCTGGTGACCAGGGGTGGCGTTTACTCGTCCGCCCTCTTAGCTTGCTAAAGGGCTCGCAGCTGGGACCGAGACTCCAGTGGTCAGCGGTTGTGTTATGGAAGTGGTGAACATTCGCTCGATGCAGCTTTTGTGATAATGATCAAGCGGATCTGAATAATTCGCGATTACGTAGAAAACAAGTGAAATAAGAGGAGTAGAAGGGGAATTTAGAGAAAATAATATAGCTTCCGCGCTTTCTTTCAGACTCATTTTGAAGGTTCGTTGAAGAGAAAGAAACATTAAAATGTTTTGCGCTTGTTAGATGCATTATTTTTTTACAGCTATAGGTAGTGTTCTCTCCTAAGACTGGGATAGACGATATTAATAACGTGCTGTATTCATCAAACTCGTTGAGTGTAGTATGTTATATTTTATTTAACAAAAGATAATTTGTAGTTTTCTAGCCATTTGAGAGGAAATGCCGATTTGAATTCAAATTGTTCAATGATCCATCAAATTTTTTCTCTCGAAATATATCTTTACATATCTATAAAACAATGTTTAGCTGATATCCAATTTGTATCCGATTCGTTCCCGCACGCGGACGCGTACGATTCGTTCACGCGAGAGTATACATGGAGGAAAAAAATTGAGGCAATCAGGAGGCAAGGAAATGGACTTTCCTGGAAAACATAAAGAAAACCTACAATCCAAATTATTTTTAATATGTATTCGCGTAAAGTGCATTGGTAATTTTGCGTTGGGCAGACTCAATGATTTTTATTCAATGAATCGTATCACAAACTGCATTTCTACCCAACGTTTAATTGTAGTATAGATGAAATTGATTTTTCGTAAGATTGTTTCTAAAACTGATTGAAATATAAATATCCTGCTACTAGAGTAATTTTTTAACCAAATAATGATAAAATTGCTTAAAAACGCACATAAAATTTAAATCTCTTAAATAAATGTGTGCGTGTTTCGTCGGATTTAGTTCTACCGTTATCCTCTGCTTCTGTTCAACGATATTCGGGGAAGGTAAACTGGAGCCTGTAACAGAGCAACAGGCGCAGCAGCAGAAGCAGCCGTGGGGGAGGGTGGAAGCAAAGTAGTAGGAGCGGGCTGTCGGAGGCAGAGGTAGAGGCGGTGGCGGTGGCGAGAGTTGCTGTCCCTCTTGGCGGCACCGCATGGACGCCGCTCCAGTCCCCAGAGAGGGAGGAGGCGAGCCACCGATGAGAGCGGGGCGGGGCGCAGCGACAGAGTTCGGCAGCGGCGCAGAAAGCTTTGGAAGGGGGGCTGGGGGGGGTGGATGGTGAGGCGGCGAGAGTTCACCGCGACCTCAGCGAGACCGATGGCTCCCTTGGCCCCAGGCTCTCCCCCCCACTCCTCCTCGCGCTCGCACGGGCAGACGAGGAGGGCAGGGGCGAGGAGGGGAGGGTGCACGGGAGGGGAGGGGACGAGACGGCGGTGTCGATGCGGCCGAAGGGCAAAGATCTGCATTGCAAGCACGTCTGGAAGTCTCCGGCGGAGGGAATGCCGGTGGCTGAGAGGATCCTGCGGACAGAGATGGGCGTGGCTCATCTTAGGTTCCGTTTAGTCGAAGCATTACCATATTGTAAGTGCATAAGCAATTTAACACCTCTAAAAATATTCCATTTTAATTTAATTGAAGAAATATGCTAAGAACATGTTAAATGTTTGCTATATAATGCTTTTTTGTGTCAAAGGAGCGTATGTTTGGTAGCACTTCAATACAGGGTAACTACTCGTACTGAAAATAAAATACAAGTACTACTAAATTATTCATATAGTTCACAACATGGCTTGTGTCATTGGATGTGAAATAAACTGCTATACTGAAAATAAAATCCTTCTCCAGCAAAATGACAATTTTTGAAATGTCAGTTTTCCTTGCACACTGACGACATGTATTAGCTACGTTTCCTTTCGCACTAAAAGTTCGTGAACTTAAAGATTATTGGCTCGAGTAGAGAAGGTATGGGATATTTCACTGCAGCGATGTAGATAGGTTGTTTGGGCGATCTCATACATGGGCGAGAATTTTAGAGTTACATTCTTCTAATTAAACGAGTCTGTAGGTTTCATCCGATCATTTCCTGGCGGAAACCAAAGGAGTTCTTTAACCACCTTGCGACAGATCATGCTCTATCTTCTCTGTCATTTGTCACACCCGTATCTTATGGCCAGGAGATGGACTCATTTATAATACAGCCCATTTCTCATGATCTCTAAAGACTCAAAAATTGTTGCAAGTTCGCAAATGTCAGATCTAGGTTCGAGTTGGGCTGAACTCCCCTAAGAGGAAACAAATAAATCTCTTGATTAAATCGCGCAGGAAGATCAAACCCGAATCCTTTTAATTGTCTACAAATTTATCTACCTTATTCTTCTATTCAGTCAGGGAACGGAATGCATTCTGTCTACAGTGTATTCTCTCCCTTGACTGACCTGGCGTCCTCACCCTGCGCTGCCTCACCTGAAACCGAATCTACCCGCCTTACCGCCAGGATGTGCGTCATCTCGACATTTCAAAACCATTTTTTTCTTCTCATATTAATGTTTATATAACATACACAGATATGTTAACTTCACGTGCAGACATTGAGGACTTCCAGTTTTCAAATGACACTTTATTTGCTGCGATATACTGTTTAATTCATCCGGGATGTTTACATAACACATTATAGAAATTATATACTATTATACATGATAGATGCAGTGATACCAAATGCCACTCCTCTTCATAGCTTCGTAGTCGTTAAAGATCAAATAATTGCGAGAAGTAAACAAGCGCCATCCATACAGTACAACTTCTTATTCGCAATTTGAGGCAACTCAAAAACAATCTTTTGTAGTTGTTATGTAATGTGTTTATTTTAACAATGTACAATAGAACAAATTTGTTTGCAATAATGGAATTTTTTAGATCTTCTGCTCTCATATTAAATATGTATAAAAAGATTGCACATTGTAAGAGCTCTTAATTTTAATCCGTGCTACTGCACTCTTATTTAATATTAAATTAGGGCTAAAGAGTGTTAATTGCCATGTGCCATCACATTTCACGTTTATTTGCGACGATACTTTTTTGTAATAATGACAATAATATATTTATACGTGAAAAATTCTAAATTATATTCCGTGTTAACCTCTTGTGCTATAAACGATCACCTAAACAATGTTTTTTTTATAAAAATGTTCGAATCCAGCAAGTAGCTTACAGTTCCAGGTGGCACATGTAAATATTATTCAAGCGCTCTGAAATTGTGTATTCGTATTTTTTTCATATTTTAACTGCGAAGAGAGAGTTCTTTCTTTTATTTTAGGCTATAGTATGTCTTTTTAAACAAAGGAAATATATTTTAAAAACAGCTGACTTTTCGTATAACCACTTTCATGTGTTCACATTCTATTTTGCTCAAAATACCATAAATTTACAAAGTTTCTTTCCCTCACGTTCTTGGGCGACCCACTCTTCTCATTCCTTCAGGTCTTTTGTCTCTTGCCACCTTCATCTCATATCTTCCTCCATTCTGTGAATGTGGTCATTTCATTGTCTTCTTTCACAAATCCAGTCTGATATGATGTCTATTCGGCAGTTTTGTCGTATATTAGTATTTCGCTCTTTATCACTCACCGTTTCATTTATTATTTTTTTTAAGGAGAGAGTTGGATGCATACAATTCAAACTTGTCTAAAACAACGACCAAACTAATCTATAAACACAGTTTTTGTTCAAAAATATGTAAATGATAATTAAATCTTCAGCTAGAATTCAAACAAAGCAATGGCCAAAGGTCGCAAGGCCTTGTTTAGAGACTAACCCCATGGAGGGTCCGTTCGTTACAGAACTAGAGAGCGCACGATGTGAAAGCGGAGATGGTGGCGATTGTGGGCCCAGCAACGGGGTCGGCGTTAGTTCTGAACAGACTTCGCAATGCAAATGTACAATTGTTGAGGCCTCTCGGAGATGCTCTTTTGGGAATACAGGGTCGGGGCCAGTGCGCTGTGGAGTTGGTTCTACTGCGAACATAGGGCCAATGGCCTTGTGGAAACTTCGTGAAACTGTGACTGCGTTGCCTCCCTAATTTAACTTTATAATGAAGAGATGAATATTGAAATAAAAATAATAAAAGTCAATAGATGGTTTTAAGATGTTAATAAATGTAAAACGCACTTCATGCAATTATTTTAGGTGTTTTAAACCGATGAATCATTTCGAATAAAATGGACTTTATTTATCACGAAAAAGTACATTGGCGCTCAACTTCATAATTTAGGACGAAAATCTTGCGAAAAACATGACTGAATCTGAAAGAATCCGAATGAATTTTTGTGATAATTGATCATTTACTTTAATATGATGAAGGCGTTTGAGGTTATGCATGGCTCTTTTGGGAAGAGGTCGGGATGTTGGAATTTCAGTTACTTCTTCAAAGTAATATATGTCTTGCAAAAAACATTATTTTACTTGTTAGAAATGCAAAAGTGTTAGTTTGGTTTTAGATGTTTATATAACTTTTATATTTGCAGACGTTTTAAGTTTCCTTCTAAATTTCATTGTAACCTCCTTGTATATGGTACTTACTATTCTTCAGTTGAAAGCAATATACAACGGAAAGTTATCGTCCCTCAGTGTACCGTAAAAAGTACCAATATCTTGATATTAGCATGAAAAACGTTGTTCACATCGAGTTTGTATATTAATGGTGAAACATGCACAATAATCGCGATTCTATTGGTAGTTTCATGCTAATCGTGATTATTTAAACATGGTTAACGAGGAACTGGAACGAGTTTGGTGAAATTGGCCTCAAGGGTCTTCAAGAATTCGCCCGTTTAACCTTCCGACCTCGTTCTTAAATACCAAGTTAGAGGAGGAGTAATAGCTATTAATTATAAAGGACCAAAATTAGAAACGAAATTATTTCTGACTTTTCCGATATTTTAAATTTTTCATTTGATCAGAGGTACCTCCCGTCTGATAATCTCTGAAAATCATTGAGGTTTTGCTCAAATAATGAGATTTTCAGGTCAGAGAGGAACATACGAAAACTTCGTGGATGTCTAGAGACAGAGTCACGTTATTTACTGTAGTTATTACATGGCGAGGTGGAAAAATGTGTTAACGATAGAACTTAGGTGAGACATTACCCATGTTACTTGAGGTTCATATTAACCAGTGATGTCAAGATCTTCTACTGGTAGATGTGGCACGCGTCGTGGCACCGTAGTATGCCACGAGCTTCTCTGCGCAACTAGCGTCAGGAAAGGTAACTATTACGAGTAGTAGTAACCGTGCCGTTTTACAATAGGGATGTCGTTGTCTCTGGTGGCGGGATGATGAACTGCGTGGAGGAGCGATTCGTCGTGGCACTTGAGCCAAGGACTCCCACTTGTGGCATTGACCTTAGCAACACTGCTGTAAACGCTGTTTGATTTGAGTAAAATAGCAGTCCATACAACCAGTATCCGATGTATCTGATTATTTTTAAGATAATTAAATCTCTTAAACATGGCTTATGAAAGTAATTACATTTTTTTTCCAATTTAACTGTTGCTTGACGTAAACAAGAGATTAAAATTTTTAAATAAAATAAATCAAAGTGAGTTACAATAATCCAAATTTGGAAAGAAATCTACTGGCCTAGGACTGTACCGTAAACGTACCGTATTTCTCAACTTATTCTAAAATCACTGAAAGACATTCGAATAGAAAAAAAAGCTTTTTAAATTGAAGAAGCTGTAGTGAAAATGATAATAACAATTGACTACTGTAGTAATAATCAATAATACACACAAATGCTTATGTGATGGGTTTCAGAACCCAATTATATAAAATACGATGGATTAAAAACGACGTGTTTTTGTTTACATTTGTGAATGCAAAACTTTCATTGTTTAGGAGAGGCAATAACGACTTATGGATGGAGATTACCTAGTATCACGAGTACTGATCATGAAAGGCCAGGACAGGGCCTTTTAACTCCCATATAACGTGATGGCGACCATTACAGTGTCGCGCTCTCGTCTATCACCTTCTTACCGGAACTAATATACGAACTGCTGCCAACGCTACGTGGCTGCTGCCAACGCTTCGTGGGTTTGCGAGACGCAAGCCGGCGCGTAATGTTACAAACGATAGCGACCGAAGTTCACCCTTTATTCATCAGTTTCTTATATGTATATATTAAAAGTAATTGAACATTTAGAAGACACTTTTCGTATTTCTCACAAATTAGCCAATTTGTATGTGCGAATGTTGGCGAGCCTAACTTGCGGCTGTACCCGGTGACACTAGCGCCTCCTGTAGTCGCACACTGGAGGTTTGTCTGCGGTTTCGATGGAGAGTTGAAAGGCCCTGGGGCACGCTTCGAAAGTCGTGCAACACATTCAACATCTGTCTGGTCTGGCGCGGTTTAGAAGGCGCAGACTTGCACGCGCGGCCTCCACCGCCGCCCCGAGCGGATGCGAGTGCCTGTCCGCTGCCTAACGAGGCGCTGTCGCATTGTGCGCGACCGCCATTAGACGGCGCTGCGCCGCTAGACGCGAGAGGTCGCAGCAGTCGCGCTGCCCTGCATTGTTCGTTCGCCTTCGATTGTGTAGTCGCGGCCGTGGGTGGCGACGCCAATTGTGCGAGCCACGGCACCCTTCTTCGGCTCGCTGAGCGGGGCGGGGTGGGGGAAGGCATGGGGGGTTGGGTGGTGTGGGGGTAAGGGGCGGAGCAGGGCGGGGCGGAGCAGGGCGGGGCGGAGCAGGGCGGGGCGGAGCAGGGCGGGGCGGAGCAGGGCGGGGCGGGGCGGGGCGGGGCGGGACTGGAAGTCCGGGATGGGGCAGGAAAGGAAGAGAAAAGATCAAGGCGAGGCACTGGTTGAGAAGTGAATGCGACTCTGAGAATAGCGCAGGAATTTACGAGAATGCTGGGCTACATAATAGCGTGGGTTGTAGCGGTCGCGAGAATGGAATCGTGATCGAAGCGAATTTAAGCAAAGACGTGAAATGAGACAGAAGCAAATTTAAGGAAAATGAGAATAGAAAGGTTAGGGAAAAACTGCTAGAAAACACTGTGTGAAAAGTGATGTGATAAGAAGAACCAGGCTCGGTGACGAATCCGAATATTGAAGGAATCTGTTATGGAGGTCACGAAAGCTGATTGTGTATCCTGGAAATGGATTGATAAATGGAAAAAAAAAGCGATGCGAGTTAGAAGAAAATACAATGGCGAAAGCAATTACTTGTTACTGGAACATGGAATTACGTAAGAGAAGAAACCAGTGGTTAATGGCAAATACTTTCTCGTACAAGTAAGTTTCCTATTCTCTTCAGACTGGACTAGCTTTTTGGTTTTAAACCACCATCTCCCAACTGCAATCTATCAGCTCGTTAAGAACCCATGTGGACTTCTGGCGGTATCTATCGTTGCACTAGCAACATTCCCAGTGAAGAGCACCCTTGCGCTCTCCGAAGATCGCATTGCATTATCTCACGCCTTGGTACCCTCTCCAGAATCCCTTCTCGGTTGTAGTACCAATGTTCAAGGTGTAGGGACGAAGTTCCTAAATTTCAACGATCCAAAGTTGCCTGTCGGACAGAGGATTTCGAGAGAATTATGGTAGAAATGCAATACACGAGGTACTCGGAATGTACCCATTCTCAAACACTTGTAAATAGTCCTGCCTTATTTGGATTTCGAACCTATGGCCTAATAGTCCACGTAATGCGGGCTCATAAGGAGTATGTCCGTTTTAATTTTCAGTCCTACATCTGGCGTGTGTAGAAAGCGGAAAAGAAAAAACAATGGATACGAGCTTTGGGCGTGGATGCGAGCATTCGGACTTCCGTGTTACGGACCGCCACAGCGGCCGTGGCCGGAAGCTGCTGATCCTTATATATGACGGCGGCGCGGGGGTGGTTCCTGTGGCGGCGCAGGTGTTCAACAGCTTCCGCGGCTCCCGCGCTTCGCCTTATCGAGCGTCCGCCGCCTCTTCCCTCCCGCGCGCCGCCGCCCACGCCGCCCTCGCCGCCCACGCCGCCCTCGCCGCCCACGCCGCCCACGCCGCCTTCGCCGCCCACGCCGCCCTCGTCGTCCACGCCGCCACCGCCCTCGTCACCGCCCTCGTCGCCGCCCTCCCGCTGTCGCTCTCGTCGCCGCCCTCGCCGCCGCCGCCCTCGTCGCCGCCTTCGTCGCCGCCTTCGTCGCCGCCTTCGTCGCCGCCCTCGCCACCGCCGCCCTCGCCACCGCCGCCCTCGCCACCGCCGCCCTCGCCACCGCCGCCCTCGCCACCGCCGCCCTCGCCACCGCCGCCCTCGCCACCGCCGACCTCGCCACCGCCGCCCTCGCCACCGCCGCCCTTCTCGCTGCTGTCCTCATCACCGCCGCTGCCCTCCTCGCCATCGCTCTCGCCACTGCCCTCCTAGCCACCGCTCTCACCGCCGCCGCCCTCCTCAACGTCGTCGCCGTCGCCGTCACCGTCGCCCTCGCCACTTCCCTCGCCGCCGCCGTCGCCGCCGCCGCCGTCGCTGCCGTCGCCGACGCCCAGGCCGCCGGCCGCGTTCCTGCTCGCTCTCCGTCTGCGGACCTGACCCCGCCACTTTCACCTTTCTGCAGCTCGCTTCTCTTGCCTGACCCCGCCCAGCATTTTATTCTTCGAGACAGAGCAACTATGTAGTAGGTTTCCTTTGGGTTGAAAGGGAAATCTCCTGCTGTGGCAAGTTTCCAATGCACCCTCGTAAACTTCCTTCTTTGACGAACTGATATTAAAGAATTTGCTTCACGTCTTTGCAGGGAATGCTACGGTTTCTTTGTGATACTCTTTTTTTAAAAAAAATATCTTATGGGATCTCTTTTTAGCCAATAATTTTACCTGGCTATAAAACCCCTAGTTCCTCATAATGCATGAAGATTAGATCATATTTTCAACTAGGAAAGTGCTAACACTGATTTATTTGATTTGAAATAATCGTTCATCTAGTGTTTTAGGTCTTCATATGTAATCACTTTGATGTTCTCCTCTGCGAAAAGAATTTCATATTTTTTGTAGAATATTTTACAAAATAGATGTGATAATGGAGAATTCAGTATTATTAGATTTTCAGTACATTAGCATATTTTCAGCACAATAGAATAAGAGTACACTTGTGTCATTACTTGGTCAAATATTGTTGATTCTTTGAACTCTGTCTCAGTAGTGATCACTTTAATTTCTACTACTTTCATTCTTGATTTCAATGCTTCATGTTGCTCCTCGTCTTCTAGCTACAGTTTATTCTTCTACTCAGTTTTTGTTTGCTACTATTTTTTTGTGAATACTTCTATATAATCAATAGCGCATGATCTTTCCTTCCTCTTCCTTGTCCTATTCTCTCTCCCCCTTACACTCACACTTGTGTACACGCACTGCGCTACCACACCCGACGGGACATCGTCTAGAGCGTAGGGTGTGCCCCGGATAGAGCGGTGCCCCGCTGGGGAGATATCTGGAGAAAGAAATCCCTCGCAAGCCGAAGTGTAAAAGGAAGAGGTGGTTCAAGGCATCAACTGGAGTGCCTCTGACCGGGAAGTCGTAGCTTGGAATCCCGACGGTGGCAGGATTTTCGGCACTAACTTGTCAGCTACGTCGATTTCAGTGGCGGTCTGGAGGAGAATTCTACCGGCTGCTCTGATCGGTAGTTTCCCGTGGTCTCTCCGATCAACACCAGGCGAATGCCGGAGCAGTACCCTAACAAACGGGCCACGGACCGTGCACGATCTTTCCTACCTTATCCTATCCTCTCCCCTTACGCACACACTAACATGCACTACACTACCATACATGCGGGGAGACCGATCGGAAGCTTACCTGGTTGGGGAAATCGCCGGTAGGTCGGCGCCGGATCTCGCCATCCAGCAGGGGAAGACCACCGCCACCTACCGAGCAAAATAACTGACGTTACTAATGACTCTAGTAGTTGTCGCGTCCGGAATCACTAACAATCAACCGATGTGTAAAGGTGCGTTTACACGAAGAGACAAAGTCTCCTAACTTTCACGAAGTTAAGAGATAAACTCTCTTAGAAGGCTTTACACGATTCGAAATATCTCCCGAAACGCGAGACTCCTAACTCACGGGAGAGTCGTTTCCTGAGATCTCTCCGAAAAAGTATCTCCTTGCCGTTTACACATGATACAAATGTCTCTGGATATTCTTTGGCGCCGCCATGTTGCATCTGGTGAGCAGCGACGAGCAGTTTGAGGTTAGAAAGTGACAACTCTTGCAGCTACCGGCGCCAATTTAATAATTTTGAAGAAACGGAGGAAATGAAAGAGACAAGTGTGGGTGATTTTTTTAGAAGAGAAGAGCTGAGTTTTTATAAAAAACTTTGATGGCAGAATTGCAGGAAGAGAATGTAAAAAAAATTGCTACCTGTTCAATTGCATTACAATTTTTCAGTGACAAAATAAAACAAGTTTTAATTTATGAATCACTAAAAATATCTTTTCGAAAACGTGATCAGATTCGAGAAAATAGTTCTGACCGAATGTAAAGTTTTGAAAAAATGGGTGAAGTTGATAATTTGTTGTAGAAATTTTTATGAAGTTAAGTATAAATGATTTGAAAGAATCAATTTTTTAATTCTCTGTAAATTTGTGTATTTGATGTAAATTAGGGAGCATGTAAAATTTTGCGAAATAATTTAATAAGTATTGGTAGTAGAAGCATTATACCATATATGGCTGGCATATGAAAGAGAAGGCCTAATTATAGTTTTATATAACAAATTTCACAATTAATTCGTAATTTGGAGTTATTATTTATTAAAGTATATAAGCATTATAATACAATTACTATTATTATAAAGGATATAAAGGAGGATAAAGTTATGTACAAAAAATTCGTACGTTTTCAACTCCAGAAGGACTTTGTCATTTGTTATAATTCTCCAGTGTACAATTTCCCCCGATGAACAGAAATCCACGGACCACACTGGAAAGTCGCACAGACACCGACAGACGCAGAATAGCTTGATCGTGCACGTGGACACATACCAAGAGAGCAGAAAGTCTTCCAACTCTCTTTGAATACTATTTATCTCCCAGGAGATACGATTTCTCATCGATACCAGAGTCTTTACACTGCTCTCGCGTGGAGACTTCGAAAATCTCTTGTGACGTCGTGTCTCCGGAGAGAAGATGACTCTCCTGAGAGTTTACACGTATCTCCTGGTGTCTCCTAACCAGTTCCGGAGAGTTAGGAGAGGAAACTCTCTCCGTGTAAACGGGCCTTAAGTCGGCGCCAAATCTCACCATCCAACGGGGGAGAATCACCGCTACCTCCCGCGATGAAACATTCACAACACAAACGGAACTAATTCCATAACAGTTGACATCCCCGGAAACAATCAATTTTTCTTCTCCGGACATTGCGTTGTCACGTGTTATGACAGAGACTTTCCATTCGCACCCTTTTACTGGAGCTACAAATCCGTGAGCTGTGGAAAATGTCTTTTGTTGCTGTCACTCCAAATGTTTTTAACATATTTATTTACTGTCTGGGCTATCGTACAGATTTCGCAGAGTTTTCTAATACATATAAAAATAAATCATTAACTGAGTTAGGACAACAGGTGGGAAGTTAATTTCAGGCGAAGCTCTCTCTAACTTTTTCTGGGTTTCGCTTGATTAATGTTTTAAAGTTGTGATTTGAAGTTGTGTAATAGGGTGGTTTTAATGAGTCGAATGATTTGTGTTGAGCTCTTGCATTTTTACTTGTATTCAAAGTATCTAAGTGGGAGAAATTTGTTTTTCTGGTACTTTGAATTACTTTTTATGTTCTTTTGATGAGCGCCTAGTGTGAAATATTTGGAACAATTCGCTATTTTTAGGTCTTCATAAATTATTTCTGGCATCTTTCTATTATATTTATTTAAGGTTTCTATATTTAGTTCATTTCTAATTTCATTATTTAAAAAGTACCAAGGAACTTTCATGAAATGTTTAAAAAGTTTGTTTTGCTCAATTTATATTTGATTACAATTAATTCTTGCTCCACCTCCCACGACTGGACAATAAGTGATGGTTTTATTATTGATTTAAATTTTGGAATATCACATTCTATGGTAAGTCAAGGGTAGCTATTTATCAGGGTATAATTTTGTTATTTTTACATACGTTTTATCGGGTCTTTCTTTAGTATGATATTTCCAGTCTGCAATGATCAAGTCTGCTTTGATCAATTAGTATACCAGCATATGACAGTGGCTGACCTGTTTGTACGCGCTTGCTCGCGTTTGCTGCTGATGCCGGCTTAGGTGGCTCAGGGCATCAATTGATGTTACTTCAGTGCCTCTGATTGGGAGATCTTAGGATTCCATTCGCGACAGTGGCAGGATTTTCGATACTAGAGCTAGGCCGAATTCAGCCACAGAGGTGGTTTTGGGCATTAACTCAGGTCACTGCAATAGGGAGGTCATAGAGTTCGAGTTCCTATGGTAACAGGGTTTTTCTGACACTAGCTTGTCAGTTACGTCGAATTCAGCCGCTGTCTGCTGGGAACTTCTAGTTGCCGGCTGCTCTGATCGTTAGTTTTTGGTGGTTTCTCCGATCAACACCAGGAATTTCTGGCGCCGTAACCTAACAAACGGGCCAAAGACCATGCACGATCGTTCCTTCCTCCTCCTTGTGCTATCCTCACCCCCTTTCCTTCACACTTTCACTAACATGCACTACACTACCACACATGCCGGGAGACCGGTCGAGGTCTTAGTGCTTGTCCCGGCAGGGGTGATGCCTCGCTGTTGGGAGATGCCTAGTTATGGAGAATCCAGTTAGCGACGTGTAGGTTTATGCCGGATTACGCCAACCAGTGTGGGAAGATTACCGCCATCTCCCGCGATAAAAACATGTAATACACTTACGGAACTAACGACATCAGGTGTCGCGCTTGAAATCACTAATCAATCATTGATAAGGGTGCACACAGATTTTCTCGATGCACATTTTTTGCGGTCCCTTCTTTCCATTTTTTGCTGCTGGCGACAGTTTTTTTCTTATGTTGGTTGCTCTTAACTGCTTGTGATTTCATTGATATTGGTTGATCAAATGACGCCTGGACAAGTTCTGGGGGTTGCACTATAATGTTTATTCTGCACTAGATGTTGTGGATTTTCTTGATCGCTGTTTTACCTTAAAAGTCTACAGAACACTGACTAATTAGCATCATTTCACTTGAATCACTGGTTGAAGAGTTTCATTGAATCGGTGATAAACTGCCCCGTGATGGGGCAACCACTCACTAACAGTCTCCACCTCTCTTTACAGGTCGCGGAAACTAGCTTCGTGGATTATGTTCTTTCTGTTAAAATGCGCTCTGTTCGATGAACTTCGCTGGAGAGCTCGCCTACACATTCTCGATGTTCACTCGACAGGGCTCCCGGAGGCAAAACAAGAACCAAGGAGAAGAGCAAAATATTTCTAATTTTTATTCGCAAGATATCCCTCCTATTCAAAATTATTGTTTATTAAATCATAAAAATAAATTTGGGTAGTTAATTTGGTTTGAATGTCGGAAGGTAACTGTTTTTGGAAGAGCAGTGCATCATCGAACGCGAATATCACGGAGCCCAGAGTGGTATAAAAGCGAGTTCAAGAAACTCGACCTTAGGCAGAGAGGAAAACAACCGTTATTTCTCCACTTGCCTCCAAGAAAACTTTATATTAAAGAAAAATTTCAAATGCAAATGACCAAGAATTTTATTCGCGGGGAAATTATCATGGCTTGCATTTATATTGTTTGTTTTTAAACAAATCGAATTGATATTGTTACAGTTGACATAACTGAACATTTGGTATAATATAAAATGGTCGAAAACTATTACGTGAATAAGAGACGTAAGTTTACTCTGGTTCGGTGCTAAGGTCTTTATGGGCTTAGATCGATACACTTATTTTAATCGACCTTAGCCGAAAAACATTGTTGCAGTATTATATTATTTTGCAGCTTAGATCACTGCTCGAAACCTAAGGATGATTTCAATCATAATTTTTATAGTAACTGGTGAAGCTATTAAACAGGTAAACAGGAACACACAATCTCATACCTCTGAGTTCCGATGAGACGTAAGGTTGAGCAAAATTTGTTTTCGCACTCCGTGTGTAGTTTCTCGCCATGTGCAGACATGGCTGCGGTGGCATCGGCAGCGAGAGGGCGTTGGCGTCGCGGTGATGGACTCGTGCCAAAAGTTTTCGCATGTGGCCCCTGGCCCTGCCCACAATGTGCTGCGAGCCAGCGAGCATTCCACCCCGCCTTTCTCACCTCGCCCCTACCTATTCCGACCTCGCCTCGCCCCACTCCCGCTCCGGTACGCCCCAGCTCCGTCCCGCCACGCTCCCTCCCGCCACGCTCCGTCCCGCCACGCTCCGTCCCACCACGCTCCGTCCCGCCACGCTCCGTCCCGCCACGCTCCGTCCCGCCACGCTCCGTCCCGCCACGCTCCGTCCCGCCACGCTCCGTCCCGCCACGCTCCGTCCCGCCACGCTCCGTCCCGCACGCTCCGTCCCGCCACGCCTCGTCCGCCACGCTCCGTCCCGCAACGCTCCGTCCCGCCACGCTCCGTCCCGCCACGCTCCGTCCCGCCCACGCTCCGTCCCGCCACGCTCCGTCCCGCCACGCTCTGCCCCGCCACGCTCTGCCCCACCACGCTCTGCCCCGCCACGCTCTGCCCCGCCACGACACGCTCCGCCACGCCACGCCCCAGTACGCCCCGCTCCATCACCCTCCACTCCTCTCCCTGCCCTGCCCTCGCCCTCGCCCTGCTCCGTCTCGTCTCACCTCACCCTGCCTCGTCCCGTCTCACCTTCCCTCAGCCCTACCCCTCTATCCCCGTCTCGCCCCCGCTTCATGGCGCCTTCTACCGGTTTGTCGGCCAACTAAATGCCAAACCTCCAATGCCTCCGAGGTGACGGCCACGTGCACAATGCGCGGGCTAGCTGCCTCAAGAACTCCGGTTCGTTTTTGACTCCCTTTGTGCGACTTTGTTCCGCCGAGGATGCATCAGATTTGTAATTCTGACACATTTGCTACCACTCAAGGGAGAATTCATCTACTATACAAAAATCGTAAAGGTATGTCTTAGATCATACTGTTCTGAAATGAGACCATCACACATGGTTCACGAGGCGGAAATGTTATATCGACAAAATTACATTTTTAGATGTTGTAAAGTAAAACTTGCAATTTTGGTTCATTGGCAATCTCACACTATTAAGAATCATCTTTAGCTTTTTGAATAAAGTATAATAAATACATTTATTGTTACAGTTATACAAAAATATCAATTACTAGCATTTGGTAGTCAGTAATCAAATATTCAGACAAAAAATGAGAACCAAACAACGAAAACAAAATAATTTCGTCTGGTCGCATCAGCTTCTACTCTCCTTAATATAACTTAGCTTCACAATTAAGTGATTTGTATATGTGAATTAAAATGAAATGACAGTAAGGTTGGCCTCAGCCTATCGGCCTCATATTGCAACCTTTCCTCGCAAAATATAATGCCACAAGCAAAACTAATATCATAAATAACTATTTAAGTGAAAGGGCGGTTCTAAAGTTCACTAAGCCTTCTTTCCAAATGAGTACTAGTATTTACTGGCTTTATTAACAGTAAATATTAGGTAAAAAGTATCCAGCTGAAGCATGACGCTGACCACGCCATCTTCACCCCCCTTCCAAAGTCATAACAAGACAATCTAGGTACCCGCTACACTGTACAGAAGGCCATGGACTTTGGTAGTCACCGGGGAAGATGAAATGGATAGGACTCCTATCCATTTCAACCAACCCTAAGCAGGTTATACCTGACGTAATCCTGGTACAAGGGTAAAAAAAACGTAAAAGGAATACTTTCATCAGAGTTTGGCAACAAGTTAATTGCGAATGACCGGTCGCTGGCCATGCCAGTCTAGGTAGCGCATGAGGAAACAAGAAAAGTAGCTTCTTGGTACTTTTTGAGAATATCGCCGCAGGAAGTCAACATATGATATTCACTGTTCACCCTATATTACGACGATTATATTTTCATGTCCACTACAAGTGAATAGGTATTTGTGATCTAATGATGTATCTGTTTTGTCAAAAAACAACAACAACAACTAAACAAATGTAATGGCTCCTTAATTTCAAAACGTTTTTCAATTATAATGGAAGTTTGCAAATTAGTAATGGTTCATTTCTGGTGCCTCTTATTCCATCTTGTATCTTATTTAGTTCACAATAATGTTATTCAATAACTTCCAGTTATCTATTGGTTGCCAGATTATGCTCTAATTTGTTACGCCATATAACACTGCTTCCAAATTTTGCAATCTGTTTTGGGGTTCATGGAGTCCATATTGGAGCATATTATCTGTCACAAACACCAACCCTTCAACTCTCGGAGCCGAAGGAAGTTGCGCGCCTGGAGATGACGGCCGTGACCCGTTTTTCTCTCGCTTCGCCTAGACCCGGTCGCCTCCTCTGCTGTCCAGCGTCTACCTGCGAATATGACTAACTACAGTACGTTATGAAAGGGTTCTGCGATTAGTTCACGAAGTTGTAATGAAAGGAGAAAAAGGCAAAAATAGAATAGTATTCATGGAAAAGCAGAGGTAAATGACCGACAGCGTCCGTCTGTATTTTAAACGGTAAGAGAAATAGGTCACGAACTGTTTAACGAATCGCTGATGAATATTCAAAGACTTACATCGAAACAACTGTGAAGAACACCATTGAAGAGAGAAGGAGTATTTAGTGCCAAGGGGATAACTGGGATTTTTGATATAGATTGGTGTTGCTACCAGGGAAGCTTCATCTAAGGGTCTAGGGGTCTACCTAGTGCGTGCAGAGTTTCCTGTTGGTCGCTGGGTGGTTGCGTGCGAGGCGGGTTGCGTGCACGAAACATCAGGGGCAGGCTACCGGGAGATACGACGCGACAGATGTGTGGGCGGCGTTACACTCTGAAAATGTTTTTTGACCTGTAAGTGTGCAAGAAGTGGTAAATGAGAAAACGACGGTCCCTATACTTCCAGTATTTTTGAAAGGTCAAATTACTTCTTCGCTCATCTTCAGAAGGTAGTTGTAAGGTATTGTATGCGACATTTCGTGCGTGGTATTCGATGATTAATGTGAAACTGGTATCTGAACAACATTATCATACTTCAATATTATTGTATTATTGTTCTAAAATTGTATTCTACTTTATCATTACTCACATACGCTCTATAGAGATCCAATAATTTCCTTCTAAATGTTAATGTTTTAAATGAAAATATAACTTGATAATAAATATCTAAATGAAGTTCTTACTGATTTTTGTTATTTATGATACATTTTCTTTTATTAGTTTTCATTATTTGTGAATACGTATAATCAGGAGTTACAATAAATGAAGTCGTCCGGGGATGTTCGTAAAATACACTTTGACTAATTGCTTTAAAAGTAATAATTTCCCTTGCCTAATTACATACTTCATCCCTCCACGTATCTACCACCAATTATATAAAATAACTTTTTAGAATGGCATGTTAAGGTTAATCAAGCTAGGTCAACGTATATATTTTTATCACGATTTTTTTGTTTTAAAATGATGTAATTTATAAAACTAAAAGTTTACCACAAATGCATCTTCTCAGCATCATTTTACTTTTTTATGTATGAAGTCTCTTGAGTTCAATGTATGTAGTTTTTGGGTCAACAAGATAATTTCAAAACAATGTGTGTCTCTTATAAGTATAATTAGGAAGGAAGCTTTCCATATGCAATAAATGCACTTATATAATCATAGATTTAGTTCATTTTCTGTTCGTCCTTTTATGCAAAACCGCCAAAAAGGAAAATTAATATAATTACAAAAATAATTTCTATTTTTGTACTTCAACTGATATCACAAAATAATTAGTGTTTTTCAATTCTAATATTTTGAGTTTTGTAGTATGTTGTAGAGAAACTGTGCTTTAGAATGATGTTTTCAACAAAATTCATTAGACTTCCGAAATTAATAGAATATACGCAGTTTAGCATGCCAAGAAAATTTTAAATAGAAAAATAGAATCGTGGAAAATTTATAATACTTTTTCATGTTAGATAAAATGATTGGAAGTAGAATTATAGTACTATCTCTTTCTTTCCTTATTTCGTACTTTCAATAGGTTTTCTCTTTTTAATGGTTTTAATTTCGACATGTATGTATATGTGATACTTTCGTCTGGTGGAAGTTTACAGTTGATATTTTGCTTTCAGATATTCGCCTGCGGCCAAAGGTCTGGAGACGCGAAAGCTCTGCGGGTAGACAGAAATGTCTCACCACAACCTTCCTCTGCAGTTGGCTTAAATTGACCGGTAGGATTACGTAATTGCCATGCCTTTCATTAAGCGAAATACTCTTTGCTTTACAAAACGAGTCCGCGCCGAATCTCCTGGGGTAACATGAAACTCCTGTTTCGGATTGTTTTTACTGCCGAAAGCGGTGATGCAACGGTAGCAACGAATGGAGGTAGCATCCGTTCTTTTGAAGAGGATTTTCGTAATGTCCACCAAATCCCCGGCCTCGCCAAATTGAACCGGAGGAACCGATTCATTATTTATAACATATAATTGATTACTACCGTATGCGCGTGCTTTACTGGATTTCGCAATGATTGTAATTTCATCAACGATCACTCATAAATATTAAACTAAACAGAAACGTGGAAAGAAATCCCTGCAGGTTGAACCAACATTTTTGGGAGAAAGCCGTATAGATTGTTGTTACAGTGACTCCACATTTTCTTGTCTGTTGCGAAGCACTTTACACATAAACTTCACTTTGCGGAAAACACGAGGAGTTACGGCGGTCATAAACATGTGAGTTGGGGTGTAGGCGGAAGCTTGGATCTTTGTAAGTTCCATTGCTCCGGTGTAACGTTCATGAAATGCACTTACTATGAATAATGCAAATGTTCCCTGGCGCATTAGATCTTTGATTCCTTATACGTAATTTACATTCACAGAGTTACTTTTCTTTCAAAATTTCAACCGGGTCTAAATGCATTATTTACGATTATATAGTTTTCTAACAAAGTTCATTTTCATATTTTAATTTTCTTTGCATGTGTCATTCTCCGTGATTTCATAACTCTCACTCCTTTTCAGATGTTTCACTACTTTTATTGATTCTCATTCACAGCTCAATCAACAAAGTTTCGTTTTCTCATCATCATCTCAAAGATCATGCTATGTGGTCATGATTCTGTGATGTGGATCCAAACCTATCTCCCGATTCTTTACAATTCTCAGTACTAGCATCAACGACACTTTTGTGATGTTATCATGGACACAGTATTTTTCTTCACATTCTATCCCTTACTTTCTAGACCGAATGCAGTCACTCCTCATTCTCAAATTGTCCGACGGACCTTTCGTCTTCTCGTCACTCCGCAATGAAGCATCCCTTCGGCTTTAGTACAGGCTACGTGCACGTCCAACCACCTTCCTTTGTGCGCTGCCGGTCCTCGGGGACGGCCTGCGAGCACCGAGCTCAAAGTTGGTTACTTTGTTTTATAATCTTCACCTCCCGGGAGATCTCGTGAGAAGTTTGGCAACGAGGGAAGCACGTTTGACACTCTCATTTGCTTTCTCGGAATACCTCGCCGGCTTTCGCTCCGCGTCTCATCACCTAGTCTCGCTTCCGCTTTGATCTCGGTGAGTGGACCGCCTCTGGCTATACTGCGCCGCCCTTGGGCACTTTTCCGACAGCCCTTTATCTAGGATGTTACATTTTGACATCTATTGTGAGGAGAAAGTGGAGTCTTGTTATTGGCATTATTTGAATTTTTTAAACAAATTACTCTGATGTTACATCACAATATTGAGAAACGTTCCTTATGTGTATTCAATAAACAGAAACATGAAAGAAAGCATGAAAACCTGAAGTAGCATAAAATTGCATGCCATGTACTAGAGAGAATTAGTGTAATACTGTCTACTAAAACTAATGATTCCCCGTCCACAGTAATAGTACAAAAAATACTAAATTTTGCTTCACCAGGTACTAAATATATGAACTTATGAAACATAATTACGAATTATTTTACTTTCTCACCCTTTCTTCGCAAGAAGAAAGAGTATGGTAATCGTGTGGCGAATTTTCGGCAGAAAAACTCTTATTGCTGGAACCTGGAAACCCATTCAGTCGACTTTCTCAGGAATTTATATTCCTCGATCCGATCTGAAAGATTGATTGATTGATTCGTGTATCAGGGCGCGTCAACTAATTAGGTCATTAGTCCCGTAAGTGTAGTGCGTATTTTTCTCGGGAGGTGGCAATGATCTTTTCCCCGCTGGATGGCGAGATCTGGCGCCAACCTACCGTCGACTTGCGGGGTTTTCCCCTCAACCAGGTATCTCCCACAAGCGGGACACCGCCCCAGCCGGGACAAGCTCTAAGCTCCCGACCGGTGTCCTGGCATGTGCGGTAGTGTAGTGCATGTTAGTGTCTGTGTGTAAGGGGGAGAGGATAGGACAAGGAAGAGGAAGGAAAGATCACTCGCGGTCCGCGGTCTGTTTGTTATGGTACTGCTCCGGCATTCACCTGGTGTTGATCAGAGAAACCACGGAAAACTACCGATCAGAACAGCCGGCCGCTAGAATTCTCCTCCAGACAGCGACTGAATTCGACCTAGCTGACAAGCTAGTGTCAAAAATCCTGCCGCCGTCGGGACTCGAACCTAGGACCTCCTGGTCAGAGGGACTGTAGTGACATTAGGCTGATGCACTGAGCCATTTCTCCCGATTTCGAGGCTTTGGGAGTTTCAATGGGATATTTTGAATTTTTGAAGGTATTTTACATGAAGCCTCAACATCATTTTCAAAATGTTCGCAACAATGTTAACAAATTGTAAATTAAACTTTGTCCTCAGATCCCGTAAAGGACGCTTAAGAGAATGGTGCAGATCTCACGTTCGTTGAAAACCCTAATTCGTCGATAATTGCAAAAGTGCAATTTTTTGGGGTCTTCCTGAAATTACAGTATTGAAGATCGATATTTTTTGTTATTTAAGGTTTCATCAAATACTACGTCATTAGCGACCACTATTGTATGTAACGTTATGGTATGCGGATGAAACAATATGTCGATGATAGGTAGTGAATGGACGAACACAAATAGAACCATGCCTGAGGCATAACTGGAACACGCGACCCCACGGTCCTAGATCACTACGGGACTACTGCTTCAGTGACTTTGGTCGACATCAATATTTTTTCTTTAATGAAATCTGTTCTTTAAAGAAAAATCTTGAAATAAGATCAGGTATAATTTGTTTTTAAAAAAATGAGTTTTCCTGTAAGGCAAAATATAGCATTTAGCATTTTCAATAGTTATTATACTGTGGTTGTTTATTAGACGCTATAATTGGTTAGTTTTATTTTGTTTTTTTGTTGTTTTTTGTTTTTTTGATGGTTGTATGGTCTTTCCAGTTGAGTTTAGTGTCTGGGTAGCCAAGATATCTGATTTGTTTTGTGAAATCCAAGGGATGGCGTTATTATTTAGAGTGAGTGGTGCTGCTGTTGAAATTGTTTTCAAAGGAAAAAATTGTTGCTGTTGATTTAGATGTGTTTAATTTTATTTTTAATTTGCACAAGAAACAAATAGGTTTAAATGGTATTTAGTAATGTGACTAGAGATTATCTGGAACAGTATAACGCTGTGTCATATGCAAATTCTGCTCTATTGATTTCGTTGGATGTAGGGATATCATTTGTGTAGAGATTACATAATGTATGTGTTAGTGGGGAGCCCTGCGGGAGTCCTGCCAATATTGGTCTGGATTTGATGGGTGTTTATGTATAGAAACTGACAAGGTTCTATTACTTATAAAGCTATTAATAATGTTTAAATATTTGGGTATGCCATCAATTTTAAGTTTATATATTAGACATTGAAGCCATGCTCTGTTTTTTAGTGCTGTGTGGCTATGTTAAGTGATTCTGAATAGTTGAGCGTAGTTGACGATATGAATTCAACTTCATGTCCGAGTATGATACCATTTTTGTTAAGGTAATTATTGAGACTTTTCTGAATGACGTTTATCACGATTTTTAGATAAAAAGGGCAATAAACTTCTTGGTCGATAATTCTCTGCATTTGATAGGCTTTTGTTTGGTTTTGATGTAGGGATAATAATGGAGTGTTTTCATATGAGTGGGAAATAACCTTTTAATGAAGAGTTAAACATTTTGTTTAAGATTGCTACGACTGTGTTGGGCAGACTTTTAAGAATTTTGTTATTTATTCTGTTATGTATTGGTGCCTTCTTAGGGAGTCTTTTTATAATGTTTAATGTTTTCTGGGGGTGAAGCTGATTATGGAGGGCATACTGTAATTAGGATATGAGGCTGATTTTTTGATGTTCAGCGTGAGAGAAAATAATTTGGTTTGGTGTTAAGTGGGGGAATTATATTTTTTGTTTAGTATTTTTTAAATTGCCACAAAGAATTCTTATTTGAATTAAGTGTTTGAATCATCTCCTATTTTATTTCAGTAGTATATCTTTTGGTTGCGTGTGAGAGCCGCAACGCATATTTATAAATGAGGTCTCTAAAGAAAGATAATTTCACGGGTACGTGACGAATTGCGCTTTGACTTGAAAAATATGAAGGATTTGTTTAAAAACCACGCATCTAAATATTCATGTAAAATGCAACCCGCAGCACTTGCCAATATTTTCGAATCTATATCTTCAAATAACTCCTAAACAAAGCATTCTATGGCCTTAAAAACCAAACTTTTGAGGCCGATGGCCTCTACAATAAGAGGCATTCTTGGACATTCAATTAAATTTTCGGTACGGCGCTTACCAAAACAACCTGTACATTTCAGTCCTTCTTGTTGGTAATCCTTGTGACGACACGCTTAGAAGGCTTAGATTCTTCCATCTTATATTTACGCTTTCTGAATACATCGTGGTTTGTGGAGTCTGACGAGGTTTATTTGTATTATCATTAATTCAAGATTTGCTCTCCATCAACTAGAAGTATTATTATATTTGCTTGATTGTTTCTTATGTGTGCAGTGAAATAATTCGTTTAACGTTTTACCTTGTTCTAAAAATGCTGTATACCTAATTGTGGAGGGATATGGGTGTATAGTGAAGAGCGAAGACTTGTGTTTGCGTTTTACCTGGACCAGTATTTTCGTTATCAGATTCGTTATTCGATGAAATTTTCAAGTCAGCGGGTTCAGACACGTAGATTTTTCAAAAGTAAAAAGCTAATATTTTTTGTGACTATCACGAAAAGCTTCAAGTTATCTGTGAAAGAATATTGAATAATTAGTTTAAATGTTGTCTTTAAGAAAGTGTTATGAATAGTTCCAAGAAAAGTCTCCATAATACTGAATAAATCTTTATTGAAAATTTCTTTAAACATCATTGTTTTTATTTTTATTTGATATTGTGTTAGTACATTGAAAGTTACCTTCATCCAGTTTAAACAAATAAAAACGTTTCGTTAACAAATTTCCCTTTTAGAATGGAAATAGAAGGATAGGAAGAGTGTAGGGTTTGACATGCGAAGTTCTCGCATGGGTACGCGGAGGTAGTAGGTAAAACTTGTGCTATGGCACAATACAAGGAACAATCTTTTTAAATTAGCTAAAGTAGAATAGCTTGAAATAAATGAAAAACAAAAATTAAAACGCGCTAGCCTACAATACTACGTGAATTAATTAGAAAAAAACTAAATTAAAAATTATAGAAAGAATAGCGCAAGTCACTCGACAACTGCCAACGATCGCAATTTGAACGCACGATTTAAATGTTGGCAGTATCTGGAAGTATGTATATCAACGCCCAGCTGCAACCTCGTATTGTAAATAAAACAGTTTGATATTAAACTCAAGGTGTTGATTCGTTAAGATATTCAATACGCGAACATCGTTTGAGCTACATTCCCATGTACCGAAGTGAAGTCTAAGCCTACTTAACTGTTTCTAATGGTAACAAATGGTATTTGGTGCCCAAAGATGAAAGTATTAGTTCGATTATTTTTTGGCTCGAAATTGCTTTTCTTGAGGTAGATAAGAACGCAGAAAATAATCCAATACTTTTTAGTATACAGTTAATTTTTCAATTTTTGCATCCCGGCAAGCCGGCGCCCTGACTCTCCAAAACCCCCTCTGTTCCGCATAACAAATCAAGAAAAATTAAATAATATTGCAAAGAGTAGGGTTGTATCTGCCCGATCCGGTATTTTCGCACTTTACTTGGTTTTCTCAAGTGTAAAAAACCTTTTCTAATATGTTTATGACTATCAAGGAAAGTGAAAAGCTAACTCTCAAGGAGGATTGAATAATTATTTCAAATGTTATTTTTAAAGAAGTATTAATTGTTCCCAGAATTAATTGTTCCCTCTATAATACTTAAGAAACCTTTATTGAAATTTTGTTTTCAGCATCAATTGCATTGTTATTTTTGTTTAATATTCAGTATGTACAGTAGTAGTTATATTTATACATTTTTAAACAAATAAACACGTTTCATTAACGACTTTCCTTCTTAATGGAAAGGATAGGCAAATATATAGATCTCGCACGGTTACGCAGTTTGCCTATTATGTAATAGAGTATTGTTATTAATTGATCTATTTCATGAAAGGTATTTAATATTTTAAATTTTGAAATGGCTATTGTTCTATTATTTTTTTAATTTGTGCCAATTACTTGTGGGGGTGTGGATTGGTGGCGTGAGTTTGTAGGGATTGATTAGTATAGTATTGTGGGGATATAGTACATTTTACTGGTAAGTGGTCTGAATCAATTTCAGGGTGAAATGTGACGAAAATCTGTTGTTGTATGTTATAACAATGTTTAGAAGGCCTGGGGTTCGTGAATTATCATATGGATATTAGGCTGGTTCATTGATAGATATAAGGTTTATTCTACAATTGGACTGATGTTGCCCGGTGGCAGAATAAAATGAGGATAATTGATAATTGAGGAGAATTATATTTAGTTTGTTGTGTATTAATTGTAGCAATTGTTTAATGTAATACACATTTGCATTAAAATCGCTTTGTATTATTGTTGGAGATGGATTAGTGGAGTGTGGATTAATAATATTAGTGGGATTGGTATGTTGGATTTTCATATTAAGGGATTAATATGCTATTATTATGTTAGTTTCCAGAATGTATAATTAGTGAACTTTATGATTGCTGTTTCGTTGCCGGGGGTGTGTTAGAATTATTTGATAACATGGTAGAGTAAATTTTATTAATACTTGTACCATTACTCCTCCACTGGGTCTACCTTCATTGTCCAGTTCATAAAATTTATCGTTTGTGGTGGTCGTGTATATAAACTAGGAAGAGAATTTACCGTTGGATTGTTGTTGCAAGTTGAACGTTTTATGTCGTTAGTCGAGGTATTATCATTAGAAAGACGCTCAAGACTGTTCAGTGTCCGAATGGTGTCGAAATGATGGTGTGCGAATTGTTGCCTTGCATTCGTGGTGTGTCAAAGTTTTACTGACTCATCGGAGTCCATTAAATTTCCACAGATGAGGTTTCATTTGCTCCTCCGAACAACATCAATACGTTTAACTCTGGGATGAATTAATCACTATTTAGAGTTGTTAGGGAATTATTAATGAGCTGCCCGGCTGATGAACCGAAGCCATTGAACATAATACGTAACACATGCTAGTGGGCACCGTTTCCGCAGATCACACGATTTTCGCTGGTTCACAGTGTTTCTAACGTTACACGGTTATCACTGCTCACAAAATTACGAGCGGTCCGTTCGGTGCAACAGTCGAGCACGAAATTACGAATCCTGTCTGTAGTTTTTAGCAACACAAGTATTGTTCCCTATAAAAGATTCAAAAATATGGTAATGGATTACAGCTCCGCCTGTCGGGACCCGTATAGGGCTGAGCAGATAAACTTGTTAGACCGTATCCAAAAGAGAGCGATAACACTTGTAGGAAAAAAAACAATGATCAAACTCAGAAGTGGAAACTCCTAGGTAAACGTCGAAAGATAGCTAGGATAGTAAATCTTTTCAAAGCGTACACTGGATGTAAAGCGCTAAACGCCATTCGAACTAGGATAGGGCATTCTCAATTTTTCCGAAGGGGAGATCATCCATACAAAATTAAATATATGAATCAAACAACCTATCTAGGTAAATACTCTTTTGCCAACTGGACAATAACTGACTGGAACAATCTGCCTGCTGCAGCTTTAGCGACTTTTCCCTTTAGTGCGCATTGCTTCCGGAATCATCTAGGGAATTGCATGTGATGCCAAATATTTGTGTGTGTAATATGTTTTCTTAGTTACTTAGTTATACTTACCTTATAATTTGTATTCTAAACTTGTCTTTGTATGTCTTTATATATCTTGTATAAACCCTGCCACCGAGCGAAAGTTCATTAGAAGGAAATAATAAATAAATAAATACTAGCGTACCCGTGCGAGAACTCTCGCATATTAAATTGCACACCCTTCCCTATATTTCCATTTCCATATTCAGACGGAAAGTTGTTAACGAAACATGTTAATTTGTTTAAAAAATGTATAATGATAACTTCCGATCTATTTATAGCATATGAAATAAAAAGAAAAACAATGAAATTGATGTCTGAAAAGAAATTTTGAATAAATTCAGTATTATAGGCAAATGATCTTGGCACAAATCACTACACCTCCTTAGAAACAACATGTGAAATAATTATACAATCTTCCTTGACAGATTTTTGCTTTCCTTGATAACCACGTAGACTTTTTCTGACAGTTTTTACTCTTGAGAAATCTACGTAAAGTTGGCCATGCGAAAATATAGCATCGGGCAAGTACTACTCTACTCTTTAGAATATTATTTAACTTTATTACTGACTTGAGGGAACACCCGTGCAATTCAGTCGCCTAGAATGTCAAGAAATTAGTTTAATTTCACTTACACTTGCTGATTCTGCACGTCTCCGAATAGGTGGGGTTGTATCGAGAAGCGCCGGACCATCTAAATGTAATAAAATGTCCCAGAAACTCTCATTCTATAGATTATGGTGCGAAGAATGTTTCTGTGAGGCCCTTGGCCCCAAAATGATTAAATTTTAGTCTTTAGAGCGCTTCGTTTAGGAGTTATTAAATTAAATAGATGTTTAAAATTCTGCCAGGGTGTTGCAAGTTGCATTTGACATGAATATTGAGATGCCTTTTTTTCACCAAATTCCTTCATATTTTTAAAGTCAAAGTGCAATTAACCACGTCTCCGTAAAATTATCTTTTTTTAGAGACCTCATTTATAAACATTCGTTGGCATGCGAGAGCCGCAAAATACATCTATACTACTAAAATAACACAAGAGAGGATTTTACATAATATAAACAAACAACATGAGGTGATGAAGCAGCATCTAGACTGTCGTATGATGTAACAACTGTAATTTCGCGTTTGTTGTCTAAGAAATATTTAATACAAATTCCATCTAACATTAATGAACCAATGCAATCTGATTCCTGCAATGTTTCGCACTTTGTCTTAGCATACTTCAAAATATTCTTCTCTGTGTATTCTTTCTGTGGGCTGACCACCGAGTACATTTTTTTAACTGTTCTTAGCTGTGGAGAGATAACATATCACGAGTTCATTAAAAAATTATGTGTGTGAGGGGAAATAGGAAACAAAATCCTGCAGAAAGAAGACAAATCCATACTGAATCTGTAACACTGTTCTTCAATGATTAATGAATCAATATACTTAATAATAAATGTAACTTGCTTAAACAAAACGTCTAGATCTTTTACTGACATGCTTAAAATAGCATCACTAAATGTACCAAGAGAAAAGCTTCATAATTTTCGTGCAAACGGTTCGACCTGTTTTCTGCAAATATTCTTGCAAATGCAATATTATGACTGAACACGCTGCCTTGAAAAGTTGACCGAATCGCTGCTGATAACGACAATACTGACACAGGTGAAACACATACCTAACCCGGTTAATTTTGTGATTACTGTGCGTCTACTTCTTCACTATTATACGAGAGCAGGATATCGCATGCCTTGACATGATCCATTTCTCTTCTATTCGGTGCGCTGGGATGTTAGTGTTCACCGGAGAGGAATCGTTTTATTAAATTGTTTTTATTACCAAACCTAAAAAGATAATCTTCACCGTTGAGAATCGTCCATTCCTTGCCAATATTGTTTCTTTCTGCTTTTTCCGACGAAGTACGCCAAAATATGTAAAAGCTTTCTCTGTCAATTATAGTTTGACTGAGTTCACGGCCTCCGGCGCCAAGGCTTGTGACAGAGGTGGTATTGGTAATTTCTGCGAGCGCCGTACCAGAAAAATGTAATAGAATGTCTAGTAATATCCCTTTTTGTAGATTCTAATACGGAGAACAATTCTTTGAGTCCTTTGGTGTCAAAATTTTAAGTTTTAAAGCTCTAAAATGCATCGTTTAGAAGTTATTTAACTATATAAATTTTGACAATAGGGGTCATGTACTGCGGGTTGCATTTAAAAAGAATATTTAGATGCATTTTTTCAACAAATCCTTCACATTTTGAAAGTAAAAGTGCAATTCGTCAAGTCTCCGTGAAATTCTCTTTGTTTTGAGACATCATTCATAACGAATGGTTGCGAGTGAGAGCCGCAACGGAAAGGTATACTACTGAAATAATACAGGAGACGATATATATAATTTTTAATTGATCTGATAGTCCATGGTTCTGTAAGTGACTATTACGGTCTTTATAACCAATTTTTCAAAGTCTAACAACTCCGCTCTAACTTGTTCTCAAATAACACATTGGACTACATTTTTTGGGGAGTTCATTTCAAAGGGCTGTGATCCAGTGCTACTGTGTTCCAAAGTTCCTCATTTATTGCATATTTTTTGTGATAAAACGGTGAGTTGGGGGTTTGGTCGTAATGGGAGCTTTTGGGTTCGTTAATCTTTTACTATCTCACGAGTATTTGAAGCTAGAATATCAGCGAATACATGAGCGCTTTGAAAATAAAATGATTTGTGACGCAGAGCTTTTTCTAATCCATACGTTTGAATTTTAAATGAATGAAAAGTCTCAATCCGAAGATCACGCTAGATTGGGATACATATGCGCACGCTCCTACTAACTCATATTTGTGTAGTACATGAACGTGTAAACCACTTTGAAGAGCAGTGATTGACGTTATCCGCAAGGGGCCCTTAAGATTAACGATATGCGGAAGTACACTCATCTTCATAAGAAAGCTCCACCCCGAAGGACTCTACTGATCCACTGCAAACTCGGTGGGTATTTTGCACATCATTCGCTAAGCCAATGATTTCGTTTTCACGGTTGGCCGCGCACTGGGGTGTCGGTGGTGGGTGCGTGACGTCGCGCCCACCGTCTAGCTAGGAGGGCTTCAAACGGGCGCGCCAGCCATTGCGACATCGGGTAGCGTCGTCAGTGCGTCATCTGTACGTTCACTATGCCTAAGCGACGCGTTTGTCTGCCAGTTGTACAGTTAGACGCTTTCGATTGGGGCCGCATCATAGGTGCGCGGAAGGCTGATTGGTCTTGTCGCCGTATTGGGTGCCACACCGATCGTACGGACACCACCATCACCCGCTGTTGGTGGCAATGAATTGAGGAAGGCACGCTCATACGAAATGAAGGATCTGGACGTCCTCCACGCACCACAAGGAGGGAGGACCGACGGATAGGTGCTAGGCAGCGGGCTATGCAGCCTGCACTGTCACATCCTGTAAGTGCCAGTGCCATTGGCAGGCGGTTGCACAACGCAGGGCTCGCTTTACGCCGACCGTTATGACGCCTGCCTCTCACACCCCGGCATCGTCGTCATAGACTCGCTTGGTGTCGGGAACGACGGACCTGGGACCATGCAGACTGACAGCAGGTCATGTTTAGCGAAGAGTCCTCCTTCTGCCTAGATGGCGACGACCACTGGCTCCGTGTGTGGAGGCGTATTGGGGGAGCGCCACGACGAGCGGTTTCTGGTATCTGGGCGCGATATCCCGGTGGCCGTTCACCGTTAGTGTTCCTCGGAGGCACCGAGACAGCCGCACGGTATATTCGGAAGATCCTGCATCCGGTTGCTCTGTTGTTCGTGAACGCTCACGCCCATACCCTATTTCAACAGTTCAACGCGCGTCCGCATACCGCAGCCATCTCCCGAGCATGCCTTGCAGCCGTGGATACTCTGCCATGACCAGCCGCATCGCCAGACCTCTTCTCGATCGAGAATGTTTGGGGTGCAATGGAGTGTGCGATCAGGATCCCACCCTTCCCCACCAATCTGCAAGAACTGCGCGCCCAGGTGCAAGCTGCATGGGATAGACTTGCACAGGACTTCATTCCAGACCTGTACAACTCCATGTCGCCAACGTCTGGACGCGTGTGTTCGCCAACATGGCGGTCCCACGCCATAGAACATGTACTGTCTATAGCCGTGTAGCGCAATAAATGTGGGTCCTACAAATGTGAAAGTGCAATAATTTTGTATGCGTGGTACCCTCTGCCTGTCTGCCAACAACGATCGCAATCCGCCTCATCCTTCTGGGCCAGCTTTTTTTATGACGATGAGTGTATTTCTCTTCACATTACTGAAAATAATTGCTCGAAAATGTATCACGACGCATACTTTTCTGCTCATAATATGGTTCAATTTTAGTCGTTGGCGATTTGAAATGAGAAGAAATCTTCAGTTATTGGAACTGAGTACACAATTGTGAGAAGGATGGAAATCAATATTAGCAGACGGAGGTAGAGGCTGAAGGTGCTCGTAGAACAATTCTAAAAGTAGTTCCTTACTGAACGTTTGTAATACATTCTGTAAAGGTTTATTCTGGGTAAACTGTATTACTTGAGTAGGAGTATTACTAGTAAAGTTTTAAAATTATAAAACTGAAAATCACAATGTAAAACCAGTTTCCACGGTATTAAGAAGATATTAACACCAAGTAATTGTCCCTTAATCTACGAAAACAAAATGTTAGTATAACAATATTGTGAATATTTAGAATATAGTTTTTTGGACCATAAGGCTAGTTCTTTTTATTGTTTTCTATAACCTTGTTAAAAATGGAAAAGATTTAACTTTAATTGTAAATTCAATTTGGAAGGAGGAAATCCATTCACACTTTAATATTTATTCTCTGATAATCAAAAATAATATTCGTTACGGAACTTTCGAACTCTCACAGTGAACAGAAAAATCTAAAGGTACCATTAATGCAAGGAAAGTATATCCAAATCAATATATCATCTGTAAAATTGCGTTGTATCACCTCTTCAAGAAAATAATTTGCTTGTTTCACATATCAGTATAAGACGAGTATTCATAAACTCCACGAAAACTTTTGAGCCAAGACATATAGCACATAACAATATTATCTCGCCCCTATCGTACGTGCCACCTCACCTCTGCTACTACGAGGTCAGTTTCTTTCTCATTTTCTTGGGTGTTTGTTTCGTTTTTTTTTTTGTTTTCGATTTTCGAGGCGGAGCATTACAGTAACGCGAATCGACCGCATAAAAGAGAACGGCTGGTGTCGTGACACAGAAAATGAGGCAGCCTCTGTGGGAAACAAAGTTGAGGCAGAGTCATTTTTTGCGGACGTCTTTTCTTCCGGACGCTCACTTGCACGAGCCGCAGTGTTTGCCCTCAATGCCACCACGCCACCACCGCCCTCCTCTTACCCTCACCACCGCCCTCACACTCACCTTCACCACCGCCTTCACACACCCTTACCACCGCCCTCACACTCACTCTCGCCACCGCCCTCACACTTACCCTCACCACCGCCCTCACACTCACCCTTACCACCGCCCTCACATTCCTCACCACCGCCCTCACACTCACCCTTACCACCGCCCTCACACTCACTCTCGCCACCGCCCTCACACTCACCCTCACAACCGCCCTCACACTCACCACTGCCCTCACTCTCACCCTCACCACCGTCCTCACCCTTACCTTCCCCACCGCCTTCACCCTTTCCCTTCCCCCGCCCTGACCGTCATCCACGCCACCGCCTTCACGCTCAACCTCACCACCGCCCTTACCCTCACCACCGCCCTCACCCTTACCCTCACCACCGCCCTCACCCTTACCCTTACCACCGCCCGCTCCCTCACCTTCTCTGCCATCGTCTACACCCTCGCGAAAGGCGGCCTAATCACTATCACCGACCCCCTCACTCTCGGCGTATACCGACAACATCCTGCGGTCAACCTTTCCTAAGTAGTTTTCCTACCTCCCCAAAACTGGCGAAGTCCGACAGCATCCCACGGTCAACTTTTGCTAGGGTGTTTACCTCCCTCCCCAAACAGGGATAGCCTGACTCCTTCCCATTATTTTCCTCCTTAGTATGATGAGTGATTTACTCGTTTATCTTGGTCAGCTTAGAATCATCTACCGTTTATAATTTATCCAGTAAAGTTTGATTTCAAGAAACATTTGCATGTCTTTTCAGAACACTGCCAAGGTTGAAAACCACCGCTTAAAACCACTTTCCACTGCGTTGTGGAAAGAAAACATGAAATCGCCTATCACGAGCATCGTCTTGCATTGCTGTCTTAACACACACAATTCCAAAGATGCTGCCATGTTCACCTGCGTTCGAATTATTCTCTGGATTGGTGCAGGAGCATCCATTTGCGCTACTTATGAAATCTTAACTAAAATGTTTACCCTTTCCGAAACACCGGATGAACGATACGGGATGGAGTCGGGCTGTGCCTTCTCTGGTAACGAAAAGTGAAAAGGGATTAGGTAAGAAACGAGGATAAGGGAAAACTGACCGCAGGATGCAGTCGGGCGATTCCCCTTACTCTCACCCTCTCCACCACCCCGCTGCGACCCCGCCACCGCCAACCAACTGCTTCACTTACCATTCAGATTCGCGTGTGAGTGGCTGACTTTCCTCAGAGACTATGTGCTATCTACATAACGTCAATAATGATTTTCCTAAATTACTCGTATCACGAAATGACGGCTTTCACAAAGGCAAGCGTTCGGTTACATTTTGCAGCAATACAAAGCAATACCGGCGATTTATAAAACGATTGACATGTATTAGTTAAAGGAATGAAAGTTTTGCTTCATAAAGAGATCAAATTATTTATCTTTCGCGTTTGAAATAAAATAATTCGGAAACGAATGCAATTTAATTATTCAGATCTGTAAAATTACATGTTGTTTACTAAACATGTCCACGTCGATTGTTGATGGTGATTTCATCTTCACAACAAAATGCTCTTACTGGATGAACACAAAGAAATGTCGTACAGTACGCAATTTACGGTGGAGATTTCTTTCGTTCCGTTCTGGCGTTGAAATTTATCGTGTGATTTTTCCACCTGATGGAAACAACCAAACATCCAAACATGCAGATATTGCATACACTCATTTTTGTACCGCGCCCGGGTAAAAGAGGCGATCTTGTTTCCAATCTGCGAGATTCCCCCCCTCATTCCACGCGTGGGCCAAGCGCAGGCTCATGGCGCAGCGCGGCGCGCGGTCTGGTGACGGCCGCCCCGCCGCCCCGCACGTCACTTGTTTTCTCCCCGTCGCGCCGTCACTTGTTTTCGCAGCCTCTGAGAGAGACCTTTCGACGCTCGGGTTTCGTCCCGCAGGCCACCAACCCGCCCGAACCCCTCCCATTGTCCTCCCAACCGTTTCTTGTCCCTACTTCTCCCCGCCCCCGTCCCGCCCCTCTCCGCCATAGACCCGCCCCTCCCCACCCCTCCCGCCTTCCGACCCGCCCCTCCCCTTCCCGCCCCGCCTTCGACCCGCCCCTCTCCGCAACCGTGTCGCTCTGGCGCGCCTCCGCCCCGCCCGGCCCCGCCCCCTTTAGAGCACGTGTCATTCCACAGACGCACTCTCTCTCCGCTTCGACGGCTCCACGTGGCGTGAGCGACCCCGCGGCGCCCCCGATGACTGGCACGGGGGAAGGGGGAGGTTCACAAGACACGTAGTCGAGAGCGCGGATGAGGCGGGACTAACCGAAGTATAAAATAGACTTTTTTAGGCAGTAATATAACAAATGTGATAGTAAAGAGTTTTTCTTCCTGGCGAATAAACGGGGAAATCAAAATATATAGTGTGTAATGTTCATGGAGCTGATTTTGTGTCGAACACTACATGTGTAGTAATTGTAAAAAGATTGAAATAATTATGAAAACGAAAAAAGTAGTCAGACAACCTACACCAACCTTTTAAAGCTTTATTAATTTCCATTGTAGTAAAGTTGTATTGGCTTTAAAACAATAAATATTTTTGGAAATTTAACTGTAAACATTTACATTAGAACAATCAATCTTGATGAAAACGTGTCAATTTGCATCAAGACCACGGGTGAACACAGCGTTCAACGTCGACCAATAGCGTTCGTCTGTGAGGAGAGGGTCACCACATTTATTATATCCCGTGTTTCGTATTAATAGACATTTAGTTTCTAATATTCCAAGTGCACTATTCCTTTTTGGACTAACTATATAGTTTAATAATATAATAATAAAATAATATAGTAAATTAAAATAGTAAAATAATATAATAAATTAAAATAATAAAATAATATATTGTCGATCACCGGTGTCGAGATCGTTAAGGCAGTAGTGTCGTAGCGATCTCGGACCGAAGGATCGCGGGTTCGAGTCCCGCCTCGGGCATGGTTGTATTTGTGTTCGTCCTTTCACCCCTAATCATCACCATATCATGTAATCTTCACAGTTACCATAACGTTAAACCCAGTAGTGGTCACTAATGCTCTAGATGTTGATGTGACCTTAAATAACAAAAAATTAAGAATATAATAATATGAAAATAATAATGTCATGATATAACAATTTAATCAGAGGTTTTCCGAATTTGTGAAAATTAATAACCTTTTTGAATGTGCTCATCTAGAGTTGCGTTTTACTGTAAAAACAGAAGTTTGATGTAGATTAATTTGTTTGAAACCAAAATTACTAGTTGATGGGATACAGGTGGCGGGCTCAGGTCTGTATTTTAGCCAACGCCAATCATTGTTCAATTAAATTGCGGTCGTTGCCATTCATTAAATTCTCCGACTAGCATTTGCGTATCTGCTCATGGTTCGCCGACTTTGATTTCACACACTACTGTAATCTCTTAAACAAAGTTTCCATTGATTTCTATTGTGGGTGTGTCGCGAACATACATATCACGTTGCTACCCATTAGCTTATTGCCTTTGTCGTGTTCACGACTGCCTTCAGTTGACGTCTGTTTTATTGTGAAATCATCATATCTGTTCGACATAGTCTACATGTTGATTTCCACACGAATAGGAGTCGTCAGATTCTATTGGTTCAATCTGCCTCTAGCGTGCCGCGTTAATATACAATATTATTTCTTTACAAATTTATTTGAACCCTAATTTCGAAGTTATCAATTAAAAAGAAATTGAGATTTCAGAATTGTTTTCTGAAAAATAAACATGCTTCTACAGGAAAGTAATTTAAGTGAAATATGACTGACTTCAAGGACACACACTGTTGGGTGATCTTTAATCAGTTTCGTACTAATATTAATTCACTGACTTGCTGTACTAACTCTGCCCTGTCTTTTTCCCTATCTCTTCTCTTGTCACAAGATTCTTTGATTGCAGTGAACAAGGTCATTCTTTTGCATTGTAAGTAGTAAAGTAAAACCTGTAATTAGAATTTCGAAAGGGATTTAAGGACTTCCTTTGGTAAATACTACCCTTAAAAATAATAATTAGGTAGCGCATTTTTTTCACTTTCAAGTAAAGTAAACAGGTTTAAGACATAAAAATAGACCTTTATTTTTTATGTTCTGTTGCCTCATCCTACTTAAAACTATCCTATGATCTGCACTTAGATAATAACAAGCTCGTTATTAATAAGTTTACTCTGTTGGCCATTGTGTAATAATTATAATTAATTGGTACCGAAGCAAATGTACTGTGTGTTTCCATCCGTTCAATTCGAATTACTTGGGAATGTGTGTCCACAGCTTCAAGAAATGAAGTTTTTTAAATTTAGATGGATTTGGTAAAAAATGAATGTTCTGCATTATATTCAGTACCCAATATGAAGAGATTTATTTTTAGACGTTACCAGCATAAGAGACTTCTACATCGTAGTGTACTGTTTTCGCACCATTCTGTAATGCACCTAATTGAAATGTAAGCAAAATGTGAATAAATATATTTCAAAAGGGTTTTAGTGCTATAACAATTAGTTTTATACTTGTGTCGAATGCAGGAAACGTAATCTATTTTTATTTGATGTAAAACATCATAGGGGGGAGATAAGCTACATTACCACATTGTTAACAACAGAAAAAATAAAATTATAGAAAAAACTGAGAAATTCAGGAACGGAATTAAAAGAGGATTAAATAGACACACTTTATGGTCGTTTGGACATTGAAATGACCGAAAAAGGCGCTTGAAAAAACAAAGAAATGAGAGTGAAAGAAAATTGATATATTTATCTGAAGGTGGTTTATCCGGAAGCGAATCTAGGAAGTGATGGACATGAGGCTCTCTTAAAAATGGTCAATAATGATAATTAGAACGGTGTCACTTGTCTTACAATTAAAGTCATGAAATTTTAGATATAAATTCTTAAGGAGAATGGTATTTTCTTCATTTAGATTGTCAGAATGTACCCTGAGGTGCTGGTTCCAGAACATTTTAGAGTTTATAAGGATAGGTCGGATGGAATGTGTCCCCGTCCTTATTATCATATTTCTAAAGCTTAGAATTTGTGGAATTTGGCCTCCACGATCGACGAGATCCATCCTGGAGGTATTGAAATAAAACTTTTGCTAGGGAATTTCTCAGTCCTAACAAGCACTAATTTAAGGACACATATCGAGGCTCTGCATCTCACAAATAGTAAAATTACTAAAGGCCTACAAAGGACTATTTTAGTGTGCATCACACTCATCCATTCTAGACATTCTTTTGATAGAGAAAAGTCTGGAATTCTGAAAGCTATTAGCTGTCTAAAGTGATATTTATTGAAAAAAATATGATATAATTAAAAAGTTCCAGACATTTTTGTGCAAATAGCAATGCTATTATCGCACCTTATACATTCCTTGACGTACATAATGAACACATTGTTTCTTGTTGTATAATGCCTGTAATTTTTACGATATCCATATTTTGACAAAGAACTGCAAGCACTAAATCTGGGGCGTAACACTATTTGAGAATTTCGTTTGTGGGTATATACAAATACCATAGTCTTTATGAGTATATACAAATACGTATATGTATATACAAATACCATAGTCTTCATGTCAACACTTCTCACGACTTTCGAGCGTCATTGTTTCTAGGTAATCGTACTGCGATATATATATATATATATATATATATATATATATATATATACAACACACACACACATAACAGACTGACACAATCGTCGTGATACTACCGTTATTAATATTATATATTCAGGCCTAATTAAGTTTATAATAAATCAGCGCATTTCTCTTCACGTAGTATTAAAGTTAATATAGATATACTAATTAATGTATCTACATTGTTTTATAGTATGTGATAGCTGACATCTGAACGGCTGTCCTCACGTTGGTCTTGAAAGTGAACGTCGGAAACACTCTTAGACAGTGCGTTCTTTCGGCAGGGAAGCTTTGTTTGCCGACACTTTCTGAGCCAAGCTAGACATCTATATTAGCGACTTCAATAGTTTTTTCCTCTCTATTTTTTTTCTTCGTTTGGCTCCCCCATTGCGTGCGCGCGCATTGACGTTAGCCCGAGCATATGCTCGCGGTGACGACGTCGGCCGCGCTATGCACAGCGCCAAGTGTGCGGCGCGGCGCATGGGGACGCGTCGGCGGTCGAAGTGTGCGATCGATAGGGCAGGCAGATCGCTTCCTGGAAGCCCTTTGCCCCCCCCCCTGACAGCGCACGCGCCCGGGTTAGAGCCACCCACCACCGGGGGACACCGCACATCGTCCTCGGTCGCGGCCGGGGGCAGTCTTCCGAACTAACGCCCCCGCCTCGCCCTCGGCCCCGTCAACGCCTCTGTCCTCGCCTCGGTCCTCGCCCCATCCTCGCCCCGCATTCGCACCCGTCCTCGCTCCCCGTCCTCGCTCCCTTCCTTGCCCCCGTCCTTGCCCCCCGTCCTCGCCCCCTCCTTGCCCCCCGTCCTTGCCCCCGTCCTTGCCCCTCGTCCTTGCCCCCCGTCCTTGCCCCTCGTCCTTGCCCCCCGTCCTTGCCCCCGTCCCTTGCCCCCGTCCTTGCCCCCGTCCTTGCCGCCCGTCCTCGCCGCCCGTCCTCGCCCCCCGTCCTTGCCCCCCGTCCTTGCCTCCCGTCCTTGGCCCCCGTCCTCGCTCCCCGTCCTCGCGCCCCGTCCTCGCCCCCATCCTTGCCCCCCGTTCTCGCCCCCCCTCCTTGCCCCCCGTTCTCGCCCCCCCGTCCTTGCCCCCCGTCCTTGCCCCCCGTCCTTGCCCCCCGTCCTCGCCTCCCGTTCTCACCCCCGTCCTCGCCCCTCCCCAGTCCTTGCCCCCGTCCTCGCTCTCGCGCTCTAAGGCGTTCGCTGCCGCCGCCGCCGTGCCAATGTCCCAGCTGCTATGTCATCAATCGCGTGGCCTGCCGTCGGGTAGCAAGGCTTCAATTATTCCCATGCGCAAGATAGGAACCAGCCACCTCCTTCCTTCCGTTCCGTTGCTTCCATCGCGTTGTACAATCATTAATCAACTGAGCACTTTTCCTCATTCAAAAGGATTCTGTGACAAACAATCTGTTGATGCAGCGCTTTTGACATGAGCAGAGAATGTGAAAGTGATGGAGGGCTTAAAAAAACAACTGAATTTCTTTCTTTGGGAAAAAACTGCACTCTTAACCCCTTAACGCCCAGTTAATTTCCTGAATATCGCTCGCGAAGCGATTTCAAATTTAGGAATACCTTTCGTAGGAATATGTTTTGTTTAGGATGTTTATGTCTACTGAGGATGTCAAATTCACACGTTTGTTCAAAGAAAACAACTATGAGTGGGACAGAAATGTGTGTCCTCATAGGACGTTGGACGTTAAGGGTTTACAGTTGTCAAATCGTGTGATGTGGCTAACCTGGAGAATCAATATTGTGTTCACTTCCAAATTCTAAACTTTTATTTCATTACCTTAACTAAATGAAACCGGCGCAGTCATTCACGACGACGTTGGATAGAGTCAAATAGAAGTTTCTTTTCTAGTTAATATCGGAATGCTAGCCTTCCATGAATGAAAACAATGCTTCTACTCCTCTAAAAGTGTCTGAGAAGGGTGTTGATAAGTTATTATTTCTGTGGCATTGCTCAGTTATGCGTTGTGTTACCATACCCTAAAGTGAAATCTCTTTGCCGATTCAAGAGAATCCTGGTGAGTGTTGGTATATGGAAGGGTGTTCTTGCAAACTTGTTCAAAATAATATTTTTCTGTAATGTGTGAGAGTTTAATATTTAAAATGTTGTATCAAGTGTTTTTGCGTTTCTCTTCGTAATTGTGCAAAAATGTAAATATTAGAAGACTTATTAAAGTAAATAAAGGGTTGCGTTGGACTTAGTCATGCGCGCGAAAACTGGTGCTAGAATATCACCGCGAGTGACGAATGTTAAAGGTACCCCATTGACTATTCTTGTAATACTTCCTGACTTGTAGAATTTATTAGTTACTTCTATTATCGTCTAACGCCTCTTCATTAAAGTGTTATCCACGAATGATATGAAGACTGCGGAGCAATAATAGGCTATGCCACCAAATGTAAATTTTGAGTAAAAGACAAGGTAAGGTTTAGACATTGCATTCTGCAAAGGGGGATAAAGAACATTAATTTATGTATTACACTGCCATCTTGCGGCGAATCTTTAAAATAAAAACCCAATATCTAGATACATCTACGGGGCGTCGAAATACCCTAATATCTCAATTTCATCAGAAATGTGATCCTAAACAAAACAGCATGTTATTGTCCCATGGCCTTCCTATATACCTTGTGGTTTGCATTTCGTTTTAAAGAAGTCACTGTTTTCATTCAAGAAACTTCGCAAAATTTTAAATTCATAAATTAATAATTTAAATGAATACCATCTTTCAATTGTTTAATTTTGAAAACATATTTCTTAGAAGAATCAGAAAATAACACTAACAGAATTAATTAGTCGTGTGACTGCGTTAGTACGTAGTACAAGGTATTGTAGTAATCCCAACGTGAAAAATGCTTTATTCATTTCACTAATTCAAGTACGTGTTCAAATAACGTTTTTTATTTCAGCCTCGTGATAAGCATATCATCTGTGGAAATATATCTGAACTTAATGGACTGCATTTGTCGGTGACTGTCGGTGGCTGGAAGTCACGAAGAATTCCAATAAATATTACAATAATTCTTTCCAAATTAACGAATATTCCCAATATTAAATATAAAATTCTGCATATTTTGATCTGCTGTGAATGGGTGACCTCTGATTCAAAAAGATCTCAAATGAATTTTTAAAGAAAAATCCTGCAATGAATTTCTCCATTGTCTCTGGGTAGCACTTATTTCCTGTTTCAATAAAATTTCATAAGGCGCATTTTTACATTAAATACATAAAAAACCTCCAATTTACCATTGGAAAGGGAAACACATACATTTTAAAATAGATTTTGTCTGCGAAACGATCGTAGCGGAGCGACTACTTTGGCACACAGCTGGGGCGAGAGTGCGTCGATTACCTCAACATCGTATGATATTTTGTTCAAAAGATGCTACCATTCGGTCCTTCTGTTCTTAGAGATGTTATGTAGTACCTTCGTTGCAACAATTACTGTAGATCTATCATAAAATCTGCGACACAGTATGAACTTTTACACTTAAAGACAATGCGGAAAAGGATTTAAAAAGCCTCTATTCAGGTTTAAGAATACTTTTTAAGAGCAGCATCGTAATACGGAAACATGAGTTATTGTTACGCGACAGTCAAATAATGAAAATATTTTTGCGATTTATAGGCAATTGACAGCTCACATTGAGAGCGGAGTTGCCATTTAATGCTACTGACGGCGTAATACGGGAAGAAGACACATTTCGGCTTGTTGTTTTATGGCTTTGTGAAAAGGCCTCGTTCGGAGGAAAATTACGGTCGTTCCCAGAATGTTCTTTTATCGAAAAAGGCGGGCGAAACATTTTGTAACGATTCCATGTAAGCATCACTGATAACTTTGATGCATGTATGAATCATCTCACGACTCAGCAGTTGTTGCGATTACTCATTAGAGTTTGAGTTATAAATGGCAAACGTTATAAAATTATTAGCTTGCAATCGAAAAATCAAAATTTATTTAATACATCCGAGTTTCTGATGAATATAATCAATTGTATTTAATACATTGGATATTTCAGAGATATATATAGATTAATAATTTCATTACAATTGTGCGCAAGACTATCACAGTTAGACCTCCGCATCTTTTCCGTTTCTGTTCCTGCCGATGCCTTTTTTCTTGACTCCATGATAACAACAAAAAACAAAATGTACAATAATGCTGCCCAGACCATATTCAGCAAATCGTAATTCATTTAAGATTGTAATGGTCTGGGTACTATAACCAACTGACGTTAAACCACACGCCTAGAACCAGATGAGGTACAAAGGCAAATAAAGTAAGACTATTCGCTTTGAGTGGGGATAACACTGGAGATTGCCCGACAACACGTGATGTCTTTTTTTAAATTCATTGCAAATTTGTGGTGATAGTACAACGCTTCTCCATATGGATTATCACATGCTGGAAGTGACCATTTTTAGAGGAAGATTATGTGAAGGGGTGGCTGTGACAACCTCCCTTTAAACGTTAGAATTAAGCACTGAGGATTTTAAAGAGTGGAGAGTGCATATTGTTGACTGTTGATGAGAAGAATGTTTATTTAATTATCTAATATAAAAAAAATGCGAAAGGAGAACCGATTGGCTAGCGAGAGTCATTGGGATGCTCTTTATCAAGTTTGAAATGAGGTACGTTGGAAAACCGCGGGTGGCATTTGTAATATCGGTCGACCCGTGATTTTGTGTCTATCGCGATGGCTTTCCCCCTCTGGATATTCCTGTAGGGCGATATTAAAACTTTTCTCTTCTGATTGCAGTTGCTTTGTGAGGTATGGGCAATAACTAATACAGGAGAGGAGGGAAGAAGACTATAACTAAACTATAAGTTTCTAATCAGAGGGATTTCGATCGCTTGCGTGTCATTTAAAAGCGCTCATATTTTAAAACTGGTTCCAAGTCAATTTCCTCATACGTATCAACTAACTAAAATTATAGCGCGTCCTTTATTGTAATGGTTTAGTGACGTTACTAAACAGACATGGTAATTGTATAACAATTTATTTCTTGTTATACATATATTCACACTTCGACCCAGTTTGGGGTCTTTTTCAAAAATCTAGTGTCCCGATTTAGATAAAAAGATAGCATTTTAGTCAAAACTGTCACCATGATATAAAAACTGGTCACATCGTAAAATTTTATGACGTGACCAGTATTTATACCATGTCTGTTCTATGGTCAGTAAACTATTACAATAAATAAGCAATACAACAGACGTATATATTCAGTATAATGTAGAGCATCCTGTTCTGGGCGTCCCCAACATGCGTGCGTCCCCGCAGCGGCCAGCCATGGCCGCTCCCGATTCCGGATGTCGTCTAACGATGTATTTCTCTTGAAAAACACTCGGGGGTTCCCCGTGGGGCAAAGAGATGCTCCAGTGACAAATTACAGGGCTGCTCCGCGCCGCCGTCGCCGCCCCCGGGAGCCCAGCGCCGTCGGGGGCATGCGTTAACGAAGCTCTTGAGACAGCTCGTCAGCCCCGTCCCTTCCCTCGCTGCAGCCGCTTGCTCCCGCTTCTGCCCCCACGACCCGCCCGGCCGCACGATTTCCCCCGCCCCATTGGCCCCCTCACATCGTCTGCCCCCCTTTTTATCCTCTTCATTCCCTTCGCTGGTGCCATTCATGCCCAGTCCCGCCTCCCCAGCAGCTCAGCTCGTTCTTTATAATTACCCTTTCCCTCTCGTTGTGCTGTCTCTTATGGCGTATGTTTTGTAATTCGGAGGCAATTTGTTGTCAAGTATTCGTTCATACACTAGAGTTACTGGTTTGGTCCGCAGTTTGCCTTTGTCTGCCTCTCGCCCTTTCTGCTTACGTCATTCACGTCCTCCCATAGCTGTTGCCTAAGTGCGTTCTGTATGACAATGACAATGAGGATAATGATGATGATGGGAGATTGCAAAACTCTGTTACTGAGCATACGTAACGGAAGTGGCTTCTGGTTTTATGCCCCTACTTTACCCTTGCAGCAGATCGCATTGCAGCTAATTCTCTGCTTTGTACTCTGTAAAGAATAGCTGGGTGAATACGAGGGTGTGCATGATCATGGTAGATGAACGATTATATGAATGGAAGGATAGTTCACATGAGATATGGTAGTAAAAGTTTCTGACACTTCTATAAGTTTCCCAAACAACTTCATGTTATACTAATTAGTATCTCACCTGCTTGGGCGGGAAATGCAAGGAAGTTTGCAAGGATTATTCTAAGAAACGCGGTTCTGAAGCTGTTATAGTTCAGTATTTTGAAGGAATTTGCTTTCTTTAAGGGGCTTATTCACCAAGCCTGTCAATCACTGTTAACGTTACTTTCAGAGTTATAGAGTTTGGTTTGATGTTGAATATATTGATTTCTACCGGTTACAATATCATGTTAAAAATCCTTATCATGGTTTCGTTTGAATTCTCTAGATACTTTTTAACGTTTTCCTAATGCGTCTTTTACATCGTAATAGTTTGCATTTGAATACATTCGTTTGTTGAAACAATGGCTTCTTTGATCTAAAACAAACTCGAACTTGAAAAGTGGAGCTTAAACAGCACGTATTTTCACCCCAAATTACGCAAAAAGTACTTAAATTTTTGCCAAATTTTACAAGACCTTATTTCAAAATGTATCTTTAAGAAACAGATTTCATTAATAGAAAAAATCTCTATCTGTAATATTTTAGTTGTAGGAAGACTTCGAAAAAATTTTGAACATTTCCAATTTTAAAAAATCAAAGTTTTCAAAGAAAATGAGATCTGCAACCTTTTCTTAAACGTACTTCACACTATTAAACAGCAATATTTTATCAAAAACGATGAAGCCATTTGTTTGAAAATTTTGAAATTGTCCTAGGGGCTTCATGTAAAATACCCCTTAAAATTAAAAATATAGGTTTAAAATTCAAGGGGCCGCGACGTCAGCCAGATCGATCAGGTAATATCAATTTTGGATAAAATCGGCAGAACGGTTTAGCCGCTAGCGTTCGTCACAGACAGACGGACAGACCGACAAACGATTGGCCATTATTGGATTTTTCGGTATCAAAGACCCACAAAACATGAATTCTGGCTGCTCTATGTGTTAGATGATATTTTTCTAAATTTAGCAACTGGATTTATCCACTTCTTCCTTACGACGGCTCTGTAATATATTTTTTGCCGAAAATTCGCCGTTTCTTCGCGCTGCATTACATAACTTTCTCTCTACCCCGTAGCTAGAAAGTAAAAACAATCTCTCTCTGCCGACGCACGATTACATAACTTTTTCTTACGAAGAACTTCTTAAGGCTTGATGCATGGAGATTATCGTAACTAGATTTAAGTAATTCTGGGCTAGTTCAACTGTTAAAATGATCTCCCTCCAGTTTTCATTTGGTGTAGAATCCACCTACGACAGGATACAAGATAAATATTTTTGTGGAGAGTTAGTTACAGTTCTCTCTCTCCACTGAATTAAAATGTTTGAAATTTCGATAATGCTATATTCGGGAGAGGTGGCTGAATGCATCAACTGATGTCACTGCAATGCCTCTAACCGAGAGGCTCTAGGTTCGAGTCCCGTCAGTGGCAAGGTCCAGCGGGGGAAGATCACCACCATCTCCCGAGGGAAAATGTGCACTAAACTTATGGGATTAATGACCTCGGTAGTTGATGCGCCCGGAATTACTCAACAACCAACCAACCATTGATAATGCTATCGAAAGATTAATGTTTTTTTAAACGTTGCTTTTCCAAAAATATTCAAATTTAAATTAACTCCTGAAAGGTAGCGTCATTAATGTTACACACAAGGTATCATGCATGGACCAACATGCCAGACGCGTCAAATGACACGAGGTAAGAAATGTTTAATAAAGTTTATTTGTAAAAACTTACATCCCGATAATTAATGATATTTTAGTATTTCAAATCATCAATAGTTTTATTTTCAATTCTCTATAAATGAGTTCGAGTGTGTAGTTCATATAAGTAATGGAGCATGACAACTGCCCTTTGTGTTATTGGAGTCGCATTGTTGCTAAGGTCAACGCTGACCTTAATTCAGCTAGACCCGTTACAAGTGATACAAGTAGAAGTAATACGAGTAATACAAGTAAATGTGTCGAAACTCCGTTCGGGTGTGCCATACCCTACATCGCTCTGGGATATCTAATGATGCATAATGATATATTGCCTTTTCGATATTGTTGATAAGCTTCCTTATCCTTTCCTTTTCATTTATATTTGTACACTCTAAAATCAGAAGATAAGAGAACAAATTCACCCAACGAAAGAATAATCAAACACAAAAAAATGCATATGTTTGTTTGATTGATTAGCCATTATGGGAGCGTCAAATGCTAAGGTCATTGGTTCCGTATGTGTAGTGCATGTTTTTATCGTTGGAGATGGCGGTGATCTTCCCCCACTGGACGGCGAAATCCGGCGCCAGGTATCTTCAGGTATCAGGTATCTTCTACCAGAGGGGCACCGCCCCAGCCGGGACAAGATCTAAGCTCCCGACTGGTCTCCCTGCATGTGTAGACCATTCTTTCTTACACGGTCTCATCACTAAATGACAGCATAAAGACTTGCGTAGAATTGAAACGACCGGTATTGCTTGGAGGCTTTCAAATTTTCGTTTTAAAATACACTGGGAAACATAAAAGCGCGAATCAATAATTACCAGATATTTTTCACTAGGTGAATGAAATTTACTGAAGAGTATCCCCGAAGAACTCGAGTTATCGTGGTACAGGAGTTACACAAAAGTTAAAGAAGTCTAGTCGAGACGATCTCTCAAGGGTTAACTATTCACTGCCAATTATAATCAGATAATAATATCTGTAACAGGATAACTATCCTCTTTTTAAAATACATTTCTCTGCAGTACTTAAAGGCTCACTCTTGAAGACCCATGCGATTAAAGGAATTCATTTACATATCGTTTATGGTAATTTACATTCTTTAAACATTTTACCTAGAACCTTGTTTCTAAATGCTTCAACTTTGAAAATCATACTTTTTTTCCCACGGGTCCTGTGCTGAAGTTAAAACGATATCTCAGTCATCTAGGTCGGGTTCTGCATAGCAAAGGTGGTTTTCGATTATCGATCCACGCATTTGCAATCTTTTCTGGCTGGTTGTGTTTATGCATGCCTATACTGTGGTTTCAATCTGCATAGAAATGGAACTTTTATGAAGAAATATGTTTCGTTAATGCCTTATAGCGGATACATTGGACTTAAGTTAGGAATAAATACAAGCGTTTACGTTATTTTGACAAACTAATGTGCATATATCTGATGTTAATAATGCAGATGCAATTATACTGTAAATAGTACCTAATCATATAGTTACATTCTGAATGTAGAAACGTTTTGCCATCCCGACTGGAAAGAGAGAAGAATAAATGTCGACAAATCATGATGCAATTTGCGCCATGTTTTCTTGAGCTCTTATTCCATTAGATGCGAGAGGAGTGGGGGTTTATATATTTTGACGGCTAAACCATAACCAAGGAGAAGAGATTCGTTATGTCTTTGCTCTAAAATAACATCTGTAACTCGTTTTCCGATGCAAATAGCTTCTATAATAAGGGAATGAAAATGTCATGTTTTTAATTTTGAAAACGCTCATTTCTTTCTGTACTCAAAATTCAACTAGTTTATGGCTTAGGGTAGGGATCATAGAATTATGAAAACGTGAACAGAATTATCTTCTCCCCGTAGCACGTCACACACAGTTCTTAACTGTTTTTGACGTAAAATAAAAAACAATGTAAACAACGTCCAGTATTACCTCTTTCCATGATTTAAAGATGATATAGGAAAGAATATAGGGTTTGTTAAGCCGAAGGAAACCTGCGCATATAATATGAAAATTTAAGTCAGAAAGTAGATAGAATGTTAGTCACGGTATGCACTTCGACAAAGGAAATTTAATTATTTTCATAACTTCGTATAAGCAGTGTATGTTGCTACACAAAATTCAGGATACTGAACAATCGGAATTTCTGATTTTGTAGTAGAATTCCTGAAAAATTAGTGGTTTGTGTGCTCATTCGTATTTGTGCGGCTGAGAGGACATCGCGACACGCCAGGCCACCGGTTTCCGTTCGGGAGTTTGATTGCCGTCCCTCGTTTCCAAATGCGGTCTTCCTCTGTGCGTTGGGCATCCCGTTTCTCTGGTTTTGCGGAAAGCTGCTTCGCCCGAATATTATGCTGCTTCTCGAAGTGCGATTTCTGCATTTGCAAAACTTCGTTTGCATTTTAATTTGCAGATTCTCGTGTTTTCACACCGGTGCGGCGACCAGAGAATGCAAAATACTGTACGGTAGGAAAGTTAATGGAGTCATGTATAGTACTTTGCTTTTCAGAACTTTTCTCTCTTAACTGATCCGATTGTATCGTTGGAATACGATTATTTTGTGTTTCAGAATATACTCGCTGTATCATACATTATTGTTTATGAAAACCTTTGCTTCAAATTTACTCGGAATTTCGTCTTTAAATCTGTGAAAAATTACCCATACTTGTTTTGCTTGTAATGCTATATAACGCTGCCTCAAAAGGATGTCTAAAGCAGTACAATTGCGGTTCCTATTTGTAATTAGGGTAAATGAAACTTCTTGGAATACAAAATTTTAAGTTTTATTTCTCCTGCTTTACCTATTTTACTTCTTATATAAAGTTTAATCACCTGATAAAAATGACTGTTTAACTTATTGGAGGATATTACAATATTTCCATGTTTTGAAATACTACGTAGGCCAAGAAGTAAAAAGTGATATTGAAGAAAATCCTTATAGAATTTCACTATAATCCTGATGTTATCTTGATGTATCTTTTCACTTGATTCTTCTCTTAAGTGTTCACATCATTTATGACGTAATTTCTGCAATGAAGTTGATAGAATGATAGAATTGCTTGTAAGTACGTCTATCAGGCGATGAAAGTACCGCGATATTTCTCCGGCTATTTGAGTGCGTGTGTAAGGACCTTGGAGAGGCAAGGCTTATGTAGTTACTGGGAATGGCTGTGTAAGAGCCTTCGTGTGCTCTCGTGGCAATCACGGCTTTTCCTGTGCCAGGGTTGCCAGATGTGTTGCGAGCGCTTTCTCTACCACTACTGCAAAATTTCCTGAAATAACCTCTCCAATGAAACAAAATTCCTCAACTTTGAAACGAAAAATATTTTCCAAATAATGGACAAATGACATGATGTTCCTGGCGATTCCATTGGCTATCCTCTTACATTCAAATAATTCATGTCAACCAATCATCGTCCTTTGAGCCTGTGCGAATCCCTATACTATCTTCGTTTTTCTCGTGTTTTTCTTTATCTATCTCTGTCGTTTATTCGTCTTTTTCGATTCATAAACATTAAAGAGAATAACGCCTGTTGTCTCTTTTTATTCATAATAATTGACAGAGTAATATTTCTATATCGACTCCGGAAGAAAATTATTTCCCCCAAAACACCCCAAACATTCCCCGTCCATTTATGTTCCCCATTTGTCCCATAGCGAAAATAATCCCCATTTTGAGGACAAAATTCCCCAATGTGGCAACCCTGTCCAGTGCGTGTCGGCTGTTTGACGATTGTCGGTCGCGGAGAAAATGCGCGCCTTATCGCGGTGCGCACACTCCGGCCGTTTTATAGTGCAATCATTCCATGCGCCACCACCGGGAGAGGCGTGGACCCTAGGTACCTGACCCTAGGTACCTGAAGGGAAGCCGGCGCACGAATATTTGTGATTGGAATTGATTTAGTATTGTGGTCGTGCGTGTTATCGCTGCCTACGCACACGTACGTTGAATTCGATGAAAGATAAACTTTCCTGTTAATGTTAGGTTTACGTTATCCTGCGAAGAACTCTTCGGTCTCTTCTCGAATCTTAGGGAGTTTGTGCACCCTCGAAAGTTAAAGTACTATCAATATTCTGCGCCTGCGCATTTCAAGTTTCGCATCACATTAGTGCATCTGCACATGCGCAGAACATCGATAGTGCTATCCGCGTGCCCAAGCTCCCTTTTAACAGAACATGACGATTTATTTCAACTTATTTGTAAAATGATACTATTTTCACGGATTAGGTTCTTCAACATGCACCGGCGCCCATTTTGCTCGAGGTCTTCAGTAACTTTTTTCTTTTGGTCAATACTGCATTGCCAAACCCAGGAGTCTGCTACTTGGCATTCTTCTTAGATGTTGTAAATACTACTAAAGTAGTTATTTATGATACTTTTCCTACGGGTTTTATCAAGCTTACAGCCGATCACTCTTAGCGTCCCGATGGAACGCATATTCGACCAAACACTAGACACCAACACATTTGCGGGCTCCTCTGATCTGGGACCAGCAGAACGCGAGGTCCACCATTCAGCACACACATGAAACTGAGCTGAACTTAACTGAAATATTGCATTAAAACTGTTTGCTATGTAAGTTACGTATGAATCTATTTGTGGAGTTATCTTTTTGTCTATGGAATTATACCTATTGCATCTCTATACATTTTCACTTATTTTATGTTTAAGGCTGTTTTTTATTTTTTGGATGTTCACAAAAACTTGGATTTTAAATTAAAAGAGAATATTATTAAAAAACGCATTACACACAAAAAATAGTACTTGGAAGTAGACAGATAATAAATTACAAACTCAGTATTGCCAACCATCACTACAGGTTATCGATGGTTAGTAATTTCAAGAAACTACAACGCACATTATCTCTGTAAAACAAGATGGGAATAAATATTATTTATTATTATTATTATTATTATTATTATTAGAGACAAGGGACAAACAACCATGCCAAGGCGGGACTCGAACCCGGGACCCTTCGGACCGAAGCGTTGAGTCTGTACACACTCTTCGCCACCTCGGCCATCCAGGTCGGTAATTATATACGATACAAGTGGTAGAAGTGACATTTAATTTTGCGAGTAGGAAAGGTTGAGACACGAGGCCGATAGGCCGAGTGGCCGAATTGTATGAGCAAAATAAAATCTCTTTTGCCACATGTGCGGATCGATTTTTAGTGATTTCGGGCGCGTCAACTACTAGGGTCATTGGTCCCTTCAGTGTAGTGAATATTTTGATCTACCGCCATCCAGCGGTGGTCTTCCCTCGCTAGATGGCGAGATCAAGCGCCGACCTACCGTCGGCTAGCGGGATTTTCCACAACGTGATAACTCCTACCAGCAGGGCACCGCCCCAGCCGGGACAAGCTCTGAGCTACCGATTGGTCTTCCATCGTATGTGGTAGTGTAGTTCATGTTTGTGTGTGTGTGTGTGTGTGTAAGGGGAGAGGATAGAACAAGGAAGAGGAAGGAAAGATCGCGCGCGGTACGTGGCCCTTTTGTCCGTGGCCTGCTCCGGCAACCGCCTGATGTTATTCGGAGTAACTACGGAAAAGTAACAATTAGAGCAGCCGGCCACTAGAATTCTCCTCCAGACAGCGACTGAATTCGACCTAGCTGACAAGCTAGAGTGCAAAATCTTGTCACCGTCGTGACTCGAACGTAGGACCTCCCAGTCAAAGGGACTGCAGACATCAGTTGATGCTGTGAACCATTTCTCTTGGTTTTTATCACGTGTGTCATACATTTTTAGACAGAGATGCTGATTTTCATTTTATTTCAATTCAGCTATAGAAATCACTTACACAACATGAAGATCATTTGCAGCTGACGTGGTCGGACGAAAGTTTACTCTTGTTTTCTTCGTTGCATTCATCGCTTTATCTGAACATTTGAGCATCATCTCACTTTTAGCAGTGGTGTTAAATATTGAACATTATACTCGCTACGTACGCCTTGAAAAAAAAACACTTTTACAAATAGCTGTTTTAAAATTGTATTATTTCTGAAATAAATTATTTGTATGTTTTTATAACTTACACATTGCATATTTACATAGCGATCGTTGTTTCTGGTTACTACAGCTAAAAACTAAAAATGCAGATAAAAGCGAATTCCTTTGAAGGGGAATTTAGAAGAACCAACTTCTATTATTTCCCGGAAATGAGTAGAACCGCATATTCAAAAATACACGCCGCGCATTGAATAATGAAAACACGTTTTTGGACCGATGTGGCAGTAGCTCCGAGAGCGGGCTGAATTCACGCTAAGCACCCCCTCTCCCTCGTCGGCCACTGGACCGAACGCTGCGGCTTTCAATCCGCCTGAGCTGAATTATTCGGCGCTCCCGCCCTGGGCGCTCAGCGCCTGCTGCTTCGCTCGGCGACAGCCTTCGCGCTCGGCAGCTCCCGTGACGGGTGCTCGTTCCGCGAAGCAAAGCCAGGAGTTCGCGCACTTCCTGTGTGTTTAAGAATAGTGTATTCTTCAACGAGCGTAGAATGATAGCTATTATTCACGAGTTGATGTTTACGACACGAGTGAGGAGCTAGTGTCGGAATTTCTACGAGTGAGTAATAGCCATTCTACGCGAGTAGAAGACTATACTTTCTATACCTCTTTGAAATCGATATTTTAAAAATACTAAATGGGCGCCTTTACCTAACAGAACGGATACTCAGTGTTCTGGGATCCTAACAAACACCAACTCGCGTAGTTTCGGGGTTCGCCTGTCGTACGACAGTTGCAACTTACCGCGGCAGAGCACGCAGCGACTCTGTAGGCAACTGCGAGAACCCTCTATCATGTATAATGAACTAAGACGAATGTGACTAGTCGACAGCCGTGCGAGAATAATGTTCTCGCACGGCTTGTGGAATCGGCGTCATTACTGCATCTGATAACGTGCGGAAATGAATACATTCTGGAGTAGTCGAAGAGAAAGTATATTAAACATCAACAATATTTTTCAAATGTATATCATGCATAAATACAATTAAACAATTTAGTACTCAAAATAATTGAAGGGTTCAATAGAACAAGGGCTGACATTGACCTTGTTCTGAGATATTGAGGATTTTACTAGAACTTTCAGTACGATTTAGTATCATTCAGTATGATTTTAAACTTTTAAATACAATGTACTCGCATATAAATCCATGCTTGATGTAAATAACTAATTACGCTAAAAGAATAATATTTGGAGTTATATTTAGTGCTAGTAACTAAGTTTCAAAAAGATCAGGGATAGCCCCTTGTTTTACTGAGATCTATTGTTTTGTTCTTGTTGCTCTTGAGTGAAGCTCCTGGCGTAACTGGTAGCTTTCCTGCATTGGGGAACGGGTTCGTTGCTCCACCAATCACTGTGGAATTTTTGAGGGCGAAACGAGCTTTAGCAGGTTTTCACGAGCATCTATATTCTCTGCCTCTCATTCTACCATTCCTCGATCAGCATTTATGTAATCATTGCTTTAATCAACTTAGCTGATAACGTACGAGCTTCGATGAGTTTCTATAGGATTATTCAGAAAGGGGAAATTTTGAAATTTGTTTCGATAGCCGTGGTATTGGTATCACTGAATAACGTGCGCCAGTCTGTCAACGACAGCTTGCCATTTAGTTATCATGGATGCTTGGAGTGGTGAGCAACGTGCATTTATGATCAAACCTTTTTTTCAAGAACAAAGTCAGTGTGAAGGAGGCACGTACACAATTCCGCTATTATTATAATTTAGGACGCCAGGATCGGGTTCCATCACCAAAAGCGATTAAAACATGGATATATAATTTAGAGAAAACTGGTTCGACAATAAAAAAGAGACCTCCATGCCGGGTGTGAACCATTCGTACACCAGACAATATAGAAGCTGTTTGAGATGCTGTCGTGAGAAGTCCACAACGGTCAAACCGTCGTCGCTCAGCATCTTTAGAGTTGCATAGCTCTAGTGTTCGTAGGATATTAGTACAGGTTACGTCCCACCATGAGCAATGTAACGAAGAGACTGTTGGAATATGTGCACCGGCAAGGAGCTCACCTGCAAGATGTCATCTTTAAAAAATAAATTGTACTGTATGTATTCTAAAATTGCATTACTTTTACTATTGCAAATTAAATAAATATTTTAAAAATTGTTTTCATGAAATTATTGAATTAAAAAATCATATTTCATTGAATCACCCTGTTGTTAAAGGGGTCCCTAAACAAAAATAAATAAAAAAACTACAGCGGGGGAATGTGCAGATTTCGCGGGACGGGGGGGGGAATGGGCGAAAGTTTTCCACCTCGTTCAGTAGTTATTCAGATATTTTTTAAAAAGTGCATAGAATCATTTAGAAATCTGCAAATGAAGTTATGCAGAAAACATCCAGCCCAAAAGCATCAATATGAATGAAAATGGCTTAGAAAGTTGGTAGAAAACTAAAAATTTGGAGCAGCAAGGTTGCACGGCGAGAATGAAAGAGCGGGATGTGACAGCAAAAAAGTTCTCCACGTTCGCTATATGCCCTCCCCAACATCGCCCGCTGCATCGCGAGTAGGCCAAAGAAGAGCGGGCGGGAGAGAATTGAGGTGAATTTTCCTGAATAAGGCGGGGATTTGCGAAATCCCAAAGATAATTCCACTCTTCTTTGTTTTGAATGTTTTTATGTTTTGTATATAACTAATGGCTTGCAGCAACAAAAATTCTGCCCAACAAAAGTACTCAAATTGGGTTTTACAAAAACGTAGAACGCACACCTCTCAAGAACAACTTATTAAATACTCTCATATAATCCTATAATTAATTACATATAAAAAACTTCTTCACAAAAACTGCAATAACACAATGTAGAATATACGGATTCACAGTATAGCATATAAGAGCTCGTGTAAGCGTAAGTTTCCGCGGCTCGAGTCCATGACTTGTTGACTGTCCCGGTGACGCCGCGTCGTTGGCTGAGAGACCGACGTTTCGTCTGACATGCCACACGCTTCCTCAGGGCAGTGGGAAAGTGGTCACTGTCCTGAGGAAGCCTGCGACATGTCAGGCGAAACGTCGGCCTCTCAGCCAACGACGCGGCGTCACTCGGACAGCCATTAAGTCCCGTAACAGCTCGTTTTCGTATACGAAAAATGACTAAAAGTAGCCCCGCAGATGGCTCATGGGCAGCGTGCTCGCTTTCTGCGAGTCGGTTCCGCGTTCGATTCCCGTTTGGAGCGAAAACGAAGTTGTAGCTTTTATACAAATAAATCGTCTGTTTCTGCGGTTGTGCGACGAAAGAAAAGCCCAGGAAGGATAAGTAAACTAGATTCCGTGGTGGGAATACATCATGCACGCCACATGTCTCTCCTATTCCCAGGGGTGAATAAATAAGGACAGGACCCAGGCCTGGGAAGACCGCTAGCTGACAAAAGTGAGACAATACACACATACATTAAAACATGTTGCAATACATCTTGTTGTTCCACAACCCAACATGTGAATAGGGAATATTTAAAGGTGGGCTGATTCTTTCTTAGCCTTGATGTCATATGATGTCAGATTTGTCTTAAGCAGTGACGCTTAGAATATGGGACTTGTCTGTTTGCGGGGTATGGGAATAGAAAGAACCAAGCAATAAATAATTGCATTTTTTAGGCAAAATCGAAACTGATTTATTTATATTTGTATTTTCCCCGAATTTCTGGCTACCTAACGAAACCACAAACCCCTCCCGTAGACGGAAGATGCACATTTTTGTTTCAGTTTCAGCAGTGGCAATTTCTACTATACTAGGTCCTTGGCAGGAAATAGATAAAATTATTACTGTTTGACATCAACTCGAGCTGTGTACTCACACAATCTCTTTTTACATCATCGGTGAAGAACGAAATACTATTTATAATAGCCCGACATTTTATTTAAAATTTATTATTTCAATTTGCCTTTATATAAAGCTCATTCAGTGATTGATCTGATCTGTAATGATTTGACGATGAGCTTCAGGATAATTTCATTATCGTTACATGTGTACGACACTAGTGTTTCATCATCAGTTATAAATAATGGAATTATCTGTTTGCAGTCACTTGACCTCACGTGATGCTGAACAGCGTCTTTTTGCGGGATAATGCTTTCTCTTTCGTAATCGACCGGGAACATAGGCTAGTGTCACCCTCGGCGTTATCATTCCCTCCTCTTTGTTCCCTTCTCTTGTTCTGGTGCCACCAACTCGCTGTCTTCATTACTATGCTGCCGATAACACCGCCGCAGCCGCCGCCACCGCTCGCTAATGTTCCCGCGCCAAGTAACGAAAACAAACGCGCGCGAATGTTTTATGCCGTGCGGAATGCGGGGGCGGAGAAGTGGCGGGGTTGAAATTCACCACCCACCATTCGCCGCTCACGCCCACGCCAGTCGTTCTTTCACGTTTACACTTCTTCGTTAAATTCCCCGTGAAAGAGAGTGGGGGAGATAGAAGGCTGAGGGAGAAGAGGGGGAGGGTGAAGAGAAACTGAAACGAATTTATTTATTATGCCGGAGGTTTTGTAATCCCTTCCGACGAAAAAATACATATTACAAGAATAATATAATAACGTGACCTGCAGCAGCAAAAATACGGATAAATTAAACCACAAAAAATGTTTTTTTCTAAAAATATTACGTATACCGCACAAGAATACCAAGTATAAAAATGCATTTCCTTCTGCGGAAGTATATGAGTCAACCACTAGAATATCATTTTTGATGACCCATTCCTTCTTAAATGTTAGGCTGTGCATTAAATCTTGTCGCCCAGTGAACTTTCATTGTGGCGAGAGAAAACGAAAAAGTGATAAATATACATGTTTAGAAACTGCCACGTAGCTAGCAAAATGTATTTAAAATGTTTACCTCGTGTTTTCTGAATTATACATACACTACGCTTCATTAATGCACGAAGCTCCAGCCAGTATTTCCTTAATTGAAAACTCTCAACAGGCTGCGCTACGTACGAAACCACCTCGCGCCGTAACTCGCCCCCTCCCTCTACCCGTCCTCTGTTCTGCACCCTTCGGCCGTGCGCTGCCGTGTTAAGCCGTGGCGTGCCGTGCTGTGGCACGTCTCCGCGCTTGATGAAGTGCCTCGCCTCGCACGCAACGCGCGCAACTTCGCACGCGCACGGCCCCTCGCGCCCTTTCGCCCGCCGGGCCTTCAGGAAACTTACGGCCCTTAGGAAACACCGCCTTCAGACTCCTGCGCGGGGGGTTCCACTATGGACGGGAGGGGAGTTTTTTTAATTTATTTATTTTCTTTTGTATGGAAAATACTAAGATTAGTGATATATACACTCTACATTTCTAATAAAGGTAAAAAAGGGGGAAAAATGCGTTTGTAACAGTTGCTTACGTCTACTTACAATTAAGTTACAATATTAATAATCTTAAAATAGAACTTACATTACTACAAGGGTGGTAGAGATATCTTTATATAAATATCTCTATTTGGGGTCGAGATCTGAGAATTTGTTTAGAAATGTATGGAGAAGAAATTTATTTTTGATGCGGATTCTGTGTGTTGGATTTTGGCAGAGTTTTAGAGAGATTAGGCTGGGTATGGTTGGGATGGTTTGGAAGAAGTGGGTGGATAAAAAATAATGTGGTTGAGGGAGGGGAGTGTAGTGTTTCGGAGTGAAGAGTTGGATAAGCTTTAACCCTGCACTCGAAGGACATGTGTGACATGCTACCCTTGAATGCACTCTGCGGTCGGAGGTTTCTGAGCACTGCGTGGACCTATAATTCGTAAGACTGTCTAAGATGACAGTGGAAAATGGCGGCACAGCTCGAAGCCGATACTCGGCATTCCTCCGTTCCAGCTCGTTTTCACATTATTGAGTCAACATCGTTTAAAAATAGAATAGTAGCTCGTATCGATTCAACAATGAAAACTTTATTTTACATACCAGGAAAATACGTGGGCACCTGTGACATGCCTTACGAGTTAATTAGGAATTTTGGTGTGGCATCTTAGACATGCCCTACGAGTTGTAGGACAACATTACAGCACATTCCATACTGATACGAGCTAGTAGCCATTATTCTCGTGGCATCTCTGACATGCCGTAGGCGCTGTAGGACGTGAATTACTCGATGCTTACATGTGCAAAGGGTTAAGTAAATTTAGAGATAATTAGAAATTAAATAGAACTAGGATATCAACCTCTAATTCAAATTATAATTCTAATAGTACATGTTTGTGATAGTTTTGTAATTGTCCTAATTATAATTGCAATCATGTTTGTCGCCGAGCATTCGCTCAAAGCGAACTTTCATAAATCTATCTATCTGCCTCGAAGAAAGGAGTTGAGGGAGACCTCTGCCAATGCATTATCATTCCTTACTTCTTTTCGACAAGGTTGTCGCGCTTTGCGTTTTGAATCAATTGATTAATTCCTGATTCCGAGCGCATAAACTGCTAAGGTCATTAGACCCGTAAGAGTAGTGCACGTTTTTATCGCGAGAAGTCTCGGTGAATTTCCGTAACTGGGTGGCGAGATCCAGCGCCCAACTACACGTCGGATTGCGGATATTTTCCTTCCCAGGTATCTCCCACCTGGTGTGTTTGTGTATTTGGGTTTGTGAATGTGTTTGTCGGGTCGCAAATAATTTTCCAGCAAAATTACGTGTTTTTGAAATATCGAAAATGAAACGGTGGTTTCTAATTAATTGTTAAAAAAAATGCATTTATATATCTCAGTCGTTGGGGTTCTTCAGTTCGATGACAATTTGCTTACCTGTGATCAGCAAAAATTGCCACCGGATCTGCTCTCCGTACGGAAAGGCGCGAAATCTGAAAGTTTTATCTTTTGATTCTGGAATAGTTGCACTAATAACGTGCTATGTTGCACAATTATAATCCTTTTAATCAGTTTGAAAAACAGAACATTATTTATTCAAGTATTTGACTGATTTCGTTTCGATATTCCTATTTATCAATGTAACAATATCGTTATTTGGGTCATGACCTTTAAATTGAATTTGAACGATCGTTAGCAAATAAAATATCCCTGAGCTCTCTTGTTGGTCGTCTGGATGTCGCCCCGAAGAAACCAACCTGGGCTTCCACGTCGTTTTCCAATCTTCACTCGGCTGGGCTGAACCCGATGTCATCTAATTTATGCTTCTGCTTTCCTTCTAACATCTCTATGTAACTATCATCTTCAGCTACCCTGGCATCTAGGAGATACTAAAGCTGCGCAACAGATGCGCGCCTACCCGCGAACTTAACAAATCGAAAAACAAATAAAATATTTGCTAGTTAAGTATTCGTTGCTAATCTATTTTTAAATTAATTTGTTCCGCCACGGCACTGCGGACATAATTTGCAGTGTCTATCTTGTTTATATTCAGTTAACGTCTTAATTACAGTTCTTCACTTAAAGTTTATGATAAATGCCACGAACTAGATTATTTTTGCCAAATAAGGTTTTTTCGTCAATAATTTATGTGAACAGTTCCACCCGAATTGATTCAGTTAATTAATGTCACACGGCAATGTTCTGACAAATATTAGTCAGCTGTATTACAGCATAACGTAACTATCAAACGAACTCGAAGTTATCTTCCGCGTACTTATCAGACGATGTGTTCACCTCGGAGTCTAGATCAAGAGAGAGCTTCTTTCACACCACGGCCTACGAAAGTGACGTCCCAATTGTTTTTCTCCCCCCTGCTCAAAATCAACAATCCCATGGCAACGTTTATGCTCCATGAACCGCGAGGATCTGGCGTTTACCGTCGAATGTTTGGCCTGCCATTTTGTATATCACAATAAATAGTTTCTATATGGGCCTCGTTTCTGCACAACCCTTTCAAAAAGAGTTCCATTGTTGAGTTTCTTGATGAATGAATGGTGGGCGATGATACTTATTTAAAGAAACCCTTTTTCTGGTAGGTCTATCATTAATCCCACAAAGTTATTTATCCTTCGACATTATGCATCATATGAAGAGTTCTAGAGATATCAGGAGGTTTATTAATCTATTGAAATTGAGAATCAGTAAAATTATTACTTATCTCACCTCTTCCTCTTCGTATATCTTCTTGTACAAGTGAAATGTAATTCATTATTCAGAATAGCTGACTAACATTGGATATAATTTTAAGCTGTTTGTTCGCAGCTTGCGGTTTCGGCACTGTTTGCGAGGTAACTGCCACATACCGGAAAGGCGAGCAATGAACAACAATGTTTATTGGACCAAACCGAGTTGTGGGCGGATTTTAATGCAAATTAATTAGCAACCACAAAAACCGAATTTCGTGTTTTCATCACGCAAATGAAGCGGTCCATGACAGCAGGTATGGTCACAGTGTGACTGAGCGATTCCGCTGGTGAGTAAACAGGCGTCATAATGGTGTGTGTGTAATATTACAGCTACGGGCAACATCGTTGTAATGTAAGATAAATATTAATGAAGTATGGGCGTCTGGTTATTATTCACATCATTACTTTTTCGTGTAGTGTGGACGTTTTAGTGTGAGAAGGTCCTTTTTGTACAGAATACTAAGTACTTGAAAATTACCTTTAGGGGTAAGGGGTTCAGAAACTTTATTTTTTTTAGAAAATACTCGTACATAATAATAATAATAATACCAGCAACAATAATAACAATAACAAGAGCAACCTGATATTCTCAATTAAAACGAAAATGTATATAAGGAATCCTGATCCTTGCAAATTCAATGCAAAGAACAAAATCACAACCGTGATTGTTACTCTTTATTCGGCTTCGTGGCGTTGTATAATCTGCTACCATGAACATCAACACTCTTTTACCATAACATAAACAAAATTCAAAACTACAGAAAATAAAAATCAACATTCACACAATATTTACAAGTCATTCACACCACGAGACATGCGCATTCTCCCTGTATGGCCATTTTCTTTGTAAATAAAATTTAAATTAAGAAGATTGATGACATCAAAAATATGATAATTCTCGTTTCAGTTATCAAAGTGCATGCGCAGCCACTTCCCTTTCGTAGTGATGTCGTAACTGCGCCCAACTTCCTTGACGTCCACGACGGTTACACCAAGTTCCAGTTACCATTTACCATATCATCAACACAACTCACAAATAAATCGACTGTCACTATTAAAAAAAACTCGTAACATTCTTTTCTTCACGTTCGAAAATGATTTCTCGCATAGCAAGACATGAGGTCCTCTCACCTCTGAGACTAGAATTCATCTACCGAAAAGTATTGTTGCATTTCATTAGCAAAACTTTTCCTCAACAAAACACGTTCTCTCAGTCTTTTGTCCTTGTTTATTGCCATCAAATTATTTTGCTTTACGCCTCCCCGGCGTCCCCTTGCTTAACGGTATCTGCCAAGAAGTCCCTAAATTCCCGGTTTGATGTTTACCAGTCCGAAACACCCCAATTTCCCGTTATTCAGTTCGAATTTCGTACTTTTCTGTGCTTACTCACACCAGCAATTCTCCGTCACTTGTCTTTTGACAACGGCGGAATAGTCACTCTATTAAATAGAAGAACACACACTTGCCGCCTTATAAACTATAAGTGATGACGTAGAAAGTTGTTCTTAAATTTCCCTTAAGCTAATTATTGTTTTGAACTAATGTTTATTCACCGCGGCATTTCGTACACAATAAATGTCCGCACGCCATTCTGCCGTCATTTGTTGAATCTATAGTCGGCTTCCTCTGAGACGGTTCTTTTATTGTAAAAAATACAGATCATTACACTACCAAAGTTCAAAGAAGAAATTTAGAGCCTTTTTTGAGAAAATAATGTTTTTGCATTTTTATAAAATTTGCAGATATTGCACGCAATATTGCGCGAAATCTAATAAAATGTCCAAAAAAAATGTACATGTTCTTAATGCAAGAACTCACCTTGAAGAACAAATTATATATGAACCAAAAATCTCTATCTTCAATTTTGTAGTTGCAGGAAGACGTCGAAAATTCAAACTTCTGCAATTTTCGAAAATTCAAAGTTAACCTCGAAAAACGGACCAATGCCACCTTAATAATTGCATTTTACTTTATTCTTACAAGAAATGTAAATCAAAAATTTTGGAGCCGTTTTTGAGAAAAGTTTGAAAATGTCCGGAGGGACTTCGTGTAAAGTTCCCCAAAATTTTATAGACTCTTCAAAATCTAAAAGCTTCGACTCGAGCCAGATGAACAGGTATTTTTTCAGTTTCAAAAAATCCTACGTATGGTTTAGGCGCTAGTAGTGTTCACAAACAGAGAGATGGACGAACGAACGGACGTTTTGCTTTCAATTGGTTTTTCGGTATCAAGGACCCACAAAACAGGGATTCTGGCTACACCATATGTTAGGTGACTTTTCTTAATTTAGCAAATGGTTTTATCCACTTTTTTGTTATTGGGGCGCGGCAATGATTTTTTTCTGTCGAAAATTCGCCGTTTTTTTCGCGCAGCATTACTTTACTTTCCCTATACTACGTATATTACTCGTATATACGTACGTATACGGGAAAGTAAAACTGGACAGAAGAATATGAGAGCCAGTGTTTACTTATGATCAAAAGACATTCTTCTTGAGTTAACTGTGAAAAAGAAATAAAACAATATAGGCTTTCACGGTTAGATATATTATTAAAAGTACGATTTCCTTTTATTTCCAGGCTGTATATCCGTGGTCGATCGGACATTTTTCACCCAAACGTTTCGTCCATAACTGCGGTGGACTTCTACAGTGGTCCATGGCTAAGCACTGTTCTTCTAGACAGCTAATAAACATTTCTTCTTTTTTATGGCGCTAGTGATTGGCGGCTGGGGCGATGGTGTCGGCGGTTGACGGAGGAATGGCTTAGGTTTCATCCGACGGAGTGTAAGCATCCATGTCGCGTGGACCTTCATCCCTTCCTCTTTTTTATTGAAATTCATAGTATGTTCATGAATTTCAATGGCCTCACGGTGTAGACGGGCATGGTAGCGTTCCATACGGAAAAAGACCTCAACATTCTCAAACCTTATGTCATCCTCACGACCGGAAAAGGCGTGTTCTGCCACTGCAGACTTCTCAATTTGGCCAAAGCGGCAGTTCCTCTTATGCTCAGAGACAGGTATTGATACTCCGTTGAGTGGTCCCGATGTACACCGCCCTGCACGAACAGGGAATTCTATAGACCCCTGCTGACAATAGTGGGTCTCTTGCATCCTTATCCGACCTAAACAAATTACGCAGCTGGGTTGTAGGCTTGAGGATGGTGTCTATATTGTGTTTTTTTTAGCATGGCGAAGTGACAAAGAAATTAGATGGGATCAATTCTAAACACAAAAGGAAAATTTGTTGTAAACTTTTCTCCTAAAGAGCATTTTATACATCTTAGTGTAGAGAATTATTTCCTCGCAATGACTAGGATTCGTAAATATCATTCTAATATTTCATGGAAACAGTGTGGGAAGAAACAAGCATAATAAAAATCCTATTTTTACAGTAGTAAATAAAATAAGATTTTTAAACTATTAAAAATAAATTGCAACTAGCGTACCCGTGCGAGAACTCTCGAATCCTATATCCCACCCTCTTCCTTATTTTTCCATTTCCGTATTAAGCCTGTAATATACATTTTTTTTTCAAGATTCTCTTATCATCCGTCACTTCTTTTATATGTCACCTTGTAATTTACAACAATATAATACACCCTTATCCGTACAAACTATTCTTATTTAACTTTATTATCGAGCAAAGAGGTACTCCCTTGTAATTCAATCGCATAGAATATCAAGTAATTAGTAATTTCACATACAGTTGCAGATTCTACAAACTCTGAATAGGTGAGATAGAAACGAGAAGCATCGAACCAGCAAAAATGCAATAAGATGGTGAAGAAGATCTCATCCTGTAGATTACGGTGTAAGGAACGTTTCTTTGAGGCCTCAAAATGTTAGCTTTTAAGGCCCTAGAACGCTTCGTTCAGGAGTAATTTAACGATATAGATTTAAAAATTCAGATGTGCATTGCGGGTTGAATGTTACATGAATATTTAGATGCGTTTTTCAAGCAAATCCTTCGTATTTTTGAAGTCAAAGTGCAATTACTCACGTCTCCGTAAAATTTTCTTCCTTTAGAGGCCTCATTTATAAATAGTGGATGCATGTGAGTGCAGCAAAGGGAAGGTATACTACTGAACTTACAGGAAACGACACACTAAAAGTTCCCGAAGCAACTCCAAAGTGAACAAATCGATGGGCTACACAAACATTACAAAAATATCAAATAATATTCTCAATAGTTGCAATTTTAAAAGTGCTCCCACCGAAAATTAGAACCCACATATAAAATAAGTCATAATTTTACACGGAATAATCCGTAAATTGTGGTTTACTTGTATCTATGCAACGAAGGGGAAACTGCAGCTTGTTGTAGCATTTACCCAGAAACACTCGAATCGTGTTCCAATAACATTTCTTGGAAATACGAACACTCAAAGTTAGATAGAATCACAAATATAGAAATATGCCGTTGAAGTCTCCATTTGCCAGGAGCGGCTCACGTCAAGCGCAGAAGTTAGTCGCTGCGAGGGAACGTTTCTTTGCACGCGGCCCCGGCGATTCTCATCTCCGTCGCGCGGCGCCGTGTTTGCTTGTTGTTCGGAGCAACTTCGCTGGGAGGAAGCGCCCGCCCGCTCGCTCACTCACTCTCGACGCCGTTTCCTCGAAGCGTTGGGCGACACCCCCACCTTCAGTCCCACTACCCTCTCCTTCGCGACGCTCCGCGTCTCTCGTCACTGCTCCCGCGCTGCGTCTCGATGCTCCCGCGCTGCGCCTCTGCCACCTCCCAACGTTGAACGTCTCAGCACACACGACCCTTCGCCCCCACCTCCCTTTCCCGTCACGGCTCTCCTCCCAACCTCCTCGCCCGAAACTCGTCGCCCGAACCTCGTCGCCCGAACCTCCTCGCCCGGACCTCCTCGCCCGAACCTCCTCGTCCGAATCTCCTTGCTTGAACCTCCTCGCCCCAAGCTCCTCGCTGTGGTTCTACTTCCAGTCCGTTGTACGTCATAGCAGATACGCCCCTTCGCCCTCCTTCCTCCCCTCTCCGCGTCTTTTGTCCACCGGGAGAGGTGACTCAGTTCATCAACTGATGTCACTGACGAGCTTCCGTGGTGACGGGAGGTCCTAGATGATAGGAGTTTCGACTCAGTTTGTCAGCTAGGTCGAATGCAGTCGCTGAGTGGAGGAGAATTCTAGCAACCGTCTGCTCTGATGGGTATTTTTCCGTTTCTGCTATCAACACCAGGCGCGAATGCCGGAGCAGTACCATAACAAATGGGTTATGGACCGCGCGCCATCTTTCCTTCCTCTTCCTTGTCCTATCCTCACCCCTTACACCCACACACACATACACACGCACCTACACTAACATGCACTTGACTACCACACATGCTCGGGGGTGCTTCGCTGATGGGAGATATCTCGGTGAGGAAAACCTCGCTGGTCGAAGGTAGGTCGGCGCCGGATCTTGCCATCCAGCGGGTGAAGATCACTGCCACCTCCTGATGAAAAAACATGCAGTACGCTTACGGGGATAACGACCTCAGTAGTTATCAATCAATCAACCTCTTGTCCCAACCTCCTCGCTGCGGCCCTTCTACCTCCTGCTCGATGCACAATTCACCAGTATTCTCTTCGGCGCTATCTCCCTTCCACACACGGCATTCCCGCCACTTGTTTGTTTGATTGATTAGTGTTTCTGGAAACGTCAAAGGTTTGACTCGTTAGTCCCGTAAGTGTAGTGCATGCCTTTTCTTCTGAGGTTTCGTGATCTTCCTCCGCGGAATGGAGAGATCCGGCGCCGACCTACTCGTTGACTAGCTGGGTTTTCTCCAACCAGGTGTCATTCGCCAGCCGGGCATCGCCCCTAACCGGGAGAAATTCTAATTTCCCAACTGGCCTCTGAACATGTATGATCGGGTAGTGCATGTAAGTGTGTGTGTGTGTGTGTGTAAGTAACAGATTAGGATGGAGAGAAAGATGAAGGAAAACTGCCGATCATAACAGCCGGCCGCTATAATTCCCATCCAGACAGCGACTGAATTCGCCCTAACTGACAAGCTAAATTCAAAAATCCTGACACCGTTGGAGTGGAACCCTAGGACCTCGTGGGAGAGACAATAGTGATGTCCTGAGCCGCCTAAGTTGGTCTCCCTCTCGCCCCAGCCTCCTCGACGTTCACGCGCTGCGGTCCTTCTACCTCTCGCCTGTTGCACCATCGAAGTCACGCCCCCCGCTGTCCACACGTTGTAGTCCCCTCCTATCCCCCCTCTTGTCTTTCTGCATTGCCTCCTCCCGTCGTTCCCCTCCATTTACTCCCCCTCTAATACCTTCGTCCCCTGAGTCCTTGTCTAGCCCATCTGCACTGGCCCACCACCAGTGGCCCACCACCAGTGGCCCATATCTGCTGACCTGCGCCTTCGTCTCTGTGTCACTAGCAGCGACCTTTCTATCCGCAATCGGCGGTCTTAACTTGACTCCGCTGCCCCACTCCGTCTGTGATGTCGCCGCCGAACCGCTCTGTCTGTCTGTGTTCCCTGAGACCACTGATCCGTTCGCCTTGTTCCGTTTCCTCTTACTCATACCAGTACTTCTTCAACCCGTGCTGCCATTTTGACGTACCCGATCTTCATTGATTGATTACTAGTGATTCCGGGAGCATCAACGGCTAAGGACATTAGTCATCTCAGTGTAGTACATGTTTTTGCTCGGGAGGAGGTGATGACCTTGCCCCTACCGTCGGGTAGCGGGGTTTCCGTAAACTAGGTATCTCCCACTGTCAAAGAATACTAAAAACCTTTAACAATTTCTCAAAACTCTTGCAAGGCTGCGATAGCATTACATGAAAAGCACACTTACTAGGCAAGGCTGCATAATTGGCATAATAAAGAAAGGAAAATTAGTTTAAACATTGCAAAGTATTGTGAAGCCTACTAGGCACAACTGAATAATTATTCTAAGTACATGTCCAGACGTTACAAACAAGACTACTCCTCCTTCTCCTCTTTTTACATATCTGCCCAGTAGGGGGGTATAAAAGCACCGAAATTTACTTCGGCGAAACAAGATACCCGCGAACAAGATTCACTCGCCATGATCTCCAGTTCAGATCCAGTTTAGTTCCGTCCAGTGTGGTCCAGCCCAAGCCGTGCCATTCGCCTCGCAATCCAGGTTCGCTCAGCCCTCCATCTCCCGCCGCCCTCAGTCCTCTGCGCCAGCCAGCCACGCCTCCTCCCGAGCCCCCGCGAGGTTGCTCCCGGCGGGCAGGAGTGGGGGCTAGCTGCCGCCAGGCGGCGGGCAGACGGGCAGGGGGGGAGAGCGGAGAGGCGGGCTGTGGTGACGGTGGTGACGGTGGTGGCAGTGGCGGCGTGGCGTGGCGTGGCGTCGGCCCCGCTGACGCGCCCCTCTGATGGCACGAGGCAGTGCTCCAAGCGTAGAGGCGCAGGGGAAACTTCTTTTTTTTAAGTGGGACGCGCGAAATTCATGTTCGCGCCCCCATAACACCATGGAACTCCCATAATTGGCGGGAAGAGCACTAACAGCGCCCAGCTGGGCGAAAGTCACTGCAGCTTTAACCGCGCCGGAAAAATGTGCTAACACCCACCAGCGGGGCACCGCCCAAGCTGTGACCAGCTCTAAGCGCCCGTCCGGTCTCCTAAAATGTGTGGTAGTATACTGCATGTGAATGTGTGCATAATGGATAGGATAGAACAAGGAATGGAAAGAAAAGATTGCGCGAGGTCTGTGGTCCGTTTCTTTAGGGTACTGCTCCGGCATTCACTGCAATTGCACGGAGAAACTACGGAAAACTACCGAGGAGAGCAGCCGACTGCTCGAATTCTCCTCCAGATGAACTCGACCTACTACCTGGCTAATTACGAAAATTCTGCCACAGTCGAGACTCGAACCCTAGTGCTTCCCGGTCAGAGGCTTTGCAGTGACATCAGTTGATGTCCTGAGCCACATCTCCCGGTTTCCCGATCTTCGTAACTACTATTACGTCACCGCCTGCGCAGTCGTTCTATTCTCTGCGCTGCCTCATCCATTTCGTTGCCCCTCAGTGTGTCACCTGTGATTTCAAGCCTCCGATGCGGAGGTTTCGTACGCACCATCCCCATATCCACTGCTACCTCGTCATGCCCTTGCTCCGGATGTTCATCTCAGTTTCGAACCCGTCCACTGCCACGCCATCGCGAAATGCCGCTCCGTTTTACTCCCCGCCCATTGCTCTCCACGGACCCGCCGCCGCAGGAATGTCTTGGGGGCTTCGCTGAAGCACATTGCGCTTTTCTGATACTCTCTCTTCAATCGCTTACCTATGAGCTGCACCGCTTCTATGCTTCTCTCTCATCTCTTGGAAAATATTTACTATTTCTGTCCTCTTTCACGTGCTTCAGTTCTACTTCATTGGTGTAAATCATTTTGTAACCTATGACAGTTTGTTTCATAGACATTTTAGTTTGTTTCATCATATCTACATTGTAATGTTAATTTTTTCATTTCTTCACAATTACTTATATTTTTCTCGTTTGTTTACGCCGGTTTGAGGCTGCCATTGTTTATTCTTCTTGTGAATTTCACAATATACATTCATTAAGTAAGCAGTTTCGTTCCCCTCGTATATAGTATACTTTCGCTTTTCCTCGTTCCTCCTCTCCATTCTCGTTTGAGACTGCAATTGTTAGCAACTTTTCAACCGTAGTTATTTAGATCCTAAATTTCATCCCATAAAATGATTTTCCCAAATTATTTGTAACTCTCTTTATATGTCCCTCGTTTTTCGAGCTGAACATATGGTTTCAAGTCTGTCTGTTCTTCCAAGAATTCTCTTTCGCTCTCTTCCAGACCATTAGCTTACTTCCACCATACCATGCCTCCTCCCATCCTTCTCTCAGTCCACGACCTCCCTCGACGTTCCCGGAACGGGCCGCGGACTGTTGTCGCACGTCCCCATCCCGTACACCACCTCCGCCCCCGCCTCATGCTCCTCGTCGCCGTCCCCGCCCTCGCTTCCCTGCCCGCCCCCGCCCACGTACCCGTTTGCATGAGGCTCCCGCATCTCCTACCGCGTCCCTCTCCACCCCCGCCGCTGCCCCGCCCCTACTCCGCACCTGCCCCTGACCCCGCTCCTGCCTCTGCTCTAGCCCCTGCCCCGCCCCCGCCCTCGTCCTTCCCCTGCCACCGCCCCTGCCCCCGCCCCTACCCCTTCCCCCGCATTTACAGCCGCCCTTGCCCTCACCCCGGATCCCCAGTACCCAAATCCTCTCTGTTCTCCCATTCGCAGCCACGGAATCGGCCTCCACCTCTGCCTCCGAGCCCGCCCACACCCTTCCCCGTACCCCTCCGCCGCCCCGCCCCGCGCCCCTCTCCAGGCCTCCGCCCGCGTCTCGCCGCGGGATTCGCTGGCGCCAACATCTCCGCCCCCCCGCTCGCGGCCCCGGACCTGCCTCCGTTTTTCTCCCGTTCGTCTCCGCCTGTGTTGGACCCTCCCCCCGTCCTCAGTCCCACCCTCGCGGCCTGTCCCTCCCACGCCTCCGGCTCCGCGCCGCGCGCCGGACGAAAGACGATCCAGGTGCGGCAGTTTATAGCCTGCGTGACCTTCCCGGGAGGCGTCTCATTTCCTGGAGAGGCAATCTCGCTCGAACGAGGAGGTGGGGAGGGGCGCGGCGGTGGGTCACTGTCCGTCTGCCGATTGCCTTCCAGCCCCGCCCACTCGCCCGCCCGCCCGCTCACTCACAAGGGCCTCCCGCTGCTGTCCGCACTTTTCTTCACTTGCATTACGTATTAATTGTCACTACCATGTGTCCTCACTTTGGACCTCTCAATTCACGTTTATTTGTTGAACTTTCTAGGTTTCCAAGAATTTTATAAAGTAATGGCAGCACCAGTATATATATAAATATATATATATATATATATATATATATATATATATATATTGTGATATACCAGAATACGATGGATTTTAGTTAATGATGTTAGTTATACATGGGGTAGATAAATGGGGATTCAATATGGCGGTATGGGCCTTAGCAACGGCGGCGCAGAGGTTGGCAAGGTCAACAAACTATACACGGGCCCTGATGACGTCAGGACGCCGGCTAGATGGCTGAAGAACCTAAGAGGGAATTGGTGCAAAAACGAATGACTGTCTGAGGTCGCGGCTACTTGGATTTGTAAGAGACGCACGGGTTGGCTATAAAAGATCAGATAGTCTAATGTTGCCGCCGTGTTTTGAAATAATAGAAGGATGGACGCCGACCGAGCCATGAAGGGTTTAAAAATGCATTAGATCGAACATTCTGACTCGGGGTGTCGTAGAGTGAAGATCGTACATTCCGTCTCTGGGTGTCGTGGAGTATAGATCGAACATTCTGACTCTGGGTGCCGTAGCGTAAAGATCGTCTGTAGACAATATAGTGGGAAAGTGAAACTTGTATTTTTCTTGTAAGAGAAGTGATAGCTTGTTTTCGGACTTTGTCTTGTGAGAGAAGTGATAGTTTGTTTTCGGACTTTGAAATAATTTACCAGAAGTGATTTTCGGAGGACTTGTTCAGATTTTCGGACATTGCAGTTGGACTTCAATAGTCTACATAACCGGTGGGAGAGATTAGGAACCGGGAGCGTCGGACAAGACTAACAGATAGTTTAGGCAGTGTGGACTGGACGTGTCAGCGGCGGCGCAAGACCGGAAGAGAGAAGCGGAACTGGGAATTAACAACGGCCAAGTGAGAAGCGACTACGGAGCGTTGGCATGCAAAAACGGTAAAAAAAATACTGCAGTATAAAAGAGACAATTTATTCAGAAGGGGTCATGACCATCTAATTAATTGTTTTAATTTAAAAGTTAAATAAATTGTTGAATTTTGTTCTTTGGAAAAGAAAAGAGTTTTTTCATTTGTCAATCATAATTTTTAATTAGTTGAAAGCATAATTATTACATTTCAGATTCCACGCCATACTGTATAGTTGGCAGATCAGGTAATCGGCTATCGAGGCGATAGCGAGTATTTGTATCCGGACCCATCGACCTAAGCTAGCTGGATGTTTAGATAATTTTTGTTAAATCAGATAGAAAAACTTTGATAGTAATTCATGTAACCTGTTTCTGGCGCCCAAATCTTAATAAATTTGGAACAGGACATGATTACAGCCACGCTTTTGATGAGACGTGAGAATGGTATATTTCAAAATGGCGCCCAACGTGGGGCATATTTTGTTATAATTTATAACAAAGTGAAGTACGTTAATGGAGTTATTATAAATTATAACAAAGTGATCTGATGGAATCTGAAATTTCGTGATTGACATATGAAACTAACGTGTAATTATAAGAAAGAGCCAAAACCATTTCATTGACGGTATTTGAAAGGAATTTGATAGAGAAAATTCTAATTTGTATTATAATTTAAGATGGAGACTAGAAGTAAGACAGCACGTGCCGAAAATATTGAAGTAGATAATATGGCGGATACCGGTATGAATCCCGAAGGAGATATTTCGCGAGACGTAGTTGAAATAGAACAGGAAGTAGCGGTATCTCCAGTAGTTAATACGGATTCGAGTAATTTAATAATTAAAATGTTAGCTGAAATGAAGGCAGAAATGAACGCTAATAATGCTAAATTAGAAAATAATAATGCTAAATTGGAAAATAAACTTGAAAATATAAAGATAGAAATGAATAGTCAAACACAGGAATTTAAGAATTTTCGCGAAGCCATATGTGAGGAGATATCACAATTACGGACCGAAACAATTAGTGAATTCAGTAATATTTATTCAAAAATAGACTCATTGAATTGTCAAGTAAATCAAATACAGGAAGAACAAAAGGAATGCTTGAATAAAATGAATTCGGAAGTTGTAGCTTTACGGGAAAATGTCACCGCGTTAGAACATTTACAAACTCAACAATGCGAAAAAATGACAAACGTTGAATCGCGTTTAGAATGTTTGAATGATATAGCGAAACAACATGGCGATAAAATAGATAATCTTGAATTAAAAATGGTTGTGACAGACAACAAGGTAGAACAGCAGATACAAGAGGGGCTAAGGAGTTTTAAAACCTTGCAAGAGTCCGAATCGGAAAAACAGTTAGCTAATATCAAGGGAAAAATAGACCAATTGGAAAATGAAGTCCTAACACGCGCGCAGGGAAATGTAATAACTTCCGCATCCGCGTTGGTTTTACCAAGCTATTTGAAATTCCATGGGGATGTTAAGGAACAACCTTGGTCATTCATTTCAAAATTAGAAAGCTACTTTACGATCAACAACATTCCGGATAGGTTAAAATTACATGTTGTCGAGCAAGCAATGTCAGCGAAAGCGCATCATTGGTGGACATCTTTAGTTCCAGAACCAACAAGTTATAAAGAGTGGAAAGATAAATTTTTAAGGCGTTATTGGAATGAAAACCATAAATTTGATTTAAAGTATAAATTGATGAGTGAGAAATATAGGAAAGGCGGGGCGGGAAACCATGTGCGATTTTGCGACACGCAAAATTGCAGCATTTAAGGCTTGCGAAGAAGGAATAAATAATAATGACTTAATTAGAATTATTATTCGACAGTTGCCAGTGAGTATCCAAAATTTACTATGGAACTCGATGCCCGTAGATTACGAAGATTTGGTGGAGCGGCTTAGCCTCTTTGATCGGACGTTGAATTTTGTTCTTTGGAAAAGAAAAGAGTTTTTTCATTTGTCAATCATAATTTTTAATTAGTTGAAAGCATAATTATTACATTTCAGATTCCACGCCATACTGTATAGTTGGCAGATCAGGTAATCGGCTATCGAGGCGATAGCGAGTATTTGTATCCGGACCCATCGACCTAAGCTAGCTGGATGTTTAGATAATTTTTGTTAAATCAGATAGAAAAACTTTGATAGTAATTCATGTAACCTGTTTCTGGCGCCCAAATCTTAATAAATTTGGAACAGGACATGATTACAGCCACGCTTTTGATGAGACGTGAGAATGGTATATTTCAATATATACCTCTCTCTCTCTCTCTATATATATATATATATAGGAAGAGATGATTGGAATGAAGACAGAACAGGCTATCAACCTAATCCCCGATATTGAAGAAGAAGAAGAAGAAGAAGGTTTCCAAGTGAAAAAAAAATTCCTTAACTTTTCAGTGAATTCAACCAGGAACTAATATAATATCACTATTGTAAAAAATAAAATTAGAAAAATTTATGGAAGGAACCGCCAGTTTGGACAATGATAAATGCTATGAAGAAGACGAAGGAAAAGTACTTCTTTCGTTACCAGAAATTGATAACAAGACAGCAATGTTTGTAAAAACAACAGATGTGTACGGACTACACTGTGAAAAAACTTGATTCTTCCGTCATAAAATCTCGATTTTTTATTAAAAAGTGGTTTGTTTTTCACAGTGACTTATTTTCGAACAGCAAGTCTAGATCTGTGTGTTTTTCATTTTTAATTCTTGGATACCTATTTACATTATTAAGTACATGTTTAGCAAAAAAATGAAGAAAATAATCCGAAATGTATTTAAAAACAGAAAATAGTCCAAAATGTTTTGCGACAATTGCTTTGTTTACTCGATCTTACGACTTACAAAAACGAACATCCGATCTCAACATTTCATGTCTATTTGTATCTTTCTGTTTTCATTCTTTTATGTATCCATGGCCACGAAAACGTATGAATCAGACACGAAATCCTTAAGATGCATTGTTCCTCATTACCTTAAAAATATCTTTCTACCGTATCTACTCTTTTCTTTCTCTCATACGTTGAAGTTTTCGAACATATTTTGGAATTATTGAGAAATTAAAATCAATTTTGTTTTCTCGGTATCAAGGCAGTGGATCAAGATAACTGTTCCTGATATTATTTCAGTAAATACGGGATAATAAATAATTATAATAATGCTCGCAGAGAATGTTCACATCAAAAGAGTAATAAGTAAGTGATAGGTGTGTTTGATGAAGTTAAATTAACACGTTGTAAACGTATTTTATACTCTTTTCAAAGCGCAACAAATACATTTGAATTTATGGTAATAATGGTTGATATGAACTTGGTTAGAGAAAAGATTTCGCTAGAAATAATCTGCATACTATTTTAACTCTGTTAAACCATTAGTCCACTATATTTATATCTACCTTCTGTTTTACTTACTTTTATCTTAAATGAAAACGTGAAATTATGTACTTTTTAAAGAACTCGGAGCTTGAGGATTGTCAGTCACGGAGAAGAATTTTCTTCCCGTTTCATTCAAACATTATCAAGTCTCATTACGCAGTCTTTTGAAATGTTCGCACTTCGATTGCTTGCGAAAATGTTTCAAAAGAATAAGCTCCTTTCATAAACTTCCGTACTGAAATGTGCCAACATGCTTATATTTTTCTTGTCTTTCTTCTTGTTGGATTCTCCTACTTTTTTTACTTACTTACTTTCTCCTCTATTGAACAATAAATTCAAATGATAGTTTTCTGCTTCTTCATCGTCTCTCATTTTACTTCTTTCCTTATCCACTTGTCGTACTTAGTTTCCTTTCATTTTTATCCGCACATACCTTTATTGCTTTTCATTTATCTTCTTTCTGACATGCTAATGACAACCAAACTTCACTATTATTCAACATGCACATTTTCAAAAAATTAGAAAGACATTTTCTTAAAAACAACTTCAAAAGTTTCAACAAAAATTAGCATAAAGAACCAGGTTTTATTTTTCCATCATGTGCTTAAAGCCATAATTTAATTACACTATTGGGGATCCAAAAATTTAAGAAAACGTGAAAAAAATATTTTTAAGCGCCAATAGATGATAGCTAATGAGACATTGGAGCAAAACCGAGAAGATAGTCCAGTTTGAAGAATAGGGACACTAGTACGAGAAAGTCTGTGCCATTCTGTAGCACCACTAGTATCGCTACCCCTTGCGCAGTAAAGAGAAAGTTATGTAATCTGCGTGAAAAAACTGCAAACTTTTGGCAGAAAAATTCTTTATTACTGGGCCCTAAACTCAGACACGTGGTGCCATAATGCATGTTTCATAGTTTCTTGATACCAAAAAATCGAATGATGGCAGAACGTCTGTCTGTCCTTCCGTCTGTCTGTCCTTCCGTCTGTCTGTGAACAACGCTAGCGGCTAAACCGTTCAGCGTTTTTTCTCCAAAATTGATATTTCCCCAATCGATCTGGCCGATATCACGGCGCCTTGAATTTGAAATCGATATTTTAATTTTGGGGAGTACTTTAGGTGAAGCCCCTGGGACATTTTCAAAATTTAAAAAAATTTGGCTCCATCGATTTTTATTAAATTTTATTACATAGTTTAAGAGAATGGAGTAGGTCTCATTTTTGCTAAAAACTCCAATTTTTCAAAAATTGCGAAAATTCAAAATTTTTCGGCGTCTTCCTACAACTACGAGTACAACAGTGAAGATACAGATTTTTTTCCTGAATGAAATTTGTTCCTTAAGTAGAGATTTTGAAATTAGGTAATATACAATTTTTCAAATTTGAGTATACTTTGCTTAATTTTGTATGAAAATACGGGCGAGAAAGTACGTGCGGTGTTAGCAATGCCACTTTCTTCCTTGCTGTGAACAACCACAGAAAACTTCACTATTATTCTCAATTGGGGTTACTACTTTTGTGCGTTTGCACAGGGCAGCTCTCCTCAACCACGGCGTCCTATAGCCGCGTCACACGCGTTTACTGCGCAGTGCGTCCGGCGCTCTCCCCGGCCGTGACCGCGTAGCCCGGCGCGGCGCGGCGTTGCGCGGGCGCCCTAAATGGCCTCCTATTTGCGCTGGCCGCCGCGCCACCCGCGCCGCGCCGCCCGCGCGTGTTTGACGTGGCTGCTAATTTGAGGGCGTGGTTTGTGGGCCTTCGCGGCGTGACGTATTCGCGAAAGATGAGGAACAAGGTCAGGGCCAGGCGTTCAGCCGTCGCTCTGTCCCGGGGGCGCACGAGGTCGGGGATGCAATTTTATATCGTTTGGCATTAAAAATAGATTGCGGCATGGTGGCGGCGGGTTGACCGCCGCCGCCGTCGTCGCCCCTTGGGAAATGCCCGGCCGCACGCGTTCAGGCGAAATGGAGAGGGGCTCCCGGGACCGCGCGCAACTCAGGTCATTTTCGTCTTCCGCCGAAGGAACCCCCGAGCGCGAACAGGGCCAAGGCGAAGGCCGGCGTCTGCGTGGTCCCGATCCGTCCAACGATCAGGAGAATTGGTTTTCTGCTGGTTATTTTTAGACTCGCGAATGTGAGTGTGATTATATTTTGAATTGACGGTATGGAAGTTGATAAGAATTGCGTCTAGTTCTTCTACTATGTGCCAGTGAATATTTCAGTGACTGAACGATAATGACTGAGAATAGAAAAGTTATTTAGAAAGTGTTTACTGTCTTGTGAGATCTGAATAAACTTTGACAACCCAAACGATTTCACTGCACTATTTTATTTCAGTCCAGACGGACCGTTTTACATAAACTTTTATCTTCCGTATGAGGATTAAGAGATTCGTTCCTGATTTTCGACATGCTCTTTTTATCAGAAACGAAAAGCTATCAGAAGAATAAGATATTCTGAAAAGACGATATTTCCCTCCCCTATTAGGCGCGCTATTAGAAATTGCCACATTTACGTAGAAGTTGCCTATTAAAAAAAACAACTATATCTGCTTAGATTAAATAAACTAACGGAAGAGTTTTCACACGTGACTAAACTAAAAGGATATTCTCAATCAAATAGCGAACTTATTTTAGCAAATATTGGAAATGTGACTTTTAAATAAACGATTTTGATTCTCAATTCAGTTTTAGTGATCTAAATTTCAAGCTTGAACTAGCAGGGTTCATTCGAATATCCCGTTAATTTTATTGGTTGATCGTAAATATTAATTTTCATTATCTTTATTAAAAATGTAAATGCCATAATTACCTTTCATGGCGCGGAAATGTGAGTACATAATTACATAAAATAATAGACTATTGTAGACACAAAACTATACCACTAAAAAACATCATGAACTTTTTTATTTATTTATTAAATCGCATTGACATCAATAGTCATTAGCGACTACATTGTACATAATTTTTTACACAGTGTTACAAACAGTTTTTACATATAGTGTTTATACACATACGGATACAACATATAACGTTTTAGGCGTTTCTTTACCAATATACTCGTACATACAGTTGGTGTTATGTATTTCAACACATTAATTACTTTACAAAATCGGAGAATTATTTTCTTTAGAGTGCTGTGAAATTGAATACTTTTTCATGCTTGTGACCTTGAAATATTGTAAATCTTTCCTGTCTAAATTAGAGGAATGTGTAATCTTTTTTTGTGCCGTTCTGTGTTGAAATATCAGTGGGAGGAAGGTATCGTGATTTCTGTTCCAAATGTTTCATTCAGCTCTACTGCGGTACCTTTATTATTACGTAAGTGTACTCATCGGGTACAGCGTATTTCGCTCGGGATGAATCTCCTGGAAAACTTCCTTTTTGCGAGCCATACCATTCTTCTTGCATTTGTATCGAATTTTACCCTTCCGTCCCGCTCTCTCCCCTCTTGTAACCTCATCTTACCCATCTGGCACAATCTACTGTCCTCGTTATTCGCTTATACACCACATTTCCCTGTTCATTATACCTACATTATACAAATTATTCATTATACCAACTTCACTTCCGTCCGTATTCAACCTTCCTACCGTCTCATATTCCTATGTTATCCTTCTAAATCTCTATACCCTTCTCACTCATTGCCCTACTTCCAACTTCTCTCGCACTCCTCCATCACATGGTCTTGTGTCTCTCCACCACCTTCACATGAATCTACGTCTTTCTTTCACTTTTTATCAGTAGAACATACTTCTCATTTTGTCCACGACGTTAAACTTCGCTAGCTATTTCTTTCTTTATTTTTATTTACGCTCGCTTGTGAAGCCTTTTGAAGAGGTTATACAAAATGTGTCTGCTGTCTTAGTTTCTTACTCATTGGGACTACTCGTCCGTTGTTGGGAACTTCGTCGGTAGGCAGTGGCAGAGACGAACAGTCGCCGATCGCACGTGCCATCTGCTACCGCTGCTTGCTTCATGATCTGCTGTCACTCAAGCCACTGGCAGCGGCACATGAAAATCACCCATCAGAAAATCGCCCTGCCAAAAATCCTTCGGCAGAATTTTGCTCTTCAGTTCGCTCTGCTTCACGCGGTGATATGATATGCGATGGTGGAAAAGTAGTGTTGTCTTCAGTGTTTCACCAAATATTACCATAGCATGATACGTGTCTGATCCAAAACGACATTGCTATACTAATTATGTACCTGACCTGCAATCCTCTCGGTATCACTAGTTATCGTTATAAATGAAATTGGATCTATAAGCAATATTTAAGGATATATTTCGCATTGCTTGTTCTTGACTTCGTTATTTTTATGACTGGTCGTAACTTCTGTACTGTTCTTAAAGGTTAGATGATTATTTAAGTTTGAAAGTAAACATAATACTATAAAATGATGTATTATTTTATGGAAGGTTATTATACAGTAACTCACGCATAACGGTTTTATATCATGTACCTAATGAACGAAAGCCAAGTGTCAATTGGGTAACAGAAAAAAAAGTTCTGGTGATTTGTCAAGATGATCATGAATAATGGTCTTGATGAGTAAAGCGTAAAAATCTAATCCCAGATCAGTCGGCGAACGAAATGTCACGATAGGGGAACATAATTATTAAAATATTATAACATTAAATATTAAAATAACATAGATCAGAAGTTCATATGCGTGTGAGAGCAGGATTATTTTCTCATTTGTACGATGAAAATTTATTCTCCGCAATTATAAGGATACTTTGTTTTCACAACAAGTTTTCAATTTCTAATCAAGAAGAGTCAATCATATTTCGTTATTTTTCAGCGGTATTACATTGAAGTGTGGGACACTTGAGTAGCTTTTGCCATACATTAAGTTTAGCTTACCACTTGTTTCGAACCCAGGGGAAAAAGGCACCATATGTTAAGTCATGCATGTTAAGTCAAGCTTTGATTACGTTGAAATTGTTACCATTCAGTTTATTCACAGGTTGTATAATTGTCACAGAATAATTTGGTCACATGTGCAATTGACACAGAAATTTTAAACTATAAATAGAAAGACGATCTTCAATGTCATCAGATTTTTCAATATATTTATTCGTTCTTGGTTTATCAAGATTTTCCCTTTATCAATTTTTGCGTTTTTATGTCTCCTTTATTTTCTGCAGCAGATGCATTGACGGCGACAAAGGTATGTCAACGTGTCCCCTTCTCCATGTTTCATTGTTTTCTTTTTCAAAATACAGTAATAGCTTTCAAAACTTCAGTTTCCACAAAACAACAAAGCTCTCAAAGTACAACCCAATGTTTATAAACATTTGTCTGTATCTAATTATAAAAGGTAACGTCGTTGTGAGCTATGATAGTTGCTTCAGGAAATTTGCTTGCCTTGCAAAAAAAAACACACTAAACTGCTCTTTACATCTAGACAAAAGCTCCACTGGCGTTCAGGTCTTTGTGAGAACTCCCACTGGACACCAGCATTTGTCTACTGTGACTGGTGTCGCACCAGTTATAACTTGTTTAGAGCGAAGTGAAATGCGTAAACTTACCTCGTGCGTAAACGTGTCCCTACTATATTTCATTATTTGTGCGGAAAATTGTTAATGTGGTCAAAACAATATGTGACAGAAATGTAAATGTAACCATAGCAGTGTGTGTCGAAACCGTAATGTGCGACCAAAAAATGTAATATTCCTTTTTTAAGAGGCCCGCCAGGCGTCCTGCTGCCCATGCGGGGAATTGACGCCATGAAAGGCCCCGACGGCTTCGTATCTCGCCGGTCGCTACCGCTATGCTACGGTCCGTCAACTGTACGCAAAGCATTGGTGACGTCGTCGTCTGAATGACGGCGTCAATTTGACAACTGTCAGAGTTCGCCGGATAGCTGTAATCTACTGCTCTCTAAAGCACGTTAATGGCTTATTGATTGGGCGGCGAAGTCATGCAAGCTCTTCAGGAGAGGTAGCAAAAGTATTCTCTCTCTCGTTCCTGAAAACTGATTTGATTCCGTTGGATGGTTAGATTGCGGCACCTGGCATGCAGAAATGGAATGTTACTGCTAGAATGGAATTTATTATTTCTTTTGAAAATGTTTGACACAACAAGGAAAAATGTTTTTGAGCATTGGAATGCGAGATAAAAAGTTAAAAATGTTGGTTTAAAATTGTACGATATGATTTCAAAGATCATGAAAGATAAAACCTTGGTAAAATTGTGATTTCTTTGTAGATTATTACAAAAATATCTGTAAAAACCATCAATATTTCCTAGATCACTTAGGGTCTTTCTATGCATTTAAATTACCACTACAACGTTCTTGGAATGGTCGTTCATTTATGATTCCTTTTTTCCCCCTATTTAACTTTATTAGCCTTCTTTTGTGTTATAAATGTTTTCAACTAACTACCTCAGTAAGGACTGAATTTTCACAGAAAATTCATATTCATTGTGGTTTTTGTTTTCGGTTTGAATTTAGTTATTGCACGCGTTGGGTTTGTATGCACTAAGAGTAATATATCATAAAAACATAACATAAAAAATCTTCCACGATAAATAATGTCTCTCAGAGACCGGATTCCTTGCTTTGATATTTGATTTTCATTCCAAATTTATTCTCGAGAGAGAAATGTTATTTCTCTTGCAGTAAATCAGAAAGTACAAATTATTTCTGCACATTCTAAAAACTGACTATGAGTTTTTATTAAAGAATATTTTCATCTTCTTGCTCTTTGCATTCCATCATTGACTACTTAGTTCTGACTAAACAATGATGTGTATGACAATTAACGTAATTATAAAATAAATCAAGAATATATTTATGTTGAGTAGAGTATGATAAAATATTTGAATCTAGTAATAAAAACTTTGTTTGAACTATTTAATCTACATTATGCACAATTAGTCGTTACAATTTTTAGAGTAACTATGGGTGAACGGCAGAAATACAGGAAAAGAACATGCGTTTTAAAAGCTGATTTATAAAGCAATATACAACATTTAACCGATAAGATGACGGTATATTTAATTTGATACATCCTGTTTGTATTGATTAAATGAAAAATAAATCATAGTTATCTGCATTAATTCAGTGTAAATTTTGGAGAGCAGCGAGATTCTAGGAATAAAAATTATGCAAAACACCATGTTTTCACGAAATCCGCTGATTGCGAGAATCTACACTGCCCTATATACAAAAGTAATATTCAATAATATTTACTCCATTCTCTAGAAATGAAAATAAAGAAAGAAATTACTTCATTATGAGATCAAGATTTAAGTATTGTAATTTCTTTACAAAAATGTTGTGGCGGCACAAAGGTCGTACGGGATAACTTCGGCGAATATACGGGATGTATATTTGATGTCAAGTCAAAGAAACGCGTATTTTCTATGTGCACTTCAACGCAGATTGTTGAAGTGACCACTATTATCCTTTGGGTAGAGAAGAATCTTGAATATTTAAAACGAACCAAAAGAGGTTCCAAACGCGAGGACAGGACATCGACCGTTATTTATGACGAGACTGGAGGAACGGCACAGAGCGGGGAATTAAATCAGTGTTACCAGATTAAATGTATATCTCAGTACCGACCCCCAAAAGTCCTGGTACTTTCATTAAAATTCCTGATACCAATAACATTTGATTTAAATTATGAAATCGTTCATATTATAATTATAACGTTTTTAATGCGCTCAGGAAAGTTATTAAATTTTACCCGAAATTCATTCATTGTATGTAGATAAACTAAATGGAAGTGGTGAGACGTTCTGTCCTTTTCTACTACAGCATGTGCCAGATAAAGACCACCCTATGTCACCCTAAATGTTTTCACGCCAATGAATTCATCAATAACATAGTTATTTATAATATTGGTGTTGTTTTTTTATTCAGTAATTTAAAACTATTACACGAATCGTAAATCGTACATTGTCATTTACCGTAGACTTAAAATCCTGTTATTTAAACGTACCAAGATGACTTCATCCTGGTACATGGTATCTTCATTAAAATCCTGGTACAAATACCAGGATCCTGATAGTCTGACAAGACTGCATTAAATAGTCGCGTGCGAGAACGAGGTGACGCCCCCGATCGGTCCCGCGCGCAAATAGTTACCACGGAGAGCGCATGGAGCGCTGTTTACTCCAATTCCCAGCGTCGCTCAAGTGAACAGCCCGCAAAGGGCGACCTTGTGCGCAATGGAACATTTGGTTTATTGAAATAACAAATGTTCAATGCTATCAATTCATTGCAAGTATTAATGCTTTTTTACATAACAGGCTTTGATAAGAGGAATTTTTCAGTGGTGGGATTAAAGTTAATTTAATTAATTGTATGCCAATAATATGCCGCGCTGTTGTTTGTGTTAATTACAAGAAAAACAATAACACATATTTGAAAAACATTTGATAAATACATTTCTGAAATGTGGGGAGATCAATTTTCAATATCTCTGTTATTGAAGTTAGTTTTCAATGGAAGGTAGTAAAACATACAGATTCTAATTCATTGTGAATGTTGTTGACATTCTTCCCAGACACATTCTTAAATATAAAATATGTGTATAGATATTTGAAGAATCCTTAGTTATAGTAAGAATTGTGTAGAAAATGCTGCCCATTGTTATGTTGTAACTGAAGTCGTTACAATAGGGCAGTGGTGTCAAGTTTTTCTACTGGTGATAGTGGCACATTTCGTAGCACCGTGGCACGTCATGAGCTTCTCTGCGAAACTAGCGTCGGGATAGGAAACTATTACCAGTAAGCCCCGCCGTTTTACAATAATGATGTCGTTGTCTCTTGTGGCGGGATGATGAACTGCATGGACGGGCGATTTCGTCGTGGCACTCGTGCCACGGAATCCCGCTCGTGGCACCAACCTTCACAACACTGCAGTAAGGCAACAAAATTGTTAAAAATAAATGGGAAAACTTACACTACAATCTATTGTTCATTTAGTTTTAAATTATTATTTTAAGTTATTTATTTATTTACATAAATGTCTTCTTCTTTCATGCTTGCATCTAGATATGAATACAAGTCAAGGTTACAGATTTCACACTGATAATGCTATAGAGCCATCAGATGGAGCTTCATCATTACCCGAGAAAGTGAGTTGAAACACTCTGTACTGGTTTGGGGAAACGGAATAATTAACATATATGTCAAAAACAGTACAAGTCTGTATCTGACGCTCATGACGGGGAGGGATAAAAGCTACAATGAATGTTCCGAAGCAAGGTAATGATGAGTCCTGGATTATATAAAAATCTTCTAAACTCAACACAATCTTAATTTGAATGATTAACGGAATGTGTTCTATTCCCAACTCCAAGAATGGAATCACTTTTTTCTCCGAATCATTTCCTTTTTCTCTATTCCTAAACCCAAACCATTTCAGCTCTCGTCAAGAATAAACGAAAAGATAAGTAAGGGTTATGCGTATTATGAATTAATGAAAAGAAATAATAATAATAATAATAATAATAATAATAATAATAATAATACATTTAAGAAAGAAAAGCCAAAACAAAAGAGAATACAAAACTTTGGTGCGAACCCATTCAATTCTATAGAAAATCCTGAGGGACGAATTAGGATTCGGTCAGAGTCCCACGAGAGGGAGACAGTAATGCAGCTATGCTAAGTTTCGGGCGACTTGAATTTGACGGAACGTATTCAATACGATAAAACTCTAATAATTTTCAATGTGGTAGAAAATACAAGTAGTTATCGTGGAATCGAATTATCTTGACTCGTTCCTTTTTCAATCCAATAATCAATGTTGTATCTCTGAGGCAACGATATTAGGTTCAGATGTATACATGCGAAGGAATACCGGGGAAGTGGAGGATGCAGAAGTCCCCAGAGCAAGGAGCCGCCTAGGACACTTGCAACGCTGGAGGTAGATGGTGCTGGACGGCGCGGTCGGGGACGGCGCGGTCGGGGACGGCGCGGTCGGGGACGGCGCGGTCGGGGACGGCGCGGTCGGGGACGGCGCGGTCGGGGACGGCGCGGTCGGGGACGGCGCGGTCGGGGACGGCGCGGTCGGGGACGGCGCGGTCGGGGACGGCGCGGTCGGGGACGGCGCGGTCGGGGACGGCGCGGTCGGGGACGGCGCGGTCGGGGACGGCGCGGTCGGGGACGGCGCGGTCGGGGACGGCGCGGTCGGGGACGGCGCGGTCGGGGACGGCGCGGTCGGGGACGGCGCGGTCGGGGACGGCGCGGTCGGGGACGGCGCGGTCGGGGACGGCGCGGTCGGGGACGGCGCGGTCGGGGACGGCGCGGTCGGGGACGGCGCGGTCGGGGACGGGGCGGTCGGGGACGGCGCGGTCGGGGACGGCGCGGTCGGGGACGGCGCGGTCGGGGACGGCGCGGTCCGGGACGGCGCGGTCCGGGACGGCGCGGTCCGGGACGGCGCGGTCCGGGACGGCGCGGTCCTGGACGGCGGGAGCGAGGACAGCGTGGTTGTGAGCATGAGAGGGGGGAGGCGGCGTATCTAGGCCGCGAGCTCTGTGTTTCTAACGCGCGCGGCGTGGCCGGCGGCGCCGGCGCCTGTGACCGCCCCGCGCCCCGCCCACGCGCCGTCGCATGCGCGCGGTCCGGCGCCCCGAGCAATTTGCCAGCACCGTGCCGCGGTGATTGTGGCGCAGATTAAAGCGGACGGCGCGCGCCGCCCATCGCCCCGCCAGCGCCTTGCAACTCTCCATCAAAACCGGAGACGAAGCTTGAGGGTGCCACTGTAATAGTAATAGGAGGCGCTACTGCCGCTGGGTACAGATGCACGTTAGGCTCGCCAACTTCCACACATAAAAATATGCTAATTTCTGAGAGATACGAAAAGTGTATTCTAAATGTTCACTTATTCTTAATATACCCACACAAGAAACCGCTGAAGAAAGCGCGATCATCGACGCTATCTTTTGTAACGTTACCTCTCGTGAACCTACGCAACAGTCACGCACGTTTGAAGTATCGTTGGCAACAGTTCGTATTTTTAGTTCCTATAAGAAGGCGCTAGAGGAGAGCGCGCCACTATAATAGTCTCCTTCACGTTATATGGGAGTTAAGAAGCCCTGGTGCCCGCTGTTCGGCCTCCAAGGCCAACGAGTTAGGAAGAGGCAGTTAAGTTGTTAAGGGGCAAGCTACGAGAACTGATGAAATGGGAAGGTGGAATAGAGCGATTGAAACTGGAATTGATGTGGTTCAGTACATCGCGAATTTGAATTTAAAGCTTCAGAAGTGTATTGTCCGAAACACATTTTTTAATTGAGTTTTTAGTTTTACCTGTTTACTGAAACACTGCGCTGCTGGAACAAAAGCTGCGTACCACTTCTCTTTGTTGTGGGAACAAAAGCTTCAGTTCTTTTTGTGTGATAACCACGATCCTGCCATCTTCAGATTGTCTTCAACCCTCCGAACAAGCCACTAGCGCGTGACAAAAGATCAGAAATAAATGGATGGACTTTCTTGAATTGAAATAGGGATAGTGTAAACTCTCTTCTCGATTTATGCGTTTATTACTTACAAAGTCATAAAAGAATCATAAAAAAACGCGCCTCTTAATTTGAAATGTTTGTTTCCTGATGAAAATGAATAGAAATATCTATTGCGTGGGACTAAAATATATTATGTAGGAGAAAAATATTTTTATTAATTTATTTCTTCTCATGTGACCTGGTGTCTTTCGAGTGCTTTCAGTTCTCACGGTGCCTTTTTTGGATTTGGGTAGTCTTTGACAAATTGTGGTTAAGTTAATTTGGCTTATTTTATGAATTACTTTTGTTTTCATGGCTATTGAATTTCAATTTTGATTTTTCGGAAGTAATTGTTAGGATTTATCTATAAAGAAATACGAAGGGAAAATAGAAAGATTCTTTTAGAAATGATTAGTTTAGAGAGAGTTAAGCAAATCTTTGGGAAATTTGGATTTGATTACACGTGGAATGTTTGCTGTTCAGCATAGATCGAATTTATGAATTAAGTAGAGGGGAGGGAAGAAAAGAAATTATTTGCTACTTTTTATATGCTCTACAACGGTATCGATTTGGAGTTCTCATTGAATTTCATTGGTAGGTGTATATCATGGAGCTTTAATTGTAGGGGGAAAGTTAAATAACCTCCAAAGCCAATCATAATAAATATTTAAAATTTATTTTTATTTATTTATTTTCGTTTTGATTGTACAATATAAAGATCATTGTGTAACATTATCCAATTGTTATGATTGCTTAAATCTGTTTAAAATTAACTTACATCGATTTAAAATTAATCTATTTTTAACTTTGTTTGCTGTTTTTTTGTAGTGACTTACGGTTTAAGTTCTTTGATGAATGCACTAATATTGGTGATGTCTGCTACTACGATTGAGAGTATTTTACTGGGGGTTTCACTTTGTTCACTAGGGAAGTCATTAATGTGAGTGAATTTATTTTCAATTGCTGGCTTATCAAATTCATTTAGAGATCCGAACTTATTTTGACCGATACATTAATTATTAGAGTCAGATTTTGTATTTGAATGACTGGCTATCAGGATTGCTACTAAATGTTTTGGGTTCTCGCTTATATCATCGTTTGCAACTGATCGTTTTCAAGAGCTTGTGGAATTCTTTTCTGGTAGTTGAATGGTTGAGGGCTGGCTGAGTTGAATCGGGTCCATGCCATCAGAGCCGTGAGTGTTATGTTGATTGGTGATGTTTTCCATCGTCATATACATTTCGTCTTCAGTGTTTTTTTTATTTATCTGAGATGGATATTTCCATTATTACTGGCGGGATCTTACTGTTACAATATTCAAAGAGGAAGCATTGCAACATTTATGACTACGCTTGTTGGAGGGTCATAACTGCATGCCATTCATCACACTGATTTGCACTGAGTCGAGTTATTTCGATGAACTATTTATCATTAGCACTTTGTTTGATTCACTTCACTAGTTTATAAATTAGTATTGTCGCGATGCGACGCGCGACACCCCACTACTCCGTTAAATGGAGTGGTGAAGTGCTAAGTAATGGTTTTATCGCAACAGATCTGACAGGGTCGCACAGCAAAGGTCTTACTACGTCACGCCACCGCTGTCCGACGGAAAATACGAATCTGTAAAATGTGTGCTCTTTTTCCTGGTTATATAGAAACAAAACCAAAATGGTAAACGTTTTGCTTAATTTTTGCTTTGGGATTATGGTTGTTAATCCAAAACTGCATTGCAGATGATCTCAAAATGTCAAATTTGAAACAGAATTTCGTGGTATGAGTTCTCACATCTCTTCTGTGAAGTTACTCTGCGGACTTTCAAATTTACAACCAAACTGAGATAGCGATACCAGAACCTCTATAAAACAAATTTATATGAATTTAGATTCGTTGATTCACTCAAGGTAGCACGATTTATGTCCTTAGCCATTTTTTATATTGTGAATTCAACTTAATAATTAAGCAAATTCTGGAGATGTCAAATTATTTAGTTCGTTTCGTTGTCAGTGTTTACAATTTTGAAATCTTTTAATTTTTTATGATCCTTAAAAGTTTTTATAAAATTATTTAATAATGTTTTGGTTATTAAGGTCATTTTGACGATAAAGAGTAAATAACAATTGCCGTTGAACTTTGTAAACTCAGGTGATAGTCGAGGTTTGTTGAACGCCACACGGCCAATAACACGAATAACAGACACAACCCCTGCTGCCGCCTCGAGAAGTGCTGGCCAGAGAATAAAAAGTATTGGAGAAAGAGAAAAGAATGATGGAAGTTGTGTAACCGAACTCATAGTTGAAACTACCTGCAAAACAAGATGTAAATACCAGTGAAACGACACGTCTTCTTGATGTTCAACACACAGTTGTATTTATTTGTATCTTTTTACAATTGGATTAGATTGCCACTTATTGGATTTGATGAGGTAGGTGCGAGTCCATGAGCTACGTTACTACCTGCACAACTAGGTAGTCTTACATTTCTATTTACATCTCCGGCTTTTCTTTGCCATATGTTATATTACACAAACACGGTGAATATTTACACAAACCTTTTAAAATCTATAAATTCATATCTGCACTATTTACATCTTGTTTCATCCACCCCTTAGCCGCATCTTGTTATTATTGGGCGTTGGTACCGAAACCGGGAACTGGGAGGTCTACTACTGAAACATGGAAACATTTATTACAATTATCTTATTTACAATTTCAAAATTTGCTATTTGAGACTATTCAACAAATTCAACAAAAAAGTACTAGCGTTTGCGAGAAGAGCCGTCGTGCAACGCGTCTGGTCAACGGCTCCCTCGCAATGCGCCACGAAAAGAACTGCGCTCCTAGTGATCAGGAAGAGGGTCGGCCAAGTGGAGAGGGGGCATGCTGTGCGTAAGGAAGGAGTTCGCAAGCCGATGTACAGAACTCACTTTCCAGCTGTGGCAAGTGGGAGGCGATTGACACAGTAGTGGTTGAGGCGCTTGGAAACACTAACTACCAATCAGTTCTCGCTCATTCTGGCGCACCGACTTAGGCCTCTCACCGGGACGCCTTAAGGTTGCAGTTGTTGGATGGCGGCAAGATTTTCGACACTACCTACAAAGCTAGGTCGAATTTAGTCGCTGTCTGGGAGAGAATTTTAGCGGCCGGCTGCTCTGTTCAGTAATTTGCCGTGGTTTCTCCTAGCAACACCAGAGGAATGACAAAGCAGTACCTTAACATACGGGCCACGAACCGCGCGCGATCTTTCCTTCCTCTTCCTTATTCTATCCCCATCCTTTACTTACACTTACAGGTACTACACAACCACACATGCCGAGAGACCGGTCGGGAGCTTAGAGCTTGTCCCGGCTGGGGCGGTGAGAGATACCTGGTTGGGGAAAACCGCCGACGGGTAGGTCGACACCGGATCTCGACATCCAGCAACGGAAGATCACCGACACCATCCGCGTTTAAAGCATGCACTAAACTTACTGGACTAATCACCAGAGCAGTTGACGCGCCCTGAATCACTAATCCATTAATCAGTCAAAGAATGAATCAAAAACCAGCCAAGGCTCGCTCTTTCTCTCACCTGATTTTTACCCTTGGAAGTTTGTACGTGGTATTCAGCCGATGCCGCCTCTTTCACCCTCCGCCCTTCGCCCCGCGGTGTTGAGCGCTCGCAGGAATTCGTTTCCAATTAAAAGTCGCTCGATCGCGGCAAGCGCCCGCCAGGGGCGCTTCGTTGTCGATGCCTCCTTTGCCAAAGCCTCGCTCCTTTCTCTCTTTTTTCATGCTCGCTTCACAGAAGAGTTGTAAAACCTTCCCCATAATGAGTGGAAAGTTCACGTAAATGCGAAAGCTTCGTGATTGGTTTTCTGTTGGGACAGAGTCGATGTAAAAAATATATAAATATAATCGAAAGCTTCAGGAGTGACTGTAGGCAGTTAGCTTTACAAATACTGATGTTTTGCTGCCTGGGGGGAAAGGAGAAATCGGATCAACTTTGTAACTGGTCGGAGACAGTTTTTATTGGTATCAAAATTAAAAATATTTATTTCGAAATATCTTTGCATTTAAACGGATCGATCATGATAAATACTCGGAAATTTTGGGGACAATCCTGCGCACAGTTTGGGCGCTAATGCTTTCTAGGGACACACACAAAAACACAAAAGTGTATTTCAGACAATATTTTGTCGTAGTGAAGCAATACATTATTTGTCCTGATATATTAATAAATAAATAAGTGCTCAACAGTAATACGAAAAAAATAATTTCATATTTGTTTGATGTATTTTATTGAATTTGTCCATGATAACACATACTATATAAAATATTATTTGTATGGTTAATCGATTAGTAAATTAATTGTCCTCAATAATTCAACGAAAAATCGATGAATTATTTATTGCTAGACTGCAATTAAATCTCGACAACTACAATTTATAACATTAAAAAATGGTAAAAATCGTTACCGTTGACTATTAATATATTAATCAGACTTACAATATCTCCATTACTATTAAAGCAATTGTCACAGTGGATTTTGCAATACATCAATCAGCAACTTTTGTGAACACATAGTTACTATTTGTACTTAGAGACATTATTATACATACAATTAATTAAAATGTTCAATGTAACAATATTTTACTCTTAATATTATACAGTTTATCAATATTATACAGATATCACAGATATTATTCTTTCATTTACTAAAATTGCCTTCAAATAACGTATTTGTTGTCTGGAGCCACGATATGACATTCGCGACCTCTTTGTTGTGGACGAAGACCTGCATATAAAATATATTGTTAAATCGCTAAATATTTTATTAATGTAACAAAATAATGTTTAATCCGCATAACAAAACAATGTTACGACATTTGCAGTAAAAATGTTGAATCTATGTTGAACTTTCTGTGGCGTAACTTCGTTACTCCTCTTGGTATTAAACGTGTGAAAAATACCTCGGTAGTCGAAAGGTTAAGAAAGAATTACTTCTTCAAAAATTTGAGAATGTTATTATTGGAATGATAAAGAATATTGTCCAAATTGAGGACATTGTGTACTTCACGAAACAACTGATTCGGACGCGGCCCCATCACAGTGCGAAGTTATTGGCTAATAAACTGCGTAGATCTGTGTTGATCATTAGTCACCATATCCGCAAATTGTAAAACCGTATATTTTACGTGCATTATCTTTTGACATTCTGTTGATCTTCATATTTTCACAAATACTTGCATATTCTTGATGCCGGTGATAAATTGCGAGCATTGTACGCACTCTGATTTTTTTAGTCCTTTCTTCATTGCGATTATCAAGCCCAATAGTGTTGATAACATACAAAGTCACTGCTTTAATTTACGAAGTTTGTGGCTTATTCAGTTGTTCATTTTGGTCATTGTTATAACGCACCAAAAGCGCATTGTGTATGTGTTAGCTTTACAATGGCACAGTTAGTCAGTGATTAACGCAACTCATTTTTCACGCCTTTCGAGGCTTAGTTCTCCACAGTACCCTTTGTATCTCTCTACACATTCAGCTACACGCCATCACCATTTGTACCTCAATTTAGTGTGTTCTATTTTCTTCATTGAGTCTGGACCATGCGTTATTTGAATGTATTACGTCATGCAGAATAATATTGAAAAAAAACTTTCAGTATTTTTAACATAAAATTCACAATTTTTAAAAAGGTTTTTAGCTGATGGGGCTTCAAAAGCGCATACTGTCGCGTATTGTTTGTAAGAGTTGAAGAATATTATAATATGTCTACTTCCATCCTGCTAATATTTCGTTCTTCTCTTGAAAAACTCTAAACGAAACGATGTACTACGTGAGATTTGGAAAATAATTTCTTTAATTTTTTATGCGATAGTTTTGAACTACAAAAGTCTGCACTCCAGCATTCAAACAGAACACTTACATTTCATCAGGCCAGTACATTACCACCCTTTTTTCTTCATCACTGCTTTTTCCTATTTTTACGGGGACTGCGCTAATGGGAGCGGGCTCAGTTTTATTAATTTTCCGCACTCTCCATTTTTATACTAATTTGACTATGATTTTACAGCCGAATGCCCTTCCTGACGCCAACCACAGAGGACATACAAGCACATTACACGTAGACAACACACACAATCACGAAATACAACTATGCCCGAGCGTATGCGGCTCCCAAGCGAGGGGCAAAGAAATATTTAAAATATTATTAAATAATCCTTTCAAAACCGATCTCTGCGGCTCCCGTGCGTTGGGACCAGTTATATGAAGTATTATGAGATAAAGACAGAAATTAATCCCCAAGCCAAAGCAGTTCTATATTATATTGTACGTTCTGTACCTTTCAGTCATCACTCGAAAAATGCTGACGATATAAATCAAAGTTATACGAAAACTATTAAAGTCTTGAAAAAAGTATACATGAGTTGATTTAAAGATCTAACAATGGAACTTAGATACTCAGACGGACAGAGAGATCGCCAAAAATCACTTTCTTGGTATCAAGGACCCACAAAACCCGGATTGTGATAATACATAATACAATCATTATTTACTAAAATAAATAAGAATATGATAAATGGTTTTATTATTATTATTATTATTATTATTATTATTTTATTATTATCTAGTGTCGATTGTCCCCCTCCCGAGAAAGTCATTCTGAAGGCAATATAGTGAGTGTTGCTTCTAAAATCCTTTTCTGTCTTATCTGGGAATCTTTACTGGAAGTTCTGCTCACAGAGAAGCAACCGCTTCTCAAGAACCATATAATTTTATCCAGAGGGAGAAGTTTTGAACTGGAATTAAACGCAATTAGACCAAAGTAAACAGTTTCTCTGAGGGTCTTTGCCTTTGGAACCGAATGTGCATCGGCTTCTCATCGAGATAATGGTTGTTCTTCCTGTAAACTCACACTTGTAGCATTTCACGAAAGCACTTAGGGTGTTTAGAGCTTCGCCTGTAGCGATGTCTGCAACTGCTTAAGACGGTAGACGATTCACTTTGATTTGTGAATTCTAAGAACCGCCAATTAGACGAAATTAATGCAAACTTCCATTCGTTGTCTTTGTTGTAAAAATTATACCCAATGTGAACTACCTTTACTCAGTACTTAAAGTGGAATTTCTATTCATTGCAATTGGCCTTAATTGCATCTAGTTGTGAATGTATTAAGTGTTTAAGAGTGAAAGTAATGGAAACTAATAGTACTGCAACAGGATGTACTTTCTCGCATTAGTAATGATTATGCAATAATAAGACAATTTCTGTTCATAGTTCATATTAAGTTATGTTCATATAATAATAAGACAATTTCTGTTCATAATAACACATGTCTGTTATTATTTGAGATGCAAAAATTAATTCTTTTAAAGCATCAAATAAATTAACACAAATTCAACAATCCAAAACTGCGTTCCTGCTAGAAGTATTATCGCCCAACGTTGAGAAGTTGACAATGAGAAATCTCTTCAACTGTCTTGTCGCGGCGTTGTCATTGTGGAATTGTGATCTCATATCTTGTAACATACTTTTTTCAGAAAAAAGGTGGGAAATTCGAATTTGGAATTTCAAAATTAGAGACTATTCATATTTTCCAAAAATTGTACACGACCTTATTTAAACATCTAATTTTCAAGAACAGAATTCATTAAAGAAAAATATTTTATCATCAATATTGTAGTTTTGCGTTGTTAACTTTTTATAGTTTTCGAAAATACAGAGAGATCAGCAAAACAAAATTTTTATAACCGTACTTATCTGAAACTTTGAAAAAAAAAAAACAAACAAACGAATTGCAGCAATATTTGAAAAGTTGCCTACATTTTACAAAATTCTACAAAAACGAATAATATTTTTAAAAGATAGTAATGGTTTCTATAAAGTACTGTCCTTGAATAACATACTTTATTCAGAAAAAAATCTCTGTCTTCAATATTGCAATTGTAGGAAGTCGTCAAACAAGTTTCAATTCTTTCTCTTTTCAAAAAAAAATCAGAGAATTCAACGAAAATGAGACATCCACCATTTCATAAGCATTTTTTGTTTTATTCCAAAAAGATAATAAATTGGAATCATTTTAGAGAAAGTTTTGGTTGTAATGTTAAAGTTTCATGTAAAGTACCCTCCAAAACTACAAATATTCCTTTCAAATTGAAGGGCACATCAGCCAGGTCGATCGTGGAATATCGATTTTTCGTTATCAAGGACCCAAAACATGTTAATTTTGAGTAAATAATATCTTAGACGAAGTAAATTAATTATTTGTAGGAACATGAATTATCTTGTTTTTGGTAACAGGAGCCCACAATAGGATTTTTGTCTATAAAAAATCACCGTTTTCGGCTGCTGCAACACAAAAAAATTTCATTCCTATGTAAGTTACATGCGAGAAAGTAAAAAGGATGATAAAACTGTCAGATATGATGTTTTTTTGTATAGATGTGTGCTATATTGTTTGGTATGATGTATACAATTTCACAATAACCATAGAATTCCAGGTAACGCGATATAAGCCAGTGTTTATTAACATAGTGAGAAATAAAAATACGTGGATATTATTTTGAAGCTTCACAATCTGTAGAACGACAGTTGAGTGAGGTGAAAAGAGTTCATTGCACTGGAGAAAATTACGTTTCTTTTTATTTTGATTCATAAAATTGTGTGCTTTTATTTTGAAAACCCATGAACGTTAAGATGAACTACTGACTTCCACCTTCTACAAAAGTGTTGCACAGATATAAGAAGTAAATAAACGTTTTTAATTAAAAATCTACTCTCTGTGGATAGGCGAAAATTGACAATAATAGGCAAAAATTGTGTTTTATGCTGCCAAACCTGGGTCTTCAGACATAGCTTACTGGCGGCTTCTATTGGTGCTGCATGTTGCGATGAACATAGATACAATATTTTTACCAAAAATATTTGATAATTTCACTTTCAAAAAACATAAACGTACATGATTACGGGAGGAAGATCCTTTGTAATATATATATTTTGAAAACTAATTTTGTAAGCATTGTACGTGCTATTGATGATCATCGTCTAACACACAATATACAGTACTATTTAAAAATCATTTATGTGTCGGTCGCTTCAAAATGTCGAGAAATAATTTTTTGCAACCTTACCATGCCTTCGAGATACTACGCGTATGAGGTAGGAGAATCTTGCTTACTTGTTCCTAAATATGTCTATATAAGTATTTTGCTTCAGTCAAATCTCCATTAATTGTTCTGTTCTTATTATTACGGTGTACGGATAATCATTTTTATTTTAAAAAATTCCATTAAAAAACTTTAAAACGTTGAACTTACAGTGTTTCATCTTTAAAGTCGCAAAGAAAATCCATTTTTGATAAATCTTTCGACTCGGTGACTTTATACTGCCATATTACCGGGTTTTTGATTAGCTGCGATTCAATTCGAGAAACCTCGTTGAAATCTTTTATTTAGAGTAACCGAACACGCCATTCGGCCACTGCGCTTTGATCTTTGAAAATAATTCCATCCTTTGGCCGTTCATCTCTGGTAATTTCGTCCGATTCGTGTACTGCGGAGTAATTTCCCTTTCCTAGATTTAAAATTTGTGTACATTTCCTGGTTCTTTCAACTTTCCTCTTGTTCTTGCTATATTCCATCGCACACGTCTCTTTGCATGTTGACTTTTGGTCATGCTCACTTTTTACTTGTGTGCCGTATTCCGGATAAAGAGATTGTTCTAAACGACATCGAAGACCTGCCATCTGTCTTACGCTCTCGCCTTGAATATCAAAACCTTTTCAGAAAATCATCTCTCGCTCTCCCTCACCTTTATATTCGTCTTGTGTAGTCAGAGTTGACGCCTTTGGGCAGGTGTCATTTTGAAGATTATTTCAACCCAATTTCAATTGTTCTCCTTTTTCTCCCTCTCTCGGTCACTCTCTCCCTCTCTCGGTTGCTCTCTTCATATCTCTCTCCTTCTTTCCCTCGCTCGCTCTCTTCTTCTCCCTCTTTCCCTCGCTCGCTCTCTCCTTCTCCCTCTTTCCCTCGCTCGCTCTCTCCTTCTTCCTCTTCCCCTCGCTCGCTCTCACCTTCTCCCTCTTTCCCTCGCTCGCTCTCTGCTTCTCCCTCTTTCCCTCGCTCGCTCTCTGCTTCTCCCTCTTTCCCTCGCTCGCTCTCTCTTTCTCCCTCTCTCCCTCGCTCGCTCTCTCCTCCTCCCTCTCTCCCTCGCTCTCTCCTCCTCTCTATCTACCCTTTCTCCCTTGCTTGCTCTCTCTCCCCCCACTGAGAATTGAAGAGCGGCTTTTCTAGCACCTTGCTACGACGAGGATGTCATTTCCAGGTTTCGACGCTACAATGAAGCCAATCGGCGCGGGAAGAAAGTTGGTCCCTTCCGCGCGTAGGGCGCTGCTTCTGACGCCTCACCACGTGTTTCTCCTTTCCTTCCTTCCTCTCCCGTCGCACGGTCCGGGTCGATTGCAGCGCTCCATTTCGCCCCGCGTTTCGCCGCGACAGACCCCGCCGTGTCGCTCCGGCCGCCGCCGCCTACGCCCAGTTATTAATTAGTTTACTCTGGGGCTGGAAACAAAGGAGTGCGCGCCCGCGCACGACCATGGCGACGCCAACCTGCCGCCCCCGCTGCCCGCCCGAGATGAACCGCGCAGGAGATTGGTCGATCCATCTTGGTCGCGCGCCGCCGCGCCGTCTCTACCTGTTGCGGGCTACTCCTTCTCCTCCCCCGCTGGTGCCTACGCGCCCCTCGCCCCGCGTTGAGAGGCGCTGACGGCCGTGACGTTGGAATCGAGTTTACACTTCACAGGCTTCCGCGCCTCCGATGGAGTTTACGACTGAATGAAAACTTGAGTAATTGAAACTGCCTCGGGAATCGCCGTCCCCCGGGGCGGGTTTTGTCTCGGTGTCCCACTTATTGGAAGGAAGTCCTGTAAGACAAATTTCGACAGAGATGTAACCGAAGGTTTCCATTTTATTGCTCTTTACGCAATTAAGTTAATTTTAATATTTTTCGAATTGATCGCGTGTGTTATTCAAAACAGCTTTCTACTCGCTCCAGAACGTGGAAATGTTTTGGGACAATGTATCCGAAAAGGACTAATCCATGTTCTATTTTTAATTTGCCATCTTGGTCGTTAATATGAATGCATTTTAATAGAGTTTTCTATTTTAATAGAATGGATGTTGCAAATGCTACGTTGTCTTTGCAGGGGCTGTGGCTTTGGCGTCCGCAACGCATCTGCGTTCTGCGGGTGGCCTACTGTGACGTCACCTCCCGGCGCACTGCCAGTGAGTATGCCAGAAAGTGTTTGTTTTTTATGTTGACTAGCGTACTCGTGCGAGAACTCTCGTATTTTAAACCTCCCCCTCTTCTTTATCTTTCCACTTCCATTTCAAGAGGGAAAGTTTTTAACAAAACGCGTTGATTTGTTTAAAAACATGGGCACAGTTTCTAATGTACTTATAGAATATCAAATGAAAATAAATAACAATGTAATTCATGTTTGAAACATATTTTCAGGATCTAAACGTTCATTTATTATTATTGACTGATGTTCTTCGAACAATTCACAACACATTCTTAAAAAATTTGAAGTAATTTTACAATCTTCCTCGGCAGTTAGCTTTTCGTTTTACTTAAGTCACAAAATATCAGAACAGCGTTTTATACATAACAAAGTTACGTTATGTTTTCCATGTGCAAATATAGGAACGGGCAAGAACGATACTTGTCATTGCAATATTATTTAACTTTATTAACAAACAGACTGGTGCACCCGTGCAATTATATCGGATAGAATATCAAGTAATTCGTTAAATTTCACATACAGATGCAAACTCTAAACGTCTCTGAACAAGTGGGGTAGTATCGAGAAGCGTCGTTCCAATTTCCAAAGAGATCTCATTTTGCGGATTACGGCGTTATGAAGGTTTCTTTGAATCTTTGGTATCAAAAATTCACTTTTAAGGCCCTAGAACTCTTTGTTTAGGAGTTGTTTAACTATATATATTTTAACAATGCTACCCAGTGTTGCGGGTTGCTTTTGCTTTGAATATTTAGATGCCTTTTTCAACATCGTTCAAGTTTTTAAAGTCAAAGTGCAATTCTTTATGTGTCCATGACATTCTCTCTCTTCAGAGACCTCATTTACAAAGACTGGTTGCGCATTTACAATGATTGGTTGCGATTGAGCCGCGAAATTCATCTATACAACTGAAATAATAGAGGAGGTGATGGAACTATCAGTATTTTCCCAACTATATCTGTTTGTCTTAATGATAATGTTCGAAAATATTCTTTGTTTTAACACCGGATTTGTAAAAACAAAAGAAAATCAAATTTTTGTCTAGAACTTTTACCATTTACACATTTCTCTAGATCCTGTTCAATAGCACGAGAAAATTATATGGTTTCTGCATTTCTATTTGGATGATAAGCTGTTCGTCGCAATATAGCTGCTGTCGAATTGTTATGTTAAAAACGTGCATCTGAATTTCTCATGGGTATTAGAATATTGTTTTGTTTATTTTATTTTTTGCTTTGGTTTGTCTCCAGAAGCTAAAACTAGAAGTGGTGCAATTTAAAATGATCCTTGCAAATAAATGCGCGTAAAGATTTACCTTCTTTGTTTACGCATTAATGTACGTTTTATTCTTTATGAATGAGGTTTGTTTTATGTCAATAGGTACTAATATTTACATTTTCAGTGTAGATCTTTTTCTACAGCTCGAATAAATAATGTTTACAGGGCATTTATTACAATGTTTGGAGTGAGAAAATACAGTAGTTACTTTTTATGTGCAGTTGTGACCGTTCCAAAAGAAATGATGTCTCTTTTGTAAAGGTAATCTTTTGCCAACTGTGCTAAAGAGAAATGCAGGATACAAAGAAACGTAATGTGCATACGAGACCCTCCCTTTATGAAGCGGGGGACGGGAGGGCTGCTGCGTGTAGCCCTCTGCTTCCGGGTGGACGTGTGCAGAGCCCATTAGCCACAGCTCCGGCGCCGCCCGCTCCCGCCAACGCCCGCCCGCCCCTGCCTTCCCGCCCGCCCCTGCTCGTCCACCCTGCCTGCCCGCCCGCTCTGCCTGCCCGCCCACTCTGCCTGCCCGCCCACTCTGCCTGCCCGCCCACTCTGCCTGCCCGCCCACCCTGCCTGCCCGCCCACCCTGCCTGCCCGCCCACCCTGATCGCCCGCCCGCCCGCCTGCCTGCCTCCCCGCCCGCCCGCACGCTCTCGCCACATTCGCCTGCCGACCCGCTCGCACGCCGTCCATTCCACTTCTTCTCTCTGCACGCACGCGCGCTCTCTTCATCTGCTTTCTTCGCCCACATACCCTCTCCGCTCTTCAGTTTGTCCGCTCACTAAGCGCCCCGCCGCTCTCCCTTTCCGCCCCCGCCAGCGCTCGCCACTGTTTTTCTGCACAATTTGCGTCGACGGCTGCGGCGCGGGCGAGGGCGCAGGCAGCGGCCGCTGCCTCATGAATACGGGAGAGGGCCGCTTTCTTTTCGCCCTCAGGCGAGGACCGTTCCCCGGCGGGGAGGAGCGGGGCGTGGCAGGGCGGGGCGGGGTGGGGCAGAGGATGCAGAGAGTGGCGAGGGCCATCGCTGACGGAAACTGGGACTCCGCCAGGAGTACAGCTGGCAGAGCTGTCGGGCATTCTCTGGATGTGGAAGGGCGATGGAGGCAGGAGTTGATGAAGACAGTCTGAGAAGTTGGATAAAGAGAAGAAAGGAGAGCATACAGCATGCCGTGAATATAAGGGACGTGAGCACGGGTGTGAGCATGAGCGAGTGGCGACCAGGCGCCGGCAAAGGGCCAGAGATTGTGGCAGGGAATGCGCTGGGGGAAGCAGGCGACATCGCGGCGGAGCGGCATGGCGTAGCAGCCTTTGAATAAATAAGACGTGAATGAAAAGCAGCTGTGGACTGTAGTGGGAAAACGTTGCTGCGAAGGGTCGATGGAAGCAACGTTTTTATGTTTACTTGTGGGATACTCTAAGTATAGCAGTGTTCGGGTTTGCTGAAGGAAAAGGGCGTAATATTACTGTTACAAGAAGTTGGTTTCTTTCGAAGTAACACTGAAATCAAAAGAATAAAGTGCGGATCATATATAGACTTTTCTTAAAGTTTTGGGAGGAAAAATATCTCGAAGATTTTAAAGAAGTTATTTTCTCGACTAACTATTAGATTTGTTTAGAATTTTCAATTTCTTCTCCTGGTTGTTTTCAAAGGGTTTGTATTTGTTATTTATCCATAACTATTCCCTTATAGTGAAGATGACGGCTCCGCATGAGGGGCCCCGCGTTTAAAGTCTCTTTCGCAGTGAAACATCGTTTGCTACTTGCTCCGCTTGTGCACTGCTTCTCTTCATCTGGTAGCTTTTCATTGTTTTAATGTACGCGCTCTGAAAAGAGCGAAGAGAAGCATAGGTCCGTAGGACGTAACAAACGTATGACAAATGCACAACTTTCTACATGTGATTTGTGGATAACTTTGTGGGATGTTTTTAACATATTTTGTACTCTAATGTGCTCACGTCTTTTGCACTCCAACAACCAACACATGACCATAACGAGGAAATTTTTATAAATGGAAGGAAGAAACAGAACCCGTACACAAAATTGGTATTCTGATGAGAATACTGTAGACATGAGCCTATTTTTAAAAGTTGTTCTATGCTTAAACTTATTAATAGATAGATAGATAGATTTATTAGTTCACTTTGAGCTAATGCTCGCTGGCAAACATGACAACAATTAGAATTAGAACAATAACAACCATTAACAATTATAATTACCATTAGAATTAGAGGATGATATCCTAGTTCTAATTAATTTCTAGTTATCTCTAAATTGACTACTAGTTTCACTAACACTTCACTTCACTACACTGCACTCCCCTTCACTACACTACACTCTCTTCCCTTTCACTACACTACACTTCACTGTATAACGCTAATATACAATAATAATAAAAATAACAAAACTATATACAATAATAATAATAAATTAAGAATTACACCAAAGCTAAAAGCAGTGTTAATAATGGTGATATTTATATCAGTAATAATAATAATAATAATAATAATAATAATAATAATAATAATAATAATAATAATAAGGTAATTGTCTCAGTATTGATAGTGATCTAAATAGAATTTAGTATATTTTTAAATTTGCCTACATTAGAAGGAAGAGCCTCCAGTGTTTTTGCAGGTAGTTTGTTCCAATCTACTATAGTGCGATTCACAAAGGAGAACTTACCTACATCAGTTCTTTGCTTTCTACATCGTATTTTCCACGGATGGTCTCCTCTGCTTTTATAATCTGGTTTATGCAATCTCTTACCGATATCTGCCCATGCTGTGTCTCCTCTGTGAGTCTTGTACATTACGCATAAACGCGCCCGTTCTCTTCTGTTAGATAAGGACTCCCATTTTTCTCGTTCATCAACAATGCGCCCATGATTTGAAAACTTACCGGCCCGTTTTTGAATTTTATCTAACGCCTCAATTTGCCCTTTCCTGTACGGGTACCAGCATGCTGATCCGTATTCTAAGATAGGACGAACAAGTGTAGTATATGCTAGGGATCGGGCATTTGGACTACTATTTTTTAGGATACGCATTACAAAATGAAGTGCTCTCCAGGACTTTTTTACCGTATTGTTAATATGATCCGACCAATCCAAGTCGCTTCTCAGGACCAAACCCAAATACTTACAGCTTTTTACACGTGGTATAACGTTGGTTCCTAATTCATAATTGGAGTGTACATTTGAACGACACTTGGTAAAACAAATGAATTTACTCTTTTCCGGATTTAATTCCATCTTATTTTTGCACGCCCAGTTCCATAAACAGTTTAGATCGTTCTGTAAAACATTTTCATCCGAAGACGAGCCAATACTCCAATATATAATACAATCATCAGCGAAAAGTCTAACTTTCGATTTTATTCCAGTTGCAATGTCATTAATGAACGCTAAAAATAGTAGTGGCCCTAGTACACTCCTCTGGGGGACCCCAGAAGTTACATTGACTTTTGATGAATATTTATCGCCTATCCTGACTGTTTGAGTGCGCCTCGAAAGAAATTCTTTTATCCACAAGATTATTCGATGATCTAGTCCCGTTTCTGACAATTTGGCAATTAAAAGACCGTGTGGAACAAGATCGAATGCCTTTGAAAAATCTAATATTATTGCATCGACCCTACTCCCTTTGTCTAGTGAATCTGCTATGTTCTGACATAAAGCAATAGTCTGGCTGTCACACGAATACTCAGGACGAAAACCGTGTGGATTTTGAAATAGCCAATCAGTTTTGTTCCAAACTTTTCTAATATACTCTGCAATTAAGTGTTCCATCTGCTTACATACGACTGATGTCAAACTAATAGGTCTGTAGTTGTTAACAACCCTTCTGTCTCCTCCCTTGTGAATCGGTACTACAATTGCCTCCTTCCAGTTTTGAGGAATCATTTTATTATTTATAGTTACATCCATTAACCGCGCAAGGTACGGAATCATGGCTTCCCCTCCCAGTTTTAGTATTTCTCCTGGTATTCCATCAGGACCTACAGATTTATTTCTCCTAATTTTTGCAATTCTTTTTCTAATAATTCCTGCATCAACTCGAAAGGTTTCTATTACGGGTGTTGTTTTACTTACTGGTTTTGATCCTTCGGCTTGAAAACAGAAGCGTAATGTGTTTGAACAGACCGCCTTTTCACTGTCATCTGTGATTAACGAACCGTCTGCTCCGCAGATCGCTGGAATACTTTCTTTGTTCCCTTTCTTATGTCTCACATACTTGAAGAAATTTTGCCAACAGGTCAATCGGTCGTTTAGAATTGATTTAAGGTAATTTTCTTGGGTAGGTAATTTTAAAGCTAATAAGTTTTTAGATAATTGTAGAAATTTATTTTTCTGTTCCTTATTTGTATTACGTTTACTATACTCTTTCCTAACTTGCCTTTTCAATCGCCTCACTTCTTTGTTGTAGTACAAGGGATCCGAGTGGTACCGAAGTTTCCTGGTAGGCACGAATTTTGCTAAGCATTCTGAAATGATGTTCTTAAAATTTGTCCATATCTGTTCTACTGTACTTCCGCTAGAAGCCCAAGTTGGATAATTGTTTTTCAAATATAACTGCATGTTTGTGACGTTTGTTCCAGAGAACTGAAAAAATTGTCTTTCTTTTACAAGATCATTTCGCTTACCCTCTCTGCACATTTTTAGAAGGACTCCTTTGTGGTCGCTAATTTCAGGAATTACTTCACAGGCAAGAAGTTTGTCCACCGATCTAATAAGGAAAACGTCCAGTAAAGCATTATCACGGGTCGGTTTGGTCACAACCTGTGTTAAGCCGTTCTCCCAAACCAGCTCGGTAACGAGACGTTGGGTGGCGCCTTCAGCCCCCACATCCCCCTCCCAGGTAGCGTGCGGTAAATTTAGATCTCCCCCCAAAATGACGTTTTTTCCGGTTTTCCTGGTTACGCGTGTTCTCTCTGCAAGTCTTGCCAATGGTTCATGTCCATCTTGCTGTGATCTATACGCGCCTATAATTTCCCATTAATTTTTCGAATTTTTATCTCGGATGTCTACACCTATGATTTCAAATTTGTCATCCACCCATGCCTCTGTTGCTTCAAAGTTATCTTTTATACATATAAAAACTCCCCCACCAATGCGATCTACTCTATCACGTCTGAATGTTAAAAAATTTTGTCTGAAGATTTCAGCGTTTAATATTTCCGCATTGAGCCATGACTCCGTACCTATCACGACATCTACATTATAAGATTCTACCGTGTTCCAGAATTGAACAGTTTATTGTAAATACTCCTGCAATTAACCTGCAAAATAACCAGAGGCTCACCTTCTGCATAATTCATTAATCTAATGCCGCCGTCTCTCGCCATTGTTCCCGTATCACTGTCCGGCGATATGTCGCCATTCGTCATCGCCACCACCGCGTCACAATCCCTCAGCACCGTCACTGCTTCGTCGACCATCGCCACCATTTCACCATCCCTCGCCGCCGGTACCGCGTCACACTGTGTCGCTACCGCGTCGCCGTCTCTCGCTGCCATCGGTTCATCACTGAACGTTGCCGCTGCGTCGCCGTCCCTCGCCGCCGTCACCGCGTCGCCGTCCCTCGCCGCCGTCACCGCGTCGCCATCCCTCGCCGCCGCCACCGCGTCGCCGTCCCTCGCCGCAGTCTCCGCGTCACTGTATGTCGCCACTACGTTGCCGTCCCTCACTGTGTTGCCGTCCGTCGCCGACATCCCCGCACAGACCATCATAAGGGATTCGACATCCCTTGCCGACACCGCCGTGCTGTCTCACGAGCCTTTCGCGGGAAGTTTCGGGCCACCTACGCGCGAGAAGAGACCACCTAGCTTTGTGGACCCCGAGCGATTTAGATGCAAACCGTCACGACCATAATCACCGTCCTGCAACCACGAATTTGGGCCCACAAAAACACATTCCTTTTCTGCGCCACCCACTCGAACATTCGGTTCACTACACCGACCCGTCTCCATGGAATGCCACGACGCCTGAGAATACCACTAATATGTATCTTTGCTTTTGGAAACTTCTCTTGTGCTTTCATCACGAGGTCACACATATCCCCCATGACAAAGTCAAGATTCTTCCTCCTCAAATCGTTTGTACCGACATGTAAAATTACGGTATCTGGCGTTCCGAGGTCCCTATTCTCTACATACCTTCGCAGCTGCTCGGTTCGAATTCCCGGAAGGCACACAACATCCACGTGGTCGTCGTTCTTGCCTACATGCCTTACTATCGAGTCGCCAATAACGAGAATAGGTTTTCTCGCAATTGGCGCCTCTACAATTGGTTGCGCGACGACTCCTACTGAAACAGCTCGAAGTTTTTCCTCCAGAGCTGCGTTTAACTCCCGCAGTTCCTGGATTTGAAGAAGAGCAGCTTTCAGTTTTTCTTCCAGTAGACGTAGTCTGTTTTCTTTGCACTTACTGCAAAACCATTTTCCGTTGTCCATGTCTCCATTTTTTCCACAACTCGCATGATACCAGAGCCCACACAGTTCGCACTGCTTGCCGGATTTTAAGTTATTGTTACAGCCACTGCACAAGATACGGATTGCATTTACTTCGTCTGCAGGTCCTGGATTCGGTTCGACACCTCCAATTAGCAGTAGTACCGCTATCGTGGTCGCACACAACGCTGCTGCTCCAGCAGCTGCCCCGTTCCCGCGAAGCGATGCGGAAGGGGCCGGCGCTGCGCACGAGGAAAAGCGCGCGGCCCACGCCCCAATGCGAGCCCGATACTCCTGCAGGTAGCAACCCATTGTCTAAGCCAGGAGCTCCGCTAGTGCACGTCCGACTGCTCCGACGACCGGCGACCGACTATGATGGTGACTACTACTATGACAACTACTATGGTTTAATAAAATTCCTTATTACTCTTACTTATGTAATATTATTGACGAAATACTTCTATATTAATGGGGCAAAGATGTGTATGTATCATTATGGTTTGTAAAGAAAAATTGTTACTAATTATTGAGTACTATTTATTTCATTGCAATTAGTAATGAACATCATTTTTAAATTATTACGATTATAAAGTTCAACATGTTCACACTCTCAGCCAACATAATTGTTGGGGATCGTTAAGTAAAACTCTATCCACCACTTCTCTTGGCACGTGACCTACAACCGTTCTCTTAACCAAATGAGATTTGAGTTTTCGTGTCCCACTGCAGACTGCACGCCTTACATTCACTTACAATTTGCGCGCTCTCTCACATAATCATTCCGAAACGTGACCTGAGAGTGACGAAGAAATTTGTGTAGAAACTTCAACAATCCAATCTGATGAAAATGAAAATAATGCATTAGAAATGTTTTATTGCTAGAAGAATCAGATAAAATACTAAACATTGGAATGAAAAAGTAGAAGGTATCTTCCGATCGAAATGCGGATTTTACCACAGTCGAGATACAGTGATTGGTGTTTTTGGACATGTAATCTGCAATGATCATTACACCTATGTGTTTTTCATGCTACTTCTCAGGAGGTAGTAATTTTTCTCTCCTCACTGCGTCGCGGCGCCGACGTACACGTCGGCCTGAGGGTTTTTCATCTCCGGGTATTTTCTCCTAGCAGGATAACGCTCCAGCCGATACAGGCTGATCTCCCAACATTTTTGGTAGTTTACTAGATGTGTGTATGTGTAAAGGGAGAGGTAGACACAAGGATGACGAAAGAAATGTATCCAGCCCGGAGCTCATTTGTTTGGTAATTGCTCCGGAATTCGCCTGGTGTTGATCCGAGAAAGCATGGCAAACTACCGATCAGAGCAGCCGGCCGAGAGAATTCTTCTCCAGACAGCTTGGGGTTGAATTCAACCCAGTTATATAACTATGTCGGAAATCCACCACCTTCAGGACACAAACCTTAAAATCTCCCGGTCCGAATCGCTGCAGGGGCAAGAGTAATGCTGGCTCGGAGCTATCTCAGACGGTATTCTTTTCGCTGGCGAGCTGCCTCTCCCTTCGCTGCCTCCTCATCTGGCGAAGTCTCGCCGCCACCGCTCCGCTCCCAGCCCTCCATATCCACCACCCACCTCCAACCCCGCCCCCCAATCTCGGCCCCAACCCCGCCCCCAAACCCACCCTCACCCCCAACCCCGACGTCACCGACACCCCCACCCCATCCCCCACCCTACCGCTACTGCCAACCCCACGCCCATCCCAACCCCAAACCCTGCCATCGCCTCCGCCACCCCCACCCCCGCCAACCCTACCGCCGCTTCCACCTCCACAATCAGCCACCGCTGCCGTCACACCCACCCCAACCCCCAGCCCCTGCCACCCCTGCCACCTCCCCCCTCCCGCCCCCTCCGAGCGAGCGCTCACCGAAGCGCGCCTCGCCCTCGCGCAGCACCTGCGAATTGCACTTCCCTGCGCCGCGCCACGCCGCGAACTGCGCTCACGGGCTGCCCTCACTTGTTACGCTCTCGCCCTCGCGCTCTGCCTCGTTACGACGCGATTTGTGGAGGGAGGCGCGACGCGGGGGCGCTCGCGAGGAAGACTGCAGCAGCGCGCGGGACGCGAGGTCTTCGCGTAATTCTTGGGGTAACGGAGCGCTGGGGCGCGCCCCACACGGTAAACGTCGCGGTGGCCCTGGTTTCAGTTTACGCGCCTGCAGATAAGAGCTCTTTATTTCGTTTAAGTGCTGTGTTCTATGTTACATACGACGACGGTGTAATTGTGCCGTATTTTAGATGTCACAGCTTGTAGATGACTTGCTTCTGCAAAGGTAGTAATATAATCTGACAACCTACTTAATATCACCAACTTTATAAGAAATTAATTGTGAGATATAAGAGATTTAATTGTAGGAAATTTAATGGTTTTGTGGATTTACTGCATGCTTCCTGTAAGAAAAGTTGAAGACAGACGAAGAAACAATGATTACAATATTTATGAAAACTAAAAAGATATTTCTTTGAATGAATTGAATGGAAACTTCAAGGAAACTGAGGAATTGAAACAATATGAAAAGCTTATGATGTTACAGCATTAGTCGCACATCCGTTGTTAACTATTTTGTCACGTACGAACATACAACAATTCTGTAAAATTTCAATTCCCGAATTTTATAATTTATTTATTATTTTTTATCAATAGTTTATTAAAATTATTTAAAAAGTTGTGAGCTCTTTCAGGACTTATTGTACAGTCCATTACATTCGTAAAGTAAATTTTGTTTCTTAAATTACTAAGACCTATCCATTCTTCTTTCATTCCTATTGTTATATGTACAATATACTTAACTATCGTATTTTTTCTGATTATTATTTATGGTACGTCACATCAAGTATATAGATTTCTCAATATCTTCAAAAGCACTGTTGAAAACAAATGACCAATTCTTTTAAACTGTTAAACATAAATTTTGCTTTATAGTCTCTGCAAAACAATGGAAGCTACTCACAAGCGGAAACTGTCAATGGGGAACGAGATATCTAAGAAATTGTTGATTTACAGAACAGATTTGCATACACAACTAATCTACGATTAAATTCTTATGAAAAAATCTGAAATTCTCGTAGCGTACGCTTTAATTTTACAAACATAATTCCAAGAAAATAATTTGTAAACAAAACAATGAGAGACAAATTTCAGACAATGTATTCAATGGGGGGGGGGGATGAGAACATACAACTATCAGTTACCGAAGCGTCGAGAAAAAGAACCGCCAGACAAAGTAATATTCTAATCAATTATATTTATTAAACGTACATAGTTGCGCTGAGAGCTGGTATGGTACTCAGTTCATTATGTGAATTGATATTTTATAGAAAATCTATAAACACGTGAAAACAAAAAATATACTATCTATCAAATCCTTGGTAGATAGGTTTTTTTTCGTAACTTATCAACGAATAATAAGGAATAATAGGCGTAAATATTTACATCGGATTAATCTTCCGCGAATATTATTTGTCAAATGACAATCGCTCTACTTTCCTTATATTGCAATGTAATTTACTAATTATAACATGTTAACCCTCAACACATTACGTTAACGGAGATAGACGTAGACAGCAGTGTGTACACACAGGTCCGGGGGCCCCGTTCTCCGACGTCGTGCTTCCACAGGACCATTAGTCGCTTGGCTCGGCGTGCGCCGCCGCGTCCTCGAGAGCGCCGGCGAGGCGCGGGCGCGGCGAGAGGAGAGCTTCGCCCGCATTCAGCGCACGCCTCGCTCGCGCTCACGCCCCGCGCACGCGCCCTCGCCCTCGCCCTCGCCCTCGCCTTCGCCCTCGCCCTCGCCCTCGCCCTCGCCCTCCCTCAATCTCGTTTTCGTTGTCGCCCTCGCCGAGGCCCTCACCCTACTCTTGCCTTGCCTTCTCCCTCGCTCTCGCCCTCGCCCTCATTCTTGCCTTGCCATATCCCTCCTTCGCGCTCTCACCCTCGCCTCCGCCCTCACCCTCACCGTCACCCTCACCCTCACCCTCTCCCTCGCCCTCGCCCTCGCCCTCGCCCTTGCCCTCGTCCTCGCCCCCGGCCTCGCCTCCGCCCTCACCCTCACCCTCGCCCTTGTCCTCGACACCGCCCTCTCCTCGGCCTCACCATCACCCTCGCCGTTGCTCTTGACACCCGCCCTCGCTCTCGACACCGCCTATCATCCTCGCTGTCCCCCTCGCCCTCGCTTTCGCTCTCTCTCTCGTTCTCGCCCTCTCCTCCCAACGCTATCACCGCTGCGGCTGCCGCCACGTCCCCATTGCTGCGCAAGGGTGGAGCAATCGCTGTGCCCTCCACGCTCCATGTCGAAGTTAATACTCCTGGCCACGCCCCCTCTTCACGCTTTCTGTGTGCTCGCTCGCTGCCTGCCTCTCGGGAGCTCCGGACTGCAATCGCTTAATTTTTTCTCTCTCTTTCAGACTCCGTGTCACTTCCAGCATTTCCGTTCCCTCGGGGTGTTTTGTTTTGCTTTGAATTTGTGTTTGCCTACACCTCGTGTCCTCTGAAACCCCCTTTCCCCAAACATGAAATCTGATATTTCTAAGGCCTAACACAGTATAATACTTCTATATCTTTTATCTCACTAATCTCTTCAGTCCTCATTATTGTAATTAATACTGCCGCTATCAAGGCAGCGACAATACTAGAAAATCTGCCTTGTTCACTTCTACAGCTTTCATCATCATCGTCATTGTGCGCAACGTATCCTCGTCATTTGATCTCTCACTTCTCTACGGTCACTATCGTCGTTTCTTCATCCGTAGTCAATCGTCGCGCGTTTTAATTTTCGTTCCTCGTTATTATTGTCGTTCCCGCCGTCATTTTCGTCCCCACTTTCATTTTCGTTTCTCACTTTCATTGCCGCACCCGCCGTCTGTGCCACTGCTTTCTTCGTCTCCGTCGCCGTCCGTCTGTCATATTTGCCGTAACTGTAGTCATTGTCGACATCGTTGGCGCTCTCAAGACTGCCACCTTCATAGTTATTGCTACGGCACACCCCGTCATCGACAGTATCTTAATTAAGGCCATCGTCCCCGCAGCCATTGATACAAACTCGACGTTGTGGCACTGCCCCCTCCGCTGTCATCCCAGCCTCGCAACCCTGCCACCGCCGCCACTGCCACTGCCACTGCCACCGCCGTCACCGCCGTCATCGCCGATTTGTGTGCCGTTTATCCGCGCATCCAATTACTGCGCGCTGCGCGGCGCGGCGACCGGCGCGAGACGTGCGGAGGGCGGCGGGCGGCTTCCGCGTTGCTCGCGCGCGCAGTAATGAAGTTTACCTCAACGAAGAGCCTCCCCTTCTGCTTGTAATTGACGCCGTTTCGCTTTTTCGGAGGGCTAACGTAATAAAACCGGCGGGATCCCCGGTCGCGATAAAATACCTCATCTACACCTTTATAAACGAAGGAGAGAAATTGGTGTTGGCAGGTAAGTGTAGCGATGCGTTGTATATTGCTCAAGTTTTAGCTTCAGTGAATATAATTAGGCATTGCATTCTAGTGACGTATTTTATATGCAAACCATAATTGGGAAATTTTTAGATTTAATTATGAAAAACGTGAGTCTCTAATGAGATTAAAACTAAAAAACATAAGTTACTTTCTTTCATTTATCTTATCACTAAAGATATTCTTATTTTACTTGATATATCTTCCAATTTGCTAAAAATTATTATTTTTAATACAAATATTATTTATTTTACTTTCATATTTTAAAGAACTTTTATCTTAGTTTCATTTTTCATCACCAGCTATCTCATCTATAATTTTTGATTCCTCATTAATAGTAATTTTATCATATAAACGCCCAGCTTTTTAAAAAGAATTGAATCTGAAACTCCAAAGTCCATATTTTTGTTATTTAATTGCTGTAATTTCAAAAAAGAAACTATCAGTCGTGATTCTTGCTTTTTTCTTCGGAACCAAACTGCTACGAAATTATCTTGGTTCGTAAATATTATAAGTCATTACACATCCTTAATAGAACTATTATTCAATTTATTTTTGGCACATCATTTCATATATCTCATACAACACTAAAATTATTTTAAGAGTCCCTCATGCATATTAACAATTATCCTAAGCAACATACCTATATATTATTGTCCTTCATAAATAAACAATATTTATAAATATTCTTTGCACGAATAATTTTCTTCAACACACTCGCACATTGAAATCGTAACTTCGGGGTGATTTTAGGACGATGATATCGAGCCCAAAATATTCCCAATTTGTGGCGCAATTTGTTTGAGATTCCCACAATAGATACGCTATGTCAGTGGCTGGGTACTAGCGTATTCAGTTATGACGCTTGTGAGGAACCATACCGTTTTCAATGCACCTGTGAGCTACTAAGAAACGAAGGTAGAAAGATTTTTTATTTAATCTTAACATCTGTGTATTATCTGTGAAGATACACAGCTATTTAATATGAAACAGATTTTAATAAACTGTATACACGAAAAATAAATTGCACATTACAAAGAAATTGAAATATAGATAGTAAAACATTAGAAAATGTAAGAACATATTTTTCATCGAACTTCTTAATGAGAAGGATGGCACTCTTTTTTGTCATTAACAAGTATTTTTATTAAAAGAGTAGGCCGTGACTGCCATTCGAATACAATTGTACAAATGTTCATCTCTGAGTCTGCTTCTGCACTTGTTTGTGCTCTGTTGAACAAGTTCGGGTTAACCAATCTTGAACATAACTGCGATCTACCGAAAATTGCCCCGCGAATAGCTCGCGATCAACGGTTACTGCGCTATTGTCCGAATAATATTTCTGTCAACTTGACAGCCAGGAATGGGGAAAGCATATTTGCCAATTACTCGGGCAGCAGACACGTGGTCATTCCTGCGTCTGATCAGCTGTTGAGGCATACACGTGCACCTTATTGAATCATGAAATACTTTTACAGTAATTTGTCGCAATCCGTTATCCAGCCACTACAAGGAAGAAAAAAAAATTTTGCATAACACGAGCAAAGCAGATGAAAAGTAAGTACAACTAGACCTCTTTTTAGAAGGAAGATTCATATTATTATGAAATACAAGAGAGAAGTATTTATACTTGAGCCATTCTTCGTTTGAGAACGCAATGGGAGCACATAACACTAGACGACACAGAAACGCACACAAGACGCATAACCAAACAAGTAATGACGCTCGGCGCACTTCAATTTTCAGCTACTTCGCGCTGTAAGATTTTTTTCTTAATAAGTATCGGCAACTCTGCGGTAATGTCATCGGAATTTGATGCCTCTGATTGGATATCGGAACCCCCTCTCCCCTGGCCACCGGGAGCTGTCAAGTAGACAGAAGTGTTATTCGCAGTATAGGTGTTTGACGTTGCAAAAGAGGCGTGGCCGCTCGTGGCCGCCTCCATCGCCTCCGCAGCGCCGCCTCCAGACGAGCGATTAGAAAATATGACTGCATCGATCGGAGCGAGACCGCGAGACCGAGGGGGGGGGGGGCACAGGCTGACGGCCGACGCATCTGACGCAACGCTCTAGAGGTTGAGCAAACTACACGCAGTCGGCGAGGCTACGAGAATAATGTCATTTCATGGCGGGTTAAAGAGAGATGAAGGGCCAAGAGGAATGAGCGTAGGGCTCAGAACCTAGGAGTTGTGGAGAGGTAAGAGAAATGAGAGAGGCAAATATAAGAGAGAAATGCGGGCATAAAAAGTTCAGAAGATGAGTAACGAGTTACTGAGCAAGACCGAGGGAAAGTGCTGAAGTAAACTGAGGCGAAGAATAGGGAATGGAAACAGATTGGTGCACGTTATAAGCTTGAAGTAAATATAGAAATCAACTCACTGTAAAGTAACGTAATTGAACATGGTTATTTCATGTGTTTAGAGTAAAACGGGGCGAAGCGAGAAACCTAACTTCGGAGTCTGAACCTGACGGAACCACTGTCAAACTGTCAGATACAGTGTCAAGCCTGTTGACGGACGAGGAGAAGGTGTGTGCGAAGTTCCAAGGATGACAAACCGCCGTGGAGTGTCTGGCAGCGTCTGGTGGCTGGAGAGGGGGGATAGAGGGGGCGTGCAGACGAAGGCCGGGTCGCAGCGCGGGTGTAGCGTCACTGGCCCCCACCCGCCCCACCCCACCCACACCTCGCCCACGCCCCGCCCACGTCCCACCCCACCCCGCCTGCCCCCGCCCCTGCCGCCGTCCCCGCCTCCGCCGCCGTCCCCGCCCCCGCCGCCGTCCCAGCCGCCGCCCCCCCCGCCGCCCCCGCCCCCGCCGCCGTCCCCACCGCCGTCCCCGCCCCCGCCGCCGTCCCCGCCGCCGTCCCCGCCCCCGCCGCCGTCCCCGACCCCGACCCCGCCGTCTTGCCGCTGCCCCCGCCCCAATCCTGCCATCCCGTCCCCGCCACTACACCACTCCGCCTCGCCACACCCCTTCCCGCTGCCGCCCCCGCCGCTCTCACTGCAGCACCCGGCAAGGCGCCCGCCGCTTCGCCGCGCCGGCTGCCACCGTGTGGGGTGAATGACGCACGAGCTCCGCCCGGCCTTCAGTTACAGACGCCGCAGCCTTCGTCACGATCGCCTCTCTCCACCACTTCCACGAGACGATATTCTTAGGGGCAGTTATTTTGTAATGTTCTTGTCCAAACAATACAACCAACAAAAGAGTGACTCAAGTGCGAAAAGTAAACATTTACCGAGATGCCAATCTTATTATATCATTTTATTTCTATGGCTGTTATTTCGCCACTTGACTCTGACGTCAGTTGAAAAAATCTTATTCAGAACAGTTTTCTGTTGACACATTTGAGGTTTAATTTAAATGATTCTCTAATCGCAAAATTGGAATTTTCCGGTTGTGACAAGTTCTCTATAAGACGTACGATATGCAATTTTTTTTTTAAAAAAGCTGTAAAACCCGTTACATTTAAAATATTTTTTCTAGCTTTGCGTTGTTCATTGAGGCTTAAATTTAACTAAAATATGTATAACGTATACACGAAACCTCCGAGACTTTTGTCGCTGTAACAACCGTGCCATGAATTTGCTTATTTAACCACCATCACTGTCACCCTACCTCCTCTTTCGTAGGTCGCCTTTGAAACTCAGTACCACATGCTCTCGGCCTGAGGCCCGTAGGCTGTCACCCGACGCCTTGTGTTCCCTTTGCCTCTCCCCTCTCCACCCCCCCCCCGAAAGCGCCGTGGCGCGCTCCACGTCTTAGACGCTTGCTTGCCGAAAGCTTCTGTTTTCAAGGGGTCTCGGAGGTAGCCGGCGTTAGGTGTCGCCGCAGTACACAATAGAATTAATATGTTGTTCGTTATCTTAATATCTTAGTAAAACTAATGAGGCAGGCGTGTCTTCATCTTTACGTATTTCCATATTTATCTCTACGTCTTTACATATTCATTACATTCATATTTACATTACATTACATATTTACGTATCTTAATTTTTACGTATTTATATATTTATCTTCATCTTTTCGTATTATCATACGTATATTTCAGTGGTTTTGTGTTCATCATTCTGTAAGATCCAGCTTGTTTAGGCATTTGTAATGCTCCGAAACGTAATTTTTGTTAATAAATTGTTTTGTTAAAAATAGTTCACCTCTGATAATGAATGTTATGCGATTGAAAAATATATAAGTCAATCAAGATTAAGATATTTAGAAAATACCTGTATCATTAGTTAATGTAATGGAATGTTAACGGTCCTGCAACCAAGAATGTTGTAGGGAACAAATGAAATGGTTCTTTGAAATGAATTGCTCAGATCTAGTAAACTTCAGTCACAAATACGTGGTTGAATAAATCTCAGAATTCTACATATCCAAGGAACAATAGTTATGACACATTATATTAGATTATACTTTCATTTAAAATTAAGTTAAATATTGCATAGAATTTAGGGACCAAAACTAATTACAGTGATTAAATTCGTCGCATAAAATTACCCTGTTTAACGTGTTTGTGTATTATGACGACACAGAATCATTTATTTTTTAAGGGCCGTTTGATAAGTAAAAAAATTAATTAGGTTGCAAATTGAAATATTATTTTTGACTGGTTTACTTAATGACCTACCTATATTGTACCATTTCTATTTATCGTTTTACCATTATGCTTTTTAATTAATCAAAGTATTTAATATTTTAATAATATTTCATAAAATCAATAAATGATTAGTGTGTCTCATTTCATAAACGTTTTGCTTAATAATTTGAATAAATAATTAATAGATCATCGGTTAAAAAGTCATTTTCATTTTATTCCTCACACATATGGATTTACTTCATCTAATTTGTTTCAGACATGTGAATTCAATTGACATGCATATGGTAGTACGAGTGCGAGAGGTCAAAGGAGAAAAGCATTTAGTACAATGTCTGTTACAATGACAATATCAATTAACAAACCTAATAAAATAGTAATATTTTCTGTTAAACGATATAATACAGTTTTTCAAGCCTTTTAGATTACTTTGCACAATTTGTAAGTCAACAGACTTATATATTGTATACTTTTACATAAGTTCCTTTCAATGTGTTGCTGTGTTTAATGTTCAGTAATTATGTTGATTTTTGTGACAGTTTTTCGTCTGCTTGCTTTCGTCGACAAATCTGCTTGTAAAATACTACTACGTATGTGTATATCTAAAATTCGACTTGTATGAGCGTTCATAAAAGTGGCTACAAGTGTATTTTGCGCCATTTCGGAAGCAAATACAAGAAAATGAGTGACTGCAGTGATTGTGTTACGATCCATAAAGCAATATACTGGCACATGTTAAGTCTCCTCCTGCTGGAATTGTTACATTTTGCTACAACCCCGCGCGTTCTCTGCGGCGACAACAAACTAACACGATTTACTTTCCTTGTTTTTGCGTCGTGTCTCCCGTTGCTTTCGCGTGGGCATGTGGGGATAGCGGAGTGTGGCCAGCGAGGAGGAGCGTACGGGCAAGTGAGCTCCGTGGAGCGCTGGAGCAGCGTCCCGGGAGAGCGCGGAACGACCGTTGCGTTGTCGCGCGCAACGGGGAGGCGCCAACGAAGACGACAGGAACGCCGGAACGGCAGGCGCAGCAGGCACGCAACAGGCAGCGGAACGACGAGGCGACTTCAGCACGTAGGGAAAGAACATGCCCAGAACAAGGGCCGGATCCAGGGAAGGAGGGCGTGGGGGACATGGCCACCACCAAAAAGCCTAGATTTTTTGTTTGTTACCTTCCTTTACTTGGAAAAATTGATTAAAATATTTATCTTAGAATTTTATGTAATTATTTAAAAAATAGTATTTTGAACAATCGTATATACACTATAAAAATCATATACAATGTACTAATAAACGTTTATTTATGTAACAAAAATCTATGATAGCGCCCTCCAAAATGATCAGCTCGATCCGCCCCTGCGCATAATCTTCTAGCATGCTCATTCAGTCTCCAATCGACATACCGGCTGCGGTGGCTCAGGGCATCAATTGATGACACTGCAAAGTCTCTGACCGGGAGGTCCAAGGGTTCGAGTTCCGACGGTGGAAGTATTTTCGAGACTAGCTAAATAGATAGGTCGAGTTCATCCGCTGTCTGGAGGAGAATTCTAGCGGCCAGCTGCTCTGTTCGGTAGTTTTGCGTAGTTTCTCCGATCAACACCAGGCAAATGCCGGAGCAGTACCCTAACAAACGGGCCACGAGCTGTGTGTAATCTTTCCTTCCCTCTCCTCAACTTCCTTACTTACACACACACACACACACTCTAGTATGCACTACACTACCATACGTGCCAGGAGGGTCGGGACCATACCATACAGGTCGGGAGCTTAAAGCTTACCCCTGCTAAAGCGGTGCCCTGCTCGTGGGAGATAACTGGTTGGAGAAAAACCCTACAACCCGACGTGTAGGTCGACGCCGGATCCCGCAATACAGCGTGGGAAGATCACCACATCTCGCGACAAAATAATGCACTACTCTTTCGGGACAAATGAGCTTAGCTATAGACGCGCCTGGAATCATTAGTCAATCAATCACTCCAAAGAACATGACTGAAAATAAAAGTTTGAAACGAAACATCTCAATAAAACCCAATGTAACGCTTCCTTTTGATGAAGGCGTTGCGCATGCGTAGTGTGGATTTGCCGTTCTTAAAAGTCGCTCTGCGCATTCGGAGGTTCGTTAAAACCCGAAAATTGTCCGTCGAAAGGAAGCGTTAAATTGGGTTAACATATTTGCCTACATAATATGTGAAATTTAGATAAACAAGTAACGTAACTAGAATATTTAACCAGCGTAAACAGTTGCTAAAGGACTTGCTGCTATTAGGGCTTGTGAACGGACCTGAGTTGGGCGTGTAATATTGTGCGTGAAATATCACTACAGTAATAACGTCAGTCGAGAATACATCCAGGAATTACTGCAATTGTTGACATTCTAACTAAAGCCTGGAATATAACACGTAGTTATCAAAAATCATGTATTGATATAAGATAGAAAACCTAACACCCATATAAAGGCATTATTATTGTGTGCGGATATATTTAAGAATTTCCTGAACATTTTTTTTATCAAGTCCTAAATCCGCTACTGTATTAACACTGCAATACGAAACTCTTTTCTGGTGATTTTCAAACTTAGGAAAGTCGATGGTTCAGAATAAATCTTGATTTTACATTTGAAAAGCGAAGAAATTCATAATGCATCCCTCTATAAAGAAATGAGTAGGAAATAATTCGGAATTTTAAATAAAAATTCTCCACTTCTTTTTTCTTTCTTTCCGGTGAGGAAAAATGTCGTGCATAGTTACTTACAGATGAGAAGGGATGTAAAGTATTCTATATAATTTCAATATACTGCTCAATGTTGCAGAATCGCTCAGATGCCTAGAATATAAGGAAAGTAGAAAATGCAGTATATAAATGGTAACTTGTTTGAAAATTATATTATACTTCAAAGAATTGTGAGCAAAATTTGAGTGGGAGGTAGTTCATATATAGTGAATGGATTCAGGGAAAATGATTGGCAATTATTGCAGCAAAGTATCAAAGTTCAAGTGTGGTATTATTTAATAAATCTCTCTATAGTTCACGGGGAGATAAAGGATTCATGGTTGGTCGCGTGGATTCATAGATATATCCATTACGTGATGATATAATTATCAAGTCCGACAACCCCCGTAAAAGTTATTCATGGTATTACGGCATGAGCGCTTTAGAGCGTTTCAGGATTAGACGAAAAAATGTTCATACCGCGAAAGAGATTTCAACCCAACTAGCCAGGGAGCTCTCCACAAAGCTACGAGCGACATCGGATGCAACCAACTCTTGCAAATACAGTCATCCTTTGTAACGCGCGTCGCCATGGCAACCGACCGGAGCCTGATTTGTGGCACCGCGCGTCCATATATCCCGCGTTTATCCGCGCCGTCGACCGTCACGAATCGTGACGGCGCGCTTTTCATAAATTTCCCGTCGCGGATTTCCTGCCTGCGATGACTTTCCACCTACGCTCCGCCCGGCAACCGGACCGCCGCTCGCCGCCCGCCCCTGCTCGCACCTCACCGCCCACCTCCCCCCAGGCCGCAGCCTGCCAACCTCACTCCTCCCGCCACCCTTCGCTCTCGCCATCCCTTCACACTCACTCCACCACACTCCTTCTCCACCTTCTTCGTACACTCTCCGCCCTCACCGCTATGATCTCCGCTCCCCTTCCTCCTTCCTCCGCCCTTCTCACTCCTCCCACCTCTCTCCGCACTTTCCTTTTTCCTCAGCCAGTATCGCTTCTCCCTCCTTCCCCCACCTTCCTCCCTCAATATCTTCTCTCACCCCTCGTCTTCAGTCTTCCATTTTCTTCCTTCTCCCTACAACCTCTAACATTTCTTTTCCGCGGCCAGTCTCGCGCCTCCGTCTTCCCTCCACCCTCCTTTCACCATCCATCTCTTACCACCCTCTGCCCTCCTTCCATTGCCCTCAACCACCCGAACTTCTCCCTCCTCCCTTCCCTTCCCTCCCACCGCCCTCCCGTTCTCCGCTTTCTGCCTTCCCCCACTGCTCCATTCCCTCAACCCTCCCCGCTCCTCCTCCCGCCTTCTTCTCTCCTCCGTTCTCCATCCACCGTACGCTTTCCATCCGCCACCCTCCTTCCTCCTCCTAATCCGTCCTCGAACGCCCTCCCTCAGCCCTCCGCCCTTTGCCTCTGTCCTCCGCCATCCACATTCTACCCTTCACTTTTCGCCCTCCTTCCTCCACCTTTCTCTCTCCTACCCATCCTTCATTCCCCTATTCTTCACACTTCTCTATTGTCCATTGGACATAAACTTTCATCCATCGCTCACTATGCGCTTCCTATCGCCCACAGCTCCACTCTACGACCACCATCCACCCAACGCCCATCTGCTTTTCCCCCTGCAATTCTCTGGGGTCTGCGTCGGAACTATCAGGTTGGTTAATTCGATGTAATGGGTCTATTTATTGGAATTTGCGTGGGGCAGCATCGTTAATGCTCTTTCGATTGATACAGAATTGAACACTGTGACCACTTCGAGCTTTTTATCAGAAAAAAAGTGCCCGCATTAAATCTACGTTAATGAAGTCCAAGCAGCTTGTATTAGGTAACACGTGTTCATGCAAAACAATTAATTGCAATATCTTGATGAAAAATGTAATGGAAATGCATGTTACCACACGTATGATGTACAAATGATTTTCAAGCCCCCTCTAAATAATATTGAAGTGGAATACTTTTGTTTCTGAAGTATGTTAAAATGTAGGATCAATTAAATTATTTGATAATTGATTAAATAACGAACATTTTGAAAATCACCGCTCTCCTTTGATAGTCGCGTAGTGATGATATCATAGATATATTCACTTCTGTTTATAAAAGATATAAGATACAGATCATAAGCTTTCAAATTACTATTTTATCTGCATTGTAAACGTAAGCTTCCTACTAAAAAATTGTATCATCACCCCCACCATCGCTTCATTTACAGCAGTGTTATCAAAGTCGATGCACGAGCGGGAGTCCGTTGCACGAGTGCCACGACGAAATCTCCTTTCCACGCAGTTCGTCGCCCCGCCACCAGAGACAACGCCGTCCCCTTGTGAAACGACGGAGGCAGTAATAGTTCCCTTTCCCGACGCTAGTTGCTTAGAGAAGCTCGTGGCATTCTACGGTGCCACGACGTGCGCTGCTGCCACCAGTAGAAGACCTTGACACCACTGATTTACAGTTTTAATTCCAAGGAACCCATATGACGCGTCATGCTCTGAGATTTGTCGCAGACCTAAACCAAAAGGAGAGATCTTCCCCTCGTGTGAAAGACCTTGCCAAGCGACGTCCACTGCCCTACAGACACACATCGCGCGCGCGCCGCCCTCGTCCGTCCGTGACGCCGCCCCATCAGACATCGCCCGCGCGGCAGGAGCACGCGCGCTCACGCGACCCGACACGAGAGGGCAGCGCCGGCGGCGGCGGCGGCTTTGTCGATAACGTCTTCGCCGCCGCGCCTAACGAGGCGGCTCCTCCCACCCGCACGACAACCTCGCGCGTCGCTGCTCTTGACACTCGCGCCTTCCGCCCTCGCGCCTCTTCACTTCTTGCCTTTGCCCTCACGCCCCGTTCCTCGCACCTCGCCAAGTGGGGGGAACGTCTTCCTTCTAACTACACGAGTTTCCATACGGGACGACTATTCCTCTTCCATCTGACCTCACACCTCGCCAAATGGAATCTTCCTCTTCACTTCGTCTTTCTTCCGTCCCTCGCGCCTCTTCACTTCTTGCCTTTGCCCTCACGCCCCGTTCCTCGCACCTCGCCAAGTGGAGGGAACGTCTTCCTTCTAACTACACGAGTTTCCATACGGGACGACTATTCCTCTTCCATCTGACCTCACACCTCGCCAAATGGAATCTTCCTCTTCACTTCGTCTTTCTTCCGTCCCTCGCGCCTCTTCACTTCTTGCCTTTGCCCTCACGCCCCGTTCCTCGCACCTCGCCAAGTGGGGGGAACGTCTTCCTTCTAACTACACGAGTTTCCATACGGGACGACTATTCCTCTTCCATCTGACCTCACACCTCGCCAAATGGAATCTTCCTCTTCACTTCGTCTTTCTTCCGTCCCTCGCGCCTCTTCACTTCTTGCCTTTGCCCTCACGCCCCGTTCCTCGCACCTCGCCAAGTGGAGGGAACGTCTTCCTTCTAACTACACGAGTTTCCATACGGGACGACTATTCCTCTTCCATCTGACCTCACACCTCGCCAAATGGAATCTTCCTCTTCACTTCGTCTTTCTTCCGTCCCTCGCGCCTCTTCACTTCTTGCCTTTGCCCTCACGCCCCGTTCCTCGCACCTCGCCAAGTGGGGGGAACGTCTTCCTTCTAACTACACGAGTTTCCATACGGGACGACTATTCCTCTTCCATCTGACCTCACACCTCGCCAAATGGAATCTTCCTCTTCACTTCGTCTTTCTTCCGTCCCTCGCGCCTCTTCACTTCTTGCCTTTGCCCTCACGCCCCGTTCCTCGCACCTCGCCAAATGGGGGGAACGTCTTCCTTCTAACTTCACGAGTTGCCATACGGGAAGACAATTACTCTTCCATCTGACCTCAAATGGAATCTTCCTCTTCACTTCGTCTTTCTTCCCTCCCTCGCGACTCTTCACTTCACAACTTCACACTTCGCCAAATGGGGAGGGTGTATTCCTCTTAACTCCTTCCTTCTAACTTCACGAGTTGTCATACGGGAAGGCTATTCCTCTTTCTTCAATACTCACGCCTCGCCAAATGAGGGAATTGTCCTCTTCACTTCTTCTTTCTACCCTCATGCCTCTTTACTTCTTCTTTTTGTCCTTATACCTTGCCAAATTGAATCTTCCTCTTCACTTCGTATTTCTTCCCTCACAACTCTTCACTTCACACCTTCACATCTCGCCAAATGGGGAGGGGGGAATTCTTCTTAACTTCTTCCTTTTAACTTAACGAGTTGCCACATGGGAGGGCTGTTCCTTTTCCCTTCTTCCTTTTGCCCTCACGCCTCGACTTTACTTCGTGATTCTGCCCTCACGCCTCGCTACATTGGAAGACTTTTCCTCTTTGCTTCTTTCTTCTGCCCCCTTGCCTCACACCATGCAGATACTATTTTCCTTTTCTATTCACACCTTTTCGGGATTTTCATCGCCGGTTTAGGCTATAAGATGCAATGTTCTGGTAGTGTTGCAAGATGTCGAGCATCCGCTCCTATGTCTGTGCTCACTTCTGCTCTCGTCACGTTTTACAGAGTCTCTTCTTTGATGTTCTTTGTCTCTCCCTGTAATCGTGTATCGTTTTCCACAGCGCCTCTTTCTTTCCAACCGTCACGTTGAGTTTCGCAGGGTTGCCATCCCACGCGCACCTCACTGTAAGGTGGGAGGCTCAACGTATTGTATTTTATCGTGGGCGTCGGCTGTCAAGTACACGCGCTTCCATACACGCGCACCTGACCCCGAGGGCGGGCCTTCATCCATCTGGCCAACTTCCGCTCATATGTTTTTACGAATCTGTAATACTTGTCGAAACTGACTTACTTAACGGTGGGAACACATTTTCATGCAATGCTGATATTTATAATTACAACACGTTGTAGAAATCACATTTATCAAGTGTCGGTATCAACAGCTCACTACAAGCAATTCACATACAATACATGTACGTTACTTTACAACTCATTGCCATACGACATTAAACAATTAAAGTCGGTACACAAATTTAAGTTAAAAGTAAAATCTTTTCTGTTACATAACTTTTTCCATACAATTAGAGAATATTCTGATCATGAACATGAAAAATAATGTTTATTTAAAAAAACAATGATATATAATGAATTAGTTTATATTTGTATTTTTTAAAAATGACTTAATACGCCTGTAACAAGTGATCTACTTCAGCTTCCAGGTCAATGATCCCCATCTCGATCAAGTTTTTCTCCAGTTTTCCTGATCCTTCGAGCAAACGCTGAGATGACCCTCTGTTTCGCTTCTGGACGTAAATGTAGCTTCACTATGTGCAAGTTTCGTTGAGCCCTCGTTTTGCTTTTACTGGTAGAAGTAGAGATGAGGGCGAGTTACTAGTTTGTTATCAATGTAGAAACATTACATCTGCAGTTAGTTTACAGTTGCAAATACGTTTTCGTAAACGAAAATGTCTAATTTTTCAAATGTCGCTAATCTCTCGATTTTAATAATTTTATTAATATTTGTCTTGTTTTTTAAAACTTTTGTTCCTCTTCCAACTATAGTATTTATAGTTAAAATGTTGGTAACGGATTCTGGAACTCAAGAAAACGTGAGCAGATAATCTTCTCCCCCTACGTCACATATAGTTTTTACTATTTTTGGCCAAATAAATCAAATATTCTCCTTTTGCCCGCTACTTTATTCGCGCTTTATTTCTCACTCTCTTTTCGGCTCTTTTGTAATACATTCAGCTCCTCTTTCTTTCTATTTTCAGTTCTCCCGTACTTCTAACGTATGCACTTGCTCAATTTCTTGTGAACATGCCCATGCATATTTTAATATTTTGTAATGGAATTAGTTTTTCATTTCTATCCTTTACCTTTGCAATTTGTTTCTGACCATTCCAGTATTTGATTCAGTCTTTTCTTCTACCTGTTTCTTCTCATGCAACTCTTTACGTTTCTTTTAGATTACATTGCTTTCCTTACTATATCTTACTAATCGGACCCGTACGAACAATTGGCACATTTTATGTAATTGTTTTAAGAGTGAAGATAGCTTCACAGTGCAACTCCGAACGTTATTTTAACTACCTGCCGAATTTCGTTGGGCCAACGTACGTGATTCCTGGTGCGGACATTCTCCGTGCAATTTGCGTACCTTGCCACGCATTTGCGTTGGCTACATTCCGCGCAATGCGATTTGCAATTTTTTGCGTGGGGGTCGCCGGGCAATAATTCATTTATTCCGCGCGCAACGGCCGGGCCGCCTGCACCCGTTGGAGGAGCGCAGCGTGGGGTGGTTACAACGCTCACTGCGTTGGATAATGGAGACACCCTCATGAAAGTTCAAGAATCGATAAAAAAGAACAAACACAAAGAACATTTTTCTTATAAATGCAATAGACTGAAATTCATTGATCATTTGACGTGATAAAAGAGAGTAGAATGAACGTAATTTCGAAAAATATCGACTGAAGAAAGTGCAAGTTACTTACGTGCAGCTGATAGAATATGATTTCTACTTTAAATTATTTATTAACTCATATTTATTTTTTACAATGTTTAATTTTTCTTTTAATTAAAGTTTGTCAGTTGGATAGATTATACGTTTTCAATATTAATTCAATCATTTTACTGTATATAATTTGATCTTGTGTTTTTAGAAGCATTTTGACTATCATATTTATAGTGTCCCTTAATCCAAAGCTATTTCAAGTAATGCAGTTGAAAGTACGGTAAGCCACACACTGAATATTCGTAGCTCTTAAGATGTATTCGAGTTAACTGATAATGAATTCAAATAAAGAAATAATTTTAAAATACCTCACGCATTTCATATAATCTATTAAATGATTAAAAACTGGGCATTTATTTTAAGAATTACATAAACAGTAAAGCAGAATGAATCATTCAAATTTGCGAAGATAAATACATAGTTTTAAGGGGATGGGTCATAATAAATCTGGAGACAATAGGCAAGTGACTTCCAGAAAATGAAATCTGGATGTGATGTGAAATACTCACGTAGTAAAGAAAAGAATAAATATATTGTCACCTATACATAAAGGAGCGACAATTACGTCCCTAAAAACACTTTAAAGAATTGGTTGTCTCGGAAACTTAGTGGTTGAACCAGAAGGCCCGGGTTCGAGCCCCGGTCGGGGTGACCATTTACTTGACCTTATTTGATTATTGAAAAGAACAAATATCAAATTATATTTAAAATTAACAATACTTTTCTACACAAATATCAAACCTTTTGGTGACACAAAACACGGAGTGATACAAAACACAAACATCTCTGTGAGTGGGCATGCAAGAATTCTCTGGCATTCTCTTACGGTCTGGACTGTTCATGATCACGTTGCAATTTTATTTTGTATCCGCCAATGTTGATAAGTCATGCTATCGAACCAACTTTGTGAATGCTGGTCTTGGTGAACACATCTTCAAAAAAAGAAAGTCGCCATCTGCCCTTCCGCAGAGAGGACCGCAGGTTCAGTAAATGATCAAACTACAAAGGGTGTCTGGGAAGGAAACGTCGAAAATTCGAAAACAAGCTCTTAAGACAATTTTTAGCATATTTTGTCTAATAAACTATTTGAATATCCTAATTCGCGGAGCCGCAATAAACACTCAAAAGGTTGTTTGAAGCAATGCTTTCTAGGCAAAACACAACAAGATGTAAATGGTTTATTATTTCCAAAATAAATGAATATATTTGTTCGGAAAGAAGAATTAACCGAAAAATTTAAAAAAAGTCGAACTGTGTAAATTGGGTACTTTTTACATTCCCGTACACTAACGTATATACGGAATAGTATAGGGAAAGTTATGTAATGCTGCGCGAAAAAAATTGCGAATTTTCGGCATAAAAAAGTCGTTGCCGAGCCGTGATAACGAAAAAGCGGATAAATTCAGTTACTAAATTAAGAAAAACAAATGCCCTAACACGTGGGGTAGCCAGAATTCCTGTTTTGTAAGTCCTTGATATCGAAAAACAAATTGAAAGCAGTAAGTCCGTTCGTTCGTCCGTCCGTCCGGTGGTTGTGAACAACACTAGGGCCTAAACTATGCATACAAATTTTTCAAACTTGAAGAAACCCCTGTCCATTTAGCCTGAGTCGAAGCTCTGAGATTTTGAAAAAAATTATCAATTTTTTGGGGTACTTTACATGAAGCCCTCCGGAATATTTCGGAATTTTCTCAAAAAGGCTCAACATTTTTCTGTAAATTTCTTGCAACCATAAAGCAAATTACACTTAGTAAGGTTTTATAGGTCCGATTTTCACGGTTAATTCTAAATTTTCTAAAATTGCAAAATTTTGAATTTAATTTGACGTCTCTCCAACTACAAAATTTCAGATAGAGATTTTGCCTTCAAATACAATTTGTTCTTCATAGTGCGTACTTTCTTTAAGGTCATGTACATTGTTTTGAAAATTTTAGTAGTTTTCGCGCAATATTACCTGCAATATGTGCAATTTAAAAAAATACAAAAACAAGATTTTCACAGAAACGGCTCTACATTTTTTCTTTAAACTTTTGGTAGGGAGAGTGCTAAATGTACTCTGAGATGACATAAACGCCAGATTGCTATATACTTTTGTTGTTTCAAAAATTTATTTTTTTGACTTCTCTCACGTCGTCAATATTTACATTTGCGGCGATTTGTTTACATTATTATATTAATGAGTACATGTGATTTATATTACCTGAAGTAAAGTTTTTCGAGAACTCAATCGTTTTCTGCGAAAAGTAGCTCAAATTTCCGCATTTCCAGAAACGCTAAAACGCTATTTTTTCATAAATGACTCTATATTTTTTCTTCAAACTTTTGGAACGGATAGTACTAATTGCACTCTTTAATACGACGTAAAGTTTATTTTGAGATATTTTTTATTTTCTCCAAAAGTACACAAAAGTAATTTCTTTGAAGGATCTCTCACATCTTTAATATGCACATTACAGAGTGTAAGTGATTCAAATGAAATTTTTTGAAAACTCAAAAATTTTCTGTGTAAAGGAGCTTCAAACTTCGCAATTTTAGTTGCGCTTAAACGCCATTTTTTTGAAAAAAGCTACAAATATTTAAAAGAAAATTGCCGTTTAGGTCGAAGTTTTGGTGTTCTTTAATATTCTAAAATTAATATTTCCGTTCTACCATTAAGAAAACGAAAAATTAAGAAAATGCCAAAAATGTACTTTGGGCGGCGATAGATGGCATTTGGAAAGAGTATGTGGCAATATGGCAATTTCAAATAGCTAGCCCAGATCCAAGGAAATAGAAAACTAATACGGAAAAATCTGTGACATTCTGTAGCACCACTTGTTTATTACCTTAAATACCTTCCGTCGCAAGGCATTATCCAATTCCCCAATCCCATACAAAACGTTAATAGTCTTATGTCGACTAGGATGATACGGAAAATGACTTTTCCTGAAAGGCGAACCAATGCAATGTCTTGGATAAATCATATGATACAACAATATCAAAAGAGTGATTTGAATTGAACTACAACACTCACTACGTTTACTAAAAATATTTCCCAGCAACAGTTAATATCTTTGCTAACGCCGAGGGATATGTTAATGTAATTTGTGTTCTATTGCCTACGATATGCATCACAAATGACTTTATCTCAAATATCTCGGGAACAATCCCATTCAAATTCCGCGAAATACAAAAATTCGTATCACAGTAGGATATTTGATATTAAATGCTCCGTAATAAGAATTTTTCTGACGAAAATTCACCGTTTTTTGCGCAGATGCAAGTATATCTACACGTTACATCTGTGAATCTTTACTCGTTCACGTTTCACCACTAGTTTTCGGTCTCCAAACGCTTATTTTATCACTTTCTCAGGACATGGCTATCAGCTTTCCCTTGATAAGACGAGCCAGTGGTATTCCGTATTCTATGACACACAGGACAAATGACATTCCAAATAGCCCAGAGGCAATGGTATGTGAATTTCATTAAGGTAATTATATCATAGTTGCGTTCTGTATTTACAACATTCTAAATCTGCAGAAAGGGCGAGAATATTTAGAGGTATCTGAGAATAAATGTCACAAAGGTGACATTGCAGGGTAAAAATGATCACGTTTTATCAACAGACATGTGTAGTGGGAAATTTCAAATAATGAATCTAGACTTGTTGCACTTGCCTTTGATGTTTATCCCTTCGTGACTGCGCAGATGCTTTGTAGTAGAGGAAATCTTCTTGATTGCGTCCCGTGCCAAACATCGTGTATCAGGAGCTACGTGACAATCAGGGGCATATGTCGCGTACCCCCGCGAGAACTCTCGCATGCATTACCCCACCATCTTCTTTATTTTTACATTTCCATATTAAGTCTGTAATATATATTTTTCTTCAAGACCCTGTTATCCTCCGTCACTTGTTCTATATGTCACCTTCTAATTGATAACAATATAATACAGCCTTGTCAATACAAATTATTCTTATTTAAATTTATTATTGAGAAAAGTGGTACACCCTTGTAATTCAATCTTATAAAATATATAGTAATATCATATACAGTTGCATATTTTTCATGGTCTGAACACGTGGGATAGAAGCGAGAAGCGTCGAAAAAACAAAAATGTAATAGAATAATCAAGATCTTATCGTGTAGTTTATGGTGTGAGGAACGTTTCTTTGAGGCGTCAAAATTTTAGTTTTTAAGACCCAAGAACGCTTCGTTTAGGAATTATTTAGATATAGAAGGAAAAAAAAAACTGGCGTGTGTTGCGGGTTGCTTTTTACATGAACATTTATATGCGTTTTTTAAACAAATCCTTCATATTTTGAAAGTCAAACTGCAACTAGTCACATCTATTTCTTCAGAGATGTAGAGTTCTTTAGAGTTCGTGCAATTCTCTTTCTTTAGAGATAGCGTTTATAAAGATTAGTTGCGTGTGAGAGTCGCAAAGGAAAGGTGTACTACTGAAATAATACAGGAGTCGATTACGTGTATCTTCATTATATGAAATTTATCACTAAATATCGCATGGTAAAAAAGGGATAATTTTTTATTCCTCTTCACGCTTTAGAGGTTTGTGCATGTTGTTGTTTTGGATCATTGCAAATCTTTAACTTTTTACCATAGTGCCCAATCTGGAAACGCGTCGGCGAGCTTATTCTTCCACGTTCGTACGATATTGCAATCAGCGTTCCCGCTCCCGCTCCCTCGACAACGGGGGTGAACGCTGTTCTGTCGCCTACGATACGCAGGACAAATGACTTTCCCTCGAATGGCGCGAGTACAAAGGCACGGCGGCGGTGGGTAGCGGCGAGCAGCGGCGGGCGGCGGCGGGCGGCGGCGAGCAGCGGCGGGCGGCGGCGGGTGGCGGGTGGCGGTGGGCGGCGATAGGCGGCGGTGGGCGGCGGTGGGCGGCGGTGGGCGGCGGTGGGCGGCGGTGGGCGGCGGTGGGCGGCGGTGGGCGGCGGTGGGCGGCGGTGGGCGGCGGTGGGCGGCGGTGGGCGGCGGTGGGCGGCGGTAGGCGGCGGTGGGCGGTGGTGGGCGGCGGCGGCGGGCGGCGATGGGCAGCGGTGGGCGGCGGGTCGCGCGCCGCCGAGCAGCCTTTGTGCCTGTGGATTACGCCACGTGCGGCCTGCAGCCGCGCGCTTATTGGCTCGCGCTACTGCACGCGCCCTCCTGCCGGGTGTCGCACCCTCCTCGTTCGAATGTGTGAGAGCGTTTCGCTACCGAGCTTAGTGAATTCAATGAGAGCGTTTTATTTCCGTGCATTTTGTTTCGGTATCGGTTGCGTGCTTTATTTTTGTTACGAGCGAGAAAATGTTACAATATTATTTACAATTATTGGAAGTAGAAGTGCAGCTGCCTTCTGGAAGACCTCTGGCCGTCCCGAGACATTGGGGTGGGCACGCGACTACTATCGACTTACGGCAGTCGATACCGCGCCAGCCGATGATTCTGCTGAAACAACACGAATTACTTTAAAAAATTGATTAGGTTGTATGTTGATCGCAGCCACAGGGAGAGCATGAAACATCTTTTAACTGAAGCAGAGGATGATCGTGCATTCGGGTACAGATAACAAGCGAACAGTTTCCATTTTTTTCACAAATTATAAACCTTACATGTTGAACTTAAGTTACAGATTGTGAAAGACAGTGTAATCATGAAAAACGTACATTTCCGTATTAGTAATTAGCCGAAGGCGATAGGTATATTCAAGAATAGGACAGCGATTCGTTTTGGTCTTGTTTTTGAGAAAACTAGCTCTGTTCATTTTAAAGAACTCCATAGTTTCATATCATACGCAACCTTTACCCCAGTCCGTTCACGTTATTTCTGAACCCTGAAAATGGAACGTGAATGCGCTTTTGCCGTACAACTGTCAACTAACTTCATTAAATTATCCACTTGTAGGTGTTGTATACTGATTAAACACCAGTGTCTATCCTACGGATTATGATGCCTACTGTGATTGATTTCAATTAAACATGGCCATTCCTGTTTGGAACGACAAACGTGTCGTCGAGTTAAGCCGCTCTCACTGCTGCACAATGCCCTCGCATACGAGTAGTTTACCCCACTACGCCAGCGGCGCCGTCTGCGCATGTCAGACACGTGTGATCGCATATTGGCTTCTTTTCTTTTCAAAACTCTTGCAGCTATCTCCTCAAACGTATCAACGATAGTAGTATTATTCATATTCTTTAAATGTTATTCCCTAAGAGACGAAAATTTTGCACACCTAATACTACATTTAGGTATTATATATTAATAATAATAATAATAATAATAATAATAATAATAATAATAATAATAATAATAATAATACTGAAGGCGATAAAGATCGAAACGTCACTGGATGAATCTTTGTGAATAAATTGATATAAGAGTATTATGAAGCGTATATGACCGTGTTAGTTCCTAAAAGAAATATCATTAATCCTTATTCTTTTCCTGATACAATTTACTTTATTTATGTTTTGTCAAAGATTTATTCAATACGCATTTATAATATATTTATTTCTAACATCTAGAAATATGTTTGGAATAAACCACCTCACCTCTCCTCTCCTTCCTCTTCGTGTCGGTGCTAATGACGGTGTTCGGGCGAATGGTGCGAATGAGGTCACCAGCTGTTCTGGACGCGAGCTCCTTCCCCGTCAGTCACCGCACTCGATTAATCCGACCGCCTCTCTGACAGGCACGCCGCGTAACGGGCTTCCTCTACATTGAAACGCAAGATTTTTATTTTCTAGTTTCGAAACTATAATAAGTATGCAAAAATGTCTGTTTGTTCAGAACAAAGATTCAGTAATGTGTACAGTGTTTATAATAAAATAAGAAAACCTCTTTGCGAACAAAACAATTTTTTTTGGAAAGATTTGAAATAATTGATACATTGAAAACGAAAACACACTATTTTTAAATAAACCATTCCATAATATTTTCTATCCACAATAATATGTTCTAAATCCGTGTCGTTAATGGAAGTTTTATTCTCGCACCATCAACACTGTCAGCTTATTTCAAAGAAACACTTTTAGCATCACTTGCGTTCATGCTTTTTATTGTACTTACATAATCTCAGAAAACCATCCAATGGTTACATAGCTACAGAAAAATGTGTTCGTGTCTGGAGATCAGACCATGTTTTCTATATGTGTTTGGGGTCTCTAAATCCGAATCCGGTGTCTATTTTATTCCATTCCATCAGGATTTTGACATAATTTCAAAAATATTAACAATGAAGATATTTCTAACCGAGGGGTTGGGACCATGTTACCTAAATGTTTTTGGGGTCGCTGAAACTGAGTCTGAAGTCCACTTAACTTTATCACATCATATTTTTCACATAATCTATAAAAAAAAACTGTCTGGAGAGAAGGTAATCTGGCGCCAACGATATAGGCAATCTGTCATACAGCAACGTGACGAGTGTTCTCCCGTCAGGGGCCATTGCCACCGTCTCTATCAATTATAGAGGTGGTAATATGAACCACCACTTTATTTCGGCGTAAAAAATAAACTAAATACTTTTTAAAAACAAATATGATAACATTATCTTCAACAATATGAACTATCTTAACAGTTCAGAAAGTGGGGAACAAATTAATGATTTCAAAGAAGTATTTGAGAAAAGTTGTGGTGATATTATTAGCCCCCTAAATTTATTAATTAATACATGGGTTTAGAGGTAGGGGGTAGGTGGTAGGTGCGTGACGTCGCACCCACCAGTCTAGATAAGAGGGCTTGAAATGGCCGCGCCGGCATTTGCGACATCGGGTAGCCACAGCGTCATCTGCACGTACACTATACCTCGGCGACGCTTTCGACAGCCGTTTGTCCAGTTAGACGAGTTAGAGAGGGGCTGTATCGTGGGTGTGGGGGAGGCTGGTTGGTCTTGTCGGCATATTTCACACCACACCGGTCGTACGGACACCACCATCGCCGCTGTTGTCGGCAATGGACTGAGAAAGGTATGCACACACGAAATGCAGGATCTGAACGTCCACCACGCACCATGAGGAGGGAGGACCGACGGATTGCCCGCCACGCGCGAACAGATCCAACGGCAACGATTGGTGCTGTTAAACGGGCTGTGCAGCCTGCACTGTCACATCCTATAAGTGCCAGTACCATTGGCAGGCGGTTGCACAACGCAAGGCTCGCCGTACGCCGACCACTCACACCCCAGCATCATCGCTACAGACTCGCCTGATGCCGGGAATGATGGACCTGGGGCCATGCAGACTGGCAGCGGGTCATCTTCAGCAACGAGTCCCGCTTCGGCCTTGATGGCGACAACCACCGGGTCCCTGTCTGGAGGCGCAGTGGGGCGCGCCACGACGAGTGGTTGGTGGTATCCCATCACACGTCCCACCAGCCTGCTAATGGTGTGGGACGCGATATCTGATGGTGCCCGTTCACCGTTAGTGTTAATTGAAGATACCGTGACAGCCACACGGTACGTTCAGGAGATCCTGCAACCGGTGGCTTTGCCGTTCATGAACGCCCACACCCATGCCCTATTTCGACAGGATAACGCGCCTCCGAATATCGGAGAAAGTGTTTGATAAATACAATGTGAGTTCACTTTGTAAAAATTTGAAGGTTCTTAAGTCATTATGTTAATGGAAAGTACGTGGCGCACACGGTTGACGTTTTTGAACGGAGACGCTAGTCTAGATTTAAAAGCAATTGTTCCCTTTGTGTTCCCAACGGTCATTTGTCGATATACTGTGCGTAATACAACCTTCCTGTAAGAAAAAACTCTAATAAGAAATACCTTTGTTTTGAATAGAAGTATACTCCTTTTTTGCTGCATCACATTTTTTATTGCTCCTAACGGTTGGCGGCCGTTAAAAGCGGCTTTTCATACTTATTTTTGGTTGCATTTTGTCAACAGTGTAACGTATGTCATTACTATGTTACATTAAATTGTAACAGTGTTACGAAAATATATTTTCGTTCCTTTTCCCTCAACTACTTTAAAATTTATATCAAACTTAATTTTTTCAACCTGACTGTTATTAGCCTGGCTGGTAGCTTTAACAAACTCCAACTGCTATTTTATTCCCGCGTTTACTTTTTTGTACACCGACGGTTTTTAAATATATTTACATTTCTTGATCTTGAATGCAATAATACTTTCATATTAATAGCTTTGCACAGCTGTGGCTTTGAGCTTCTAATCGTGTCTCGGTTTATATGATATTACAATATGTTTAATATCGTTTACAAAATGTATTACAATATGATACAATTTAGTTTACAAAATGTTTAAGCTAACATTTGTATTTATAATTTAGTATTAAAATTATTTTTTGACTTATATGTACCAATTATTTAATGGAGCGAAATTTATCTTTTGGAAATTTTGATTTGATTCGACAGGGTCCGTAACATTATGCCCTGTATTTTTTGATTACATGAAAGTGATGGAGATATTCCATATATTTATGAATAACAATGTTAGTTGAAATAGGAGAGAATTGCATTTTGTTGCACACATTTTGCGACTGCAAAAAACACCGATGTGATCGACACGTACATCAATCTGGCTGAGACTACAAACGTAGGTATCTAAAAGTGGGTGTAGTATTACGAGATTTCAGGAATGAATATAAATATAAGAGTAATTAAGAAATATTATGTGTGTAATTGAAGTATTATCACTGGAAAACTAAATGTGCCTCCTATAAAAGCTGATCAGTGTCGTGGAAGCATCTTCTCAACGAATTCTTGGAACAAAGAGAGACTTAACTAATGATAGGTAATAACAGTGGGCCAATGGGAGGTCTTGTCCATAAAATTAAGATGCTCACTTTTGGGTGTCAACATTTGAACTACAACCGTTGCTGAGTAGCTGATAAAACCACTACTTTGTGTATATTCATTTGTACTGCAAATCCAATAGGCAGCGCTTTCACGCAAAACGTCTGAATCAAGTGTCCATTGTAGCCAGACAGCCGGTTAAAGCGCTCTGAATGACAGTACCTGAAAAAGTGCTCATGTATTCTGCTGAAAGCCCCGCCTAATTTCCGGCGAAACGCACGGCAACAATAATTTCCATCCTGTGAAAGATGTACGATGGGCGTAATTCTTGGTCGTTGTCCCGTAAATGTGTTTATAAGGTATAACGTCAAAGTTAGGAAGTTCGTAGAGGGGCGCACGCTATTATGACACATTCCGCGCGTTGGAACAGGACGCGTGTGGTTTTTATGGCGCGAGTTACGACCTGGAAGCCACGCTTTGCGTCCGCGCCCCGCCGCGCCGCCCGTTTGCTCCTGACCTGTTGCTTCCTCCCGCTCACTGACTTTCGGATCTCTTTGCAACGTGCTATATTTGTTTATTTTTCTTCCATTTAAAAAATAAATGCATAAAAAATAAATTACCAAAATATTCAAAGGTAAATATATCTGTTTATAACACGACCAAGCGGAGTGTAGGACTGACGATGTGGGAAGCACTGCGCTTTGTTTTGCTTCGGAAAGAAAGAGACAGAGATATTGGTATACTCAGGGTAACTGAAAACTGAAACACCGATCTAAACCAAGGTCCGAAGACGTATTCGTGGCCCTCTTGTAATGTCCTCTTGTTTCAACAATACCTGTGATATTCCATTTAATACCACGAAAACATGCCGACGCGTTCCATATAATTATATTAATAAATGCTGATAACCGTATCAAGAACAGAAGTATTTTGTGTCCCTAAAAATAATCACTAATCACATATTCCAGTCATGCTATTAAACATGAGTTCATTACGTTCTTCTATTTAATGAAAAACATCCAGGGTTATTTTGTTAAAGTTCCAGATTCCCATAGAATACAACGTAATGGAGATGTATTTGAAATCGTTAATGAGTGATCAAATTACTAAGTGCTTCTGTGGGGTTAAAGTAATATTTATATGGAAAATTATCTGAAAAACTAATTGGTCTGATTAATTAGCACTACGTACTATGTTATGCAAAAATGCTTCATTTCTTTGGAAGAGCATGAATGCACCAGACTGTATCGTCCGGGCGCTAAAGCGCAGACGCAGCCCACGCAACTGTCGCCGTCCTTAGTTCTCAGATGCGCCGTTCCCTGTTCAGTCCTATACTTCGCTTGGTCGAGTTATATGTGTGTACTTTGGCACAACTACTCTTTACGAGCTAAGCCCTACCAACGGCGTCCCGGCTTTGCGGTCATGGGTTAAGGGGTACGTGAAGTTAGCACATAGCCATTCCTACGCAGAATCTCTGGTATTCTCATCCTTGAGAAGTGAACTTTCTCATCGTCACACAGCAACAGATACTGGGACATAGCACGGAATGCGCACAATTAATTTTTGCCCCGTCCGGGAATCAAATCTGGGTTTGCGCCATGGCCATGTGAGACCGCTAACCACCGAGAGTTTAAATATATCTATTTCTGTATATAAAAGGGGAATGTGCGTATATCTGTCTCACATAGATGCAAAACCTACTCGACCAAACTCGCAGAAATTTTCACACTTGTTCTAATTAGTATCGGAAGTGTTTAAAAAGTGGTTTGAATTAAATAGGACATGTGGAGTGTTATTAACGACGATTGATGGGATTTTTAATGACTTAACCACTCCTGAACGTAAGTTCTAGGCAACTCCCGCACCGTCAAGTATTAAGCGTATTGGCTGCATATTCTGCCCCTGCGATTTTGAAATATCGATTGGAACTATTACTTGAATGTTACCTCCGACAAGGAAATCAAATTTCTCCAAGACTATGTCATAGCAAATGCATGCACAAACTTGAGGGAGTATGTTTTTTTCAATGTATTACTTGCCAACCCTTACTCCCGAAATTTCATCTATTAGAATTTTAGCAGTGGGTTGCGTAAACCGTGTTTAACAATCGCATGACCAGTAGCGAATGAAGAATACACTGCAATAGAGAAGTATTTTAGTGTATTATTTTGATACATAAATTGATTGAATACGCTTTAATGGGTATCATTTAGCTACACACAATTAAAAGTGACAGTCATTTAAGCTTTTATCATTTAAACTTTTATTATCATTTGTCATGTGTTGTTGAAATATTAAAGCTAAATTAATCACAATTTTACTCAAGTAGAACGTTTTCAACCGCGCACTTAACCTTTCAGTTAATTATTTGTTTATAACTTACAATCAAAATTAGTTTTTAAGGAATCCTAAGAAATAAAATATAACATAATACAATTGAAATTATAAATAAAAAGGAAAAAAATGATTTGTAGATTTTTTGGTAAAGGACATGCATCCATAAATATGCTCTTTTAAACAATAGTACTAATTTTTATGCAATCTTTGTGTACGTGTTGAGAAGTTTGCAATTTGAACGAACTCTGTAAGTCACCTACTTTCAGATATTTTGTTCTCTGGAAGGAAAACAATATTCCTGGCGATTTTCAGGTGTATGTGAAAAGAGGGAGAGATACAAGTTGATCAAGGGTTCCTCAAACGAGAGTATTCTCTAGCAAAGAGGATATTTGGGAATAGAAAGTATATATATCGCTCAAGAGTGGGATCTTGATGGAATCTCGACTTATTGGATTTCAGTGTGATGCTGTTTCCTTGGTGTTCGTTCATCGAGAAGGATGAAGGACAGTTGCTGGTCAAAAGCAGAGTATTGCGAACGAGAAAAGGGCGAAGTGAAATACGTTAAGGGAAAAGAAAATCGTTGAGATAGTAATTACACCAGGAGAACACGGGGGAGAAAATGAAAAATGACTGAGCGGCCGAAGAAAAGGTTCAAAGAAAGAAAGAAAATTATATTTGTCTTCAGCGCTGATGTAACCAAGTTACGACTCCATCGGCACCAGACCCGAGGGAGAATATTGCGAGGGTGGCTGTCAGAGACGACACTACAGGAGAGCAGAATAGCCAGTTATCCCATACGTGATTACGAAAAGTTACGAGTTCTTTAGGGTTTCAGGAAGGACATAAACTTATTTTATCCAATGTGAGTTTTCATAACATGTTAAATTTCCAATAAGGCATTTGGCTCCCTTCAGCTCCTAGGAAGGTGGCAATATCGATTTCCATACTGCGAGCGTTTACCGCACCCAAAATCTTTAGTTATGTGGCAAAAGCAAGGCCTACGACAACGTTGTGGGAGTTTGCTTTAACGCAAGTAGAAGGCAAAATTAATTAGTTTCGCAACCCTGGATCCAGGAAGTGAGTCTTAAATGACAGTTTTGCTGCCGATCTTCATGGCTCGTTTACACAGCTGTTAGCGCGTTGAATTCTAGGAATGCAATTTCTTGGCACGCTAGGAACGCATAAGCGGCGCAGTTGTCTGAGTTTACGACGAAAGAGAACCATTTTGGGAAGCTGCACCAGATACTAACCTGCTTTAGATGCCGAAACCCTTATGGCAACAGTTTTGAAATTATATAGCCTTGAAACGTTCGACATTAACGATTTTCAGGAAGGAATGAAGAAAAATCTGAGAGAGATAAACAGAATTTTGAAAACTATTAAATCTAAAGAGAAACAAAACTCTGAGCTAAGCTTACAATATTGTTTAACGTCAATATACTTGAGATAAGAGCCGAAATGAGCAACATAATGAGTTTTTTTCTTTGGCTGGAGAACTTAAACGTTCTTGTTCTCTTCGCTTTTCAACTGAGATTTTTTCAATGCTAGCTGATATTGAGTATTGACTTTACTTAAAAACACTTATTATTTCATTATAAAAGATATTTAATGAAATTAGGGCTTGATTTCTGGCGGAACGAGACGGAACAGCGTTATTATGAAATTATACAATAATTATTTCTATTAGAATAAGTAATTTGGGGCGCGTTCCGGGGCGTAAAATTTTATAAATCAAGCTCTGACTCTCATTATTTTTTTTATATTTCACAATACATCAGCATATCACTGAAGGCGCAATACGAAGAATTATAAAATAAATGTTTCTTTCCAGCCCTACTAGGAGCATTTATTGTTCCGCGGCAAGTAATTTCAAATGATACACAATTTCGTAGTTTTTGAAATCTTATTTTCAGAAACAAACGTCAGTGTTATTCATGTTATTGTACATCATCATACTTTTAAAACTATAGCTCGGTCGACGAAGATTACTGGAAGTACAAGAAGACTGCTCTCCCACGTTGGCTATTTTCCCGAAAATTATAGTGAAAATTAACTACAAAAATGATTGCATATCCTGCATTTTTGTGGAAGCTGTTGTAACCCAACGATCTATTTTGTGTCATCAAATAATTCCCTACTTACTTGTCGAGGCTGTCATTTCGAGCTTCTCAAACTGCCTTAAAGAGCAACGAGCAAGAAAGCCAAAATGTGACCGCGATCAACTGCCTTTAAGAATGTAGACATCGCTGGATATTGGGTAGGGAACGCCAGGATTTCCTTGCAGGAAAAAAATCCAGTCAAAACTTCCAAAGAAAGCTGCTTCTTTTCGCTGGCGATAAAGTTCGCGAAGGTGCCGGGCGCTTCGGTTCGGTGACGATTCGCGAAAGTGGCCGCCTTGGCCGCCGGGGTTGGGAACGGAGGGGGAGACAGCGGCGGCTCAGCTCCCTGGAGACGATTTCGCGCAACCTCCTCGCGCCGCCGCGTCGCCCTAGGCGCAACTCCCAGCAGTGCGGCCTAGAAGCACTAGCGGCCACTTGACAGAGACGGCCTTTCGGTAGAGGGAGTTCTAAAAATAGTAAGAACGGTTATTCGATTTACTGACTATAAATCTAAGCACGTATTATTTCAAATGTACGTGTCAATGGATTGATTAATTCATTATTTCTTATACATTATTTCCGGGCTAAGGGCATTAGTACCGTACGTGTAGTGCATGTTTTATCCTCTGGAGGTGGCGGTAATATTCCCTGGCTGAATGATGAGATCCGAAGCCGAACTATGCTTCGTGTAGCGGGATTTTCCCAACAAGGTACATCCCACCATCGGCACACCACTCCAGCAGGAACAAGCTCTCAATTCCTGATTGGTTTCCCGCGTATATGTGGTAGTATAAGGCGCGTAAGTTTGGGTGTAAGTAAGAGTTGAGTGGAGGACAAGGAAGAGGAAGGAAAGATTGTTTGGATACTGCTCCGGCTTTCGCCTGGTGTTTATCGGAGAAACTACGGAAAACTACAGAACAGCGGCCGGCCGCTAGAATACTCCTTGAGATAACGGCTTTTTTAATTCGTTGCGTCTTTTCGCAACAAGTCTCTTAAGCCCTTTTTCGGCATTGAGCGTATATACACTGGACTAACCCTCCGTTGAGTTATTTGTTGTTTGTCTCGTAGTCCGTCAAGGTCAGTCGATGCCTTCGGCCAAATTCTTCAATAAATTTGTCAATCGTGGAATTGTTGCGTTGCCCTTAGGACGTTGGTCACGTGCACTTGCACGTGCATAAAAAGTGCGCAATTTCACTAACCTTTAGGGATGCGCTAATCAATCCTGAAAGCCAATCACACAGGTTAACCCTTATTCAGAGGCGTATCTAGAGTAAGGTGGACATGGCACGTGTCATGGGCACCACTCACAAGAGGTGCTATTTCGAGTATACCTGCTAAAATAAATAACAACAACCCTATTTTGAACTATCTTTTCAGAGACGTCTGAATACCTAGATACGACTCTCATTATACCCGAGACAAGTGAATGCCACAAAATAGATAAGAAAATAACATCAAAATTTTACTAACTTTACATTTATTACATTAGAAAAAACGTTTTAAACAACAAAGTACAAAACACAAAACTTTGCCGTTCTATATTGCAATTACACACCAATGTTCGTAAGAAAAAAAAAGATAGGTCTTTTGTTGCACATTCTTCTGCCATATCTAATATTTCACATTTTCGACTCAGTTGAAGACAACAGACACATCAATGGACGTTGATGACACAACGAATGTTGCGTGACAGAAACTTTCGTGGCTGACTTACTAATTTTATATCAGTTTTTGTCTCTCAACGTTCGTTTCTGGAATAATGCTTGAAGGCATGAAGCTTCCATTCTTGCTGACATTGCGAGCCATTCTCTCGATCCATATCCTCAAAATGTGTAAAAGCAAAGTGAGTAAGGCACTAAAGAACTTCTGAACTTACTCGAAACTAGTGATATAAATAAAAACAATACATAGGAAATAAAATAATCTATTTTAATCACATATGGTAAGAATATTTTTGTTGGACGTATTTCGAAATTTTCAACAATTATTCAACTAAAAATTTTTGTAATATCTCAAAATGGCGTGCATTACACTGAATTTAAGGGACACACATATTTGAATTTAAATTCACATTTCAAAAGAAATATTTACATTTGTTTTTCAAATTTTGAAAAGACAAGTCGTTATGATAACGAGAGAAAATTAGAATATTTTCACAATTTGCTATTTCAACCTTGTTCATTGGAAGCAAATTTGAAAAATAATTAAAGAAAGTTGCGGCCGGGCTAAGGTGGATGGAATCAAGGTCTTGAATCAGGGTGTAGCCGGCGATTTGTTCCGCGCGTTCGGTGTAGTACTTTGAGAGTTAGCTCCCGCGCTCATCGCTCCTGTTATTTTTGCGGAAAAGTGACTGCGGCGCTCCGACGCTCGGGGCTACGAGAACTGGGATGAAGCCGATAAGAGAATTGCTTCTAATGTTTCCTGTGGAAGTGGGCTTTGGTCTGTTTGCTTTTGCGTATTATCAGACTGCATTTAGCCAGCTAAAGATGTAGATGTAGCAGAAAGCGCTATACGCTTTGGAGGACTTTCCAGAGACATTTGTGGCTGTTTAGATGATGATATGTTTCTCGTAATTCCATTAATTCGTTAAATTACAATTGACATAGGAAGTAAAAATTATTCGTTGCGAAATGTTAGATATACTGCTCTTTGAGAGAATTGACAAGGTTTGTAATGACAAGCCACGTTTTAAAATGACTTTAATAGGAACTATCGAAAAAATGGAAAATGCATTGACTGAAATTGATGCGTACATGGAGATACAAATACGGTGAAACTGTATTACAGTGCTCAAGAGTTGCATTTTATGTATTTATTCCGTTAATTTGTAGTTATAAAATTATCAGAAATCGCGTTTCAGCTGTATTTTGTTTCAATCAATGGACATTCTCTTTACGTGGTGAAATACGTACGTAATGCAACGTACGTGTGGAAATACGTAATGCAATTTTCCATTACACTTATACCATTCCACTTCATGTTTCTTTCTCTAAATGTCTGCATAAATTTCAGAATCTAAAAGGAAATAAAAGCTGAAAAAATTACATTAACTTACTCTTGCTGAACCATGCCATCGGTTGCACATTCAAATAAAAAATTCCTATTGATGACGAAACGACATTCATTTCATTTGCAATTTGAGCGTCCGTCCGTTAGACGCCCCCCCCCTGTTAATGAAACACGTTTCCAATAGCATATCCCTGTTCAAGTGCGTCACAGCAAATATTTTCCCGTGAATTGCCGTGGAATTCCATTAGTAACGCTGTTATGAGCACGGAGCCGCATTTTCCGGCCCGCGTGCGTCGCACGGGATGTGTCGTTGCTCGCAGATCGATACCCCCCGGGGCGGGCGCTTCTTTGCCGTTCGCATCACAGCGGCGGCCGCCCACTCACGACCTACTTTGTGTTTGCCTCCCCCCCCCCCGTCGCCGCCTCCGCCGCCGCACACCGTGTCCTCCGCCGCGCGCCGGGGGGCGGAGCCGCTTGCCGGCGGTGGCGCCTCGAGAGGAAAGGAAGTTGCGGCGGTCCACGACGTGAGAGAGACGGACGCGTCAACCCGATGCGATGCTGTGCCGCTGCTCGGGAGGTCCTGGGGTTCCAGTCCCGACGGTGGCAGGATTTTCGATACTATCGAGGTCCGAGGTGTCCAATTTCTAAGGCCTGTAGGGCCACAACTGAAACCTTTCATATCGTTGGGGACCATATTGTCATTACTCGGGTGATCCATACCTGACTTTCCCGCTTTGTCGATCTCGGCCCATTGCCCGGGTGCTCTGAAACGGGAGGCGGGGGGAGGAATGGAACCATGCGTGATATCAGACCTTATCATGCATAACACAATGAAAAACATTGGTATGATCTTAAATTTCTGAATTTATTAGAAAAAGTCCTTACAAAGAACTAAACGTAACCTTTCTTACATTAAGGGGGATGTTGACCCCGGCAGGGCGCGTGCGCTGGGCGCATAATGTTCTCGTCTGACATGGATGAAAGTGGCTTTCGCTTGTCACTAAAATGTTTCACGGGGCGGAATAAATAGCACCGCGGGCCGCATGCGGCCCGCTGGCCGCAGTTGGACAACCCTGATCTAATTCAATCGCTGTCTGGAGGAGAATTCTAACGGCCGGCGTCTCTGGTCGGTAGTTTTCCGCGGTTGCTCCGATAAATTTAAGGGGAATGTCGGAGCAGTAACCTAACAAATTGGCCATGGTCCGCGCGCGATCTCTCCTTCCCTTCCCTTGCCCTATTCTCACCCCTTAATTACTTACACACACTTACTCTCATATACACTACTCTTTCACACTTGACAGGAGACCATTTGGGAACTTTGAGCTTGTCCCGGCTGACGCGGTGCTTAATGGTGGGAGATACGTGGTTGAGGAAAACCCCCCGCAAGCCGACATGAACGTCGGCACCGGATCTCGCCATCCAGCGGGGGAAGATTACCGCCACCTTTCGTGGTAAAATCTTACGGGACTAATGACTTTAGCAGTTGACGCGCCCGGAATCACTAATCAACGGTGAAGTGGCATTGGAGGTAGGAAGCGACTAAAGAAATAGATAGAGATGAAGGTATTCAGGCGGAGATTTCAGTAACAGGGAGGATCTTCAATACCAAAGGGAGCGAGATTTTTTCTAAGTAAGCAAGGAGGAGCAAGGAGAATAGGTAAAGATGTGAGCGTCAAAAGCAGATTCAAAGGCAACTAATTGCCATGATTTTTTTTCCGGCAGATGATAATATTTTTAATCAGATAATTCATTCATTAAATGCCTGTGGAAGATGAGATGTATTTGATGACTATAATAACACAATAACATTATGCACGTTAATGTTGGTATAGAGTAAAATATTGATCGTGAGCACGCATGTTACCGTTCGTTTCATATTAAATCGAATTCCAACAATAATATTGGTTCCCGTGCACAGGAAATGATGTGGCAGAATTAATGAAACTGATCTGTGAAGGAAATTAAGGCGTACAGCCGTTTATGGAAATAGTATTGACTTGAAAAGTGAATGATCCGCTGTAAAATTGAAAATGCCCACAGAAACTGATCTAGTGGAGCTGTTATTTCCATTAACCCACCCTTTAAGTATTTTTATCGCCTCCCTGATTTTTATTCCATATTCTCATGTGAAGATTGGGATATTTTTAAAGCTATTGATATTAGCATCCGAAGACCATCTAACTCAGATATTGTTGTTTTCTGACTCACTATCTGTTTTATCCTCTGTCCGCAACCAACATTCCTTAAATTCCCTGATTCAAGAAATTCAAGAAAAGCTTCATCACACCTTCTTAAAAGGATATCACATTACAATAGCTTGGCTTCTCACATAGGCATACGGGGCAATGAAGAAGCGGATGCAGCAGCGAAAGCAGCAATCTCTCTTCCCATAATTGAAACTGAAGCTGGCGGCTCGCTTCCTGACCTTAAAAATTATCTCTTACTTACGATTAAGAAACGTTGGGACAAGAACTGGAAAATTTTGCCTTCTAAATTAAATGCAATCAGGAAGAATATCGAAGAATTCCCCATCACCTCAATTAGACTTAACAGGAGACATTAGGTGGTTATAACCAGACTGCGCATAGGTCATTTTAAGCTTAGCCATAGCTACCTGATGAAGAAGACTACCCCTGATCTTTGCCCAAATTGCAATCTCCCAGTATCGACTAAGCATCCCATGTTGATTGCCATGAAATGACGACTGACAGAGAAAATCTCATCATTAATAGAGATCTTCATTCCATCTTCAACTCCTACTCCGACCACATGACGATTATTCAACTCCTTACGAAATTTAATCTGTTAAATTGTATTTAAAAATTAAGTGCTTCATATTCCATGTAATTGTATGTATGTATGTTTGTAGATACTATATTTTCGTAACTGTGGTCGCCAATGACCTGTTTCTAGGGCGACCTAAAATAAATAATTAAAAAAACTGAAACCGCGACACATTTTATTAAAGGTAATCGGGAGATGATTTGCCAGAGTGAAATCCTATTAGTATGGTGGTATTAGACATAGAATTTAGAATAGGACGAAACGAAAAATTGGAATAACTTAATAATAGAAATATAACATACTCTAGGAAACGTGCGAGACGTTTTGGATGTATCTCAAAGGTGAAAATATCAAAGTAATCGAAGTACTGGAAATTCATTTCATTTGAAATGATGTGATGCTTGCAAGGGGACATGCTATTAAATACGAGCTCTAAATAAGTAACATGTAAACACCTTCAGACAATTTTCTTACTGAAAAATCGGTAAACATTTGATTACTTATTATTACTGCAATTTGAAAACCTGTTAATTTTAGAGGGAACTAAAAATTTCAGAAAGCAAGCTAGCTGAACCTCATCACTAACTCAACAGATTTGCGATTCCTCTTTGGAAGACCTAGAGGACAATGAAAGTATGATACAAAAAATGCGTTGGATTTTGCAAAAGAGGAGGTCAAAAGCGCTGAGCGGGAAAGTGAGAAAGAGAAAATAAAAGAGAAACGAGGTTAGATGAAAAACAAAACATGAAAGCACAAAAAAAGAGGGCGTGAAGTGATTTGTGTTGACGCGCTTTTGAAAGTTCAGATTGTTCATCTCGCTCGATACGTCGATGAAGAGGATGTCCAGTTAGCCAAAAAATACTGCTCTAAAAATTTAAAAACGAGTGAGCACTTGTGAGTTCTGTTAACTCTTGCGGAATGCCTTTTTTTCGTTTCATTAATACACACGTTCTTTATTCAGTTATTCTTTATAACCCTTTTCTTGGGTTTGGCAAAAAAAAAATTAAGTAATGCAGAATAGACAGCACATTGGTTCCAGAAAAACCTATACGAATCAGTCTCGCATTTAAAATGATGTTGTTATGTTGGAAGTTTGTTTTGGTGAATTTAAAGTGAAATTTGTTTAGCGTTTTATGTTTGTAATTTTGTTTTAACTGAATTTTCTTAAAAGTAATATGTAACGATCAATTTTGTATTGGAAATACAGTTAGCACTACTTCTCAATGGTTGTCTTGCTTGTCAATCAACTACGTCCATGAAAATAAAAAGATTCAAGAGCCACTGTATGACTCGAATAATATTGATGAAACAATGTCATGCATTTTCTCAGAGATACATGGAATTATTTAAAAATGATGCACTTATAAACATACCCACACATATATTAATTAAAACAAAAGATTTAATTTGTGATTTTAAGGTTCTTTTCAACTTTTTGGTGGTTTTGGCAGCGCCATTTGGCGGAAACTATTGAGCCAACACGGGCTGCAAAACTTTTTCTTCGATTATTAAAATTCGTTGATTGATTCAAAAAAATACATAGTGGAAAAGAAACTCACGAAGTCCACGTCGGAAAACACAACCCTCCTTCCTTCGTGCAATGGACTAAAAATACATAAAGTGTGGAGAGATCACTATAAGAAGGGACCGCAATAGCAGCTACTGCTTGGCCACGGTTGGCTATATAACTGCAGGTTTTGCCTATGCGCTCATTTTGTCAGCGCTATCGTTTAAAGTTAGCTCATTTGTAAATGGGTTCATCACTATCTCTTGTTTTGTCATTGCTCTGCATGACGTTCATTTGTTTTCATCCTGTCAAACTAATCTCTTCCCCCCCGAATAAATTACCGTTAGAAATAAAAAAAATTGTGAACAAATAAAAGAATTTAAAAGAAAAATCATAAAATACATGAAAAATAATTTTGTAAATAGATAATAGAGTATACCTACAGATGTAAACAATGTATGTAAATATGTATTTTATGTAACAAATAGCCCAGAAGGCTAAATAAACGAAATCTATCTATCTTAGAGTGGCTCTATTCGGTCACCAAGGCGGAAAGAAAGGCGTGCTCTGTGGCTGTGATGGCAATGGCGTCCCTCCTTTGATTTTTTTTGTTGCAAAAATGGAGCAGTCAATTTCAAGGGTTTCTTCTTATGCCAATTATACTTTTGCAAATTGTATCTCTTGAATTTGAGAAGTAGTAGATGTTATTTCCGTTAAACATAAACGGTTATAAACGTGTTGGGGCATTTTATTCTCTGCACGTCCGTGAACCATATATGGCTCACATACCATTACATTATTACTATTGGTAGTTTTTGTCATTTATGAATTTTTGTATTATATACAATTATTCATTAAAGCAATAAAATTCCAAAAATTATTGTTGAGGCTGTTGTTTGAGTTGCTATATAGCTTGAGTTGCTGGGAGAGCTTTTGAAAATACAGTGGAGCAGACTGCTACAAGTTTATTGATGTTGGAGATAGATGCGTTGGTCCAAATGCGACATGCGTTCAACATTAATGGTCTGACTATTGCTTTGTAAAGTGTTTTTTTTAATAATTTTTATTATTTTGAAGATTATACATGGCTCAGTTTAGCAATACAAACTTTCTCACATGTTTTTGATGCTTATTATCTACGTTAAAAAACTAAACTATTACTTCTTTACAAACTAATTATTAGGGAGAGGAAACCCACTGAGCACCTCACAAGGAATCATCCAAATTGGCAAATTGTATATAAAAAACATGCTTGGGAAATCTATTTTTTATTCTGGTTGCGTTTCTGGGTGCTTTGCCTAGGTTATATTGGGATAGTTGTGTAATTGATGGTAAATTGTTATAAAAATTATGGGATAACTTGGTGATGTGATGTATGATAGGCTTTATTTGAATTTCTTTATGAAGTTGTTTGTTTGTGATGAACCAGGGTGCATTGGTTATTGTTCGCAGGAATTTATTCTGTATGACCTGTAATTTATGGATATTGGTTTTTGCTGCATTAATCCAGACAGGACAGGCATAGAGCATTAGGGGTCTTATTACTGTTGTATATATGAGCTTAGCATTTTCTATTGTTATTTTACTGTGGTTATTTATTAATGGTTTTAATTGGATTAGTTTGACTTTTGTTTGTTGTGTTTTAATGTTTATATGTTCTTTCCAGTTAAGTCTAGTGTCTAAATGTAGTCCTAGATATCTCACTGTTTTGTTTTATGGAGTCCAAGGAATAATGTTATTGTTCAGTGTGAGAGGTGGTGGTGTTGAAATGATTTTTAATGAAAAGATTTTTGCTGTTGATTTGGATGGATTTAATTTAATTTTCCATTTGTTTGACCAAGCACTGATTTGTTTTAGATATTGTTGTATTGTGTTTTTTAATATATCAAGTGATGTGCTAGAACAATACAATGCTGTATCATCTGCCAATTGTGCTATATTGATTGTGTTGGATGTAGGGATATCAGCAGTGTAAATATTAAATAATATAGGTGACAATGGGGAGCCCTGAGGAAGTCCAGCCAAAATTGGTTTGGGGTTTGAGAGATGTTTATCTATTGAAACTGCAAAGGTTCTATTGCTTATGAAGCTATTGATGATGTTGGTTAAGTACTTGGGTGTGCCATTAATTTTAAGTTTGTACATGAGACCTTCATGCCATACTCTGTCATATGCTTGGAAAATGTCTAGAAAGGTTGATATGGTGTGTAATTTTCTCTGAAATGCTGTATGAATATGTTCAGTGATTCTTAATAATTGATGAGTGGTTGATAGCTTTTCTGTGAATCCAAATTGATGTCTGGGGATGATACCATTTTTGTTGAGGTAATTGTTGAGTCTTTTCTGAATGATTATCTCTAGAATTTTTTATAAAGATGGTAACAAGCTTATTGGTCTATAATTTTCTACATTTGATGGATTTTTGTTTGGTTTTGGTATGGGTATTACTATAGAGTGTTTCCATAAAAGTGGAAAATATCCTGTTCTTAATGAAGAGTTATAAATATTATTTAGGAATGCTATGGCTTGGTTTGGTAGATTTTTGAGTATTTTATTGTTTATTCTGTCATGTCCTGGGGCCTTTTTATTGGGGAGTGCTTTTATTATATTTGTTATTTCCTGAGGAGATGTGAATCTGATTCTGGAGGGTACATCATAATTAGGAGATGTAGCTATCTGTGTGATTGTTTGATGTAGGTTGTGTGGGTGGGAATCATTGGGTTTGAATGTATCTTCAAAATGTTTTGCTAGGGTTTCAGCTTTTTCAAAAGGTGAGAATTATTTGCCTGTGCTAGTTTTAAGTGGAGGAATAGTATTCTTTTTGTTAAGTATTTTATTTTTGAACTGCCACAATGTATTGTTACTAGAGCTTAATGTTTGGATCATGTTGTTATATTGTTGCTGTTTGTGAGTGAAAAGTGTTTTTTTGGTAATATAGGTTAATAGATTTAGTTCCTTTTTGACTTCAGGGTTTCTAGTGTGATTCCATAATCTTCTTGTTTTATTCTTTGTGTAGATTAAATTTTTTATGCTTTTGGGTAGTTCATTTTTTTTATTGTGTGTGTTTATAAGTGATTTGTTTGATTTACTGTTCTGTAGTTCACTTAATATAATAGTATTGAGTATTGTTATTGCTTGGTCTATTTCTGGAGGGGTATTTAATATTTTAAATTTTGGGATGGATGATTTTACATTATTTTTAAATTTGTGCCAATTGATTATGTGTGTATTGATCTGAGGAATGGGCGAGTGTGTGGAGAGTGGATGTTGTGTTGTTATTATTACTGGTAGATGGTCTGAATCCATTTCATGGTGTACTGTGGAGAAAAATGTTTGTTGTATATTTGTTATACCTATGTCTAATATATCTGGGTTCCTAGAGTGATCATATGGGTAGTAGGTTGGTTCATTGGGTGCTATTATATTAAGTTTGTGGTAGTTTATTAATTGTAGTAATTGTGTTCCAGCTGAATTATTACTTTTACTTCCCCACTGTATGTGTTTCCCATTAAGATCTCCTAAGATTATTGTTGGAGTGTGTTGATTAATAATACCGCTGAGATTGGTATTTTGGATTTTTATATTGGGGGCTTATATGCTACTATTAGTGTAGTTTCCAGATTGTTGTTATTATTGAACTTAATTGCTGCTGTCTCAATACCAGGGGTTGGTGGTAGTATTATTTGATAGCATGATATTGTGCTCTTTATGAGTATCATTACTCCTCCTCCATTATTATTTTGTCTGTCTGTCCTGATTACTTTATAATCTGGTATGGTGAATTTTACACTACTGTTTAAATGTGTTTCAGTTATACATGCAAAGTCAATTTTCTTATCTTGCAAGAAGTATTTTAGTTCATTGACTTTATTGATTAATCCATTTGCATTCCAATTGAGCATGATTAACTTATTAATTTGTGTTTGCTGCATAATTATTATTAATGTATGCTGAGATGGATGATTGTATGTTGCTTATTAAGGATGGTATAATTGAGTTGATTATATTGATTATGTGAGTAGCTATCGTGTTGATCAGGGAGTTGAGAAAACTGTTCTCGTTTGTGTGTGCATGAGAGTTTAGATTTTGGGGGTTGTTACGCTGATTAAAATTTTGAGCTGTGTTTCTGTTGTTTATGTGTGTAAAGTTGGGGATATTTTGAGTGGTTCTCAGTCCGGGAAAGTTAGTTTGGGTATTTTGGGGTGGCGCTGTTGAAGATTCATTGGTTCTAGTTATATTTTGGGGACTGTTGAAGTTAGGGTTTTGGCTGATTTTTTTTATAATAAGGGCATTCTACAGTTCTGAGGTCTGCTCGGTGGTTTCCTTGACAATGATAACATTTGAATGGTTCATTTTTATGGGGGCAAGTTGCAGAATAATGATTTTTGGAACAATAAATACATGCTATTTTATGATTACAATTATTTTTTGTATGGCCAAAGTCTAAACATCTCATGCATTGAATGAGGCCTTTAGGTCTCCTTCTCCTTTCAGCTTTTACAATGAGATTACAAATTTGATTTATTTCTAAAATAGTTTCTATGTTTTCTTCCCCACTGAATTCGGCTGCTATTACTGGAATTGGGTTATTGTCTTTTCGGAGTCTGGTAACTTTAATGAGTGATGGGTGTTTCTCTTTCAGTTCAGTGTATATTTCCTCTTCTGTGATTGATGTGTGTAGGTTTTTGAATACAACTGAGAATTTCTTATTTGCTGGGTCCTTGTAAGTATGAAATTGTTTTCCTGTGTTTATTAGATATTTGGTTATGTCTCTGAAGTCACTGATTTTCTCTGGTTCTTCTATTTATGAATTGAAGTGAGAAACTATTTGTCACTTTGGTATTGATTTCCTTGCTAAAGTTCGTGATGTTAGTTATATTTGCGACATAGATTGGCGGGATTTTAACAGATTCTGACACACTTGGCGAGGTTTCATTTATGTAACTAAACCAATTTTGATTGTTAGGTTCTAGTTCACTGTTCAGTGGCTGAAATCTGTTGCCAGTGGGGACTGAATATGAATACTGCGTTGAACTGTCTATGCTGGCTTGCTTTGATTGCAGATTAGACCTTTTTGTTTCGTTAGCCGAGGTAACATCATCAGAAGGACGCTTTAAATTTTGCCCTGCGGCATGTTGGCCTGAAGCGTTACCTTGTAATGAGTCCAGGTTTTGCTGTCCGAACGAGGTCTGTTGATTTGGCTGAGGTCCCATTGTTGTTTGGCTTGATTGAGATTCCATTGATGTAACTTCTGAACTGATGGTTTCCGTTGCTTCTTCATACAACATCGATGCGTTGAGTTCTGGTATGGAATAATTACTATTTAGTGTTGTTAAGGCATTACTGATGATCTGCCCAGTTGTCGGGCAGTACCCGTTGTGCATAATACGTAGCACTCACTAGTGGCACTGTTTCCACAGTCCACAAGATTTTCGCTGGTTCACAGTCTTTTCAAATTCACACGGCTATCACTGTTCACAACGATAAGTGAGGTCCGTTCGGTACGACAGTCGAGCGCGGAATGTTACGCGTTGTAGGAGAGGAGGTCAGCCCGCACTGCTTGCAGCAGGAAAATCGTTTGTAAAGTGTAACGGAATTTGTTAAGAATAGAGCGCTTGTGGAGTTGATAAGGCGTTTTAGTTGTGCTACAAGTTTATTGATGTTGGAGATAGATGCGTTGGTCCAGATGCGACATGCATTCAACATTAATTGTCTGACTATTGCTTTGTAAAGTGTAACGGCATTTGTTAAGGATAGGACGCTTGTGGAGTTGATAAGGGGTTTTAGTTGGCTATTTTTTACTTTTGCTTGTTTTTTAGTGTTATGTGTGTTTTCCAGCTGAGTCTTGCGTCGACGTTCATCCCGAAGTATTTTACTGTTTGGTTTTATGGTGACCACGGAATGTTGTGATTATTTATATGTAATGACGGTGGGTAGGCAAATATTCTTAGATAGACTATTTTAGCGTTGGTTTTCCACAATGCTGACCAGTTGTCTATTTAATTTAGATGATGTATCCTGTCGGTAATGGACTTGAGTGGCTGGAATTGTAGATTGCAGTATCTTTGGCAAATGGTGCTAAATGAGTGTGAATTGTAGTGGATACGTCAGCTGTATGTATGTTATTTACAGTGGGTAGATGATAGAGATTAAAGTGTTTTTTTAATGAAGACGCCGCCGATCTCGATTTTCATCCAGGTGATATTTCGGATTCAGATAACGCTGTTTTGGCGAATCACTCAGTCGGGTAAAAATACATAAAGTCTCGGACCACCAAGGCAGAAAGAAAGGCGAACTCTGCGGCTACAGTGAGGCGGCGTGGGGCTCCCTCGTCCCCCCTTTGCCCCCTAGGGGGGGCAGGCGTCTGAGGTGGCGCCCCGCGGCGCCGCGGCGCTTAAAGCCGAGCGTCGTCTCCGTTGCGTTGCGTCGCGACGCGTCGCGTCCGCATAATAGGAAACCCCGCTCGACGCAGGAGCAGCGTGTTCGGCGTTCTTTGCCTCGCGTGATACGTTTTCTTTGCGAGAGGTGCGTCACTTCTTGCGTTGTTCTTTTGTGGGAACAATGCTTATATACAGTGGGACGTTGATTATCCGAACGAATTGGGACCAGGTGAAGCTCGAATATTTGATAATTCGCATAACCGAACATAAAAATGGCAAGTATACATAAAATGCTGTATGTACTTAAAGGCGGTGGGTTTTCTGCCAACAATGAAAATTCCGAGTGAGTGACAGCTGTTAAGCATTTACGATCGGTTATTTCACAATGTACCGTCAGTTCTTTGCACTTAAAGGTGCTGAAAAGCGTTTTTCTGCTAATAATAAACATTCCGAGTTCTTAAGCATTTATTGTAGGATTTGTCAAAGTTCACTGAAGTCAGACGATTGACTGTAGAACAATATTTTATCACTATCAATCATATCTGGGATCATTATCAATATTCAGTAATACAAAAAATGAATACGTCCAGTATTCGGTAAGTAATTAAAGAAATAATTATTCAGAGAAAATATTAGTTCGGTTGTTTGACGTTTGGATGATCGACGTCACACTATATTTGCAATTATGTTTGTATCACAGGCCATACGTTCAGTAGGAATCCGCCCACACAATATTTTAACTGTTAAAAGGTTATGAGTAGGGAGCGGATTTTGATGACCTAAAACATTGCCAAAAATGATCAACAAAATGCTCTTAAAAGGTTTTTAAAATGCATTAAAAGCAAAGAAAAATACGTAAAAAATGTTATAGAAACCAGTTTGGAAAAAGCAATTCAAACTGTTGGATATGTTACCCACGAAATCGAGGCTTTTTCCATTCATCCAAGAGAACTCAGCTTGCGAATTTTTGGTTTGGACTGTTGTTTACCAGGAAATCTGTCTTTAGTTTTCGCGAAATCCGCCGAACCGACAACTGCGCTGACGGGCGTCACAGAAACCTGAGATTACATACAACGGCTAAAATTACAATTTCTGAGCGAAGAAATCAAATAGACTACTCAGAAATTCTCTAGATAACATTTGTTGTATGTAATAAATGTTATTTGAAGCATATACCATGAAAAATAATATTATAATCAATAAAATCAGAGAAAAATGCATTAAAATGAAAAAAAATTTAAAAAATACCTATTAATCGAAATCGACGAAAAATGCAAAAAAAAATGTCACATGAAAATGAACCATTTCCTTTTGTTATAACATAAAATTAATTTCTATACTAAACAACATTGATCTAAAGTAAAAAGGAAAAAAAAAACGATATTTCATCAAAATCCGCTCCCTAGATATAAGATTACAACAATGTTACCTCTCAATGAAACTTTTTTAATGTCTGAAGAGTGTGTTTTATGAATAGAAAATCTGTTGAGATCTACGCGCGAATGAAACTACGGTTAAACGGTTTACTCTATCCAACAATAATGTAGAAAACGAAAGCAACCAATTTTTCTTACAGTCTGTACAAAATATTATCTCTAGGCGTCTACCCAACAATTTTGAAGAGTATTTCCATATTATACCTCTAAAGAAACCTTATTAATATTGTACCATTATATCGACTTAACATAAGCAAACATAATGTTAGACATAATGTAGATTAATAATTAACATTTTTGTAACTTTTAAAAACAGAACACGGAAATTATATTATACCACAAATACATTTTACAAAAACAGCACTGTTTTCATTGAAAATATAAACGCATTCCAATGACATAATTAAAAGGAATTAATTTACATTATTGGTGAACATCTGTCATTTTCATACGAGGGTCGGGGCCGAAGTCATGGCAACTATTTTTTTTCTAAGAGAAATGTTATCGGATCGCAAAATTTCATTTATATCTTGAAAGAAATGGTGCAGTATGGTGTGCTGATATCAACAAATAGCTCTGCAAATGTCTCTGTTAGCACAGAGAGCAACTTGAAATCACTTGTCCGTCTGCCGCCGGTGGACGCCGGTGAATGTAACATGTTTCCAACTGCGCTCTTACTCCAAGAGAGCCGTTCACCAGGAAAGGAATGCCCGAGAATGTCAGAGGGAATTGGTGGAATCTCATGGAATAATGCCCTTCCATACCGGACAGACTCTAAATGCGCGGAGGAGAGTTTCTGCAATAATGTGCAGCAACCAGTGATCAGCAACGCACGTGACGACCTGTGAGTGTGCAGATCAATGTGATGTGCGATAATCGAGCGTCTACCTGATCAGGTCTTTAGAACGGGTATGTAATGCTTTTCGAATTTGTGAAGTCATATTCTCTAAAATGCCTTAGAACATTAAACGAGTTACGGTCATTTCAAATACCTTAATAAATATGATAATTTAAATTTTTGTGTTGATAAATGTCCAAGCACTTAGTTTATACCTTGTCCTTTCATGTGTATATTTGAAATTTTCCACCCCTACTCATATTCTCACAAAAAATACTTGCCATGGCTTCTGCCCCCAACCCTCGTAGAATTTAGGAACCGAGATTTTATGGGAATTTAGATCACGAGCTTGTCGGAGAGGGGCACATTGTCATCCATTCGGGAGCTTCGTTACGACTTCAATTTCTGGAGCTTCCGATTGGATGATAATGTCCCCCTCTCCGACCAGCTCGTGACATTGAAGGGCTACTATGTTTAAATCGGAGTATAAGGTTGTTCTATATTCTTTTTGTTATCGTAGTATCTTAATTATTCTCTGAAAAATCACTATTATTTTGAAAATTCAGAGGGATAAAATGTTAATACAAACTTTTGATGTGTGTATTTTACACAATTTAATACGGAAGACGATTATAGAATTGAAAGTTGTTTACATTTTCCTACTAAAGTCGTCGCCAGAAGAACGTGAATGCCGTGAGAGATGAGATCTCGTGCAACGCGCAGAGCGGCCGCCCAGTGAGGTGACGATGAGCTGCGCGGGGCGAGCGCGCTGGCGGGTTTTTCCGCCGCCTGGCGCGCCGGCGCCGCGTGACCCCAGCTCCACGCCCCTCCCCGCCCTGCCCCGCGCCACCACGCCCAGCCCCACCCTGCCGCGTTCCGCCCCGCCCCTCCACGGCCCCCCACCGCCCCGCCGTGCCCCCTGACGCCATGCGCCTCGCCACGCTGCTGCGGCGCATCATAAGGGAGGCAAAAAGCCTCTCGCACGGCCGGCGCCGCGAAAAAGTGAACAGGTGCCTGTGAATAGACGAAAAGTTGCCAGGGGTACGAGACTTAAAATGTAAATAATTTGTAACTCTAGTGGTATAGGCATTAGAGATTTGATAATATTGTTTATTATTATTATTATTATTATTATTATTTATTGTTTATTGTATAGGGACCCTTTAACTGCTTATCATTGAGGCACACGAAGTATGATCTACTGAGCAGACAATAGTGATAATAAACCTTTGTTTAATAAGGTCTCGTATTTTTCAAGTGTTACTAACTAGGTGCATTTTGTACCCACTGATTTTCAAAAAAATACCTATGTTTTAATATTGTTATTAATATAATATTATGATTATATGTATTGAAAATATAGTAGTTCCTATTTCTAGGAAACGAAAGTAAATTTTTATTTCAATTTAAAAATATAAATGTATTAAATATTTTTCATATTTTTTCTGGGTTGGGATTATTAAAAATAAATATTTGACACATAACGAAGCGTGAAACATTTTTCTAAGTGGGTCGTTAACAAGTTAGTGGGCATAAATAGGTTAAAGAAAATAAATACGAACTGATGCAAGTAATTTAATGAAAATATCCTTCTGTTCTTTAATTTTTTCCACAAATAGAGAAAGGGATTCTTAAAGAATGACAAAATCTTATTTTTGTTCAACTCTCTGAGTTTTCGAAAATTGCAAATCAGAAATAATGCGAGAAAGTACGTGTTATTAAGAGTTGTGTTTTGACTTTTAAGTAAAATACCTACAATTTCCTGTGATGTGCCATGTGACAATATCGATTGCTAATAATATATAGCGCGCCGGGAAATTCTCGCCGCAGTGGCACCTTGCCGGTGAGAGTGCTTGTAACCGCAATTATGTTGGTAGCACGAGCTGCGGCACGTAACAAAAGAAAAAATAATTGCGCACTCACCACAACAACGAGCTTGAGAAACAAAGAGTGGCAAACGGCCTTGTTTCTGCGCTTCTAGCGTCGTATTCGTAAAATATGGCCACAATGTTTGAAGGTGTCAGTCGTTTGAATCAGATTATATGCCTCTGTATTAGCTCTGTCTTCAGTTTGGTATTCCTAGGTAAATTACTCTTTCTAACACGTTGTGTAGTAAAAAAACATGAATTGATACCGAAAAATCGATTAATGGGAAAACCTCCGTTAGTCCGTTCATCCGTCTATTTGTTCATCTTTCTGTCCGTCAGTCTGTGGTCCACGCTAGCGCCTAAACTTTTCGTATAATTTTCTTAAAAATTGCTATTCCCCGATCGCTTTAAAGGATCTCAAGTCTCTGCAAGGTTGAAAATAATATTTTTATTTTGTGGGATACTTTACATGAAGCCTCAATAATTTTCAATTTTTTTTGAGAAATGGCTTCAAATTTTTGGATCCAACTTGCTACCAACGTAAATGCAATTTTTAATAGGAGGGTCTGATTCGGTTTGGTACGGTGAGACTTTCCTGGTGCACTGTAGTATCCAGCTAATAATATTTAAATGACCCGTGGGCGCAAGGCGAAGGAGATGTTTGTTTACAACGCTGTTATACATGGGTTTTTATAACGTGGCACTTCAAGCCCTATCTTCACGATGGAATATCTCACGGCATTTTTCGTCTTTCTTGGTTGTGCCACTATATGTCGCATGATTGAGACCGTATCAAGCAGCGCTTGAAATCATGCGACATCTAGCGGCACTCTCGAGAAAGACACGAAATTCCTTGAGATATTACATCGTGAAGACAGGGCTTGAAGTGTCACGTTACAAAAAAAATAAATATAATATAGCGATCTTGTTTCGCTGTCGCAGCGACCATATGGTACTGCGGCGCGCATGAGTGAATAAAACAGTTCTGAAATCTTGTTCATTTTCCGGAAATGACGGTTCATTTACCAGGGAGATGTTCATTTACCGAAAAAGCTCATAAGGTCCTTAACCTCGTCAAACTGTCATTCTTAACCTCTGACGCTCTGTAGACGCGCAGCGCCACTCGCTGACTTCTGAGGGTGGCGGATGTATTCATCATTCCTTGTGGAGTTGTTAACATGATAAATGACTTTTGATGAAATGAAGTTTTTCTTATTTATTTAAAAAATGTGTTCATTTATCGTGAATGAAGAAACATTGTTAACAAAGTTCTTATTGAGCCGCTACGATAATTTGGGGCCTAAATCATTACGGTAAACAGGGACATATATTTTTATAATGTTAGATTGTCACCGAAATCAGAAATATGAATTTGAAATATCAAGCCTTGGACGCATATTGAGGTTCGCTGATCTGTAAATACATTATTAAATGTTAATTTACTCACCATTTGACCTATTATGATTGAAGCTTACTTATGTAAAAAGGAGTTGGAATTCCAAAAACGTCGGTCGTGGGCACCTCTGAAATGCTTTGAAATGAAGATTGCCATTTTGTTATTAATTTGAAGTAATACTAATTTCACAGATAAATTTCAACCCTTTTCTTTTAAAACAGATATCTGAATTATTAGTCGTCCGTGTTGTGTGTTGCCGTTTCTTGGAGTAGGCCTGTAAAATCTGTTTACCGAACTGGTTAGAAACTTGACGTCCTCTAACAACACATACTTTCTTGCATTATTTCTGAGTTGCTATTTTTCGAGAATTCAGAGTGTTCAACAAAAATAACTTTTCCCATTCTTTAAGCATTCCTCTCTCTATTCATGGAAAAATTAAAGAAACAATTTTGAGTGACTTTTGAAAACATTTCAATATGAGATTGCTGGTTTTTCATGAACTGTTCATTAATTTCAAGAAGAAATTGTGCAAAAAATACTCATTTCTTCCAGGAAATTGTAATGGCTTTTTGAAGGAAAGGTAGTGTCACTCTGCGCACGTTATGTTGATCTCTCCTTTTGCGAGTTGTGGAAGGAGCAGGCTTAAGTATATGTGTTGCTATTGGAATGGTTCTTAGTGAAATAAAAATAAATATTCAATTATTAGGAAGAACATTTTTTTTATAGTTTTCAAATGTTGTTAACTTTTGTCTGTACTCCCAGTCATTATTCAAATATTATAGCAAATTAGTGTGATAGAGATTTTGAAGCGCAAGAAAACACAATTAGCAGCTCTCCCATACGTCACATTCATGATTTGCTATTTTTTTTACGAAAATAAATAAAAAGTTAAAACAAAACCGCAGAAAATATCACTACTAGCCAAAGAATATTCTTTCAGAAGGTCTTACTCGTATTTATCAAGTTGGATTGCAAAAAATAAAACGAACTGTGGAGAACCGAAAACTACGATTGCAGTAACAAAGCTTTTAGTGAAAGATGACGATGGTGATGATGAGAATGATAAATTGGTCCTAATAACCACCGTCCACTGTAATAAAAGTGAAAGCTCCAACCAGAGCTTCTGAAAAATTTTACACGCGTTCAAAAATAACCGTAGCTATAGATTGACAACGTGTTGGTTGATCGCCGTCCGATATCGCGGACAGTGACCGCAACGGGCGGTCAGCATGGTCGAATGGCAGCGTAACGCGCTAACAGGAACCTGCAGCATGTAACCGCAAAGAGCGCGCTGTGGTGTTTGCTTGTTACCACCGGCATGGGAGCGGCGAGATCAAAGCACAAATGGAATTCCAATTCCTACATTTCTGGGGAAAATTTTCATCCTAAAAAATATTTATGCACCAAGGGTGTTGTAAGGGTTCTGATGATTGAGCGGCGATGAAATGCCGGAGGGCTTTCCGTCGCTCGAGGTCATTAGAACAAATTAACGCCCGTGGTGAATACAAGATTTAATTTTTTTCTATAATTTTAATGATTCTTGTTACCTTATTTATTAATTGACTAGTTGTTAACTTGACTCGGATTGTCGTTTAAATTTTCCCTCCTATAATTCCCTCTCCTAATTTCCCTCCATAAGAAAACAAGTAGCAACATTCAACTGTTTTATGTTTCCCTCGTCAACATAATCCTCTCGATTCTAGTTCATTATGAAATATACAACGAGCTCCGTATCAAAGGCAATATTAAGCAATAAAGTATTAGAAAAAAATAAAATACTTTTTCATAGAGACTTGGTTCCATAACGAAACTCGTGGCTCAGGGCAGCAATTGATGACATGGAGTGTCTCTGATCGCGAGAGCCTAGGGTTCGAGTACCGACCGTGGCAGGATTTTCGACACTAACTATTTAGGTAGGTCGAATTCAGTCACTGTCTGGAGGAGAATTCTAGCGGCCGGCTTTTCTGATCGGTAGTTTTCCGTGGTTTTTCCCATCAACGCCAAGCCAAAGCCGAAGCAGTACCTTAAAAGACGGACCGCATGTAATACTTACTTCCTCTTCGTTATTACATTTCACTTTACAGTGATTATTATGATATTGTATGTTATAAATTCTGAAAAAGTTTGACAGAATCAGATAGGGGAATGGGAAGAATTCATTGAATACTTGTTGCGAAACCGCTCTCCCCGCCAACAATTTCTCACGGAACGACCGTCATCAATTCTTCTGAGACGAAAATTGAAATATATTGCAGTGGCACGTCTCTCCGGAATGAAGAGAGACAAAGGAAAAACAATGTGCACAATTCGCTCCGTTGCCTTTGAGTTGAGCCCTGTTCTTGGGCCCAAAAATTTCGCTTCGCCACTGCCCGCCGCCCGCCGCCCGCCGCCCGCCGCCCGCCGCCCGCCGCCCGCCGCCCGCCGCCCGCCGCCCGCCGCCCGCCGCCCGTTGCCGCCGCCTCTCCGCTCATTGCCTGCCGTTGCCCGCCGCTGCCCGCGCATTGCCCGCCGCTGTCCGCTCATTGCCGGCCGCTGCCCGCTCATTGCCCGCCGTCAACCGCTCATCACCCGCCGCTCACCACCCACCGCTCATTTCCCTCCGCCTGTCGCCCGCCGGCCCCGCCCAGAGGCCGCACCTCACCGAGAGTCGGCCAGAGGGCGAGCGAGGCGGCACGCGGCCACTAATTGAGCCGTGGCCGCCGCCAACAGGGCCTAATAGCCCCTGTAGCGTAGGCGAGCAATTGCGCCGCAGGCAGCCGGCGCGCAGCTCTAGAGAGCCGGCCACTCAGCTCGCGCCAGCTTGCCCCTTCGGGTCGAGCGACCCAGGGCAACACTGTACAGGTGTCGAAGTCCATCCTCTGTTACATTATTTCAGTAGTATAGATAAGTTTTGCGGCTCTCACACACCACCTATCTTCATAAATGGGGTCTCAAAAGAAAGATAATTTCATAGAGAAGTGACCAATTGTGCTCTAGCTTTAAAAACATGAAGGGTTTGTTGAAAAAATGAGCATCTATAGTTTCATGTCAAAAGCAACCCGCAACACTCGGGCAGCGTTGTTGAAATCTGTATAGTTATATAATTTGTGGAATATATTAAAACGTGGAATTTTTAGGACAAACATTTCAACGAAACATTCTTCATCTACAGGATGAGATCATCTTGGAAATTCTAATATACTGGTTCAGCTCTTCTCGATACTTCATTGCATTGCAGTTTCAATTTCAAACATTACAAAGAGTAGGCTTGTATTTGCCTGATCCTCTGTTTTTCACATGGACAACTTTACTTACTTTTCTCAAAAGTAAAAAGCTTTCCCAATAATTTTGTGATAATCGAGGAAAGCGAAAACTTACTGTCAAAGAAGATTGTATGATTACTTTAAATATTGTTTTTAGATGTTTTCAGAGCATATGTGTATAAATAGAATATATCTTTATCGAAATTGTGTTTCTAATATCAATTGACTTTTTTTGATTTTCTGAAAGTGCATTGGAAGTTATATTTACACATTTTTTAAACAAAGAAACGTTTCATTAGCAACTCTCCCTCTTAATATGGAAGGATATAGAAGAGGGTGAGGCTTAACACGCCAGAGATCTCACACGATACGCTAGTCCATAAGCATGCGGATAGTCTTTGTATTGCAGATCGCCTTGCCTCTAGAGCTGATTTCCAGCGAACGGAATCGACAGAACCCAGCGAAACAGATCCTCGTCCGATAGGCGATGTTTTCGTATGTGTCGTCGGAGCAGAGCAGGATTGCCAAATTGGGCGGAATTTCGCTTTTTGAGCTGAAAAACGACTCTCTCTCTCTCTCTCTCGCTCGCTCGCGCGGGACAAAAATTCACTTCACGGAATACCGCCCAATGGGCGGAAATGCATCAAAACAAGTGCGATTTTGGACGGGTTTTCTGATTACGATAAAATTGAAGAAAAGAAAAAAAAGACGTTGAGAGTGAGTTTGATTTTTTTTAAATTTTGCTTTACTTTCATGATTTTTCATTAATCATTTGTTAATTCGTTCAAATTTACTTTGAGACGTGAGTAAAGTTATTTTTTTATCTCTAGTATGTGGAGAGTTCCAAAAGGCGTAGCGTCTTTGTCGTGCACAACATGAGTCTTTATCACAGTGGCAGTACTTGTAGTGAATTTTAGAACGCACCATTTAAAATTAGTCATCTTTTCGATGTACGGTGTAAGCCAGCCAGCCAGCAAGGAGAGTGAAAATGCGACGAAAATCTTGTGGAAGTTGTCAGGTTACTTGCGGAGGTGGAACCTACCAATTAATCTTGCGTTTAACTTTAGCTACTATCAATCAAAAACCATTTGTGAAAAGTGATATGACAATGTGATAAATAAAATTATCTCATTTGAAAAAATATTGATACCTTAAAGTATTCCTCTCATCTGCCTTATATAAATAGTATAATTTTTAAATATTAAGTTTTAATTTATTACAAAAAGTAAATGTTTTTTCATAAATTATTAATTACAATGTTCACAAACCAAAAGAAATAAAACTAATCAAGCATTTTTTTAGGGCCACTACCTAAAAAAACCCACACATTAATGCAAATTCAAATGTCTCGCTTGAAAAGTTGAGTTTTTCTTATTGGGCGGATTTACAGCGATCTAACGGCGGATGTTTGTATGAAGCATCTGGCAACCCTGCGCAAGTGTTCGGTTTCATTATGACCATTTCCGTTTGCCAGGACGTGATGGAAATTCGACACAGCGAACGAAAACGTCCGACGTCAGTCCACCGCAATTTCATCCAAAATCCGCTCAGCCTTAACAGATGGCGCTGACGAGGTGCAACGCGTACTTGCCACAAACACCACGCTAGGCCAGGAAAGCTCAGAAAGATGATGTTGAATAGGTGAAATGCGAATACAGCGGAGTAAATGTTAGGATCCCGAGATACGCTCCCATTATTCCAGCACATTTTTATGTGCCCTCTACTGCGATTTTTCTAACTTTGCCCCTCAAGGCCCGTCTTCACGATGGTATATCTCACGGTATTTCGCGACGTTCTCATTCGTACCGCCAGGTATCACCTGATTGCGACCGTATCAAGCAGTGCTTGCGATCATGCGATTTCTGGCGGTACGACGAAGAAAGACGCGAAATGCCGTGTGATATTTCATCGTGGCCTTAGGGGTTTGAGAGGCAGAGTTAGAAAAATTGCACTATACTTGAGAGAGAAGTGGGGGGTTTGATTGTTTCGGTTGCAGTACTAATGTATCAAACCTTGAGCTAGTTTCAGTGTAAAATAGTTTCCACAGGAACACACATTTATGGTTAGGAAATATTGTCAACAACGCTCGTTCCTATCGTTTACTCTCAATTCATCTGATAAAGAAGTGAGGTAGGGAATCCAGAACTCAAGGAAACGTCAAATAATAAGAGGGAAAAGGAAAATTAAATCCCTCCTTACAATTTAATTTTACATTAAGAGATAAGCATTTTAGTTCACGAAGACTGTTTTATAACCTCTGATTTTTTAGATGTCTTATTCCGTTATTTTATCTGATGCCATTTCGAAGGGATTTTATTTTTTCGAGAAGCACTTGTGATACTATCGCATTGGATTTGAAAGGACTTTGAATTATTTTTAAGGAGTTTTACGTTGATGGATTTCCTTAATCTCCGAAGTAATGAGAGAAAAAGGAACGTTCATTTCAAATCGCTTTGACAACAGAAGCTGAGGGTATCACATATTGACTCGACTGAATCGATATATAAATGCAGATATATCAAGATGGCATTAAAGAATATTGAATCTTACCAACAGATTTCTGCATTTTAAAGACAGAAAAAGGCAAGGCAGGAACTGGCAGAGAAGAATGAAAAATAAACTAGTGAAGCTTCAACAGTGCATACATTCTCCGATTTTCGCAACTTTTGCAACTTTCGGACTAAACTCCGACACCTTTGGAGCAAGCTCCATGAATGTTGGCAGGTCAACGTGTTTTTTCACCTAAAATGTTTATGTTCTGTTAATTCTGTTGTAACTTCTTTACATGGAGTTGTAGAACAAAACTAAATATTAACGTCGAATGCAACCCGCAACACACTCGACAGCATTTGAAATCTATATCGTAAAATAACTCCTAAACCGAGACGTTCTAAAGAAACATTTCTCACACCGTAATCTACAGAATGGGCTCTTCTCGAACATTCTATTACATTTTTGCTGGTCCGGCGCATCCCGATATTACCTCACCAGCTCAGAGACGTGTAGAATCTGCAAGTAAATGTGAATGGGAGGAACAGAGGGTGGCAGAGACAGAGACAGACAAGGGCAGGATGAGGGAAGGAAGGAGAGATAGTGAGAAAGGGATATGGGAGGGGGAAGAGGGAGATGAAGGGAGAACGTCTGCCGGGTTTTCCCAATTTTTTATAAGTTGCCTTTAATTCGACCAACAATTGCGGAAAGTTACTCGTATTTTAAAAAAAAGAAATAGTGATTCTACAACAGCATACACGTTTTGCATTATTAAGAAGGTTTACTTAATGTTATTGCATTCAGCAATTTCTTCCCTGCTAACACTTTAGCCATCACATGAAAAACTCCAACCAATTCATTCGAAGCGCCTGCGGGGCAGAAATGTATGATTTCGATAGTCAGGAATACGAGTAATTTCTTCTACAAAGGAAACAAACGTGAATAAATCTCAATTGCTAAAGTATTTGCAGCATATTATAGACAAACAAGGATAATTTAACACAAGCTTGCCTTGATTTTATGGAAGTGAGCTTCCAATATTTGAAAAACTATACCACAATCAGCGATCAAACGTTTCATCAAGTAAATGAGGAGAATAAATTAAACAAAGAGATGAAGGCCATCCAATATATAACCTTATGAATGCATAAAAGAAAGTTACAAATCTATTGAATTTTATCATACAAATATATTTAGAACACAATATTATCATGTAAATATTATATTTAGAACACTTTATTACGAAATTAATTCTAGCTTGCTGCAATGACAGTTGCTGCGGGCAGTTGTAAAAAGATGCTTTGTTGAATACTTCCATAAAACGTCCAGTAATAATTTCGACCTGCAGTTACTCAAAGAGTAATATCACTATTGGAATGAATAAAAATAATTATGTAAGAAACTGTATGAGGTTTAAGAGTTATTTAGTGTAATTTGATGGGTTTCCCTGTTCTTTTCAATATATTCGCCAAAAACCAAAAGAGCGCATGTTACATTTTGGTCTGAAGAGTAGAAAGGTAAGATAGGAGTACTTTTTACGAACTCTCGTAGTTACAGTATTTTTTCTTATTCTGAAGTTCACGGGTACAACATTTAATTAAGATCGAAATGAAACTGTTTGTTTATTGAAACGGATTCTTAGTTCCTCTTATTTACAAAAAATAAATAAATAATACTGATACTACTTTTGCCCTTCCTTGCCCCACGTTGGGCAGCCACTGAAATGGATCCTTATTTATCCATTCTCGGAATTATTATTAATGATAGTAATAACCATAAAACCACTGAAGCGGTTTCCATCATCGCAAATGTTATTGACACCAATATTAATAACACCCGAGGTGAAACTATGGAACGTTTGAGAAATTTATTTGATCGAGGGTGCGGAATGCCCCTCCTATACAGGGAGCGGGTACTGTAGAACTTTACATGAAACGTGACCTTTTCTCACTCCCATATTTAATAAAACACAAATCGTTGCAAAAGATCATTGTCACCGCCAACGCCGATGCAATGTTATTTATTTTGACAAAATTTTACCTGGCGACGTTGCCGCCTCCCCTGGCTAATACGAACACAACATAGCATAAAAAAGAAACACATTTATTTACCCTTTAAACAAAGAAAAAATATAAATATATACATAACGTTCCTACTTAACATTTGTAAAAACATACTCATTCACACTAGCGCGCATTTGTTCCCTTCCAATGGCCATGTTACTTTCAATAAAAATATTTCCCCTTTAACAAAAAAATACACAACTACTTCTTATAACGCCGATTATGTCGTAAAGAAAAGCCTAAATAATCACTTCCTTACGATGTCATCATAGAGCCTGACACGTATTCACAAATGTCTCGAATACCACATTTTCACCGTTTTTATAGAATTCCATATTTATTCGCCGATGTATAACACGGACGTGGACATCCATTAGATCTCAAGACACACTATTATCATTATCACGGCGCCCTTCATGCTATCCCTCCTCTAAGGAATTCAAAAGCTTTCTGTTTTCGTCTTCCTGCCTTCACTAGTGTCCGAAAAACAATTACCTTCATTTGTCCTTTGTACATCTTCTCTAAAATTGTTTTTTTCTCCCTAATTTTCCCTTGCGCTCTCTCATACTCTACACGCGAATTAATTATGTATTTTTACATAATTCCCTTATATTTTAAATGTCTTCTTACATTCAGTTTATTAAATTTTCAGGTTTACTTACGTAGGCGTTTCTTCCAGTTCACTTGTCTTACGATCGAGGTTATAATTTATCTAGAATTTGTTTTCCAAAACCTAATGTCAGCTTGCTTTCTGTTATTCCAAAATATGTTTTATTTATTATTTATACCGGTCTGCTTAGATTTAACTAATGTGTTAACTCCGGCCTTATAAATTAATAAATGTTTCTGCTTATACCAACTGTCAGTTGTCACTGCAAAAGTGCACAGTGATTTTCTCTAATAAACCTATATTTTGTGACGTGTGTGTTTGGACCGTCACAGTATTAAGTTTGAAAAAAGAAGCCTCGTTTATTCCCGAGAAAACACTCTACCTTTCGCTGGAAATTGCATCAAAATCGGTTTACCCGGGAGTGCCCGCAATAGGTAGACTGACGCCAGTGCCCGTAATGTATCTCTCAGATGGAGCTGAAACTTTTCATCAATGGGAATGATCTGAATCTTTATTAACTGAAATACGTATTGTAGCTCTGTACTTGGAAGATACCTTCACTTACTATAATGGAATGGACGTGGAAAAGGTGCATTCTTGATAAAAAAAATCAGTAGTACTTGAATACAAATTTTAATACTGAATTTAAAAAAAAAAGAGGAAGAAAATATGTTAGTGAGCGAAGAATTTACTTCAGCTCGTTTAACTTAAAAAGGAAATTGCACATGAACTTAATATCTAACATAGTGAAACAAGCCAGAGCGAGGCTTCGCATTTAGCAGAATTTGTTAATTCCCAAAAGTTCTTTCTTATTGAATTTTATAGCTTTAAGATCCTGGGCACGAGCGGCAGCTCATGGTTATACACGTCACCTCTTGTCTTGAACGCGTCTTCTTCCAAAGGGTGGTGACCAGAGGGCGCCTTTTCGCGTCCCCCCGCTGGTCCGCTGGTTGGCAGCGGCGGGGGCGAGCCAGACATCTCCAGAGTGGGGGGTGAGAGGCTGAGTGGGGTGAGGGGCAGAGTGGGGAGTGAGAGGCAGAGTGGGCGTGAGGGGCAGAGTTGTGTGTGAGGGACAAACTGGTGGGTGGGGGGGCAGTGCGGGTGTGGGGGCGGATGCTCGGGCGAAGGGACATGGGGCTATGACCCACGCATCCGTCTCCAGCTGGGCGTTCGTTTGCGGAGCCCCCAAACTCGTAACTATACGATATTTTCGTACTTGCCAGTATAGAGTGTGGCAGGTTGCGTCAGCACTCGTTTTCAATAATTATTTTCCCACAGCGGGTCCTGGCAAAATCACAAGTATTTCGGACTCACTCAGACGCGACTGCTACGCCCGGCGGTTCGCCTGTCTCTCTGTCTTCTGAAATTTTTCTAAGCTTCTCCTCCTGCCCGCGTTCAAAATCCCTTCTCCCATGTTTTTGGAAACACGTAAAATGATTGGCCGAAACCTAGTGCGCCTAATTTTAATTTAGCCCAATTGCAGCCTCGTATTCTGAGTGGAAATTCCCCGAACGATCCCACCCTCTCATAATGCACTTATCAGTAACTACGTAATTGAAACACTGCTGGAGTCCTGGAATGTTTGGGTTAGACATGTTAATTTAATGGCGTCGAAAAGGAGGTGGATGACTCAACAACCAGTCTTCGTATTAAAAAGGGGATGAGGCGGGCAGCGTGAGGTCTGGCGGCGTAGCGGGCGGGAAAGGGGGTTGTTAAAAAAAAGATTTGTTGACACACCCCGGATCGCGCCTGGCTGTCTGAGGGTGGTCGGACATGTTTCGAATAAAATAATCACTTCCTTGACCTAGAGGTTAATCGAGGGGCTGCAAATGAGAAAGAGCACGGACAAGGATCCTAACAGATTCCTGATACTACTGGGTAGATGAAATAATTTTTTATTTAAATTACGGATACCGCGATGGTGGTTACTATGTGCCACTACAGTATTTTATTTGGTTTGTACAAGTCTCTCAATGCAATTGTTAATAAATCGTACACTTGTCATAAACTATTCCTCAAAATAATATCATGATAAGCACCGCTTACGCCAGGAGCTCACAATGCATTGGCACCAGTGTACACAACGTATCTGACAGATATCGCGCAGCGCAGTGATAAAGTTTCAGCATTCTCACGGGAAATAACGCATCGAGAAAATAAAAACAGAAGGCCAGGCATACTCAGAAAATTACAATGAAGGAATACATGAAATATCAGACGTCTAATGCATCGCAATAATTCAGAATCACAGAATTGCCCTGACTTGGATCTCGCAGATCTATTGCGAGGACTCCCGGGTTAAGCCACTCCGGAGACTACCCCGAACAAACAGACACAATGCATAAGAAAAATTGATTTGGTTTTTATACAATCTAAATATGGATATGAGGTAAGAAAAAGATAGTTATTTTCAAATCACTTGTACACATTCCAATTTTATATAGATTAGTATAAAATGTAGATTATTCCCGAAGTCTAAGAAAGTTAAGTCTTCAATATGGGCTTCAATGTATTCTATGCATATCAATTCTATGCATATCAAATATTGTGTATTACCAATGTTTCTTCAGTTGTTGATTGGATGCCATACGAACAGAAAGAACTCATGAATACCACAGCTAAAAACAAAACCCTATTACTTTCGTGAGGTCAGGTAAAAAGAAATCTTCGAATTCGTAATAATTTTTTAAAAGGCCTCATTCTAAGGTAAGAGCTTTGATTACGATAAAGCGGCAAAAAGATAGCTCTCAAAGCTGAACATTGGTACATAATAAAGTGATTATAGTTTATTAATGCGGTTTCCCCTCTCTGTCAGCGGAAGAGTTGCTCGGTATCGCAATCGACACACGCTACTCCCCCCCCACACACACACACGCACACACACACGGAGGTGGAATCGGCAGGGGGCGTAATTGGCCCCGAAATGAAGTGGCAGGTCGTAGAATGTCGGCCAGTTCGATTTATTTATTTATTTATTTATTTGTCAAAAAACAGTCAAAACTGTATATGACGTGTAGGGAAAGAAATTTATCTGCGCACATTTTCTTGAGGACCATAATTAAAATAAAAAATAAAAAAATAAAAAAATTTAGAAAATAATTATTTTAGAAAAATAAAAATATTTGAAAAATGTTTTTTTCCCGAGTTATAGAAAATCAATTTCAACGGTAAATGAACTACAAGCAAAAGGAGTGCTCAACAAAACGTGCGCACAGTGAAGCTACATTTACGTCCAGAAGCAAAACAAGGGGCCATCTCAGCATTTGCTCAATGGATCAGGGAAACTGGACAAAAAACTGATCGAGATGGGGTTGATCCTACATTTTTGGTGTTTGGCTGTAACAGATAACAGAATTAAAACGTCCTAAATGTTAAATCAAATACTTCGATAAAATCTAAGGAACATGTAAAGTTTGAGGTTAAATACTTTTGAGTCGCCTTTCATTCGAACTTCGAAGTGTTTATACACCACTTCCGATTTCACAGTATTAAAATGTTGCTGCAATGTTAATACATCTACAATACAAATAATTACATAACATTTACCGGTTTTTTGTCTGTCCTTATTTATTCACATTTTCTGTTGTGTTTTTTTGTAACTCACTTTTATTTTTCTTCTGTTTCTTTACGTTTCATTTCCGTATTTTTACTTTCTCGTCTTACTAGGTATGTAGTAAATGGAATGTATTGCAATCGTGCGTCGGAATACGGAGGTTTTTCAACATGAAAACTCTTTATTGCTGGTAAGAAAGAGCTCTGATTGCAATGAAGAGACAAAAATATATTTTTTGTGTTATTTAAGGTCGCGTCAACTACTAGGTCAATGGCGACGACTGTTGGATTTAACGCTATGGTATGAGGATGAAACGATATGGTATTGATAGGGGGTGAAAGAACTAACACGTAGAACCATGCCCGAGGCGGGACCCGAACCCACGACCCGTCGGTCCCAGATCACTACGGCACTATTAGCTTAGCAATCTCTGCCACGGAGCCGACAAAAAGATAGTTTTCAAAGCTGAACAACAGTACATAATAAAGCGATTATAGTTCACAAAACGCCCCGTTCTCCTCTCTGTCATTATCGGAAGAGTCGCTCGGTATCGCAATTGACACGCGCTAGCCCCCCCCCCCCCACACACACACACGGGTGGTGGACGCGGCGGGGGGCGCAATTGGCCTCGAAATGGAGTGGCAGGTCGGCGAATGTCGGCCGGTTCGATTGATCCCGCGTGATTCCGATGTGCGGCGAGCGCAGCGGCGGCATTACGGATGCCCGAACGACCCCACTGCCTCGTTGCAACGTGCGGAGCGGCGAATCGGAATCGCCCACCGAGAACTCTGGCGTGCTCGCTCTGAACATGACGTATTTTTTAGCTTCCGCTTTGCTGTGAGGCAGAGATTACATGCATTTAATGCTCGTGGAAATCACCTAATAGCCTTTCGCTTACACGGAAAATGCTTGGGACTCTCTCTCGGTTTACTGAAGGGATAAAGGAATGGGTAGTTTTATGGGGCACTTTCCGAGTGCTTTGGAAGTGATGCTTTTGTTATTGGGTATATGAAAGAGATTATGAGCTGGGGATTACGATGAAACAATATTTGTGTCTGAGGATTATATAAACGTTTGTATCAATGGGTTTTGTGTACAAAATGTACGACTTACACAAAACACAAATGTCTTTGGCCTGATCAGTTAAAACGAATTAAAAAAAATAGAAATAGAATTGTATTTCATTGTATAATTGTGTATATTATTTCATGTCATAAATACGTCTTATCTAGTGGTTGCAAGGCAATAAAATATATCTGATTATCCAATTATTACTTATAGAATTTTACGTTTGTATTGTGTATATTAAATTATCTTCATTATTTGCCATCTATCGCCTCCAAACCTTATTTAATCGTAATTATTGGTAAGATACGCGGGGGCAATAAATACAAAATGTTAAAGTTCAACAACTTTAAAAAACCGAAAACTTGGCTTGCAGCTCAGCAAGCAAAATTGAATATTTTATATCAAAGCAGACTCTATGTTGAAGGGACTACTTTTCACCCTTTAAAGCTTCTGCTCATGAATACCTATATTAAAGGTATGCTCTTTCAAAATAAAGTTCAAAAATTGGTTGTGATGAATAGTTTTCTGATGCTTTTATTCGAATTTGATTCACCTTGCTTTTCAATTTTTTGCCTATTATGCCATTACGTGTAGTGTAGAAAGTGTAATGCTGAGGAAAAAAACCCAACAACAAATATTCGACAGAAAAATTCGTTCTGTGGGTCCCTGCTAACAGAAAACATTATAATTCTTGTTTCTGTATGGAATAAATCATTTCCTGTGACAAGTTGCGTGACCGGGATCCACGTTTTGTGGGTCCTTGATACCGAAAAATTGGTTTACAGCAAAAGGTCTATTATCAACACTAGTCCTTACACCGTTTAAACGATTTTCTTCAATGTTAATATTCCGTGAACAATCTATCCCAACTCACTGCCCTAAGAAATAGAAACGGTTTTTTTTAATTTTTGGAGGTAATTTATATGTAGTCTAAACATTTTCCAAATTTGCTCAACAATGTTTCCAAATGTTTGAATTACATTTTTTTTACATTTACATTACTTTCAACGTTGGATTACTTTCACAAATCAATTACTTCCGTGAAAGAGGAGAACATGATCCTTCACATTTCATCCGTCCAATGCCAATTTTCATGTTTAATTTCCTCTCCTAAATGTATCCCTCAGCAACATGCGAAGCATATAACAAGCCATTCATCACGTTGAGACAGCCAGAGAATGAAGGATCGTTTGGCGAGGGAATACGTCAGATGTATCTCAAGAACCTTTTATACTGTGGAGATACGCACGCAATGTCATGAGGTAGAACGACGGAAAATAGGTGTTTCCGACTGTATATTTGCAACGCAGAGGCTTCACATTTACGTTACTGAGGCAACATCGCTGGAGGCTGTCTCATGTTACCGTTGGTCGCTTGTGCACTTGACAGCGTGGGACAAGTGCTACGTTGAAATTCAGTCGTTTACAATAAACAACTTCGAATGTCAGTATTTACATATTTCGTCCCCTTATGTGCTGCGTTGTAATGAAAATTTTAACGGAACGCTGTGAAGTTCACGCGTAAACGGAATTCTCGATGACTGAATCTGTGCAACATTTAGTAAACAAATATAATAAATCACGAATTTCCTTCTGTTGTTGGTTGATGATACCTATGATACACTCGTGTATAATAAAGAGAAACAGAAGGCACATTCCGGTGAATATTCAAAGAATTTATTAAATATATTATTGTTAATTTTTTTATGTGATGGTTGGATTAGCAACGTTTGTCTTAGATACAATGCGGAATGCAACTCACCACACGGTCCGTATTAAACAAACTATTCTCATATACATTTTCATTCCTTTCTGTTCAAAATTGTTATTATTCAAGACAATACTTTAGGGGAGATGTTGCGGGAGAGGTTTAGGAACTTAGCCACTCTTAGAGATGCGCTGGAGATAATACCTTCTAATAACGGCAGCTGATGATATATTTGAACTAAAATCGAAGTTATATGTGAAAGAAACTGAAAATGGGTTCCATTGGAGTCGCAGGAGGAATCTGACACCTCATGTGTAACCGAGAGCGTTTAAATTGAATCTTTCATTGGTACCTCAGCAATAATAGGATTAAAATATCAATCAAAAAAGGAATGAGTTGTAATGACTCGCAAAACTGTGAATGTTTTATAGCGAGTTTTGTTAAGTTCAAAGATTAATGAGCATTTTTAAATTCTGAGATTAATGAGTGTATTTAAACGCAATGCCTAACAATCTTCTGATATGTTTCTTGACAAAAAGTGTTCATTGATTTCAATTATTTGGGTTGCATTACGGTTTTAAGTTACCCTGGATAGTAGGATTTCTTGCTATACTCCACAACATAGATGTTCAGATCTTCGTAATTATAAAACATTTCAAGTACATTTTCATAAACATGTTTAACATAAATATTGTAATGTTTCACCATTTGCAAACCTCTCAATTCATTATTCTTGGAATATAACTACTGAATGATTAGAAACTTTGTTTTTGCAGTTTCCTATATTTCATATTGAACATGTACAGTACTTTTCTGTTGTAACTTTTCTACAGGCCTTACTTTTGGGCAAAGTTAATTCACGGGCTCTGTTAATGTTGAGGCTCGAAATATAGCTTGAGTTTTTGGGAGAGTTTCTGAAGATATCGTGTCGCAGAAACTGCTACACATACTTTTAATCCTTTGACACAAGGGAAAGTTCTGAAAACAAGTAGTCAAGATAGCACACCTCAGTGTAGGAATCATTAAGTATAGAAGAAATTGTGAAGTGTTACCTTTGTATGGGCCCAAGGAAAGCGTTTTCCTCACAGCTTGTTATTCTAATGTGTAATGAAATTCACACAGGATCGCGCGTACAGGAACATAGAGCATGTAGCTTCGGAAATGAAATACCAACTTAAAGTAATAATACAACCTTCAGTGTAGTCAACACGCACATATTACTTAGCTTCTACACTGGCGAGGCGATGCGTTGTGAGACCGTTCGGGCGCTCCAATTTTTCAACAATAGAATTCTGTCGCGTCTTATAGGAAAAAGCAGATTTCTGAGAACCTGTGAACGAAGCCCAATTGCCTACGTGGCGCCCGGGAGGTGGTGCGATCTTCCGGTCATCTTTGAAAGCAGTTCAAAATATGTTTCAAAGAGTTTCATACGTGCAATGAATTCCCTTCCTCTTTGGACGGTAAGTCTGGAAGGCGCGACATTTGAAATATACGCTCTCTGCTCTTAATTAATCCCATTGTTACAAATTATTGAATTCCAAGTGCAGTGCCAAATTTGAATTAATTTGGCCGCCTATGTGTCAACAGTTTCATTAATTCCTTTCTCTCATTCAGTAATCAATAATTCATTCTCTTAATACATGCGTACTACTTAATATTGAATATTAAACGAGCAATTCTTTGATTGATGAATCTCTTTGACTTAATTGTTTGGCGTAATTGATTGAATATGTTCTTTTTGTGCCATTATATTTTTACTACTTCGAAATCTTGACAAGCAATGCAAATGGTATATTGCACAAACCTTCAAAAACTATATAATCTTTCATGATCTATACTCTCAATGTTCTCGTTTCTGTCACAAAAAATATTATTTTGCACGATAAGATGAAGTTTTAATTCTGAGCTCGTGATTTTAATAGTCTATTTTTTTATCAGTCAAACAAGTTAATGGACATTGCTTTCAATTAAATTTGTACTAGATATGTTTTTTCTGTGTACAAATACTTCAATAAAAGGTTTTTATTCTGACACATTTAAGCGATGATATCTACGCAATTGAATTTAGTTCGATTAAGACTCGAGGCAAATTGAATTTTCCAAAGTCTTTTTATCTCCTGAGCTTCTAACGAAAATTTTAATAAATGCATATTTTTTTAACTACAAAGTAATGATGATAAATTACCAACATCTTATATATTTATACAGTTAAAAACATTCGAACATTAAAATACTACTGCCCTATTATCATGACACCGGGCGTTTCTAGTATCCCCCCCCCGGTGAGAGCAAAAAGATTTCAGGAACAGGTTGCCAGATTGGGGAATTATTTATAAAAAATCCCAAAATGGGGATTTTTTATTGTTGTGGGGAAAGCCCGAGGAACATAAATGGACGGGGAAATGTTTGGAGATATTTTGGGGAAATTATTTTCATCCGAGGTCGAGATAGAAATAGTATTTTTTCAATTATTATCAATAAAAAAACAAAGCTTCTCTCTCATTTTTATGTATCAAAAAGAGAAAAATTAACGACAGGCATAGAGAAAGAAAAATGCGAAAAAGAAGATAGCGTAAGGCTTCGTGCAGCTCAAATGGTGATTGGTTGATTTGAAGTATTTGAATTTAAGGGGACCGCCAATGGAATTGTCAGGGACAGCTCACGTCGTTGATTCATAATTGGGAAAATATTTTTCGTTTCAAAGTTGGGGAATTTTCTTTCATTGGAGACGTTATTTGGGCGAAATTCCGTAGAAGTGATGGGAAAAGAGCTCGTAATACATCTGACAGCCCTGAAGGAGAGCAAAGTAAAAGCTTAGAAGTAGACGCGGAGGATCGAGGAAGGCGTTCCGGCGCCGCGGGATCGCAGAGCTACACGCGAAAGCTTTCACCAGCGCAGCCTTGAGCCGCCACCGACTAAACGACGACAGCGCTCACCCTGCGTAATGCGCAGGCATTAGGCGGCGGTAGACGCGGCCGCGGGAGCTCGGCTTAGGAACTTCCCCGCCCCGAAACGCACAACTTTTTACTTTTCCGAACGCTCGCTTAAGCGACGAGGTGTTGCAAACGCGTAAAACATCGATCTCGCCGCAGAAGCTGTTTTCTTCATCCTAAGGTGCGACAGCTTGAGGCGCAAGGGCAGACCCAGATCATTTGAGGGGGGGGGGGATCAACGATTTTTGTTAAATTATAAACATGTTTGTTATTTCTAGCGTAAATATAGTAGTGCGTAATATTACTATATAAATAATTACATAATTCTAATATAAATAAATATTAAAATCAATTTTGCCAAATGAACGAAGGTAACAAACGAAAACTCTCGGCCTTTTGGGGGGTTATGGCCCCCATACCCCCCTGGATCCGCCATTGTCGAGGTGAGCCTATGCTTGATATGGCACCAACTCCTTTACAACCGTGATAATGTAGTTACTAATGTTTTGCGGTGTTGGTGTTGAGTTAAGAGATATTGAAGATTTATGCTCTATTGAAAGTATGTTAATATTTTCTATTGTGTTTAACTCGCTCAGTTGGATGGATATGGATGAGTCTTAGCTAGAAGAAAATAATATCTACTTACAAAATTTCATCCAATTGCGTGCAAACACTCGAATCACACAGACTAATCGAAAATGAATTATCCTCTTCTGATGATTGCTTTCGCATAAATGATAATTAATGTTGCCGTTATGTTTACAAAGAAACATAATTTTTCTAGTGCTTATGAAAGCTACTTTACAATGAGAATTCATTTTATTCGTTTTCATTTTATTTCTCTTCCCCTTGTATTGCCTTATCCTCTTTTCTCATTCTTCTATATTCAAAATGTCATCCCTGAAAGCATTAATAAAACATCGCATATGCTTTGGAAATTCACATACAAATTCCAACAAATTCGTGGCAATGTGTAAAATAATTTTGTCTTCTTCTTTTGCAACCTAGTTTCCGTTTATTCGTGTCCAAGCGTGTTTATTACTTCCTGCAGTCCACCCTTCTCTTAGTTTTCAGCCTTCCTTATTTATTTTCACGGGTCTGTACACTTATGTGTTGCAACCCGAAACCGTTGTTCAAGAATATTTTGCAATTTTGAGAAATTTACGAACACTCGGGTTGGAGCTCACAATGTTATTCAGTGCCATTGTATCTCCTGTTTTTCTTTGAAATGCATGACTTGCTGCATGGCAAGGGACAAAGCCATTGTAAGAGATCTAATGGGAATAGTATTTTTGAAAAAGTATTTAGGAAAAAAGAAAATAAATTGTGCGGATTTGTGGAAACAAATGCCACGCTTTACACTGGTGTTCCATGTGGTCGAAGGCAGTATATTAACTTCCTCTCTTTCCTAACTTTGTACTTGCAGGAAAAGCTCGCCAGGACGAGGTGTTGTAAGCACATAAAACATCAATAGCATCACATTTTCCAAAACGCGAGCTCAAACATTCGATTTTAGAACGTGATGTAATCATGTAATTTATCTCACACTCTTTAGCAGAGTAAGTTTCGCTTCTTTTAAAAACTCTGCATAAAATATTAAAAAATAAAACATGGGAGATAAATGCAAATAACATTTTGGTTATTCCCTCTCATGTTTCTGTTTCGTATGTTTGTGAAGTAGAGAATAAATTATTTAAATTTTATACTTAAAAATTGTACATTTTGACAAATTTTGAAAAAATCAGAACGTGTAAAACTGAAGCTATTGAAATAGTTGGAGTGAATTGGTTTTTCATTGAAACGTCTGGCAGGAAAAATGGTTGAACCAGGGTTTAGGGTGGCACGGTTCCTTTCGTTCACTGATCCGGTTCACTAGGGAGGAATCGACTCAGTGAACCGAATCCTTGTTTACTATTCGCGTTCAACATGGTAACGTAATAAATATGTTTAAATTACATTCTATTTCACAAGCGCGTGCTACTTGAACATTCTTTACTACTTAAACCACACATTTTTTGTTATTAAAAAGAGCCACTCGTCTATTTAGTTAACTAAATGCTACTTATTAAATTTTTAAATGCTCTATAAGCCACAGAATATAAATGGCAAAAGTATAACTCACGTATTCGTTGGAATTATTTCAATTTGTTTAAAATTAAATCTTGTAAAAGACATAATTCAATTTTAACAAACATGCGAACAAATAACAATAACAAATGGAAAACATCTTATAATATCTGGAACAAAAAATGTAATTTTAAAATTTTACACATAAGTAGTAACAACTCACTTCTTAATGCGATTTTAAATTAATTAATGGGTGTTAAATAACAATAAAAAAACTGAAGAAAACTATCGCCCCCCAAACCCCCCATTTTAACTCTTCAAAACGTGTCGAGACAGTAAATTTCGTTATGTTAACACAATAAATAGAAATATTTAAAATAAATTATATTTTACAAACACATGCTACTTCTAACCTTTTGTTATTGAGGGACTGTCGCCCCCCAAACCCCCCATTTTAACACTAAAACACCATAAATATCAATATTTCAAATAAATTATATTTCACAAACACATGCTACTTTTAACCTTTTGTTATTGAGGGACTATCGCCCCCCAAACCCAACATTTTAATATTAATAAACGAACTCGTCTGTTTTTTAAACCAATTCTACTTAATATGTTAAAGAAAGCGATATTTTAAAAGAAAAAATCCACTCACATAGTCGTTGAAATTATACAATTTTAATAGTATTCCCACTACCATTGTAATTTTGAAAATTAGTGAAGTGTCTCGGCACGAATTACACCCTTATAACACGAAAAAACGACAAGCTTGTTTCTGAAAAATACGTACTTTTTACGAAGTGAAGCTTAAAAAATTAATAAGAAATAAAAAAATAACTTGTTAAGCTAATAAAATAAATATTTAAAATCAATTCTATTTCACAAACACATGCTACTTACATGTTTATTATCACCTTTCAAATCCTCCATTTTAATACTAAAAAACAACTCGTCTATTTTTAAAGCAAATACTACATAATATGTTAAAGAAATCAGTAAATAAATCCTGCATTTACACCTTCCATCACGGTAGACACACAAAATCTATTTAAAGATGTCTTGAAATACGAAAAAACATGACCACAAATGCTTCGCGTAATTGAATTGCATTCAAAAGTAAATAATTTTGTTGTTATAGAAACAACTGAATATGATATTACGAGAAGGCTTTTTAAAATCTAAAACCATTTCTATACTAATATTTGAGTTCATGCAGCAAGCAAAGCAGCATAGAAACAAGTTTTATTTTTTAAAAAAAGTGTTGTGAAGTGTAATTTTCAATGTGAAGTGATATTTGAAAAGTGTCGTGATGAAGAAAAAATTGTTCGTAAATTTGTGAATGTATATCTTCATATGGCTTTGACGCATGGTCATTTCGTGTATATTTATGCTTTGACCCATCAAAGCTAATCAATGCGAAGATAATTCACTTATTATTTGTCGCCAGCTCTGAAGAGAACCGTGGAGGGTGAATCACGAGAGTAAGTGAATCACAAAAGGAACCAAAGGAACCGTGCCACCCTAAACCCTAGTTCAACTCACGTATTTGTTGGAATTTTTATACATTTATTTTAAGTTATGAAACAAAAATATAAAAACCACAACAATAATAATAATAATAATAATATAAACGTAGAATTTTAAGAACCTGAAACAAAAAAAAAGTATTTTAAAAAATAATACAATATAAAATAAAACCAATATCAAATAATATTAATAACTCACTATTAAATAGAATGAAAGATAAATAACGAAGGAAATTGAATAAAAGCGAAGAAAAATTTGCTGAAACAGCGTAATTTCTATAACAGAAAAACATACTTTTAAAAAGAATACAAACTAAAATTTATAAAAACCAATAGGAAGTAAATACTAATAATTCACTTTTGAATGCAATTGAACGATGAAAAAAAATTAATATAAACAGGAACTCATAAATTTAAACAAAAAAATTAACGTTGAAAAAGATTATTTAACATCACAATTGCTGTAAAAATAAATTCACATTTAAAATAAGTTCCATTTCATAAACTCATACTACTTAAACTTTTGTTAAACCCCCCATTTTAATACGAATAAACCAACTCGTCTGTTTTTTAAACCAATTCTACTTAATATGTTAAAGAAAATGGAATTTTAAAAGAAAAAATCCACTCACACAGTCGTTGAAATTATACAATTTTAATAGTATTACCACTACCATAGTAATACTGAAAATTAGTGTAGTGTCTCGGCACGAATTACACCCTCATAACACGAAAAAACGTCAAGCTTGTTTCTGAAAAAAAACCCTACTTTTTACGAACTGAAGCTTAAAAAATTAATAATAAATAACTTGTTAAGCTAATAAAATAAATACAAATATTTAAAATCAATTCTATTTCACAAAAACATACTACTTACACGTTTATTATTGGGAGACTATCACCTCTCAAATCCTCCATTTTAATACTAAAAACCAACTCGTCTATTTTTCTAAAGCTAATACTACATAATATGTTAATCATAAATAAATCCTGCATTTACATCTTCCATCACGGTAGACACACAAAATCTATTAAAATATATCTTGAAATACGAAAAAACACGTAATACCACTTTTCTCCTGTACATACGTGACACACACGTCGAGACGCAAGCAATCCCACTTTCTGACACCACTGAATAGCATTTAAACTTCCCGCTCGGCGCAATTCATAAAAAAATCCTGCGATCACTCCTTCCATCACGGTAGACGTACAAAATCTATTCAAAGAGGTCTTGAAATGCTATAAAACACACAATTCCACGAAGAAAATAACTTGAATTGATTGCGTGCGAATCGCATTCAATAGTGCCAGTAAATAATTTTGTTGTTATGGGAACAACTGAAAGTGACATTACTAGAAAGCTTTTTAAAATCTAAAAACATTTCTATACTAATATTTGAGTTCAAGCAGCAATCAAATCTGCTTAGGAACAAGTTTAATTCCACAAAAACAAGTGTAGTGAAGTGTAATTTTCAATGTGAAGTGAAGTTGTTTTAAAAGTGTCGTGATGAAGAAGAAAGTTTTCGTAAAATATGAAATTGGGTCATTTCGTGTATATTTATGCTTTGACCCATCAAAGCTAATCAACCCGAAGATAATTCACTTATTATTTATCGCCACCTCTGAAGTGAACCGTGGCGGGCGATTCACGAGAGTAAGTGATTCACAAAAGGAACCAAATGAACCGTGCCACCCTAAACCCTGGTTCAACCGGAAAAATTGCTTGATAAAGGTTTAAGGTAGAATATGTTGTGATCTGATATAATAGACGAAGGATGTATCCGCGAGCTGTATTAAGTTAACAGTAAAAACGGAACTTGATTGTAGATGCGAAAGAGTCGCAAATATATATAGCAAATAGAAATAGAACGCGGATGGCGGAAGAATGTGTGCAGATACGAACTTCGTGTGAAAATGCAAGAAATGGTAGATGGACGACGCTTAATAGACGAATGACACTTCTCATCGCCAAGAGAGAATAGTTTCCTCAGCTACAGGAAAGTTTAGTAATTAAGCAGAAAGATACTGTAACAAATCTCTCTATTTTTCACTGCTACTGAATGTCAAATCTACCATTTGCTTACCATGAAACTGTCTGGGCCACCCGATTCGCCCGCCATACGGGGGACGAGAAACCTCCGTGAAAGTGTTTTTAAGCTATTGATTGCGGTTGAACCAGGGTTTAGGGTGGCGAGGTTCCTTTGGTTCCTTTAGTGAATCACTTACTCTCGTGAATCGTCCGCCACGGTTCACTTACGGTTCACTTCAGAGGTGGCGATAAATTAAAGTGAATTATCTTCGGGTTAATTAGCTTTGATGGGTCAAAGCATAAATATACAAGAAATGAGCAATTTCATATTTTACGAAAAATTTCTTCTTCATCACGACACTTTTAAAACAACTTCACTTCACATTGAAAATTACACTTCACTACACTTGTTTTTGTTGAATTAAACTTGTTTCTAAACTGATTTCATTGCTGTTTGAACTCAAATATTAGTACAGACATGTTTTTAGATTTTAAAAAGCCTTCTAGTAATGTCACTTTCAGTTGTTCCCATAACAACAAATTTATTTACTGGCACTATTTAATGCGATTAGTGCGATTAGAAAAGTGGTATTTAGTGTTTTTTCGTATTTCAAGACATCTTTTAATAGATTTTGTGTGTCTACCGTGATGGAAGATGTAAATGCAGGATTTATTTATGATTAACATATTATGTAGTATTTGCTTTAAAAAGTAGACGAGTTTGTTTTTAGTATTAAAATGGAGGATTTGAGAGATGCAAGTCTCCCAATAAAAAACGTGTAAGTAGTATGTGTTTGTGAAATAGAATTGATTTTAAATATTTGTATTTATTTTATTAGCTTAACAAGTTATTTTTTATTACTAACTTTTTCAGTTCGTAAAAAGTAGGTATTTTTTTCAGAAACAAGCTTGACGTTTTTTTCGTGTTATGAGGGTGTAATTCGTGCCGAGATACTACACTAATTTTCAGTATTACTATGGTAGTGGTAATACTATTAAAATTGTATAATTTCAACGACTGTGTGAGTGGATTTTTTCTTTTAAAATTCCGTTTTCTTTAACATATTAAGTAGAATTGGTTTAAAAAACAAACGAGTTGGTTTATTCGTATTAAAATGGGGGGTTTAACAAAAGTTTAAGTAGTATGAGTTTGTGAAATAGAATTTATTTTAAATGTGAATTTATTTTTACAGCAATTGTGATGTTAAAAAATCTTTTTCAACGTTAATTTTTTTTGTTTAAATTTATGAGTTCCTGTTTATATTAATTTTTTTTCATCGTTCAATTGCATTCAAAAGTTAATTATTAGTATTTACTTCCTATTGGTTTTTTATAAATTTTAGTTTGTATTCTTTTTAAAAGTATGTTTTTCTGTTATAGAAATTACGCTGTTTCAGCAAATTTTTCTTCGCTTTTATTCAATTTCCTTCGTTACTTATCTATCATTCTATTTAATAGTGAGTTATTAATATTATTTGATATTGGTTTTATTTTACATTGTATTATTTTTAAAAATACTTTTTTTTGTTTCAGGTTCTTAAAATTCTACGTTTATATTATTATTATTATTATTATTATTATTATTATTGTTGTTGTTGTTTTTATATTTTTGTTTCATAACTTAAAATAAATGTATAAAAATTCCAACAAATACGTGAGTTATACTTTTCCCATTTATATTCTGTGGCTTATAGAGCAATGTAATAAGTAGCATTTGCTTAACTAAATAGACGAGTGGCATAAGTAACACAAAATGAGTGGCTTAAGTAGTAAAGAATGTTCAAGTAGCGCGCGCTTCTTAAATAGAATGTGTTTTCAATGACATTTATTACGTTACCATGTTCAACGCGAATAGTAAACAAGAATTCGGTTCACTGAGTCGATTCCTCCGTAGTGAACCGGATCAGTGAACCAAAGGAACCGCGCCACCCTAAACCCTGGTCTTACCTTGATTGCTGCGGATTTGCTCGTTGTTTGCAGACATTTTTGTCATTTCTGGATCACAATTCAACTTCTGACTGATCTTGGCAGTCGCTGCACCTAAATGACTTATAGCGTTTTACATTCGCCGCACTGGTGCGCACTCAGTGCACACTCAGGGCAGCTTTCGTGTTCCATTCGGCCGCTAGGGCGCACCAGTGCAGAGAAGCCCATGTTCCATTCGCACAATGACACGGAACCAGGGTGTACTCGAGGCGCCCTAACCTGCACTGACGAGCTCGACGGTGCAGTCCATTGCACCGGGTCATTTTGAGGTTAGGTACGGAAGTTATGAATGTTGATTTGGATTCGTGGTGAAATTGTAAAGGCAATTGAAGATCTCCTGTCACACAGGGACACTTTAAATAATGGAGTATACCATGTTTTACAAGAAATGCTTTAAAATAACTTTGTGACTTCCTCGAAGTTCGGAAAATCAGTTTGTGTTTTCGTAAAATTCAACCGTGAATTACTGCATGTTAACAAATTCAGTGCTACTTAGTAATCAAACCTATCCTCTTACAAAATCATTCAAATATACAATGTGCTAAGAACAGTTTCTTGCATGCGCAAGCGGAAATGCTTATATTAATATTTTTATAGTTTTCAATAACCAAATAATTCTGCAGAAGCCTTTCGGTTCGAAATGTAGTGTACTATGTTCGAAATCAATCACTGGCAAATCTCGAGAAATGAACTTTCGACAGATTCGCTTGTGAAGTTTTCGGTAGTTTTTAAATAATCACACGTTAATACTTTATGAATTAAGGAGTAAACAATTACCAAAGACTTCGTACAAGATGTGTTAAAATAATAATAATTATCATAAAAATTATAACAATGATCACAAATCCAAAATTCTTATTTTTCGAGTTCTGTCAATGTGGCAGACGAAGAACAGCTGTCTATAATCTCATTGCGTAGCGTACACGCACCGACTCAGTTCCAAAATACGATTCATTTGTGGCTGCCCCACGACTGCCCTTCACGCGTGTGGGGCAGCACTGTTGCGGAGCGATGACGTATTTGCCCTGCACTAGGGTGGGTTTCAGTGCAACGAATGGAAAACGCTATTAAATCACTTTCAGGTTGCACTACACTCAGCAATATTATTTTTTACTTCAGTGAACGAATACAACTTCGCAGAACTTTTTGGTTACAACTATCACTCGTCCAAACAAAACGTTCTACCTCACAAAATGATCGACTTCCATCTTTTACCAAAGCCCCCTAGCAACCACCTGCCATTGTCTACTCTTTTCCTGAATAATTGGTATATCACAATACTTGGCGGTAATAAATGTTCAAGTAATAAATGTTCAATGAATGTCTTATCAATAAGTTAAATTAAGATAGAAATATTATAAAAATTAGTTATCAAAAAGTTTCGATGGTCATCACCATTCATTAGGCAATATGAAAATAATTTAAATAAGAACAAAGTTTGTTAAAATTTGAATAAGAATAAAAGATTAAATAATTTAAATAAATGAATAACAGTCGACACTTCATGTTGCTGGAATATAATTCAGTAAACGAAGTGTTATTATTTCCAAAATGAATTAACCAGGAAAATTATTAAATTCCTCATGAAAATCGAGGTTTCCACCAGCCAAATTCTCGCACGAGCGGTATATTTTCAGCTTACAAGAAGGAAACAGACGAACCCTGGGATCGTAAGTATAAAAGCGCCCAATTATACGAACAAAATCGAGCTAGCCAACCTAGTTAAATAATTTGGATTGAGAATAAATAAAGAGGTAGTGAGCACTGTCATATTATCGTTTAGCAAGTACCAAGGTCATTTCAAAAGTTTTATGTTATTCAAGACAAATATTTATCAACTGTTATTGCATAATTTTCTTTTATGTTATAAAACATTTAAATATATTTTGTTGTTTGAATTCTTATTAACAGTGTGGGTGTTGATGTAAAGTTTGACCCCACAACATCTCTCAACAGTGTATTTTCTTGATCATTTTACATTTGCTCTAAAGTGCAGAGATTCTCTCCAAATTTCTCGTCACCACCTAATCTGCTGTCGTCACGCGGCGGGCTCCGCTTTCGCCAAGTGAAGGCCCTAGAGATGTGTGTTCTTCCTCAGGGAAACGGCGAACGTGGGGTTGGAGTTGACTTAGTGCTGCTACGAAACGAGCTAACTCGCTGCGAGGGACGTGAGTTATTTGAGGAAGTTCGTTTTGCTCGTAAGAAATTTTTCGGTTCCCGAGAAGCGAACTTTTACTTCGTCAGAAAGAAAGGGCTTATGAAAAATGTGGGAGTTCGTAAAGTTCATTGAAACATAATATGCCTAGATAAAAAACAGTATAGAATTTGCATGTCGTTTATACACAAGGAAAGTGGCTCCTGATAACTCGTCATTTTTTCATTTAACTTGTGATATATCACAATGTATGATAGTGAAAAGAATAGCTTTATTTCATTAAAAGGTGTTATATCATGAAAAATTCGTATGGACACAAAAGTGGCATTGGTTGCGAGCTGCCAAATGAAGGCTTGGCTGGGAATCTATGAAAGCGAAAGTACAGGATGTCAAGCATGCAAGGTTTCCATGGCATTAAATATTCTGCTCGAGAGGGAAAAATAAAAAAAAAATATTCAGAAAGTGACTTGCTCGCTGGAAGCATCACAATCGTGAGATCCAATCATGGTAGAGAGGCGTATGTATACGGACCGCGTTGAAAATGAATAATATTGTAAAGTTCGGAGGGGATTTTATAGACAATTGATGGAAGTGGAGTTGAGCGAATGCATAAATATTAAGGACTATATTACGACGAAGAATTAAAACACCTGTGTATAGTATCGTGACATCCGGTTTAAAAACTAACAACATTTAAACGTGTGAAAAGACATTAAGGATATTTAACGTTTATTGGGGAAGAGGGAATTTAAAAGGGCTAGATTAGATTAGTTGTTAGGTTTAAATAATTAGTGTTTAACAATTTTTGAGTTTTCTAGCTATACTTTTAAATTTAAAATGTAAATAAATTTAATTCCTTCTTTGCTTTTGAATGCCTTATTAAACAATTGTTTTGAAAGTTCCATGTGCTGTTTTTATTTGAAGACTATTACTTTCAGAGGTTTTCTAGAGAGCGCCATTATCGTATGCTGTGGTAGTCACCGGCTCTTATATTTCGTATAACTAGCAAATAATATAAGTAAGTGGTCGGCTCAGTACAAACTGAAGAATATATATGTCACCACCCTGTCATCACTGTAACACTTTTAGCAAATGCGATGTTGAATCTCTCTTCATTCACTCATGCGGTCAACAAACAAGGAACTATCATTCATTACTGCAATATCGATTCTTTCCTTCATTCTTTCCATTATTTTTTTATTTTCCTGTAGCTATTATTATTACCATATTCTCGTATTCACTAACTCTGAGAACTGAATCAATAGAAAAAAATATTATTTTACTTTCCAAAAAATTGCGATAGATATTACTGTTTGAATTCTCTTGTGTAAACATGAAAAACATTTCCGAGTTTACCTTTTTCAGAACTGCAAAACGTAGCAATGTGTGTTTTTGGTGTTTGGCTATAACTGATAACACAGAATGAAACGTTTTGAATGTTAAATGAAATATTTTGATAAAACCTGAGAACAAACAATATTTGATGCTATTTTTTGCTATAATTGTGAGTCACCTTTCATTTGAACACTGAAGTGTATTTTTATATCAATTTCTACTTCACAGTGTTAAAATATTGCTGCAATATTAATACATCAACAATAGAAATAATTGCATAACATAAATCGATTTTGTGTCTATTCTCAATTATTCACATGTTCTGTTTTTTTGTAACTTTTATTTTTTTCCTGCTTCTTTACGTGTTCATTTCCGTATTTTTAAATTCTCGTCTTACTATGTATGTAGTAAATGGAATGTATTGTAATTGTGCGTCGGGGTATGGAAATTGTTCAACAAAAAAACTTTATTGCTGGTCCCGCATAACGAAAAAGTAAGTAAGTATTTTTCCTATATGTAGTAAATTACATATTCTAACATTTTTTTGTAGTCAGAATCCACGTTTTGTGAGATCTTGATACGGGAAAATGTATTATCGTTAAAAGGAGGTTTCTGTCATCGTTAAAAGGATAACGTCTGTGGTTAAACCATTCACACTATTTTATCCAAAACTAGCATACCACTAAAGAGATTTTAATAATGCTGCCTGAGTGTTGCGTGATGCTTTTGACGTGAATATTTATATTATTTTTTTCAACAAATCCTTCATATTTTGAAAGTCAAAGTGCAAATCGCCACGTCTCCGTGAAGTTCTCTTTCTTTAGAGATCTCATTTATGAAGATAGGTTACGTGTGCACAAAACTCATCTATACTACTGAAATAATATAGGAGAGAATTTTAAATAATATAAACAATAAAACCTGAGATGAAGTAGCTGCATCTGGACTATCATACGTCGAACTATCCTTCAACGCATTTTCAATGATTAATATATCGATCTATTTAATAATAAATTTAGATCTAGATATTTTACTAACCTGCTCAAAAGAGCATATAGAGTACTAAATGTACTACGAGAATAGTCCTAATTTTCTTACAAATGCTTCAACTTGTCCAAGATACAAATTAACTTGTCCAAGATACAAATTAACTTGTCCAAGATACAAATTAACTTGTCCAAGATATAAATTAACCTGTCCAAGATATAAATTAACTTGTCCAAGATATATATTAACTTGTCCAAGATATAAATAAACTTGTCCAGATATAAATTAACTTTTTGAAAGTACTAATCACTCCAGGGAAAATATTAAATCCCAACATTTTCAATGCAATATCATGACTGAACACGTTGATTTGAAAATTTCACTGAACCACTGCTAATAAAGAAAATAGATAAAACATAATCCAATCCTAAAAAGATAGTCTTCACTCTGCACTATACACAATCGTGCATTATTTGCCAATATAATTTCTTTCTTCTTTTTGACAAAGAACACCAAAAGATGTAAGAGCTCTCTTTCATAGTTTGACTTAGCTTCTAAGCTCTCTGATAATGACCTTTTCAAATTTTCTTGAGATTTCTGTCTTATCTTTTGGATCAACACGCAGAAAATTCTGGCAATTTCATGGAGGTGGTTCCTTTCTTGAGTCTCGGTCGTCTCATAGTACACTGTAGCTCCTTTCGTGACTTTTCATCATAGTGTAAGGACTTGCAGTGAATTTACCTTTTATCAAAGTGAATTGCACCCACCTTCAAAGAAATTAAATCGAATAAAGAAGGTAAACAATTATTTCTATTGAGTGACTTATGTTATGTCTTTAAAATCAATCAAACGAGAAAAAATAAACCATATTGTGAAAGAAATATAGGCTTATGCTTTCATCAAATTTAATTTTTAATTCATGATTTTAAAAAAATTCCTCTTGAATAGCCCTGTACATGAATGTGTATTGACTTAAATTAGCGGAGATTGAAATTAGAGTGAGCGATAAAAACGGACAATAAGATTTTGAATAAGAATAACATGAGCGTTCTTGTGATTAATCGTACCAAGCGCATGAGCACTGTAGGTATATCATAAACTTTTCACAGAAACAAGACTGTCAAAAGTCATTCGATAGATGAACGGTTACACTTTACACATAAATCTTCATCGATAGGAGACAATTATTTAATACTCCTAATTGTTGCTGCGAGATAATTTACGTATTTTTTTTGCATAATCTTGTATTACTGTACACAAAAAGCATGCATACAATATGGAGGAATCTAAGCCTTCTAAACATGACGTCACAAACAAAGATTGACTCCAGCGCTGAGTAATATAGTTGGTATTGGATAATATCGATTAGCGCCAGACCAGCAAAAAAGTAATAAAATGTCCAAAAGTATATCATCTTGTAGATTACGATGTGAGGAATATTTCTTTGGCCTCAAAATTTTAGTTTTTAAGGCCCTAATGCGCTTCGTTTAGGAGTTATTTAACTATATGTATCTTGACATGCCATCATGTGATGCGGGTTGCATTTAAAATAATATTTTGATGCGTTTTTTTCAATAAATCCTTTACATTTTTATTGTCAAAATACAATTCGTCACGTTTCCATGAAATTCTTTCTTTAGAGACCTCATTTATAAAGACTGGTTGCGAGTGAGAGCCGCAAAGAAAGGTATACTACTGAAATAATACAGGAGACCATTGACATTGCCCGACCGATCTGAACGAACTTCGTCCAGTGAAACTTTTAATGCCGACACTATGTGAATTTGAATTGGGTATGATGAATCCTCAATATTTACAAAGTTTTCTCAAAAATGGCTCAAATTATTTCATTAAATTTTGTACTCGGAAGGAGTAGAGAAATTGGTAAATGAAATAGGTCTTCTTTTCGTTGAACTCTGATTTCTTTTTACTTTCCCGTATATTATACGTACGTATAGAAAGTTATATAATGCTGCGCGAAAAAACTGCTGATTTTCGTCAAACTCTTATTATAGAGCCCTAGCAACGAAAAATGGATAAATTCAGTTTTAAGAAATAATTGAATAATAATAATAATAATAATGGAAATGAAAATAATAATTAAATAAGAAATAAATTAAGAAAAAATCTCCTAACACATGGTGCAGCCAGAATCCCTGTTTTGTGGGTCCTTGATACCTGGAAATCAATTGAAAGCAAATCGACTCTCCGTCCGTCGATGTGTGAACAACGCTAGCTATTAAACAGTTGAGCCGAATTTCTCCAAAATTGATACTCCCTGATCGATCTGGCTGATCTCGTGGCCCTTTGAATTTGCAACCGTTATTTTAATTTTGGGTTATTTTAATTTTAATTAATTTTTACATGCAGCCCCGGACATTTTCAAACTTTTCTCAAAAGCGGCCACAATTTTTTCTTTTAATTTCTTGTAAGGATAGAGTAAAATACACTTATTAAGGTGACATAGATCCGATTTTCACGGTTAACTCTGAATTTTTGAAAATTGCAAAAGTTTGAATTTTATTCGACGTCTTCCTCCAACTACAAAATAGCAAATAGAGATTTTTATTTCAAATAAAATTTGTTCTTTATAGTGGGTGTTTTAATTAAGGTCATGTACATTTTTTAAAAAATTTTGTAGTTTTCGCGCAATATTGCGTGCAATATGTGCAATTTTTTAAAAAAATACAAAAACAAGATTTTATCAAAAACGGCTCTAAAGTTTTTCTCTAAAGTTTTGGTAGGGATAGTCCTGTATTATGTCCTATTAGATGACATAAACTCCATATTGCTCTATTCTTTTGTTTTTTCAAAAATTACAATAATGTAATTTTTTATTTCTCTCTCACGTTGTTAATATTTACACTAGCGGTGATTTGTTCACATTAGTTTATTAATGAGTACATGTCCTTTAAATAATGTCAAGGAAGGTTTCTCGAAAACTCGACCATTTTCTGTGAAAACTAGCACAAAATTCCGCATTTTCAGAAACGCTCGAGCTCCATTTTTTCATAAATTTCTCCAAACATTTTTTTCAAGCTTTTGTAGTGAATAGTGATAATTGCACTCTTAAATATAACGTAAAGTTCATTTTGAGATTCTTTTTTAAAAAAGTACACAATTGTAATTATTTTAATGATCTCTCAAATCTTTAATATGCACATTACCAAGAGTTTGTAAACATTATTATATTTTTGAGTGTACGTGGTTCAAATGACTTCAAATTTGAAGTTTTTTGAAAACTCAAAACTTTTCTGTGAAAAACATCTTCAAATTTTGTATTTTAATAGCGTTAACGCCATTTTCTTAAATATTACTCCATTTTTTAAGAAAATTACCGTTTAGGAAGAGGTTTTACTGCTTTTTAATTATCTAAAATTAATATTCCCGTTCTACGATTAGGAAACCATTAGGAAATAAAGAAAATATTAAAATAATGTACTTTTGTGCGGCGGTAGATGGCAGCTGGCAAGAATATGTGACAATTCCGAATAGCTAGCCCAGACCCAAGGAAATAGAAAACTAATGTGAAAGTCTGTGCTATTCTGTCGCTTCACTAGTTCTTGTCCTGGCTGAGTGGTGATTTTGCTCTTGACTTGTGGAGTTAAATCACCGAATGCGGCGCTACGAATCCTTAACGGTCAGTAAGCCTAATCGATAGATTTCACTTCGAATCCTTTTTTACTCCTCTCAAGTGATCCTAACATCTGCTTGAGATTGCTATAAGGCAATCAGTGATGTATTATTCCTTTTGACCGGAAAATGATCGGGAATAGGTAATGAGAAGACAACCTCGCGTCTTTGAACTGAGGCAGCGCAATTAGGTTTTGTAGGTTCCTAATCCGGTGCTTTAATATTACAGATATAATCCATCTGGTCGAAGAATAAAGATAATCAAATAGTTGGAATGTGGAACTTACATTTCGTTTTTCAGTTTTAATATAAATTACCTTTTCTTTCATCGTACAGACTATCGGTGTACTTTGCTTTGAGGGCTACAAGATGAAAAATGCAAATGTCTGAGTTTCAATAGATCACTGTACAATATTAAAATGTCAATTTTATTACGCGTGGAATATTAAACAAATAAACAATAAAATAAATGAGGCATTAAAAATGTATTATTATTAAAAATTGATTATACTAAGTAATTGAAAACCTATTATAAACTATTTATCTTCTGCTTTACAGTATATTTCATAATTATGTATCTGCTTTTAATGTATTACCAGTAGTGAAATACTACATCTCCTCTGATGGAATATTTCACGAACCGATATTAAGACTATTAACCATCGACAGTTTATTGTAAACGTTTTGACTTTAGTGTTGAACCCTGAAGCACATTATTTGTGTTATTACGTGTATTACTTTGGATACGTCAAAAGGGATTTATAGCACATTTTAGCTTAGTACTTTGTTACTTGAATTATGAATTCTAAACCTGAAGTGGTATAGAAAAGCGTATTTTTCTTTAAAAAGACCCATTGCGACTCCATCGCCGAAGCAACATCTGCGTAGTATGGTAAATCACTACCTCTGGTAGCTGGTTTTTCTGTAGACAGTACTTAATTCTATCTTTTTATATTAATCAACTTTCAAGAAATGAAAGAGCTCAAAGAACCTCAAAAAAGGTTAGAAAGTTCTTAAAAGCGTTAAAGGAACCCGACTGGAATTTGAAACCTGTAGATCTTGCGTTACATTGTTAGTCTTACTACCCCTAGTAAGACTACCAATGCTTTGAAGATGTTCTTGGACTAATAGCTTTATTACTTTGGTCATTTAATGGTAATAATCACCGTACCATCTCCAAAACTAGTATCTTTTCGTTTTATCCATTTTCGCCATCACATTCTACGTTACCTTTAACACCCGAACAACTCCAGGTACTTCAGGACCTACCTTCCCTTAGTTGGGAAGTTCTTTTCTCTTAATGGAGCCGTTGCGACCCCATCGCCGACGCGACCGCAGCGGCCCCATCGTCCCTGTCCACTCGCGCGCCCCTGTCGTCGCTTCCGCCGAGGCAAATTGGGCCCGGAAGGGCCGTAACGGCGGGGGCGGTGTCCGCCCGCCTGTCCAATATAGAGCGCGCGCACCTAAAGTAGGGGCGTAATGATAACATATCGCCAGGGGCTGGGCGGACTCTAGGCGACGCGCGACCCGAAGCAGTGGAGGGGACGGACGGAGAGACGTAGGACGGGGTGAAGGGCGGCGAGGCGGTGAGGATTGGAGATGTATGGGGTGTGAGGAGAAGGCAGGATGAGGGGTGGGATGAGGAATGTGAAGATTATCAGGAAAGGGAGTGGGAGTGGGAGTGGGCTGTTGGTGGTGACGGGGTGAAGCGGACTGAGCGGCGAAGGGGAGAGGGATGGAGATGGACGGGGAGGGAGGTGGAGGCATGGTGAAGGGCAAATGGGGTGTGTGGAGGCGGTGAAGAGCGTGGAGCTGGGCGTGGTATGAGGGTGGGGGCGAGGCAAAGCGGACTGAGCGGCGGAGTGAGGGATGGAAATGGACGGGGAGTGAGAGGGAGGTAGGATGGGGGCGGGATGAGAGATGTGGAGACGGTCAGGCGCGCGGGGGTGGGGACGGGGTGAGGCGGACTGGGCGGCAAAGGCGAGTGGGAGGAAGATGGACGGGGAGTGATGGGGAGGTAGGATGGAGGGCAGTATGGGGGGGGCGTGGCGGGGTGCGGCAGTTAACTGAACTGGTGCGGGCTGAGGGAGAGAGGCGGGGCAGCACGGGTGGAGTGTGGCGGGGCGAGGCGGAGCGGGTGTGGGTGTGGCGTATTCATAAGCGCCGTCTCCGGGGCTTCCAGAGTTAATCAAGGGCTCCTCGAGGCTGCCCTTCCTTTCGAAGCCCCTCCCCTCTCCCCCTCACCCAGTCGCCCTCGACCGGCGCTCTGCGTTATGGTCCACCCGCGGACAGAGCCTCCGCAGGTGTCGCCTTCGAGAAGCTCCGAATATGCAATGCTTAAACGCAAACGGGAGGAGGCTTGTACATCAAGGTGACGACTAACGGTGATTGCTGTCGCCGTTCTACTCGAAATTCGATTGCACCCGGGGAAATTGAGTCATTCGCTTTCTCTTTACATAATTGTCAGCTGAGTTGACGTAAACGGCTGCGAAGGAAAGCCGAACAAATCCGTCGATTCCAATCCCTCGTGAGGAATGTTCTCTTTTTATTTATTTCGTAAGAAATAGGATGAAATAGGAAAACTCCAATGCACTCCGTATCAACCGATCAAACTCTATCCAACCCTGCAGCTATATCAAGATTTCCCTATTGGGCTCAGGAACTCGTTTATCCCGCATGCTGGAAAGTATATACAAGCACTTGCTGAAGGGAGGAAGGTGCGGGATGAAGAAGGCAAGGCTGTGTATTTTATTATGTGTGTATGCCCGCTTGGTTGTATGTCAGCCACTCTAATCGTTTAAGACTGATGGTTACACCGCGAAGAATTTTAAATATTATTCATATCTTTGAAATTGCAAATTCTAACTTTCCAGGCTTCGTTTGACTAGCTGTAAGTTCACAATACAAGGTAACAATACCGATACGGCAATTTAAATTTTTAAAATTATTCTCATTGTTGATCTGTATTGTAAATCCTGTGCCCTCACCAAATTTCCCCGTAGGTGACGTTCCCATTACTGTATAGATGAAGTTTTATTTATTTAACCTTAATGTGACAATACCACTACTTTCAATAAAATGGTCCATTAAACTATGTAATAGTTGAAAAGAATATACAAATGTCCAGGGAAGAAACACGAAAACTTTGAAAATAAGCTCTTCAATAAATTTTAAGCATATTTTGTCTAATAAACACCATCGATTTTTCCAATGGTTAAGCCACCGGAAGCACTCAAAAGTTGGTTTTGATAAAATCCTTTCTATGCCAAATTTGCGTTTCAGAAACATTTAAACATTACAGAAACATGTAAAATGTTTATTTTTACAAAATAAATGCATATATTTCTGTTTACAAAGACAAATTAACGCAGAAATAAAAAATCAATTCAATTGTGTAAAATGGGTTCTTTTTCATTTCTGTTAATTTTTCTTCGTGAATAATATTAATTTATTTAGCAAATAATAATTTACATGCTTCTGGAGTGTTCATATGTTTGCATATAAAGACTTATTTTCAAATGAACTGTTGAGTGCTTATTGCAGTTCAGACATTCGAAATCTCGAAGGAGTTCATTAGACAAAATATGCTTAAAATTGACTTAGCTTATTTTCAAAGTTTTGTTGTTTTCTCCCTGGACACTTGTATATTTTTCTGGCCATCGAAATAAAGCAAGTACGCACCGGAAGCGCTCCATTTGAATTGTTTTGGACATTTTCAAGTGATTTCTAAAGTGTTAGTTATTCAGAAATTGCATTGTTATAATATTAGATAATCGATCTCAATAATGCGAAAAAGAGTGTGATGTTGGGAGCCTTACAAGTGAACGTCAGATATTGCTAACCTCGTTTTGCGTTCATCATTGAGCATTGTGTAGTAAAAGAATAGGAAAGAGATTGTGAAGCTCCAAAAATGTGCCCAGATAATATTTTACCCTTTAAGCAACATACAGTTTTTACTATTTTAGAACGAAAATGAATCGGGAAAATAAATTAAAATAAACTATATTGTGAGTCGTAAGACTGCAGTAAGTTGCAAGGATAGAAGCGTGTATATTAGAACTTCTATTACTTCCATGAAATTCTTTTATTTTTTTATTTTGAAAACTAATGTAATTTGATAATATTTGTAAGTACGTGAAACAAAGCATTTTGTGCATTATAAATTCAAATTTATAATTAATATGTGTTATATGAAATACACAGTTATAGCATTTTCACTTTAATACCTTTTTGTTGACAAAGGTATTGGATTAGAGGTAGTGTGAAGAAAACATTTCTGTTGGTTTCGTTTTATTTTTTCTTTATTTGCGTCTCCGGTTTTTTAGCGTAGCTAGAAATGATGGAATTTCCTCCGCTTGAGGAAGAAGAACGGAGAAGTGAGAAGCTGCAAAAAGACGACGCATGGCTTTAATATTTCTGGCCGCGGGCGGACAGGCGCTGCGCGAAAGTCGGAGTGGAGGGCGGGGGCGGCACTAAACAAATGACGGTACTGACGCGCACCGGCGCTCCAGCGTCTCACACGTCTCACAGAATCGTACAGACATTGTCATACTGCCGTGCCAGTGGAAAACTGTGAGAGGGAGGTTCAGGACTGGTAAACGCAGAAAATTAACCAGTTCATTTTGTACGAAATTATTAATTTTGTTGACATCGTCAGTTTACTCAAAAAAAAGGATATTTTTACTTGGATTGTTTGTGGATCAGGTGGTACTGTGACCCCTGTGGATTATGGGTGTATGATTTCCCCAACACATATGTTGGGTGATCTTACTGACAGAGTGGAAATGGATTCTAGTGCTTCTACACTCTCGCATACGTGAAATACCGAAATATTATTCTATACATTTTTACTTTCTCCGTCTCGATATACCACATAAATATTACTCACAATTTCTCAGGACGTGAGTAGATATTTTGAAATGCCTCCATATGGATGACATTGAATATTTTCGTGAAAGGAATAGTCGTTAATTATTAAGAAAGAATTATTACAAAGAAATTTCTATTACTTAAAAAAATAATACCATTACGAGTTTCTGAATTGAACAAATGAATTATATATTAATTCGTTTGAGATACAGAAAATTATATAAACAAAAAAACACAAATTACTTTATATTTAATGTAACCACTCGATGAAAACCTTTTTTATCTTTTTTCATGAACCATAAATTAACACACTGCTTTATTCATCAGTCTATAATACTAAAAACATGGATGACTTTTCATTCCGGCCGCTTCCCCCTTTTCCGGACCAAGCCCGCCTCCATCGCATCCAGCATCTTCGGCGCCAAATACCACTTATCACAGTTTCTTCCACATGTTTCATTGTCTTAATTACTTTCAGTATAACATGTGTATCACAAAATTCTTCTTACTGATAAAAGATTTTTTCTTACCACTCACAGTTAAGATATACATTCTCTCCAAGGTGTCTTTACTTCTACTAGGCAAAGCCTCCTACATCCCTCCATCTAAGTCGATCAATGACCAACCAGTTTGTACACTTAGACGGAGTACTACACATACAGCTAAAGGAAGTCTCACTCAGTTAAAATCACAATATTGTAGTTCGTAAAAAGGTATTTTGAAGGCTGTGAATTTATATATTTTCTAGGAACATTGGAAACTTGACCAATAAAAGTTTTGCCTTTTAAATTTAATTAATGTGTGCCAAAATGCACAGTCCAATCACATATATGTGTTCCCCCGTGATTCATTTAAAAAGGCCTACTGTCGCCATTCACTGGTCGACAGGTTCCGATATTGGCAAATTCCAGCCTTCGTCACCTATGACTAGCAGTCAACATGGGTGCAAGAAACAGGCACCTACTGCGAAGACCCTTACGCAACAATGTTCGCTTAACGGCTGTTGAGGAGACTCTTTTGGTAGCCCTTTGATTCATCTGGGCGGTCAGTTGCTCTACAGTTCCATTTCTATCCTCCCCTCCCCATCTTCGCAGTCGTCGTTTTCCGGTGCGACATAGTACAGTATTCTTTAACTTCACAGTATTTTGCACAGTATTCTTAAACTTCGGCGGCATGCAAACACTTTACAAACTTGGACATTTCCGAAAAGATTCCGCCCTTGCACCCAAAACCAAATATCAGGCCCTTTTGGATTCCCAATAGGTCACTCCGTTTCAGTATTACGATAACTACTGCACTGTTTCCGCTTCCACCCGACACGCTTAATATAGCCTCCACCACTACTGCTACCTGCCGTCTGTGAGGGTTATTACACCTTTATGTCGAACATAGACGGTGGTCACGTTAATATAATAATAAAATGTATTTGGCTACAATTGGTTGATTGCCAGGTGGTAACCGTACGTCTTCAGTTTAACAATACATCTATATTTACAATACAAAAAAATACAATATAATACAATAAAAGAAATAACAAATACATCTACTACTACATCAAAGGATGGAACAATACAAGAGCTTCCTCTAGAGACTCATGCAAAACCAACTGTTAACATGAATAATACTTTCAAAAATGTAGAGGTACATACATACATTTCTTACGTATCATTACAGCTAGTGATATAAAATTTACTATCAAGCTTATTCATCATTGTATGTGTACACATATGTATATATGTATACACATACATTCACACAATGTGACTGGACCTTGTATATGTTTAAAAATATTCAATTTGTAATGAAAATATCATTAGCCATTTTCTTTATTTGAATCACAAGTGACTGAATCACTTTCAGTTATAATAGTACATTCTCTATTAATTTAAATATTGAAGCTCTGAAGATTGAAAATATGAAATATGAGTTTCGCAGTTGCAAAAAATTGACGTCCCAGTATTCATTGATAACTATCTGAATTTCATTTTCGCACGTGCAGGATTCATTGGTTCGTTAGAATAATAAATATTTGATTCATTGCATCCAATTTATTATTGATTTATTCAGCCGTACTGTAATTAATCAAGACAAAAACCATATCAACCAAAGCAATTATGTCGTTTTCCCTCGAATTAAAATGAAAATATCAATTGAATATGATTTATTTTATAGACACTCCAAAAGCTTCCTGCAAGGAAACACATTTCTACTTTCCCATATACGTACGTAGGGAAAGTTATGTAATGCTGCGGGAAAAAATGGCGAATTTTCGGCAGAAAAAAATTCATTTCCCGGTCCTGATATTGAAAAAGTGGAAAAATCCAGTTGCTAAATAAAAAAAACAAATCCCCTAACACGTGGAGTAGCCAGAATCCCTGTTTTGTGAGTCCTTGATATCGAAAAATCAATTGAAAGCAAAACGTCCGTTTGTTCGTCCGTCCGTCCGTTTATCCGTCCGTCTGTGAATACACACATGGTAGTGGTCGAGGAGGCAGAGGAGGAGGAGGAGGAGGAAGAAGAAGAAGAAGAAGAAGAAGAAGAGGAGGAGGAGGTTGTAGTGGTGGCGGTGGTGGTGGGCGGGGATGGCGAGGTAGTAGTGGAGGTAGAGGTGGAGGAGAATAAGGAGGTTGTGTAAGTGGTGATGGTTGTGGTGATGGTAATGGTGATTGTGGTGGGGGCGGTGTCGGTGTTGGTGGTGGTGAGTGGTGGGGTCTGTGATAGCGATGATGGTGGTGATGGAGAAGGTAGGGGTGGTGATGGCTGGGACGTTGGCGGCGCCACTGCGGAGAGATTTTCCTGACGCACTGTACATTAAAGGAAAGGGTTTGGAGGCGCCGCCCGCCCCTGTGGTCCCTGTGTCGGGGACTGCGCAGTAGACTGCTCGGGAGAACGCGGGCGTCCCCCGGCCAGTCTGCTTTCACCTGCGCGCCCCCTTAGCTCTACGCGCCACCTGAGCTGAATCAACGCTCTTGTTTGCTTTAGAGTCACAGAGCGTCTCGAGTGCTATTGTTATTACTGCATTGCTCTTTTTAAATTGAAACTGTCTGCGAGTTGATTTTGTAACTATTGGTTTGTTTGAAGTTTGTTTTTCGAAATGAAGTTTGCTTATTATTGATTCAATTAAATTGATGGAAATTAAATGATTTCGGGTGAATCATCGTGTTTATAGTAAAAATTTGTAGTAAAGCTATATTTAGACTTACATAACCTGAAAAAGGAACATTGACGAGATCGATGCATGTAAAGTATAAAGTTCTTTGTTTTTGTTTACTGTTGAAAGGGTGATTCACTATCTATTTTTGCTTTAATTATGTTTACATCAAAATTGCAGTCTTGTTACTAAATCCTGTAAATAAATAAAAATTTCGTTGTTTTTACAGTGACTATTTCACTCATGTCTATCCCGTCGTAAGTAGCCAATGGTAAGCCTGGATATATACAAATTAAACCAATCCCAGATGTTTATCACCATCGGCTTGTTTACCTTTTTTTATCGCTGTAAAACCTTTGTTTACCTTTTTAGGAAAACGATAGCAATTGTTTCACCTCCAAAGTAGCTCTTGTGCATCAATATAATATTAAAATGTGTGGTTTCGGTAATGTTTAAAACTCTGAAATAGAATCTATTATTAAAGATTCAGTGCCGAAAAACAGCAAAAGAAACAGAAAAAGTGTGTAAATGAAATTTCAAGAATTTTGTCAAGACAGAAAATACAAATGGACAGCACAAACTACAAATGAAGAAATTATACATGTTTTAGGCAATTAATATACGAAGATTAGATTGTGAAGAATACAAAGAATATGCCATCAAAACTATGTGGAACGTTACATCCAAAATTATTCAGGAACATATTTTAATGAGTACACACGTGTGTTCAATCCATTCGAAATTGACGAATTCCGCTGCTAATTCATCTTGTACATCTTCCATTTCAAATACTTCTATGGAAGACCAAGACTTGGAAACCAACTTCCTACAACTTTAATGATTGTGCTTCTAATAAATGTTCTTGTCAGTAGCCTTGTTAGAATTGTTTTCCGAAAGTTTTATTACCATAAAATTGAAACATATTTGAAATCATTTTCTGCATTAAACTGTTATTTAAATGTTACTTGATTATAAGTTATTCCAGAAGGCAGTGATAAGTCGGAACTGAATGAAAGGTTTTCATTTTTCGGTTGTAATTTTGAGTAATATTTCCCTTTTTCGTAATTCCTGTGATTTAAATTATCCTTTCAAATCATGTAATGTGTTTATTCGTGAAATAGTCACACTAAATATCACGAGAAGTGCTGTGCTAGCCGGTAAATTCACTCCTCGCTACGCGAGTCGTGAATTTACCGGCTAGCACAGCACTTCTCGTGATATTACTTATGATAATAATAATATTAACAATAAATTATTTTTCTGTTCACGAATTGGCCATCTCGGTATCACGTGAATGTATAGCCCACCGGGACCACCACAGTCATATCATGGTAGGTGCATGTGACTTTATGAGGGGATGTGCATTTTCATGCTCAATCCGTCTTTACACCCAGGGCTGTTGTCCCTGGAGGATGAGGTGAAACGATAATATTGATGATGAAGGATGAAATGGGCAATCACAAACATGCAAAGACACACAATCACAGCCATGCCCGAGGCGGCAATCAAATCCGCGATCCTTCGGTCAGAGCCCTCCAGGGCACTATTGCCTTAGGAATTTCGGCGACCCGAATCGACAATAGATTATTATTATTATTATTATTATTATTATTATTATTATTATTGTTGTTGTTATTATTATTATTATTATTATTGTTATTATTATTATGATTATTATATTTTTATATTTTTATTATTATAAATTATTGCTGTTCAAAGAATTAAAAACCCTTACTGGAAATCAAATTTGTATTCGCCCAGTTGCTCTATCACTTGAGTTATCGAGATAATTCTCCGAGCAGCCGCTCGGCACATATGGGCAGCTGCAAGCTCTAAACATTAACAACGCAAAGTTTTACCAGTTCAAGTCTTAGAATTATCTAATCTTAAGCTTTCGCCAACAAAACAAGGACATTGAGTTTTCTAAAAAATCTTCCCGTACATACTAAAATATGTTTTGAAAATTATAATAGAGAATGCGAAAACCATTTTAACTATCTAAGCTATTGTAATGTTTCTTACGTTTGCTGTAAAGACAGAGAAGGAAAATTTCAAAAAATCTGTGGAACTGTCCTTAGTATTTAGAGGAGTAAATCGAGCTGCAGGGTCTATGAGTTCGAACCGCGATTTGGGAATGGATTTTTTCTATGGTGTAATTGGTACAATTCATTGTAACAATCACGACTGTTACAGTCATAGTGAGGCTTAGCCTAACCACCATATAGCACTTTCAATACCCCACTCCTCAGACTTCTCTCTATCGAATGGTGCACGAATGTGGGGGATGAATGAGACCGGAGTGGGGGATGAATGAGTCGAGGGGAGAAAGCTACCTAATGCGCTTACGATGCGCTCCGTGAGCGCCATCTGCCGGCCACGATTAGCGTACGAGTCACAAGCGGCAAGAGGCGTTTCTCGACCGCAGTGGGTTCACGAGCCTCGCGGATAGCATCAATGTACTCTAAGGTGTAAAACGGCAATGTAGTTAAATTGAAGGCAGACAGCGCCTCATGATGACCGAAAGGTTAAGCTGCCGTCAAAACGTTTAATGATGATAACGATGACGATAAAGATTCAATGGTTCGAACATAACTGGATGGATGGACTACGAATAACACTAGAATAGTGATTACCAAACCGTCGATCGCCAGTTACTAGTAGCTCGCGGGGCAATTTCCGGCTACTAGGAGAGCTACTAGTAGATTGCGATCATACTCAAGGTTGGTTAATCTGGACGTGTTCTACAGAGCTCAGACAGACTCGCGAAAACAGTTTCTTGCAAAGTGCCGGGCAATGATTTACCCATGTTAAGCTAGAGTTGTGCTAATGATGGCGAGTTCAAGGAAAAATCAAAAGACTTATCACTTTCATTCAGAATGGGAATTCGATTATTCTTTAGTCAGGTAAAGGACAAGTGTGTGTTTACTGTGCAGTGAAAGTGTATCAGTTGGAAAAAAGGGAACTATATTTCAATTTTTTGTAAGGTATAATTCCATTTAATTTATTTTTCTTGTACACAGTTTTATTAAAATTTGTTTCATATTTAATAGAAATGTGTGTTTATAGACACATGTTCAGATTTGAAGAAAGAATATTTTTGCTGTCGTGGTTTCTTGATAGCTCACAGTTGGAATGAAAACGGTATGGGTGCTCACAAGCTTCATAAGTTTGCCGATCACTGCATGAAAACATCAGTGTGTCTGGAAAGGGCACCGCGGTAGGCCCAGAAGATATGGGAATAGCTTCAGAGATGACAGAAAAGCCCACTAAGCCTAAAATATGTCAATTATGATTAAGTTGAACTTGTGTGTGTGTGTTAATTGAGTACAGTAATAACATCAAATTTTTTAACACAAAATTATCTTTCAAAATGAAATTCGTCAATGGACTCGCCTTAAAAGAAACAACCATTGTTGATCCAACGTTATTTCTCTTAGTTTCAGTAATTTATGATTAAACGCTTCTTTACGCACTAATTTTGAAAAATAATGAGAATGTCCTCCTCATCAAAGTTTCTAGTTTTGAGCGAGTCACCCTGTTAGGCGTCGGGGGCCACCACTTTAAACTCTGAGAGAAAAATCGAAACGTGGTCTGTGTCAGGGAGTAATGTATCGGAGAGAAACAGATAAGTAAGAAGTGTGATGGACAGTGAGCCGTTAACGTTGCTTGCAGAATGTCTTCGAATACGTGATACAAATTTCTAGGGCGTGAGAAGACGTCAAAAATGATTTTTGCTAATGAACATATATTTACAGGTGTTCGGCAGTGAAATCTTGAATACGTGAGAAAGTGTCCCGCAGAACACTTGTGCGTAAGGTGATGCCTGATATTCGGGAGCAAATGTCACACAATTTATGTAACTCGATTATGTGAAATTTCCCACTTAATATTAAATTGGCAAATGGAGGTCATTTTCAACTCCTCTGCAACTCCCATTTAACCTTTAATTCTGAGCCATTTCGTGTAACCGTCAGAGGAAGTTGTGAGGCAATGCCGAGAGAGAGCGCGAGGACTAACGTGGGCTGGGGCGCTGGTGAACAGGCGATTGCTGCATGAATGTATTATGACTGTTATGAATTATGAATATTCTCATTAAATATCATGAATAATTTCTCAGGATATTTCATACCTCTGTGTTTTAAACAGTGCAAGTGGGAGTAATTTTTCGGAATGGAAGGGCGCTGCGTCGGTGGGCGGCAGGGCGGGAGACGTCACGTGGGCGACGGCGCGTGAGCGAGCGCTGGGTCGGTGCGTGACAGCGGGCAGCGAGCTGATCGAGCATCGAACCGGGTGACATCAGCTGATGTCACTGAAGAACCCCTGACCGGGAAATTGTAAGTTCTAGACCCGACGGTGGCAGGACTTTCAACACTAGCTATATAGATTGATCAAATTCAGACACTGTCTGGAGGAGAATTTTATCGGCCGGCTGCACTGATCGGTAATTTTCCGTGGTTTCTCCTAACAAAACCGGGCAAATGCCGGAGCAGTAACCTAACAAACGGACAACGAACTGCGCGATATCTTTCCTTCCTCTTCCTTGTCCTATTCGCACTCCTCACTTTCACCTAGTGACACATGCACTACTACACACGTGTCGGGAGTCCGGTAGGGATTTTAGAGCTTATTCTGGCTGGGGCGATGCATCGCTGGTGGGAGATACCTGGATGGGGAAAATCCCCATTAGCTGACGTAAATCGGCGCCAAAGCTCGCCAGCCAGCGGGGGAATGATCAACGCAACCTTCCGCGTTAAAAATGCACTACACTTACGTGACTAATGACCTTAGCAGTTGACGCGCCTGGAATCTCTAATCAATCAGTCGAGCGTCGAAGGGCGGCTGTCGGTTGCGCAGCCAGTAATTAAGCAGTTCCCGGTTCCGCTGGGGGCTTTTGGACGTAAGACGACCTCATCCTTCCTCTAGTGTCATTCCTTAGTCTTGACTCGACTCTCAACGTTATTTTACTTCGTTTATGCATCTTCTCGATCTTTACCATTTGCATTTGTCTCCTCCTCCGCGGCCGCCGCCTCCTCTTCCTTCTTCCTGTTAGCTTCTTTCGTCTTCTTCTTCTCATCAACGTACTGTTCCTCCTTGTCCTCCCCCGCCTCGTCTTCCCTTTCCTTCTTTTCTTAGTTGATTTGATGCATCGATTTTCGGGCACGTTAATTACTCTGGTCATTAGTCTCGTTTATGTAGTCAATGGTTTTAATGCCTAGAGAGTGCGATGTTCCTTCTCTGCTGGATGGTGTGATTCCTCGCCAAACACCACGTCGGCTTGCGCGGAAATTTTCCTTCAAGTATCTCCTCCAGCGAGCCACCGCCTCAGCTGGGACAAACTAGAAGTTCTCTATCGATCTCTCGACATGTGTGGTAAGAGTAGTGCATAAGGGGTGAGGATTGGACAAGAAATAAGAAGAAAGATCGCGCGCGGTCCATGGCCCGTTTCTTAGGATACTGCTCCGGCATTCGCCTGGTGTTGATGGGAGAAATCACGGAATACTGCTGATCAGATCAGCCGGTCGCTAGAATTCTCAACCAGACGGCGGCTGACTTCGATCTAGCTGTGGATGGGGATCTGTTCAAGGCCTAAAACAGACCATGAATTTGGGAAGAGGTTGGGGGAGGCAGAATTGCGTGCGATCCGTAGTACGTTGACTAAGGCAGTTCCGGAATCTTTTATGTCGACAGCAGCTGAACAGTTGCTATGAAAAATTTTGTTCAGCTGCGACCATAATCTAGGACATCCTGGTCTGAAAACTCCTGGTCTGCAATAACAAACGCTACATTTGCAGATATGAGGAAATTATCCGGTACTAGCTTGGATTCAATTTAACGCATATGTAAATTTGCAAAAAGTATTCCTACCTTTTCCTTGCTGTCAAACTTTGGTCGATCCCGACTTCAATATCCACATTGTTGGTTCATTACCATCCTTAATTCGTCTGTCCCTCATAATAACGCTCTCAATATAGCCTGACACACTTTCCTGTAGTTGCTTTAAAACGGTGTACGAAGTCCCGATTTGCACTCTTCCTTGTTACGAAGATTATAAAACTTGTATTCCAGAAGTAACATTGGAGTGTGCTCATTTGCTAAAAGTCCGGAATCGTTCGTCAAAAGGACAGAAGTAAATAGTTTGTGTTTAAAAGAAATAGTTACAATAGTCAGATGTGTCGCGTATTACGCCCACATGGAGTTTTTGATGGCTCAGTCGCATGTTGTACTCTCTAGCGATTTTCTAATAATAATTGATCACGTCGTAATCATGTCATCTGAATACTAATTGATCGTCATAAATCATGCGTTGCGAGCATGCATGCACAGCTGCAACGTCTCTGTAATTATGACGTGACTTACATCTAATGGGGCAAAATCAAATGAAACTGGAGGAGCTGCAAAAACACATTCTAGTATGAAAGTTTTCACAATAGTATTGTAATGTTAATGTTAGTTGTATTGTTAAAATATTACAAATGTGTTTCGAAACCCCCCAAAAAATTTGCGCTGACTGTGTTTCTAATAAAAGGCTTAGATTCTGCAACCAATGAACTTCAATGAACAGCAGACGGTAAAATACCAACGTTCCTAACGTTTAAAAACAAAAGATAAGCATTTTTAATCACCAAAAATTAATATATTACAAATAAAATCAACTTCATTATTTTTGTAAGCGTATGTTCCTGCATTTGAAAAAAAAAAACGTTAGTTCAACTTTTGAGAAAATTTGGAAAATGTCATGTATGGGTTTCATGCGAATTATCCCTAAAAATGCCCCTGCGTATTTTTAAAATGTAATGTAGAGGCTTCACGCGAAGTATCCCTAAAAATTAAAATATAAGTTTTAAATTCAAAGACTCGCGACAAAAGCTAGATTTATCAGGGAAGATGAAAGTCTAGATTTTTGAAAACTTGGATTCTGAAAAGTCTACTTTTTCGAGAAATTAGTTTACTATGGACAGGAAAGAGAAAAATCCACTTTTTCGGTATCACGCACTTCTGAAACATGTTTTCAATTAGAAAAATCAGAATTTCGTCCAGCAGCATTACATTATTTTCTATTTCTACGAAGTAGATGCGAGAATGTAAAAATATATCGTTTGATTGATAATTGAAGTTGTCGTGTATTACACAAAATTGTAATATCGCAAAGTTGATTTTCTCGTGTCTTATTTTAATTTTTCCCTCATAAAAAGGCAAAATTAAAATTGAATTATTAAAATGATTTTGCGATTCTACTGATTTTTTTATGCAATTAAAAGTGTAGTTTCATTGATATGTGACTCTACAAAGTATTTATTTTCAGACAATTTTTGTTACGAAGAGTTGTAATTGCGAGTTGGAAATTCCAATTTGAGAGTGAGATTACTAAAAATGAATCCACTTGAACTCCTAAGCATAGTGAGATATCTCATGAAGAAGTAACTCAAGCTCACACTTGACTGAACTTGACATTTTAAATAGTCTTGTGCATTTTTTGTTGGTTTTACTATTAATTCGTCTGTTTTAGGAATAACAGAGTATCTTATCTTCACACTATCAATTTTTATCGTTGGCAAAAAATTCAGTTAAATACTTTTTGTTTCCTTACCGAAAAAAAATCATGGAGAGTTTCGTTAAGTATTGTATAAATATTTCAATGACGTTACATTACATTTTCATTGAATTTGCTGTCTGCACAGATATGTAGAATAATAATTGTATTTTTTATAAAGCTAGTCAATAGTGTATTTTCCTTTCTGTGTAGTCCATTTTGCAAATTATTTTCTCAACTTGTCATCAGAAATACCATATTTGTTTTTTATGTACAGGATTGATGTACTTGGCAGCGTGTGTATTGATATTTTATCTAGTACAAAGCATGAACTATGGTGTAAGTGCATTTTTGTACTGTAGAATAGTTATGTAGTCTCTTGTCGCACACATTTAATTCACTTCATAATGAGTTTACGGCAATGATAATTTTAAATTACTACGATTAGCAATCACAATACTTTGTATTTGTATTTCATTTTGAGATCTCTTCAATGAATTTGATATTGACGGAGTTTTCTTCTCTCTGTTGCGTATAACTATCGCCGCAATCACTTAATTTAAATCAGTCTAGCAACACAACGTAAATACAGGCCACTGTGTATTTTGGATGTTGTAAGCAGTTTGATGAATTATTTAATGGATTGTGTTCTCATTTCCTTTGTTAGCCTTAGAATTCGTTGGTCAGAGTACAAGGCAGTTCATCATGTAGCCTTATCGTAAGTTTGGGTCCGTACTGTAATGTTTGGACGTTGTCTAACGTAATAACCAGCACTTATAAAAGTCTATATTGAATAGTAGCTGAACTTAGCTAAATACAACAGAAAGCATGTGTACAAATTACTAACGAAGGAACTGCGAATGGTATTTTTCTGTATCACATTATAATGTGAACGTACTGAAGTAATGTTTTTTTTCTTTTTTTTCAGGTAAGTAGCCGATCCTTCTATAATCAATCATTTGCGTGCAAGGTATGTTATAGTGACCATTTCACTCATGTCTGTCCGTGACGTAAGTAGCCAATGCTAAGCAACCATATATTCAAATGTGTTAGTTCCGTTACAAATTGTGAGCATCAATATATTAAAATGTATTGTTTTGGTAATGTTTAAAACTCTGAAACAGAATCTTTTATTAAACATTCAGTACCGAAAAATAGCAAAAGAAACAGAGAAAGTGTGTGGAAGCAATTCCAAGAATTTTTTGAAGAAAGAAAATACCCACAGAAACAAATGGTCAGCACAAACTACAAATGAAAGAATTACACATTTTTAGGCAATTAATTTCCGAAGATTAGATGGTGAAGAGTACAAAGAATATGCCATCAAAACTATGTAGAACGTTACATCCAAAATGATTCAGAAAAAAATAGTTTAATGAATATACGTGTGTGTTCAATCCATTTGAAATTGGTGAATCGCTGCTAATTCAGCTTGTACATCTTTCATTTCAAATACTTCGATGGAATACCAAGATATGGAAAACTAAACTTCCTACAACTTTAATAATTGGGAATTTAATAAATGTTCTTGTAGGTAGCGTTGTTAAAATTGTTTTTGAAAGGTTTATTACCGTAAAATGGAAACACATTTGAAATTATTTTCTGCATTTACATTACTTGATTATTAGTTATTCCAGGAGGCAGTGATAACACGGAGCTATATGAAAGTATCACATATTCCGGTGGATATTTTGATTAATATAACCCTTTTTCGTAGTTCCTGTGATTTTAATTATCCATTCGATTCACAAAATTAATGCGTGTAATAAAATGTCTTAATTCGTGAAACAGTCACACTAAATATCACTCGAAGTGCTGTGATATTTTTTATGAATGAAAATATTCTTTTTGAAGGCTAAGAATGCGCACATTCTTTAGTTGTTCTCTGGACTAAAAAAAGTAAATGTAAGGAAGTACATGTTTAGGAATTAAAAGAAAATTATTTATTTATTTCTCCTGAAAACCATTTAAAAACTTTGTCACGTTCTAAGGGGAGAAGTGTAAACTATGGAGAGCTTCTTGAGCTCTTGGATCTCTCTCCTAACTCATGTACGTTACGTGGTAACTTGAATTATCAACACAGGTAGCAATAAGTTTTTGGAAAGATTTTGTTTGAAAATATTCGCTTCCGTGTAAAGAAAACTATTTGAAAAGGCAAATCGGATACAGCTTTACATGCCCTTTGTTACGTAATTGGCTTACTGGCGCAAGAAAATGGAGAACGATTATTTGAATAATTACATTCCCCACAGATCTCAAGAAAACGTACATAGTTAAGCTAAATTTATGTCCAGAAGAACAACAAGAACCAATCTCACCATTTGCTCAAAAGCTCACATTTAAATATGATAAATACGTCGAGTGCTATAGTTATAGATATCTGAATTCGCTAAAAATATATTCATCACCTTGTGTTTGCCATTTAAAAAAAATATTGATTCGTAAATGAAGAGGAAAAGAAATGGTATAATTCGTAGCATAATAAAGTGATGTTTACGCGAATAGCGAGGACGGAATTTGCTAATTACTCTGAATGACGTAATTATTCTGTACGTTCTAATTATTCGTTAATTTTTTTACGTCATATAAAAATCTGGGAGCTGTACGATGTGTTTACCCAGAATATTATGCTTTATCTCAGACGAGAATGAACACTAATGAAATATTCACAACAAGCAGTATAAAGACTGAATTTGAAAGAATTTGCGTAACACAATGAACGTAATTTTGAGTTGAAGTCATTTTAATGGATTTTACTTTTGAGTCAATTGAGAGACACAAAAATTTGGTGATCTTAACAAGCGGTCAATCGTTCGTCAAATCAATAATCTTTTGTATTTAATGAAGCGTAAACTGTTTATTTGAAGCAAAAATCAACGTTTCCCCTCTGTTACTATTAATTTGTTATTACGGAACCAATATGACTAGTTACTGTTTCCTTTTTGCAAAGAGTATTCGTCTCATCAGCAAAGACATCTGATGTTTGGTTGAGAATTGCCGACAGGATATCGTTTACGTGAATAGAGCCTAAAATCGTACCCTGCAATACCCCACGTGCAATTGGCAATGATTCAAAAGGAGAGTAAATAATGTCCGTTCATTTCAGTACGATATTTCTACTCTCTGAGGCTTCATAATGTTTTTGAAAAAGTGAATACATAGATTTGTATATCTACATCTAATGCTGCATATTGAAACAAAATTGTTTGTGTAGTAGTTAACTTATTAAACAATACGGTTTCATTACTTTTAAATTTATTTTTAATTATGACATAATTATAACTTAGAATTGTGTCACTACTCTTAACAGATACAATGTAACAAACGTGAATCAGATTCTATTATAACTACTAGAAAATGTATACTTATTTAATATTTTGTTCAAAGATATTAGTAAAATATTTCTTCCTGGCTCAATGCTTTCTCTAAATCATCTTATCCAGAGTGAAGCGTACCCTACTGAGCCTTAAATGAACGTTACTTCTGAACTGAACAAGTAATTACATTTTATTTGCTGACAGAAAAACCGAACAAAAGGGACCAAAACTATTTTTGAATAAATAAGCCTCGTACATACATTTTATATACACGTATAAAACACACTTGCGCATACTCTGAAACAGATGCATGGCTCCATACTCACACGCAAACGCACACTTCAGGATGCAATGTAATGTCCAATAACGCTCTTGTCGGCCGCGTCTTTATTTCTCGGACGGTCCACCTTTCGAAAGATTCATGACAAAATTTTCAAAATATACAGCAAGAATGTAGGCCTACCTTTAATTTTTAGAGCCTATTTTCTAAAATATAAAATGGCAATTTTTTAGAGTTTAGAGAAAGCGAATATCAACAAAAAATGCAAGTCGGTTTGCTTTCATTGACAAATGAAAGAGTCCTTCCCGTCACTCCATCGTGTGTTTCGTTCAGTGCATTTAACTTTGCCAACGTACACATGACCCGAAACTGCAGCGCGTGCCAACACCACCCTCTCCCTGCACTCGGAGCCTCGCGGGGTGCGGGGGGGGCAGGGGGCAGGGGGCTGGGCCCGGGGCGAGCAGGAGTCGTGTGCGTGGGCGGCAGACGCAGGTCACGTGCGCGTAGCCCGCCGCCGCCGCCAAGCCCGACCTTCCTCCCCGCCCGTGCCGCGCCGCGCCGCGCCGCTCAATCGATATCTCGCGGCCTACGGAGGCGGCGGCGGCTGCATCGGGCGTGTGGTTGCTCGTCTGCTTTGACGCTGCTTGGCGACTACCAAATGATCCACATCAGCCTTATTGTATTAGTTTGTAATTGGATTTTGCGGTGTAGATTGTTTTGTTTTTTCATTGAATGGTCCATATATTTTTCGACAATCACCAGTTCTTTTATTGTTTACATTTTTATGTTTACATCTCAATTAAAAAGCAATTTTACGATAATTAACTGCTTATAAATTTTCGGAGGTGCATTGTTTCCATCATTCTTACGTGCCCAAAGGCCGCTTTGTGTCGACCCCCTTTGCACGGCTTTCATAGCTGCAGTCCTAGTCAGATATGTGGCAAAACCTGTGGATCTTTGAATGAAAAAGAAACGTTATTGATTTAGTACTCACTGGTAGCCTGCAGCAGCAAAAATGCTGTAGAACAAAACCACAAAAATGGGTTTTCAAAACACAGAACAAGAAATAAAATACTCTCGTATATCACAAATTAAATTATTCACTATTCTATCAAATATTTTACAAAAGACAGTGTTCACGAATACTGCAGTAAAATCGTGTAGTGGGCGTGTTCGGATACACAACACCACAATTCTGTACTTTACCAAGAATATCAAAAAGTTGGGTTCCATAACGCAACAGCTGAATAGTAAAATTTAATAGTTGACCGCCTCTTTCATGAAACCTTGCTGTCGCATGACGTAAGATGTGTCGTAAGTAGTGACACAGTGAGTAAGAGTATTCAGTCGGTACGCGCAGTATGAGGAGGCAGAATAACATAAACGCGTATAAGGATTTTTCAATCAGCATTGAAATTCATTGTTTTTGTATTTTTCCCGAGTATCTGAGTATCTTCAGAAACCACTGACACTGATCACATGACAATATTTTGCTTAATTTTCTCCCAATTTCTGCGCGCATTGAAAATTAGTTGTATAGATATTTCGTCTTAGTCCTTACGGATCACTCGGCCATCCGCTCACCCCGAAGCAATACCCTAACTGACGGGCCACAGACAGCGCGCGACCTTTCCTTCCTCTTTGTAGTCTTATCCACACTCTTATTTACACACACACACATGCCGGGAGACGCACATACACCACACTACCACACATGCCGAGAGACCAGTCGGGAGCTTAAGAGTTTGGCCAATCTGGGGCGGTGCCCCGTTGGTGTGAGATACCTAGTTTGGAAACACCGTGCTAGCCGACGGTAGATCTCGCCATCCAGCGGGGAAGACCACCGCCACATCGCGAGCACAAACATGCACTATACTTAAGGGACTACTGACATTATTAGTTGACGCGCCCAGAATCACTAATCAATCAATCAATTCCCTCGGCTGTCAAAGGTGACCCTCTCCGTCATCTCAAGTAGTTCAAAATTGTCGAAGCAGATCTAAGTTATGCAGACCTCGTCGAAAGATAACCGGTTTGTTAATTTCGTTATTATTTTTAATTACATCGGTTATCTCAAATATTTCATCAATGGTAATAGAATACAAAATGGGTTATTTCATGTCAGATCGGGCAGACTTTTCCCGGCTATTTCTAAATTTATTAAAACTATTGAAAACTTCAATTCAGTAAAAGAATAAGCAAAACATATTTAAAGAGTTATTTAACGTGAAAGTAAAACTTGAAAATCAATTATAAGCTTTCTGGGAATTGAATTTTTAGTATTTTACTGATTTTTAACTTACGTACTGAATGTTCCATAAAGACATTACGATATGTTGTTACTTTAATTCAAAACGAACCCCACTGCACGTAACAACTGCTTCGTCATAAAATACGCATAAAACACCTTTTATTGTTTTCAACAAGATAACTACATAAACAGACAAATATCCAGTCACTGCAATGGACCAGTTTTATTGCCGTGTGATAACATTGGCATGTTTTATCTATTTAGATCTTTTCAGTTCTTTGTTACGAAACTGTAGAATGGGAAACGTTCTAAAACAGTGCGGTTTACTATAATGATGAAATGCGGAACAAGAAACTCGCTCCAAACCCGTACGTGCTCATTAAGCTATTTGGTTGATTAATACAGTTCTCTGATTATGAATGCGCTATGATTTTCTATCAATTATGAATACGGCATAATTATCTTATCTCAATAATTCGAGATTAAGTTTTTGGTTGCAAAATCCTTTTTGGGGACGCCTGGGATACAAAATGCGCGTTTTGACATGATGTCTGAGTGCATGTAAGAATGACGATATGTGTAACAGCATCATTCGGGCAAATTATAAGTTTTTAAGCTCACGATTCTCACGTCAAAAGTAATAACACTCCCGCACTAAATATACTCAAGATCGACGTTGGTTGCGAAGAGATAGGCGCAGTATTCTACCAAAAAGCAGTGGCTAAAATTGTAAAAATTGCTATTTAGTTGAGTCCGAGGTGAAGGGACTGCATGGTTTGCATGTCCACACTCTCCACCTCACACACACAAAGTGCAAATAACCGTCATATTCTTCTGTTTCTCAATAACAATTGCAATGACCCATTTATTAAACAGACTATGTATAGGCAATGATGAAAACGTGCAGAATTCAGAGGTCTGAGATGAGGTTTTTGAGACAAGACGAAGGCTGCACTGTATTAGTCACAAAGGGAGATCATCAGAGAACAGCTACTCCCATTAATGTATAAACTACAAGAATGCCGGCTTCGATGTTCCCAAAAGCTAAATAGAAGGAGTAGTGACCGCATCCCAACCCAAATACACCACCACCGACCTCTTGGTGAAAGATATGTCGGCTTCGCAAGATTAAGATGACATGTTGAAGATTGAACAGAGGACTCTCCTAAGCCCTGAGGAGATGATGATAATGATTAAAACGTTTTAAAAACTATACCAGGCTCAAAAATTGCACAAAACAGTCTCTGTAAATTGGTCTACATGAAGGTTCTTCAGAATCAATAAATTGCACACGTTTAGGAAACTTATTCTTCAATTTTGGCTCACTCACGTAGCGGCGTTAGTGGGATCTCTCGTCTAGGCACTCAGCTGTTCGCCTCCCTTCCATTAGAAGCCCATTTTATTGATTTTAATTTATTAATCCTTGTTCGGCCTGTTAGACCTTTCAATGTTTTGAAACATACATAATAATACAAATTGGTAACATAAAGTATTTTTCATTTATTTACAGTCAATATTAATTAACTTCAGAGAAGTGTCCAGGAACGGTCCTCTAGCTACTCGAATTTATTTCTAAGTTGTTGTCATTAACTGGTTTCTTTTCCGATATTTTACAGAGCTCTAAATATTTTTTTGGAAAGCTGACTTTCAACTTTTCGATACGGGTATGAAGTTGAACCTAATTTAAATTTTTGGGTTGCAGGGCAGAGAATCAAGTTTGTATGGAATCGAGTGGAGAGTCTGTCTATCCATTCTTTTATTGAGCAGAAATTCCTTTTTGAATTTTCTCGTTGCGGATTTACCAAGGTGTATTTACTCCAACGCAGATACTTGTTTTGAGTTATTTGTAGTTTACTTAAATTGCTGTTTGCCGCCCCTCCCCAAGTTTTACAGGCGAAGCCAAGATTCACTAGAGTGCAACGGCGGTTGGCTCGGCAGTTAGAACTCGTTATAGGGCAGCTTGGATCAAACTCAGGAGAGGGCAAATCGACTTTGTATGTAGTAGAAGCGATATTTTTCTCATCTCCTCACTGTCGTTCAAGTACTGTAGCTTGCATGTTGAGTTTATCTTCAATCTAAATATACTAATATTACTTAAATATTCCGAAGATGCTGAATCCATCATTACAACTGTGTCGGGTTGGTGGATGGGTGTAAGACGCCACTACGTGCTTGCACCATCATGCTTCACTTCCCTATTGTATTTATTGGCATAATGTGAAATCTGAAATGATTAGTACCTAATTTTTACATCTCCTTTGAATGATGAAATGCAGCATTTCAGAAGATTAAGACGAGGAAAGCATCTCTATGCAATTTTTGGGTTACCTTTTAATACATTTTCAGGTAGTTGGAAATTATAATCTGAAAAAAAGTTTCATAATCAATTTTACGAGAGTTACCTTTTTAACTCTTGACGTTCATTTATTCAAATATATTTATGTAAGATAAATAATGTCACTATATTGTTTTATATATTTCACACCAAAAGTGAAATGTTGACTATTTTAAAAAAAGAAGGCTGTTACTCAATAAAACAGATGTTTCCTACGTCCATCTACGTAATAGACTGGTCAGCCATTAATTAAAAGTACTGTTTGCTAACCAGCCTCTAAAGCACACAATCATTTTACAAAATACCTTGGAGTGACTTTAGGTCCCAATCTCTGTTACTCACAAATTCTAACCAGAATCGCAGGAAAACTCAGAACACAAAATAATACCAATCAAAAGCTTTTTGGTTTAACTTAGGGGGGTATAACTTCAATTCTGCGAACCAATGCTTTAGACATTACCTACTTATGAGGTGAGTATTGGCTGAACCGCTTGTTAAACCCCGATTGGCTGAACATCAAAATAATTTACGTTTAGCTCAACCAATGAGTTTCATCACAAAAACAATGAAGTCAACTCCAACTCAGTAACTGTCTATTCTCTCGGGAATAGTCCCACCACATCGTCGAAGGACTGATGGTCTCTGAGAGAGTACAGCAAAACTACAAGGAAAAAACGATTGCCGATTCATCAAGCGCCTCCGTTGCTTCTAATAAAGTCTCAAATCTCGAAGATCATTAGTGAGAGACGCCAAGGCGCCAAAATGAACCACTTTGATTCCTTGGCACAATGACGCACCCAATGGAATGAATTTACTGAGTCCTACCTGCATCGCGCATTCGTAGGAGCAACCCTACCCTCGGAACAGAGCTACCGTGAAGAGAATGAGTAAACTGAGGAGGGTCCACACAAGCCTCGGAAGATGCGCTGAGTCTTTACACAACTGGAGCTTGGGGTAGTCACCGTCATGTGACTGCGGCGCAACTCGACAAACGTAAATTACATTGTAAGAAATTGTGAGCTTCGGGCCTTCCCCAGGAGCGTAAAATTAGTGTTCCACTGCTACTCCGTTGACATTGAATAAGATTCAACATTTACACTTTAACTTATGATCGCTTTCTATTTCATATTGATTGTTATCATATTATAAACATTTGTATTTGTTCTATACAATTTTGTCATCGCCTTTAGCTCACACATTTTTCGATTTTTTTATATTTAATATCTGTGTATTTTCGTATAATTGTCTCGTGCGTATTTGTTTTGGTGTATATAGTGTTATGTTTAATTTTTCACTGAATGCCCTGTCGGCTAACTTTTTACTGACCACATGAATTAATGAAATTTTACAAAAAGTGTAAAGATACAAATGTATTGTCATTAATGTCCGCAAAAAATCTTATAGAACCTTGAAATTTGTCAATTACGAACAACTGCCATTGAAACGAGGAGCATACATTCTTTCAGACGTGATCAAACGGGGCTAGTTAATTTTCCATTTTTTAAGACTGGCATAAAATCCTCTCAAGTAATTTGAGGAGTATCCTATCTACAAAATGGATGGAGAATTATATGTATTTTTTTTTGCAAAGCATCTTTCATCTCAAATTGCATTTTGGATACGCATTTCATAGGACCTTCGCGCCGCTATCTTTTTAAGAAAACCGGATTACGGCGTCGGTGTCATCCCCCCATAAAACCCTTTTATTGCAAAACAAAGTTGTATTTTCTCGCGGTGATGAAATGTTGCGATGGCGAAGTGCGAAGCGGCGAGCGTCTACGCGAGGCGGGGAGGGACGAGCGCCTGCAGCAGCACGGGCTCCGTGAACTGCTGACCTTTGACCCCGAGCGACCCCTGCACCTCCCTCCCGACTTCTGTTCCTCCCTTCCCCTCCCGCTCTGCCACCCTTCTCGGGCCGCTGATTCCCCCTCACGCCTGTTGCCCTCGCAGCGACGCCCCGCCCCGCCTCGCACCTCCATGCTCCCCACCTCTACCCCTCCCCACCCAGCCCACACCGTCCCGCCCTTCCCCTCCCCTACCCATAGTCGGCATTGTCCCGTATCGCCCCGCTCGTCCCCCTCCTGCTCCGCCCCTCCCCCCGCAGCGCACCGCCCCTCCCCTCCCCATCCCCTCCCCCTCCCCTCCCCTCCCCCTCCCCCTCCCCTCCCCTCCCCCTCCCCACCCCCGCCCCACCCAGCTCGCACCGTCCCGTCCCTCCTCGCCCCGCCCCTCTGCCAATCACCGAAGTAGGGTAGGTAATACCCGCAAAATTTCTTGAGCCCTCATTTCGCTAGATGCAAGAAGAGAGGTTTGGTTATTTTCATGCCAGGACTATCATATCAAATCGATGGTTCGTTTTTTGATACAAAATTCTGTAAAATCTAAGACGGAACCTAACGGTTCCTTAAAGAGTTTCCGTCTTGACAGGTTTCTATCTTGTGGTGAGTTGTCAAAAATTACTATATGACTTAAGTGCAATTTTTTGACACTTTTATATTTGATATTTTTATATTTTTATATTGACACAGTAATGTCAATGAAACAAAATTATGAAAATAAAGCATAATTATCACCAGGGGCGGATTTTAATGAAATTACGTTCTTTTCTTTTTACTTTAGAAAAATTCCCTATAGTATAGATAATATTTTTATATTATGACGTAAGAAAATACCCCATTTTTATATGACATTTTTTGCTTCTTTCGTTGTTTTGACTAATAGGTCTTTTTTAACTTTTCTCGTAATTTTTAAAACACTTTTCGCTGATTTCATCGCTTTTAATATCATGTTAATTGTACTTGCTTGACACAATATTTACATGTTCACCACAGAATTTCTGAGTAGCCGATTTCTTCACTCATGTTTTGTAATGTCAGCCGTTGTGATTAATATGTAATCTAAGGTTCGCCTATCAGCTCCATTATCGTCACTGCCGATTTCGGGATAAATAAAGACACATATTTCCTATTAAAGAACAGTGCAAACCAAAAGTAGTAAGCTGAGTTCACTTGAACGAAAGGAAGAAGCCTCCATACATCAGTAACACATCCAACAGTCATTCCCCAGGTTTTACCCTTGCTTCTTTGTGAATAATAGGACCGGTTTTGAGCATTCTCTTTCCACTTGCAGAAACAAATCACTCATACAGCGCATTATGTATCGTCTCGTTCCCTGTGACTTTCCCAGTGCGCTACCCTTCTCCCGACGTTCATTTTAACGATTCGTCTAGAATTGTGTCCATATTTCGTAAAATGCCGTAAACTTGAGTTTTACCGACTTTGAATTTTTCAACTAGATCTTTTGCAGAACTTTCTTTTTTCTCATCTTCTTCAATCACTTTCATTTTCATCTGCAGCGGAAGGGTTTTGCACATTCTGTCACACTAACACACAGCTTTCCTACATTATACTGCTCGCGTTCGGAAAATTGTGAGGTCTACATTTCTGGAATCTACTCTAGGATGACAAGACAGCCTTCCCGGAATTACATTTGTCAACTCAAGGAAGCAGGTGACGCTTTTGAGAATTGAATGGAGTGTGGACAACCAACATTAAGGATTAGCGTATACCTAGTGAAAAGAATAAACAAAAGGACAGTTATAAAGTCGCTATAGTTGGGACATGGAAATTCACACCAAAGCGTAGGAAAGTCGCAGCAAAACAGTCGAAATTCCAAAGATATTGCCGGAATTTTAAACATAAATTTCCGGCTTAGCCAGGTAATAATCACTTTACGTTGTCTAAAAGCTGTTCCGTTTCCCCCTTAGATAGGTTTCCGGCTTGTAGAGGTAATTTTCACGTATAAAACCGTAACGTTTTCACGTATAACGTTGCGTTCTTAGATATTTTGTCCGGGTGGCAGGTTTTCGTCTTACAGAAGTTCCGTCTTAGGTTTAACTGTGGTTTCTGTTACATTGGAACGAAAATTTTTGGTCATCAAATTTCTTCAACAACTCATTGCTATCATTTCTATTTAATATATATCTCGACACTTTTGATGCTACAGTGTTGTTTTCAGTGATTCCGGTATCGATATCAATATTACTGAATTGCTAATATTTTGAATTTTTATGCAAATATTGCAATTTCAGTATGGCAGGAAATATAGCCTGAAGAATACTCAGCCAGTTTTTGCAAACCAATTGGTTTTTATTAATTAGTGGACCAAAGTTACCAGCTGCAGTCTTCTTCTCCTCTAATAGCTCATTTTCTTAAACAACATGTGATTCTTTTGAAAATAATGTATATTTTCATTAGACAAGGTCAATTAAAATGCATTACAATAAATTAGCCGTTTTTTAGGCGTGACCAAATAACATGTGTGCTCCCTTACGAACAGAAACAAAATGTGACAAATCAACAACTTTTTAACAATACAAAGCTACAATTGTCACTTTGTCACTGCTACGAAGGAAAGGAAGCGACACAAATACCAGTATACAAATTTTAATAAAATAATTGAAACCTACACAGCACCTCATTAAAATTAATCTCCTTTAATTCATGATTGGTTTCCAACATACCTTAGCACATTTTAAATTGTTTTTGTTGAATGGTGTCAGGTCACAGTCGTTTCTTCTCTCTCTCTCTCTCTCTCTTTACTCTTCAAACGGCGCATCAATTGTTTTGTCGTACAGAAAGTGTAGAATGTTTTCCTTGCACTGAAATTAATAAAACGAAATGTTTCAGGGCAATGCGACTAATGAAATTATGTAATTTATTTTAAATAGATTAAAGTATTGGTAAATGGAAATGGTAAATAGTTATTGCCTATAAAACAATTATCATTTTTACTTATTCGAAAGAAATAGAAGTAATTTTCGCCTAATTTTGAGTAGATCGTGTTCGTTCTTCAACAAATGTGTTAGTGGAATAAAAAAGGTGCATTAATAATATTTGGTTACTGTTAATAATAATATGAGAAAGTAGATGCTGTTGTAAAACCAGTTGTAGTCTTTTTGAAATCTTGCGTGGATATCAGTCGAAGTGGAAAGTGTCAGATATTGAGATTCCGATACATTGTTATGTTGTTACTTGAATTTGCGGGCATTGATATCAATTGTATTGTTTTGATTGATTGAAAGTGATTCCGGACACATCAACTAATGAGGTGATTAGTCCAGTAAATGTAATGCATGTTTTTTCATCGGGAGGTGGCGGTGATCTTTCCTCGCTGGATGGCGAGATCCAGCGCCGACGTACGGTCGGCTACCGGGGTTTCCCCAACCAGATATGTCCCACCAGTGGGACACCGCCCCACACCCCCGTCCAAGTTCTAAGTCCCTGACGGTCTCGCCGGCATGTGTGGTAGTGTAGTGCATGTTGGTGTGTGTGTGTGTGTGTGTAAGGGGTGAGGATACGACAAGGAAGAGGAAGGAAAGATCGCGCGCGGTCTTTGCCCCGTTTATTAGGGTACTGCTCGGGCATTCCATTCGCCTGGTGTTGTTCAGAGAAACGACGGAAAACTACCGATTAGAGCAGCCGGCCGCTAGAATTCTTCTCCAGACGGCGGCTGAATTGGACCTAGCTGACAAGCTAGTGTCAAAAATCCTTCCGCCGTCCAATCTCAAACCTAGGACCTTCCGGTCAGAGGTACAATGACATCAGTTGATGCACTGAGCCATTTCTCCCGGTAATTGTATTGTTTTAAGCATCGCAACATCCACAGAGGAGGGACGGCTCTCGCGATAGTTCTCTTTAAAGAGAAAAATAACGCCAGTTCTCCGGTGGACCCATGCCGCCGCGTTTTATTTTCCCAGTCCCCGAAGGTTTGTGTTACAAAATATTTCTTTTGGCATAGCTGTTGAGAGCGTAAGCATGATATGCGTTTACGCTTTGTTTACATGGAACGAATGGTGTCCATTTCTCTGAAAATATTATTGTATGCTCTCTTGTTTCAGCTGCACGAATGTCTTTATATCCCTCGGCAACGAAACGGCACGAGGAGTGTTTATTAATTTTTTAATTATTTGTATTATTAAGAACTGAAAATATGAATGAATTCGGTTTCATTCATATTTCAAAATACTTTTCTTAAAATTACTGTTTTCCCACGGCATATTTGCAACAATGAATATTACAATATTTAACAATATACATTTATAAGATCTATTGTATTACAATTTTATCATTATTATTATTATTATTATTATTATTATCATAATTACTTGCAGCAGTAGCTTAATAAAAGTTGAAGTAACTTGCTGAATGACATCTGATTCTGCTTTGTGCAGTGTCAACGTCTACTAAGCTGCTACTGCTAGTAATAATGATGATAATAAAATTACTACAATGTATGTAATTTGAAGTGCCTGGAGGAAAAGTGCGTCCGGCCGGCTGCTCTGATCGGTAGTTTTCCATGGTTTGGTCAATCAACAGCAGACCAAAGCCGGATCAGTACCCTAACAAACGGGCACGGACCGTACGCATCGTTCCTTTCTCTGCCTTGTTCAATTTTTGCCCCATACTTACATACACTTCCACTAACATGCACTACATTACCACACACGCCGGGAGATCGTTCGGGAACTTAGAGCTTGTGCCGGCGGGGGCGATGCCCCGCTGGTGGGAGATAACAGGTTGGGGAAAACCCCATTAGGCGACGGTAGGTCGCGCCAGATCTCACCATCCTGCGGGGGAAGACCACCGCCACCTCCCGAACAAAACATGCACTACACTTACGCGACTAATGATTCTAGTAGTTGACGGGCCCAGAATCACTAACAATCCATTAGTCAAATGTAAGGAATTATTACAGTATTTAAAAATCATGTTAGTGTTATATGCCTTAAGGTGAAAAGATCTAAAAGTTTTGCAGATCTGGCGCGGTCTGATATGCCACATACCCGCAGAACACCGACGCATAGCGGGTTGCGTAATATCAGGGGCAAATGACACATTGCTGTCAGGAATTTCTCACCACGTGTACTTTTGCAAAATGACATCGTCTTCGATCCCCCTAAACGCCTTAGATGTCTGGAACATTTATTATGAGACATCTGCATTTTTGAATGTCTTGTAAAAAAGATACTCGTACAATTCATGGTGTATATTTTCTTTGATTAGGAATTCCCCGAAATACCTTGGTTTAAACACTTCCTTTTGTCTTACCGGGCATAATCTCTGGGAGTTATCATGACAGCTTAATGCGATTTTAATCGGATGAGTTTTGCTCCTATGCAGCGACTCGAGCCCAGGGTTCGAATCCTGACGGTGACGGATTTTCGACATTTTATAGCTAGGTCGAACTCATCGACTATCTGAAGGAGGATTGTAGCGATCGGCTACTCTGATCTGTAGTTTCCTGTGATTCCGATAAATACCCGGTGAAAAAACCAGTACCCTAAAAATCGGAGCAAGGTCCGCGGACGATATTTCCTTTCTTTTCTTTACCTTCCCTTCTCTACTTACATTCACACTCGCTAAGGTAAAGGAAGGCAAATATTCCGCAAACCGAGTGAAGGTCCAACCGCTCAGCCCCCTTCCAGACATAAGAAATTTAAAACATTCAACCGCATTCAAAGAATAATTTATTGCCACGGTTCGAGTAACTCCGTATAAGAGTAAAGTAAGAACGTTAAAATAACAATATCTAGAGTTATATAAGAACCTTATCTATCCAAAAACCTAATCTAATAAAACAGTGCATCATATATAATTATAATCACTGATCATTTTTGTAAAGGAACGTGTCAGACGATTGCTGGATATTGAGTTCATATACTCACTAAACTTTAACCCCTTTTTACACGTTCATTTCTTCTGAGCTGTTGATGGATAAGAAAAAAGTGTTCATTTCTACGCGTTACTGTTTTGGCATCGAAACTAGATAAGCTAGAGAGAGCGCTTTGTACAGTTTTATTTTGTCTTCTGCAAATAAACGTGATGAAAATGTTTCCTGTGAATAACGCGAAAAGTTCTGTAGATCAAACAGTTGAATATAGTATGTATGGTGACAAGTTAGATTATTTTAGGCCAGCACGAAACAATGTCAGAACACAACACACGTTTAATTTCTCACCAGACTAATCACTTCACATTACAATTCAACCCATTAGAACCCTCTCCAAACAAAACGTGCACGAAAGGAACAAATCTCACCATACGTATTGTAAACGAGAAAAAATTCCGGAAAGTCACGCCAGGAACAAGGTAGACAGCATAAAATCGGCGTAGAAAGAACAATTCTTATATTTGCATATTGTTTCATTGAATGAAATGTTCTATTCCTAATCTATACTAATATATAAAGACAGAACTGCACTGACTTACAGCGCGATAATCTCTGAATCTACTGAACCAATACTGACGAAACTTTTGTAGTAGCTTCCTTTAAAGGTCTGGAGTAACATAGGCTATGATTTACAATCGCAAACCTTACTATATTCACAAAATAATTACTGTTCCGGACATTTTTCACCTCACTTTACATCACAGATTCAATAGCGGATTAATGTCAATAGTTTAAATGCGCGCCACCAGAGGATGAGGTGTGAGATCTTCTACTGTTTTCATCAATGTCCAGAATAAAGGCCGTCTAGAATAGTATATTATCTATTCTAGAGACGGTCTTGACAGAATTATTACGAAATTCATTGGGGTTTGAACATGTGCTATGTAAAGTCGGTGTGTGTTCGTTGGTGATTTGTTTGTTTTCAACGTTGCTGGAACATTTGACGTTCTTTACTACTTTCAGGAATTTCGTTCAATGTACAAACATTGTCCTTAGTCCGTTTGGTACACAAATTGTGGCAAGAAAACATGTGAGTTTTAAAATATTTAGAAAGTTAAAAGTACAAAAATATATAGTACAAAATACAGTAAAGTACAGTGTACAATATGTAGATATCGTATACAGGTATCGTATATTTTCTAAACAAACTCTTCTTTTACAGAATTTGTGAAAATTGAATTGTTTGGAACAATGCCAAAACGAAAGTTACAGTTGTCAAAACAGAATACAAGTGCTAAGAGATGGGCAGCCTATTAAAATTCGGAATGGGTACTCAGAGGCAAGAGTGACTTGCAAAAGAACACGCACCATTGAAAACAATACAGTAGAAAGCAAGTGTGAATAATTCTCTAGGAAGCAGGGCAGCTTTTCGTTATGACTCTCGATAACACTATTTACACATATCTCATGTTCAAATTGGTAAAATGGAAAATATTTATATGTTTTGGTCAACTCTGTTGAACATTTGGGTTGAACCAGGGTTTAGGGTGGCGCGGTTCCTTTGGTTCCTTTAGTGAATCACTTACTCTCGTGAATCGTCCGCCACGGTTCACTTACGGTTCACTTCAGAAGTGGCGATAAATTAAAGCGAATTATCTTCGGGTTGATTAGCTTTGATGGGTCAAAGCATAAATATACAAGAAATGAGCAATTTCATATTTTACGAAAAAATTTCTTCTTCATCACGACACTTTTAAAACAACTTCACTTCACATTGAAAATTACACTTCACTACACTTGTTTTTGTTGAATTAAACTTGTTTCTAAGCTGATTTCATTGCTGTTTGAACTCAAATATTAGTACAGACATGTTTTTAGATTTTAAAAAGCCTTCTAGTAATGTCACTTTCAGTTGTTCCCATAACAACAAATTTATTTACTGGCACTATTTAATGCGATTAGTGCGATTAGAAAAGTGGTATTTCGTGTTTTTTCGTATTTCAAGACATCTTTTAATAGATTTTGTGTGTCTACCGTGATGGAAGATGTAAATGCAGGATTTATTTATGATTAACATATTATGTAGTATTTGCTTTAAAAAGTAGACGATTTGGTTTTTAGTATTAAAATGGAGGATTTGAGAGGTGCAAGTCTCCCAATAAAAAACGTGTAAGTAGTATGTGTTTGTGAAATAGAGTTGATTTTAAATATTTGTATTTATTTTATTAGCTTAACAAGTTATTTTTTATAACTAATTTTTTCAGTTCGTAAAAAGTAGGTATTTTGTTTTTCAGAAACAAGCTTGACGTTTTTTTCGTGTTATGAGGGTGTAATTCGTGCCGAGATACTACACTAATTTTCAGTATTACTATAGTAGTGGTAATACTATTAAAATTGTATAATTTCAACGACTGCGTGAGTGGATTTTTTCTTTTAAAATTCCGTTTTCTTTAACATATTAAGTAGAATTTATGTAGTTTAACATATTAAGTAGAATATTTGTATTTATTTTATTAGCTTAACAAGTTATTTTTTATAACTAATTTTTTCAGTTCGTAAAAACTAGATATTTTGTTTTTCAGAAACAAGCTTGACGTTTTTTTCGTGTTATGAGGGTGTAATTCGTGCCGAGATACTACACTAATTTTCAGTATTACTATGGTAGTGGTAATACTATTAAAATTGTATAATTTCAACGACTGCGTGAGTGGATTTTTTCTTTTAAAATTCCGTTTTCTTTAACATATTAAGTAGAATTGGTTTAAAAAACAAACGAGTTGGTTTATTCGTATTAAAATGGGGGGTTTGGGGGTAGCCCCCCAATAACAAAAGTTTAAGTAGTATGAGTTTGTGAAATAGAATTTATTTTAAATGTGAATTTATTTTTACAGCAATTGTGATGTTAAAAAATCTTTTTCAACGTTAATTTTTTTGTTTAAATTTATGAGTTCCTGTTTATATTAATTTTTTTCATCGTTCAATTGCATTCAAAAGTGAGTTATTAGTATTTACTTCCTATTGGTTTTTATAAATTTTAGTTTGTATTCTTTTTAAAAGTATGTTTTTCTGTTATAGAAATTACGCTGTTTCAACAAATTTTTCTTCGCTTTTATTCAATTTCCTTCGTTATTTATCTATCATTCTATTTAATAATGAGTTATTAATATTATTTGATATTGGTTTTATTTTATATTGTATTATTTTTAAAAATACTTTTTTTTGTTTCAGGTTCTTAAAATTCTACGTTTATATTATTATTATTATTATTATTATTATTATTATTGTTGTTGTTTTTATATTTTTGTTTCATAACTTAAAATAAATGTATAAAAATTCCAACAAACACGTGAGTTATACTTTTCCCATTTATATTCTGTGGCTTATAGAGCAATGTAATAAGTAGCATTTGCTTAACTAAATAGCCGAGTGGCATAAGTAACACAAAATGAGTGGCTTAAGTAGTAAAGAATGTTCAAGTAGCGCGCTTCTTAAATAGAATGTGTTTTCAAAGACATTTATTACGTTACCATGTTCAACGCGAATAGTAAACAAGAATTCGGTTCACTGAGTCGATTCCTCCGTAGTGAACCGGATCAGTGAACCAAAGGAACCGCGCCACCCTAAACCCTCGTCTTACCGAACATTTTTCTTCAATATGGGCAGTGGTATGTAATTAAGTAATAGTCCTTTACATATTAAGACTAATCTTGCTTTTGTTTCGCATGTCAGTTGCTCCCAGTGAATTAATTCATCTATATTTTCTATAAACTGGCAAAAATTAATTTATCAAAAATATTTCTGTCTAATCTAATAACAAAATTCTGAGACTCCTTGGTTTCTATAATTCACATTTCAAAATCCATAGTATCTCGCTCTTCAAATCAAATAACAAAGCTAATAGTGTTTTGTTATGTGGTTCAGTACATTGTCAATTTATTATGTATACATAATGTACAGGTTCGTGGATCAGTATTGCTGTTATGTTGCGATGATATGATGAATTGATTTACCTAAACAAGTTTTATATTACATGTTACTAACACATAGATCTTTAAACATACATATTTCTGTCATCTTCAAAATAATTTTAGAAACCGGCAATTACCTTTCAACATAGATATTTTCATTTACTTTTATTATTACGATTAAACAAATACGTTACGACATCTATATCTATTTGTCCGGATCTCTCTACTAGCGTACCCATGCCAGAACTCTCAGATGATTCGTATACTCTGCTTAAAACTGTAAGACCCTTCAAGGTCACGAGTTGACAGCAGATAAATTTTTAATCTTTCTTTATAAATACTATAGAAGCAAAAAATATAAAATTGAATTAGTTTTACAATTTGGCAATTTGTTGAAAGTTTTGGTATAATATATAAAATTCCCGTCCTTTGGCTCGACAGCCTGCTACGGGCCTTAGCTGACCGGCTGTGACACAGCCTCTCCGAAATCCCTTTATCGTATACACCGCTCTTCTTAAGCTTAGGATGGGCTTTCTCATCGTCACACAGCAATAGATACTGAGACATTTGTAAGGAAAGCGCACAGTTCTAATTTACCCGGCCGGGAATCGAGCTCGGGGTTGTTTCATGGAAAGCGAGCACGCTAACCAATAAGCCACCGAGGGCGGGATATAAAACTCCACAAAAAGAATACATGTTAGTCTACAATTTGTGCAAGTATTTTACGAGTGTTTTGTATTAACAGCTTAGATTTGTTTATTGTTTTTATTTATAAAGTAAAAAATGTTTGGGAGCTGAAACTCCCAATTAGAAAAATGTAAACTTTCTTTAGTAAGAAAGTGAACGAGGCACACCGGAAATTTCCAAATAGGGGGAAAGACATGACAGGGCTAGCTTGGCGGGGCAGAAAAGTAGACCCCACTGCACGGCATGAATAACTGGAATACCTCTTCCTGCGTAAAAATTTACTGTAATAAATGCCTGGGCAACGCCGGGTATATCAGCTAGTTATTTTATAAAATGTGATGGTTACTTTTTCATTCGTCAAATTTACTTTTGCATAACTAAAAGTTGAGGAATTTTTTGTATGGGTATTTATCAAGTCAGAAAAACATTAAACACGAAAGCCATTCGATCAGCCTTTAAGTCTCGTTGCGGGCACGATCTCTTTCGTCATTGAATTAGACATCACTACCTCACGTGTTACTAACTCTTTCATCAGTCTTCCTCACGTCCATAACCTTCGGTCTTCTCACCCCTCTTTCTTACTATCCACGTCCTTTACACGCGGTCTGTGACGCCTTTCATCTTGCTGGCAGCCATTTTTCTCGACTGTCGAACTTTTTTTGGGCGTCGCGTGTGGATGATGGAGGCTTTCTTTCTTCGTAGAGCTCACGACTTTCCTCTGCACTGAAAATTTCACGCTGCCTAGAATGCACTTGAGGTCGTGTGAAACAGAATTGCAAAGGAGAAATACATTAACCTAAAAAAATAATGCATAATCTATATTATAGCGCGTTCCTAGTTAAACTAAATAATATATTTTTTATGCTTTGTTTTCTTTCTATTCCTATTATATTATTCTAATTTGCTATATTATTAATACATTAAAGAAAATATTGTAATTTTACTGACTATGGAAACTTTGAGATCATTTAATCCGATATATTCTCGCTTCAAAATTGAGAGGAGTATACGGATAATTATTAGTAAGTTGAAATTTTTAAGTACAATGAAATGGTCGTGTGTATGAACGTAGTTAATTAATCTGTAACTTTCAGGCATGATTAAAATCTACTTAAAACATAATTGTGACTTTTTAAATTCATGTAGCTATTTCGTTAATCGCAGAACCGACAAAAAGTTCATTGGTTAAAAAGAAACGACACCGAAGAAATACACTCTCACAAGAGAGTATAAAAACATAATGAACTATCACGCTTTAATCTCACGCCATCACTCTTTCTCTATGGTCTTGAGCTTCGGGGATTCCCGCCGTCCGGACTATAAATCCACTGACTTTACAACGCGAAGAAGAAAAGTAATGGGTGCGCGTCAAACATAAAACGCAATGAAGTGTCGCGGACTCGACTTCTGTTTCATCACCGTTGTGCATTTTCATCACGCGACTTTTGACGGCCGCCTCCGACTTTCCTGCTTCCCCTTCCCCCTACCCCCGCCCTGCCCGGGAAGCGTGGGACGCGACGCCGACGGTGGCGATGAAAACCTCCGCGCGCGCTTTGATCCGCGAAGAGCCCTCGTCAAGGGCAGGGTGCCCCGCGCCTCCCGCCCCTCGACCGGCGCCCTTCTCTGGCGAAGAAGGTTCAGCCACGAAGCCAGAAGTGGCATTGGGGCGGGAGGGTTCCGCTCGAGGAGGAGAAGGGAGAAGGGATGGCAAAAAAATCATCGATTTTTTAAAACATACATTTTTTCGGGCAGGAACATCGTTATTGTAACATCGATGTTTTGCTTTTGATACTCTCTTCAGATCGATGAATTTGTGCAGAAACCGATTATTTAAAAAAAGTATGGTATAAATATAATCTCCAATATCAATTTTTTTGAGGATTGTTTGCAATCAACAATTTTTCGCTTTGATCCGCGAAGATCCTTCGTCAAGGGCAGGGTGTCCCGTACCTCCCGCCCCTCGTCCGACGCTCTTCTCTGGCGAAGAGGTTTCCGCTCGAAGAGGTGGAGGGAGGAGGGATGGCAAAAATATTACAGATGTTTGTAAAAAATTGATAGTTTCGAGCAGAATCATCGATATTCTAACATGGCAGAAACTCCCCACAGCATTTAAGTCAGAAAAATATGCATCGAACGTATAATGACTGTAATTTAAATGAATACAAAACATTCTATACCAAAGAATACACGTTGTGATGACAACTAGTCAACAAGCGTAGTATTGCGTAGTGTTCAAAATAAACATTGTTTATCCAAACTTCTTGCCGTGGCAATCAATTTACTCGCAATACCCTTGCCACTTCTTAAGCGCGCGAAGACACAAATATGATGAACTTTGTTGTTGATATTTACAAATAATTGTGAAAATGTTATAACACAATGTCCTTGGAGAACATTTTAATTAACTTTTAAATTGTAAATTAAATAAAATTTTTTCGATGAATGGTTTATTTTTCTTTTCCGTACAATTTAATTTTATGTTTGATTGAATAACACATACAATTTGCTGTAATTTTATTTTTTATTGTTCGGGACCGAAATATCTTAATAGAAATTTAGCTTTCAGAATATTTTAGAGAATTTACCTATTTTACAATATTCATATTTCTAGGGAGAAATTACAGCCGTTTTGTGGAAATGGGGTTGGAAAGTTTTAACATTTTATTTGTTGATATACCAGTAAAAACTGAAATACCCGTTTTAAATTCGAAGGACCGTGACATCATCTAGATTGATTGGGGAATATCATTTTTGGTGAAAGTACTACTTACTATTTAGCTGAGAGCATTGTTGAAGAACGAACGGATAGATAGAAAGAGAAACAAGCCTTTTGCCGTAACCAAATCACGGACTCACAAAATGTGTGTTCCATCTACTCCACTGTGTTTGAGAAAGTAATTTACTAGTTACAAGAATTACGCATTTTTCAAAAACGCCATTCATTGCTTCAGGCTACACAATATGTTAGATGAAGTAAGTATTAATCACAGCAAAAAAATGTTTCCATTTTTTCGCTATCAGTGCCTCAATAAGAGTTTTTTATCGAAAATTTGCTGTTTTTCGGCGCACGGTAGCAATACGTTCTGTTCTTCAAAGTAAGGGTGAGAAAGCAAAGCGGATGATGCTGGTAAGGAAATTCTAGATATGGAAATTGCGAGAAAACGATATATTTAAGGACTAATTTAGAAATTAGACAAAGAAATGTACAATAATCTATGTATTTTAAAAAATAAGGTATTCTGCCATGGCTTCGTTTCGAGCTTCTACTGAACCGATTGTATTTATTTTTCCTTTGAATGAAAGCATGTGATCCTTAGATGTGTTATTAGATATTGTTTGTGTTGATTGACTAGCATTTTTTATGTAAATTAAATAAATACATAATTCTTTGATAGTACGCTTATCAGTAGTCAATTTTCTTCCAAAGGCTCTTTTAATAATAATCGATAGATATGAGTCATTCGATAAATGTAAGTCCTCGTCGCTTGATGCCACATATATTGTTTACAATTCGTGAAGGTTTTGTTTCAGGAGTAATAACAAATACTATAGAGACAATACAGGACACTTCGCGATATATCGAGAAACATCCATCTGGTGGCAGAACCTGGTAATAACTAATACACCCTAACCTCAATGCTCTGTTGGTGTTTGTTATCTGCTTGATTTCTTTTCATTTCATTGTCTTTCTGGTCGATTTATGGAAAACATATTTTACAATACTGTTCTTTAGATCATTCTACGTATGGCAGGAAACAATTCTGTAGTTTTTGGCTTTATTATAAAATACAGCAGAACTCGCGTTCGTTCTTCACATTTCCTCGTGATAAACACAGGTAAAAATTGAAAGAATCTTGAACATGAATGAAGCTAGTTTAATACAATTTGACTTCTCTTTGTAATAAAATGCATTAAAAACTATAACATTACTTAATCGGGAGACTACTTGCACATTGCCATTCCCAATGCTATGCGTAACGAACATTGCAGAAATGGATAACACTGAAGGTATTCCTACAAGTTTCGTACAGGAAAATGCTGAGTCCTATGTATGTGGCTGGTTGTGTAGTACCGTGCCATACGATGGTTGTAGAAATGCCTAACTGAATTTGGATGAAAAGTATAAATTAAGAAACTCGCATATTGTGATTAAACAGTACCCAAATGAATTCGCCATTAGTTTTCTAAGACTGAATATGTTTTCAATAAACACTTTTTAAATTGTTTACGTCAAAGTAAACTTGACGTACAAAAACAATTAATGCCAATCATTAATATTCACTTGCAGAATATTTTATGTAGGGGGTGTAATAATCTGTATGAAAGCAGAGGTATCAATGTATTGATACAGTGCTTTTTAAAGGAAGCAAATGTAAAAAAGCCAAATGTATCAGTGGAAGTGTTTAGGCAAGAAAAATCTTGCATTTGTAACAACTTTATTCGTGAAAATAATTTTCATTATATGTTCATTAAATGTTCAATGTTCTCATGTCCATTATAACACATTGTACATTATAATTTTCCATAATTTGAGTCCTTCAATATAATTAAATCACAGCGATAGTAGGTAAAAATAAGTCTTATTTCGTTAGGTAGATTAAAAAATATTTGTTTCTTCAGTAAGAATCATATTGACATTTCTATTTGGCGCTACATTACCAGGTTCTGACACTAGGATCGCTAGTGGGAACTTGTTTCCATCGGTTGCGTGGAAGAACGGGAAAGTGTCCTGTATTGTCTCTATAGTATTTGGTAATAATTACGTTTTGGTACTGATTTTGTTTGCATGCATTTGTTTTCGTGGTGTATTTTGTAGAGATCCTTCGGACAGTGGGTTTTCTTTGTTCGGTTTTACTTAAGTTGTGAAGTGCGGAGGTTATGTCGCGTGTCCACGGAGATGTCGTGACAGTTTTACTGTTGGGTCTTAAACCATGAAATGTAACTTTGTTCTGCTTTATACTTCCCATGTGAGAGAAATGCTGAAAACGAGAGTACTCTGTTTTGCTTAAAAGGAAAAATAAGTTTGTCTTCTAGCAATATGTCAGAAGAAATGGAACAGTTGTTTATAGATGAAAACACACCAAAAAAATTCAGAAATAATATCTGTCAGTGTAAGTATACTCTGCCTTCTGTGTCATTCGGTGCTGATATTGTATTGTCACCTGGCCATGGGATACATGTGTTCAATTGTTTGTTCGTTTCCAGACATAATTGTTTTTGTGCTGCGTAATAACTAATCATCTTGCACATAAAAGTGAATAAATATAGATATTCAAAAATATACATTATATAAGAGACGTTTGCTCCTTCTTCGTATTTAAGAATTTCCTTTGTAAACATTAATCTGGGCACAGTATTTTACATTTATCTTAGATCTCACCGTCAAATTTTGACGGATTCCCACTAGATCATATATTATTAATTAAGCATATTGGGCCAAAAGTGGAATAGGCATCAGAGAAAATTGGAGATCCAGATAAAACCTCTATCAAATCTCCTTCATCAACCCCAAATTCGGCATGAAATTTCCGTATTCGGATCTCAGGAACCAGAAGTGTGAGGCAAACGGTAGAAAAGCTGTCAGCGTGTCAGCTTTAGAGACATAGGATTGGGAATGGTTTCTTTTGCTAGATGATTTTGCTGCGGTGACCACCACAGTCGTAGCATTGGCAGCAGAGGTTTTAAAAACGGCGAACGCATTTGGTCAGACTCGTGGGAGCAACAGCTCCGAGAGCGTCGTGTGGGGTGACCAACGCCAAAGAAACCGTCGGAAGACAGCTGCTGCCGGGAAAGGGCGCGGCGGCGCTGCCGACGCCGCCCCGCTGGGCGGCTGATTAATGATGGCGCCGCCTCCGCTGCCCGCCAGGGGCTCTGGAGCACGCGCCCCCTGCCGGCGGGAGGCGGCTGCGTTGGCAGCTGGAGCACTGGGCTCTGTCACTCTCCTGAATGTGCAATAACCAGACATTTTGAACACTTTTTTTAAATTTATTTATTTAAGGTCGCTTTTAAACTACAAGGACATAAGCGACCACGAGTATCAATTTACAATTCATACAAGATACATTGAGAATTCACATAAGATACATACATTTATATAATTAGTCTATTATTTATACAACTTTTGAACGGTTGTACTGAATGAGATGTAGGTAAAAGGTGAAGCAGGGTCTTTATATTAATATCTTTTAAATAGTCCAACGCTACATCTTTGAGATTTTTAACAACTATAAGACTTAATTTCTGGGGAGGAAAAGGAATTTAAGTAGAGTCGTTTAAGTTTAAGTACTGTCGTATATGGGCTAGTTCAGAGCACTCCAGAATAATGTGGGGTGTAAATACTTGGGATCCACATTTAGGACAAGGTAATGGGTTAGTTTTTTTTATTAGATGAATGTGGGAGAGGCCGAAGTGGCCAATGAGTAATGGTAATTTGGACTTGGTACTGGTAATTTGGTATTTGTGGGAATTAGTGAGCTGGAGGTTAGGGAGAGCGGGTTCGATAACAGATTTTTTAGGTATACTTTCAAATAGGAGAGAACTCCCTTCACAGTCTTGTCAATTGGTGGTAATGAACTTGCTTCTTTAGCATCTTTATCTGCTTTTTCATTTCCTACTTTACCTCTATACACTTGAAACACTTAAGTTTAAGCACTTTAATCACACCAGGTAGTGAATTTTGTATTCTAATTTATTGTAGTTAGTGAAGTGACCGGTACAGTGTTCACTGCCAAGGTGCCGTAATCTAAAAGAAGTTCCAAATAAGCTGCCAGGTCGTTACACAGTTCAGAATATCAGTCCAAATACCAAATAGAAATTCCAATAACAAGCCGGGTCGAACACATGTATATCTGGATGGTTAAGTCTTTCCGGTGCGGACGAAATCTCTGAAGTGCCGGCCCGCCCGGCCGCAGCCAGCCCCGTCCCCGCCCGGGGAGGGCGAGGGGGGAGAGGGGTGTGCACTGCCCCTCCATCCCCGCCGCAGCCAGCGCCCCGGCGCTGCCGTGGCGCGCCTTCCCGCGGTGACGTGGCGCCGCCGAGGGTATGAGTGGCGGTGGGCGTACCTATGTTTTAACCGCCACTACACCCTCCGCGCCCAATTGCGACGCGTACGGTGCAAACCGTACTCTGCGTCGCAGCCTCCTCTGCGGTAGCTGCTGCTCGGGACTCTCCCGCGTGTCCCCTGGTGGCCTCCGCTCGTCTCCGGACGAACCCGCTGCTCGGGATGGCCCGTCTCCGCCACCGGGCTGCCTCCGCACCACAGCTTCCCGCTGCCCTCGTTCGCTCTCTGCCACCGCTGGTCCCGTCAGCTCTCTCCGACTGCCTCCCTGCAATGACGTTGTATCAGCGAACTGACGCATTACAGCTTCCCTGTATTCGTCCTCTGACCTCGGAGTGTGGTCGTCTACTTCCGCTTTCTCGAAGCGCGGCCTTACTTGCCCCTGATGCCTCATCACTTTCTTATGGAGCGTCCTTACCTCATACATTCTGCAACCATGTATTTTGTGTACCACCCCTGCCACCCACGCTGGTGACGCCTTGAAAGTAGTACAGAATACCTTCTCCCCCACTCTGTACTTGGGAGGGGAGCCCTGTGATGTATACTCCTCCCCCGGCTGTAACAGGGAGAGGTGGGTCCGCGGCTGGCGCCCATGAAGTAGTTCTGCCGGGCTCTTGCCATCTCGGCCCGGCAGTGCCCTATATGATGCCAGCACCCGTAGCAAGGCCCGGTCCCTCGTGGAGCCGGCCGCTCTCGCCTTACCCATGGCTGTCTTGAACGTCCTCACGAACCTCTCTGCTTCTCCATTCGACTGAGGATGAAACGGCGGCGCACACACGTGATGAATGCCATTGGTTTTGCAGAACTTCGCGAATTCTCCGGCCGTGAACTGCGCTCCGTTGTCGGTTACCAGAGTCTCCGGCAGGCCTTCCGCCACGAAGATGCGCTCCAGCGTGTCAATGGTTGCTGCTGCTGTGGTGGACCGCATCTCCACTGCAAAAGGAAAATTGGAAAATGCATCCACCACCAGCAACCATATGGAGCCCCAAAACGGGCCCGCAAAATCCGCATGCACCCTCTCCCACGGGTGCTTCGGGGAGGGCCAGGAGACGAGGTCTTTCCTGGGGGCCGCCTGGTTCACCTGGCACGACTCACACCTGCGTACGAGGTCTTGGATGTCCTCCGACATGCCGTCCCAGAAGCAGTATTTCCTCGCTAACTGCTTCGTTCTAACCAGGCCCCAGTGACCCTCGTGCAGAAGCTGAAGGACCTGTTTCCTCAAGGACTTGGGCACCACCACTCGTGTCGCCTCCTCCGATGCCAACAGTAGCACTCCCGCCTTCAGAGAGAGTCTGTCCTTCCTGGCCCACCATCGCGCATTGCTACGCAGCAACCTGGCTGGCCAACCGTGCCGCATGCAGTCCAGCACCCACCTTAGTTCCGGGTCCTTCGCCGTCTCCTCCGCCACCCGCGTCGCATCCACTGGAAAGTCCTGCACCGCTTGCAGCTCCTCCAGATCTAGCTGCAAGCACTCTTCTTCCCCGGCGTCGAACTCCACGTCTGGTCCAGCCGGAAGCCGTGACAGCGCGTCTGCGTTTCCATGCTGCCCTGTAGACCTGTAATGTAATGTGTAGTTGTAGTCTGACAGGAACAGTGCCCAGCGCTGCAGCTTCTTCACAGTACCCTCCGGCAGCTTCTTCCCCGGATGAAATAAGTGGACCAGGGGCTTGTGGTCGGTGATGAGGTGAAATTTGGATCCGTAAAGAAAGTCATTAAATTTGCGTACCCCAAAGACCAAAGCTAAAGCTTCCTTCTCCACTTGAGAATAATTACGCTGATATTTATTCAGAGTCTTTGATGCGAACGCGATGGGCCTTTCCACTCCCCATTCATCTTTCTGGGAGAGCACCGCCCCCACTCCGTAGTCCGACGCGTCTGCCGCCACCGTTGTCACTCTCTCTGGCCTGAAGTGTGACAACCTGGTCGCCTTCACCATCGCCCTCTTGAGTTTATCCAAAGCTTCCTGGCACGGCTGCGTCCATTGAAATTTAACCCCTTTCTTCTTTAAAGCGTTTAATGGCGCAGCGATCGAAGAGAACCCCTTTATAAACTTATTATAATAGTTCACCTTGCCTATCAGAGCCTGTAACTGCTTGATATCCTGAGGTGGGGTGAGATCGAGTATGGCTTTCACATGTTCTTGGGTGGGAGCGATACCATCCTTATTCAAAACATGTCCCAAAAATGTGACCTCATCTTTAAAGAACTCGCACTTCTCTCTGTTTACTCTCAGACCGTTGTCCCGCAAAACCGCCAACAGCTTCCTCAGATTCTGCCTGTGCTGCTCCCTCGTGCCTCCCGTGACGATGATGTCGTCTAAATAGTTCACGCATCCCGGCAGCTGCGCAGTTACCTGTTCCAGGCACCTCTGGAAGATCGCGGCTGCCGAGTTCACCCCGAAGGGCAGCCGGTTGAATCTGAACAGTCCCAAGGGCGTGTTGATAACCAAAATCTTCTTCGCCTGCTCGTCCAGGGGGATCTGAAGATAAGCATCACGCAAGTCAATTTTCGAGAAACTTACCCCTCCCTACAATTTCTGGAATAAGTCCTCCGGTCTAGGGATGGGGAATTGTTCTACATTAAGCTGTTCATTGACTGTGCACTTGAAGTCCCCGCACAACCGCACCGCACCATTCTGTTTTTTTTACCAACACCAGCGGCGTGGCCCATTGGCTGGTGGACACCCTCGAAATAACTCCTTCGGCCTCCCATCTCCTCAATTCTGTTTCTACCTTGTCCTTGAGCGCCCACGGAACTGGCCTCGCCTTGTAAAACCGAGGTTTGCAGCCGTCTTTCAAATCTAAGTGGGCTTGGAAAGTTGAACATTCTCCCAGGCCGTCCTCAAACACTTCCGGGAACTCTCTCTCCAATTCTTCCAAAATGTGAATTTCCTGCTCCGCAATGACATTGAGTTCGTCTACAACTCCAAATCCTAACTTGCCAAACGAATCCAAACCCAATATGTTTGTTACGTCATAACGGTCGACCACTATCACTTCCAACCTGGCTTTCTTCTGCTTGTAAGTTGCCCCCACTTCAATCTTGCCCAATGTAGTAATTGGTGTTTTCCCATACGCACTCAGACGTTTACCTACTTTCTCACATTTCGGCGCTCCCAGCTTCTGATATGTGTCCAAGTTTATAAGGGTGGCTGCCGCACCCGAGTCCACCAGAAACTGCACCTGAACTCCGGCTAATTTAATTTGCACTATCAACCGGTTGTGTCCCCGCGCGTCCAGCACCGCGTGCATTGCGTCTACATCCATTTCCTCCTCGGTCTTCCTACGCTGTGCCCGGGCTTTCCTCGCGCTCCTACACACTTCCTTGATGTGGCCGACCTTGCCGCACCGAAAACACTCGGCCCTGCGAAACCTACAATCTTCCCTCGCGTGCCGCGTGGCGCAATCCCTGCACGACTTCCAAGTCCGTCCGTTTCTTTCTTTCTCTGCCACAGCCCTGCTCTTGACCCTGCCTTCACTGCCGCGGCCTCGTCTTCCCGCGCGCGAGGTATCGCTGCGCTTATCGCTATCGCTGCTGCTGCCAGAATCCCTGCTGCTATGCCGCCTGTCGCGCCCTTTCGCCTCGCCCGACGCCTTCTGGTCGCTCGAACTCCGCACCTGTGTTACCATTGCTGTGCTCGTCAGCTGCCGCGCCGTCTCCGCGGTCAGCTCGTGAAGTGCCGCTATCTTACGAACCTGCTCCAATGACGGGTCAGCTTTCCTAATCGCTTCTCTACGTATTTCGTCCACCGGCGTGTGCAGAATGACCATGTCTCTTATCAAAGTCTCCGCATAGGATGCACCGCACTCCTTCTCTCCACATCGGAATTGACAGCCCTTGGCGCGCCCCACCAAGTCCGTAATCCATTCTGCGTGAGTCTGACCCTCCTTCTTTCTTAACTGAAAGAACGCGTACCTGGCTGCTACTACGTGAGGCGTTTGCGAAAAATGTTTGCTCAGCTCGTCCTTCATCTCAGCCCACTGAACTTCGCTCATTTCCTTGTCCGGGAACAATTTCTTTAACAGGTTCACCGTGGGGGTGCCGACGGTACTCAAAAAGAATGACTTCCTTGTGCTAACGTCTGCCACCCCATAGCATAACGTATGCTGCTCGAACCTTTCTATGTAATCCCCCCATTGTTCTACCTCCGGGCGGAACGCCGGAAAGGGGGGAGGCGATCGCGTACCGACTGCTCGACTCACCGACTCCAACGTTCTTGCCATTGCCTCGTAACGTTTCTCCATGTCCTCCTGCCGCTTATCCATCGACGCCTGCATCAACTGCAACTGCTGCGCCGCTGCGGCCTGCTGGAGCTGCAACTGCTGCTGCAATAGGCCGACCAACTGTGTTAGGCTCCCGACCTCGCTGCTCTCTTGCTCCGTTTTCCTCGTCGCCATTTTGAAGTGACCGGTACAGTGTTCACTGCCAAGGTGCCGTAATCTAAAAGAAGTTCCAAATAAGCTGCCAGGTCGTTACACAGTTCAGAATATCAGTCCAAATACCAAATAGAAATTCCAATAACAAGCCGGGTCGAACACATGTATATCTGGATGGTTAAGTCTTTCCGGTGCGGACGAAATCTCTGAAGTGCCGGCCCGCCCGGCCGCAGCCAGCCCCGTCCCCGCCCGGGGAGGGCGAGGGGGGGAGAGGGGTGTGCACTGCCCCTCCATCCCCGCCGCAGCCACAGCCCCGGCGCTGCCGTGGCGCGCCTTCCCGCGGTGACGTGGCGCCGCCGAGGGTATGAGTGGCGGTGGGCGTACCTATGTTTTAACCGCCACTACAGTTAGTATGTTATAATACATTAATTATAGTATATTTTAATATTATAATATTATTTAATGTAATTTACATCTTTTTAATCTTTTTGATAATACATTAGTAAGTAGTCATACATTTTAAGCAATATTACTATCACTTATCAATAAAATCTGTGTCACTTGTGTAATGCCGTTATTATAAACAGGCACGAAGATAAAATGCGCAGCGTGTCTGAGAATAAATCTTACTTGTAAGGCATGAAGAGGGGTGGAAAATGATTAATTTTGGCCGATGAACACCATACACATATGGCAAATACTTTTTCGCAAATACTTGGCAGGATACGTTCTGGAGCAGTCTAGAAAATTTTTTGTACCTACAGAAGAGCTGAGCACAAGGGGCTCAATAAAAATCGGGGCAAACGCTACATGTGTAATTATTTTATAAGAAACTAACGTACCCGTGCGAGAACTCTCGCATGTTAAACTCCACCCTCTTCTCTTCTATATCCTTCCATTTCCGTAATAAGAGGGAAATTTGTTAACGAAACGTATTTATTTGTTTAACTCTTGAAGGACCGGAATTTCGTTCTACCTAGAAGGACCGTTGTGCGTCATTTTGACACATGACCTCCTTAGCACTTGAAAAGCTAATATTATATATTTTTCTCACGCAGTTCAATGTAAGGTGGATAAATGAATAAATGCACATATATCTGGAACATTTTAATTCATTATATTTAAAAAATATGAAGTTCCAAAATATAAAATTGTAGAAACTTTTACATAACTTGAAATAATAGAGACGATACTGAGCAATGAATGAAAACGTTAATGAATATCTGTTTGCTTAAAAAAATTAATGATCATGTTAATGGAGAAAGAAAAAAATTAAACACAACGTAGGCATGTTAATTTTTTTCTCACAGCATTTTCCGTAAACAAACTTTGAACTGATACAACATGCAGGGGAAGTAAAGTTTTTATAATTTCTTTCTCTTTGGCAGTGCTTCCTTTTTATATGATTAGGTGTTGTTTTTTATTTATTTTCTTCCCGTTCGACTTTCGTCTTTCGGGGATTTCAACGGGTACAATGTTACAATACAATGAATTTACAGGGCCATCCTAAGGCAAATGCGGGTCTCGGTGCAACCCTTCACTGATGATTAGGTGTAACAGTGCTTTTTATCAAGAGTGAAGAGTAAGATTTAACATTTTCAGACGATATTTCATCTACTATCTTGGGAATAAATTGCAATCTATTAGTAAATGGTTTTCTTGCATCTTTCTTGAACAATATCTATGCATTTGCTGTTGGAATATCTAGGGTCTTCAATAAAATGTGAACATCACCTTGCGCGCACTGTATATATACGAACCATCTGATGTATCTATCCTATGCTTTTATAAAAAAACGTCTTCGTCTTCTTTGTCCCAGAGTTGTGTGTGCTGATGCTGTCTTGAAAGGTGCTCAGGATTCGAATACTTTTGTTTTTTTTGCAATAATAATAATCTGACCGGAGTTTTGTTTGTCCGAGTACGACCGAAATTTTGTTTGTCCAAAGTTGTAAAATTCACTATGACAAAACTGCCTAAATTTTTGTGTGTTTTTGATTCAAGTATCAGATCTTGCTGATACCTTCTCATTATACCTATGAATCTTATTTTATTCATATTCAGATTTTCTGCCAGTGACACAGAAGAAAAACGTTATCGCAGTTCATGTTGAAGCTCCCCTCCCCTCACTCACTTAAGTTCAGACTGCTGCTTTTCCCATTACTTGGATAATATTGGATATTTCTTCTAGTTCTTGTTCTACTTCTTCACTAGAATCTATACCAGAATCCTTGATTTCATCACCCGTGTCATCTGCTTCCTCAGAAATGTCTCCATTGCTATCACTGCCACCTTCACTGTCTTCTTAAGTAAAACTGTAATGTTCAAGAAGCATTTATTATACCTTCAGTCCTTTTTCTGTACTCATTATGCAAAGTTTCACACACACTCACAGCTTGCAATTACTTTCTGCACACAGAAAGTTCTCAGTAACATATTCTGTGGATTCAGAAAGAACAGGATGTATCCGGCGATTTCTAAAGGATTGTTATCATCATGCATCGAATTTCAAGAAGACAACAATAGTCTTATCAATCTGGAAACCAGAGATATACTTCTTCCAATGGGAAACGGAAGTATGATAAAAAAATGAAATATCAAGACTTGGAAGTGTATACTGTGTCAATATGACACATGGCGGTCCTTCAAGGTATATCTAAGATTTTTTCCAATTCTACGAAAATCACAGGATTGAGCTTTACAGCACATTCATTTCATGCACTAAAGAAAGCACTTACAAAGAACCAGTTTTCTAACTTTTAAAACTCAAGCACTACGTTGTAGTGTGTGTCACAAATGTGTCATTTTGACACACTCGGTCCTTCTAGTGTTAAAAAAAATTAAAAAGGCAACTTTCAATGTACTAATAGAATATCAAATGAAAATAATAAACACAAAAATAAATGGTTGAAACAAATGTTGAATAAAGTATCATGCAGTGATACTGACAGTTTTTTTTCGAACAATTCACAGTAATTCCTTTAAAACAACATTTGAAGTAATTAGACAACCTTACTTGACAGTTAGCTTTTTGATTTCCTTGTTAAGCCATAACAAGTTTAGGAAAGCTTTTTACTCTTTAAGAAAGCTACTTAAAGTTGTTCGTGCGACAATATAGAAACGGGGCAAGTACAACCTTACTCCGTACAGGGCTCTGTCTGGAATATTATTTAACTTTATTACCCAACTGAGAGGTACACCCGTACAATTCAATCGCCTCGAATATCAGTAATTAGTTTAATTTCACATGCAGTTGCAGATTCTGCAAGTCTCCGAACATGTGGAGTAGTATCGAGAAGTGCCGGTCCATCAAATTGTAATAGAATGTCCCAGAAGCTCTCGTTCTATAGATTACGGTGTGAGGAACGTGTCATTGCGGCCACCGGCCTCAAAATTCCAAATTTCAAATCCCTAGAACGCTTCGTTTAGGATTTATTTAACTAAATATATTTTAACAATGCTGCTCGAGTGTTGCGGATTGCGTTTGACGTGAATATTTAGATTCTTTTTTTTCAACAAATGCTTCACATTTTTAAAGCCAAAGTGCAATTCGTCACCTCTCCGTAAACTTCTCTTTCTTTAGAGACATCATTTATAAAGATTTGTTGCGCGAGAGAGCAGCAAATATACTACTGAAATATTATAAAAGACGATGTCCCATACAAAGCCGATTAGCTAAAAAATGTACCATTTATTCTTTGACGCTGTGAAATTCAACCGTTTGCAGATTATTAGTAAATGAGCTTAATTATTTAAAGACATGGCCAAGAAAGTTTCTGATATTGGTCAAATGTTTATGTAATAAAAGGAGAATTTACTTTTAGATATTCTTCTTACATGAAAGATAATATTTTCTATTGTTAGTCTGAAATAGTGCAATATTTTTCTTAAATCAAAATGGCAGTAAAGAACGAACTAGGGAATGTACTGCACAAGTGAAGTAGTAAACAGTAAGAAAAGAGCAACCTAGAAGCTGAGTAAGGACTTGACTGTACGGCAGCGAGTGGGGACGTCGTTCAAAGAAAAGCAGAACGCCGTCCGTGCTGAGGCAGCAGTTGCAACCGAACATCGCGTCGTCGGGGCGCGGGATTGTAGCGAGAGCGAAATACGGTCTCAGCGTGAGGATCGATGCGTCACGGCCGTTCGAGACTTCCTTTAGGGGAAGCGGCAGTGCGGGTGAGTGGGTTTGGGGCGAATGCGGGGGAGGGGCGGGGGCCACGGGCCCGATCGAAGAGTATCTAGTGACAAATAGTCTCCCCGCCCGCGCCGTTGCCCACAGGCAGGCGCTTTGCTCCCTGGTGGAATCGGAGGACCAGGTTTTATTGTTCGTTGTTTGGATTAGAGAATGTTTTAACGATTGATTATCCTTATTCTAGATTTTAAAACGTGAAGAGAGTGAATTTACGAGATAAACCCTGAATACTTTTAATGAAGGAATGTGCTATTTTGAATGTCAGTATTATTGCATCATAGAAACATTAATTTCTTATAATAATTTATACCTTTTTTCACAGTCAGATATATTTAGTCATTTTCGTATTACAAGTTTGAAGGAGTAGTTTTTACCATGGTCAAGGTTGAGATAATTGTCGATGAAATCGATTCAGGAACAAACTCAAACGAGACCATGAGAAAAACTTTTTAACTGCTAAGCATACCTGCGAATTAATTTTTAACCGTTATTTTACATTGAAGTCAGGCGTTTTACATTTCGGGTGATTGTGTACATTGCATAGGACGAAACTTCTGTTTATTTTGCTCTATTTACTTCGGAAATGGTCGGCTCACTTTCCAATAGTAGTTGTAATAGACAGTGAAGATAAGTTATACTCCACATGAGTTGCTTGAGTGTTCAAAATTGGTTATTTCTTATTTCACTGTAAATGTATTGCAACTGAAGTACCTGGTTCAGTTTTAAAATATCATTCATCATCTTTGCGTAGCGGCACATTTTTCTAGTAAATGCACTTTGTATTATATCATTAATGTTTATTATAATAGTAGTTAATTGTAAATTGAAACGAATTCTATCCAGATAATTCTGTGACTTGGAGCAAGACTTGGAGCAATGGTAAGGGTTTTTGAGAGATAGCGAAAACAGTATTTATTGTCATCTACGTGTCACATTACCAACTTTAATATATTGAATGTGGCTTTGTCTTTAATTTTCAAATCAAATAATCAAATTTAAGTATGTCTAAGCGATTATTATTTAAGTATGATGATGCACTTTGTTGGGAAAAGGTGATAAACAATTACCTTGCCCCCAAAATTTTAAATTCCACACACACACACACACACACACACACACACAACACACACATGTCAAGATATATTGATAAATGAAATCAGTAATTTATACTGCATAATTGTTTAATTACATAATAATGCGATGCTAGGATGATTTATTATATGGTTTGGTTAAAATTACAGCCAACTTCATTGCAAGTAAGTTTTCGTCTCCGTATCTTGCATTGTCTCATCATAACTGACTAAAGAATTATTGGTAACGTTGAAGAATGAAGAGGATCAAGTTTCAAATATTGTCATATTGTGAGTTGATAATGATAAAAAAATTAGCGCCGATGGGAAATTAGTTATACAGAATATGCTGATTCTGTTCCATTCGTTATTTTCATTCACGACCGTCTTATTTTCTCTTCTTTAATCTTCATGAGACCAGACAAGAGACTTCTGCATGTTGATGTCTTCAAAAGCTTAAAAATTTGATTTTGCTGTAGTATGTTCTTTTAAGTGTGGTTAAATTATTTAAATCAATGAATTTGAAATAATAAATATTACGAAATTTTAAATCGTTAGTCTATATTTTAGCTTCATTCATAATATTGCCGCTAAATTTAGCCCGCACATTATTGTCTGTTTCATATATTTCACAAAATGTTAAATTATTTCAGAATGATACATCCCCTTCAGTTACGCTTGTTTATATACTGTAACAACTTCTACATTTTCTTGATATATGGGAGAACCATTTACACACACATTCAAACTTCAATATCTGCCTTATAGCATCTATTTTGTAAATGAAAATGGTGCTTACATTCATCCGGCACCCAATGCACTCGGAGATGTACCGTATTTTCAGCTGGTTTTAAAAATGCTATTTATGTGAAAGATATGACCAAACTGATAGTGTAGATGGGCAGTAGAACCAAATGATCATGACCTAACTGAGAAAATGATCGGAATGTCGCTTACTATTGTCTTTCCTCAAGGCACACAATTGGAATTAAATACAGAGTGCCTCAGAATATGTTAAAAAATTTTAAGAGTTGTAGAGTGGCCGAAAATGTGAATTTTTAGTTTTGTTAATGAACATTCAGTGGGAAATTGGAAATAACAGAGTAATTTTCCTTTACACATTAGCAATGTGCCCCTGATTATTAGACCAGCCACAATGCACAGACGTTCGGCAGGTACACGCAATCATCTTGACTGCATTAGAACGTGACCCGCCGAACATCAATGCATAGGAAGCTGCCTCACGAATGAGGGTAAAATATCACGTGTAACTCTGTTATAAACAATTTTCGACTAAACGTTTATTGATCCTTTTTAAACCCCTCTATATACCCTTCAAGTTTGTAACATTAGTTCTGAGACATGTAGTTACACATGCCTTTTATACTTCGGTTTTTGTACTGTGGCGCGTCAAGGTCCGTCTTCACGATGGAATATGTCACAGTCTTTCTCTGTCGTGCCGCTAGATGTCGCATGATCACGACATATCAAATACTGCTCGCGATCATGCGAAATATAGCGGCACGACCAAGAATGACGCGTAATGCCGTGGCATAATTATTCCATCGTTTAGACGGAGCTTGACGCGCCACGTTAGAAAATCCGAAGGACACTGTAGGACAGAAGCACTTTCCCAACCGTGAAAAAAATCACACCGCCATATGTTAACTACTTTTTTCGCAATAATTAAAATTGTGTTGGCAACCTTTTTTTTAAATAACCTACTACACGTGCGACTGGTGACGGGGTGAATTCTCCATTTTTATAGAGATGTAGAATAAATATAAAGTACACACAACATATTCAAAAAACATTAATTAGCCTTCATTAACGAGCTTCTATAACATTTAATTTAAATGGTGCCGATAAATTGAACTTTGATCCTACAAAGCGTCATATCATTGCTATTTTGTAAACTAATTTCTAGCTGAGTTAAAAATACTTCGAAGTAAGAAGATTAGATATTCAGCGTAGGGTTTCGAAAATTATCGAACATTTTCTAATAAAATACAAAAAAAAACAATACAAAAATATCAATATTCTTGTGTGTATTCTCTAACATTAAATGTAAATTATACAATGTTTATCAAACCACTCTGTTAGAAAATTACAACATTAAATTTTGTTAATACTGTATTTTTTAATTTGTTTATTGATTTGATTATTGATTTATTTACTTGATGAATTCGTGTAACGTTGATTAACACTCATTAGGACAAAGAATCTATCATTAAAGTTATAAATGTAAATCATTCATTTGCATGTTCTTATATTGGTACTACTTTGCTGACGTCTCATGAGTAACTGACGTTCATTGCTCTACTATCGTTTCTTCTTCAGTAGATACGAAGCATTCGCTGTCATTAGCGTCATATCTAATACAAAATGCTAGGATTATCCTCATGGATCTCCCCTTGGAGCCTTCAATTTCTGACCAGTCTAATCTTGAATTGAATTGAATTGATGCCTTATTTTACGTGGCGAGACTCAGGCCATGACCACGCAAATTGACCACGCCATGACCACGTCTGACCACGTCTGACCACGCAAATTTCGTTACGCTCCTTTCGCCGACTAGCGGAAAGAAGGTATTTCTGAGGCGACGAAACAGGCGATTTGAATTTAGCTCAGAGGCGTCATTTAGGCTTGAGGATCTTTTACATGCAAGTAAATCTACTAACATGGGACAGCCGGGTTTGCTTCCCCTCCGAAGGAAGGCGTACGAAGGATTTTTTCGCCCCTAAAAATCCACGGCTTCGATCGTTTTTTTTTTTAATTTGAACCCGCCAACGTGGGTATAGCAGTCCGTTACGCTAACCGCTACACCATCGCCGCCGCCAATCTTGTCCGTGTTGTACAAAAAATATAAATCTATTTAAACTTTCCATTGCAAACAATTTTATTACGATATTTTCCTTCAGCGCACAAATAATATACAGACAAGATATACTTCCTCGCTCCAACGTAATAAACTACACAAAAAACTTAAGTCACCCAGTAAGTACAAAGGAAAAGAGGATCATCCCTTCTTTGCCCTCTGTCGGTCTATGCAAGTTAATTGAAGATTCGGTCGACAGAGATTATTACAGAATATAAAAACTGACGTCATTGTTCTCGGCTAACAACAAAAAGTCGGTAGAAGGTAATGGATCGTTCATCCCGCCCTTCGTTCACATTATGCATTATTCGAATATGCAAATTTTTTTATCGAGTATGTGTTTAGAAGAATTCTCCTCTGTTCTTTTTTCGAACTTCTAAGATAATGATAAAGTGTATATAATAGTTAAACGAATAAAACTAACTTCTTTTATTTATGTATTCTTGTATTCTGCTTGTTAGACATTACTGCCTTCCACGGAAGTGAATTTCAATGTAAAAATAATAACTTTTAAGACTCCGTCACTCAGAACATAACTGCTTTGTTTGGCTAACGATATTGATGTATTTTGTGGTTTTGATTATTTGAAGTTTGGAGATCTAAATCTTTTTGACTTTAAGGAAATTTAAATATATCTTTAGGTAAAAGAGATTTATTACTCTTTGGTTCATTATATGATTGTACTAAATTAAAAGGGGAAGAACAGGGAGTTTTGGGAAGAATATTTAAAAAATTGAATTGTTGAATTTTGAATATTTTTCTAAATATTTTAATCTGTTCTAATGTAAATCATCTATGTAACTGAGTGTTACTAATTGTCCATGGGGCTTTGGTTTTGTTTTTTTTTAAATTTAGTTTGTGCTATTTATAATTTTGTTGAATGATTGGCTACATTATGCCAATCTGATTTAGCATATGAAATTGCAGGTTTTATTATAGATGAATAAATAAGTAATCCACATACAATACCGAGACTGGAATTAGAATTTATAATGGGATTAAATTTGAAAAAAATATTGTATCGTTTATCTGTTGTATTTGGTATGGTCTTTCCAGTTTAGTTTTGTATAAAAGGTAACGCCTAAATATTTAACAGAAGTACATTTTGAGAGCCCAGGAATGTTAATATTTCTCATGGTGAGTGGAGGTGGGGTGGATTTTCGTAGAAAACGAGCTTCTAAATAGTTATTTTTGTAAATAATACATAAAGTGAGTCATTGGCGAATGAAATGTTGACGGACGAGATCTCAGAAGGATCCGAGCATGGCATTTTGGAATAAAGTATCTCAAAGACATTTTTGTAAGAGCTGCGAACATTATTTTTTAGTAAGAATTCATGGAAATTTACAAGTATATACTCCAAGGATAATTCTGAATAAGCAATGCGGCAGCCTTGTCCGCTCATGTTGTCTAAGTGTTTTGTTCACTTTGCAGTTTACGTTGCAGTGTTCTAAATTGTAATGGCTTCTTTGCGGTATGAGTACGTCAAAGACTGTTTTGCCGACTTTAGAGTACAATAACACTTTCCAATCAATAAACAGTTCCCGGTAAGTACTAGTTTCCACAAATGAGCATTGAAAATGTGCTGGTTCCATACGCAGAGCAATAAGAGTTGATGAAATCCACATTATCGGATTGCGAAAATTTCACGTTGTTTATCTATTTCAGTACTTAAGTAATCACATTTTCCTTTAAGGTTTAATTCACAGAAATCACTCTTTAAAAATGGTTTGTATGTATATTCTACGTAAAAAGGAATATCATCAGTGGAAAGTATGCAATACGAAGAAAACCTATTAGCGTAAAGATTACCCTCGTGGAATTCTTTAAAATGGTTCTCTAAATATTTTATTTTGAATGTTTTTATCATATTCAAAGAGATTTTAGAATTGTTGGCTTGTAGGTTAAATAAGCCATCATGATTTCCCGTACTTCTCATTAATTTATTTAGCATTTAGTAGCGCGTAGTGCTGTCATGGGCGTAAACTGTGATTTATCAAACAACAAAAGCTCCCTGTGCTTTAGTGATGAAACCGTTTACTTGTGAAGTCTAGGATAGGAACTCGTTGTATTTATGAAATTTATTCGACTTTGACGTGTTATTTTCGACGCGATATTTTCAAAATTAACACGTTTCTTCAATATTCCAGTGTTCACTTTCATGTAAATTTTCTCATGCTTTATCAATTCGTTCTTAATATTTCGAATGAATTAGCAAATTCATGAACTAGCATAATTAAAACACAACAATTCATTGACCTGCGAGCACATGGCTACTTATTGTGCCTAGGATACTTAAGTTATTCTAAAAGTGAAATATATCGTTATAAATCTAAATTACTTAGTGTTTTTCATGATGCCCTGCAAAGTACAGAAGTGCTTAGTAATGATATATTATAATCCCTAACGCTTTCGCCCCAGGCGAAAGAAGAGTTCTGAGCTATATCTCACAATTCCCGCATTGTAATCCGCACGTAAATTATGAAAACACACAACAGGCCGAGGAAATTTAGATGGAAAATTACACGGCACATTAAGCTGTGCAATATTAACTTGAGTGACGCTGTTTTCTCCCTGGAAACACTCGGCGCCTGGAAACCGCATGGAACTTCCCTGCGGCGGCCGTGAATAAAAGAGCCGGTGGCGCCCTCACAGCCAGAAGCTTGGTGATTCTCTGCTCCTGAGGTAGAGAGAGCCCTGACTGACTGATGAGCGGGCGCGTTGCCAGATTTGGTGTCCTCCCCAATTTGGAGTGTTTTATACAGTATGAGAGTAAGATAGGCATAGACGGTTTGTAGGCTTCTTTATATTTTATACTTACGTTTTGTTTTTACATAATATTGTAATGTTGACTTAATACGAATAACTTAATATTTGCGCAATACTATGAAATATTAAAATTTTATGTCAATGTGAGTTCCCAAGTAATACGAATTTCCTACATTTGAATTATCCATAAAAAATGTACTGTTACTTTAGTTTGTTTGACCCCTTGCAGCGGCGCTGTAGAGAACGGCTATACAATTTTTGTAACCACTCCGAAAAATATTTTCTTCTCTTTTAAAGCTAAACATGTTAAAGAAGGAGCTCTCTCATGGTCCAACACATGATCTAATAGAACCTCTGGCAATACTGAGATTAAGCGGAATTAAAACCAACATTGACGGACGTTTGAAGCTCCAGAAAGAAGTGGTGGTACAGAATCGCGTACACTCCCCCGTATTAGTTTTCTATTTTCTTTGCTCTCGGCTAGCTATTCGGACTTGACACATACTCTTGCCAGCTGTCATCTATCGCCGCCCACACTACATTCTATTGACATTTTCTTAATTTTTCGGTTTCCTAATAGTAGAAAGAAAATATTATATTAAAAATATTAAAGAACAGTAAAACGTTCTCATAAATGTCAATTTTCTTTGAAAAATTTGGAGCCGTTGTGATGTAAATGGGATTTAAGCGCTACTGTAAATGCGAAATTTGAAGCTCTTTTTCAGAGGTGTTTTCGAAAAAAAATTTGAAGTCATTTAAAGCACTTAAACTCACAAATCCAACAGTGTTTATGTATAGTGACAAATCACAAAGAAAATTTCTTTGACATTTTCTTAACCCTCAAACGGCAAGGTAGTGTTTTTTATATCTCAAAAGGTAAGGTAGGGTCGGATCCGACCCGAGGTTGTGTTAGACTATTTTCAAATTGGAAAAGTGAATGAAAGAATAATAATTTGTATTTCAAATTACATTCAGTATATTAAACAAGAAAATTACATTAAAAAATAATATGCATTATAATCACAAACTTTAAAAATAAAAGACAAAAGTTTTCTGTAGTCACAACAAAAATCATCAAAATAAAATTTACATTTCTGCCTCATCTGACTCAGAATCATAAGAGCAAGAAGGACATAACACAATTTTGTGTTCTCCACATAGAGATTTGTTGCATTTTTGACACATCTCATTTCCTTTTCTGTCCTTAGTCTTGTCACAAAAGTCACATCTTCTCCTCTTCTTCTGGGAAGTTACATTATTTCTATGGCCTTCTCTTTTTTCTCTTTCTTTTGATTCTATTCCAAGCACCTTACAAATAGTAGCCCGAAGTTCTCTTGGGAGATGTGCACTTTCAGTTCTTTTTTGCATTAGTGGTGTCATCAATGCCAGTGCCAATTTATTTAAAAAATTTGAGCGAGCATCGTTTGAGTAAGAACCACTTTTTGTGTTCCAATTGTGAAGCACAAAACTGTTCACTGCAGCAATGTCTAAAATCCCATAGAAATACCGCATGGGCGGTAGTCGCCTCCTCTTGGCGGTACAGCGCCTACTCTTCCTTTTGGTTGTCTTGTCATGACAAAGTTTGTCCAACACATCCACACCTCCCTTTGTGTTGTGGTAGAATTCTATTATTTCTGGTATTTTTGTGATCTCATTCACTTGACCAGAAAAGTGCATCGAGGATACCAACAGCACTTTCTTGTTTTTCTTGGGAGTATAAGACACCATCATTTTGTCGTACTGGTACAGAAAATGTGACGACCCCACTGGTGTGGTTGACAACATCAAAGGCGGAATTTGGGGTTTGTTTTTACTTAGGGTACCCACGAAAGTCAATTTTCTCTTGCTCAATTCTTCAACTAATTCATAAGAAGAAAACCAATTGTCGGTGGTCACATTTCTGTTAGTGACATATAATGATTATGTGAGCCGCAGTACATACTGAGCTGGCAAAGGCAAATCCCCCTTTTTCTTCTTGTTCTCTTGGCCTACATATGGAATGCCACTCATGAAATAAAACGTCCTTGCGTCACAAAGTGAAATTATCTTTAGCCCATATTTGTCAGGTTTCATGGGAATGTACATTTTGAATGGGCATCTCCCACGAAAACTAAGAAGGGTTTCGTCCATTGTGACATACTCAGATGGAGTGTAGTATTTTGCACAGTTTTCTGTAAAAGTATTCCATATGTCCCGAAATGCACCAAATTTGTCAACTGATCTTCAAACTTCCCTCGTTTCTCTATCATCAAATCTTAGGTTAGTGAGAAGAAAATCGAATATTTTTTTGGACATGGCCCTTCGAAAAACAGGTGGACCATATATAGGAGAAAACATGTCTGTGGCATTTAAACCTGAATTTTTCAAAACGCTACTCATGAACAACAATCCTATTAAAGCTTTTATCTCCAAGGCATCAGTAGGAGATAAGTACCATTGAACAGATGTGTATTGCTGTTTTGATTTTTCAATTTGTTTGTTGGTATGATTCACGATAGTATCTATCATTTCTGATGTAATAAATAATGAAAATAACTCCAACTCATTCACTATTCCTCGAGCTTCACCTGTAGGCCCAGGCAAATGAATGATAATGTTTGCTGCGCTCGTCTTTGAAAATTTACTTATCAAAGGTGTGTTTGTCCAGATAGTTTCATTATCCCTGCCCAAATCAAAAGCTCTGTCGTCACCATTATGTTCCTCAATTCTGTTTTCTACTTCACCCGAATCGAAAACGTCATCGACGTTATCATCGTTAGGTAAAATTTCATTACCTGATTCAGAGGAAGTTTTGGCAAGTTCATCATCAGTATCCTCTTCGCGCATTAACACGGCCAAAATCGCCTCTGAAGTTGACAAGTTTCTATCGAAATCCATTACACAGTAACTAGAAGAAGGAAAAAATATTTACTTAAAGTTGAAAATACGTAACGTAAACAGCAAGGTGAGTCGTATCCGACCCTGCCAGGAGCAGGCATAACTTTAAACAAATATTGTAATTACGTAATACATACTTGCGCGATGTAGTTGCAACGGCGCACAGTGTGTAATTTTCACGATCTAGGAGGAAAATATTAATAACTCTCTTTGAAATGAATTTCTCGTGGTTTTTGGAGGTCTGTTGTGTAAATAATGTCCAAATAAAATAAATCTGCTCGTAAAACTTAAATTTTTACAAAATATTTTGTAAAATATTTAGGAAATTTGAATACTTTAATTAGCCCTCATGACAGTATACGTTTTTCAAACTCTGTATTTGTTTAACTCTATTGGACATAATATTTGAATTTTACAAAACACTATGCAAGAAAAATGAAATAAAAGTATACAAAAATAAAAAGCTGAAAATGAAAAAATGAAAACAAAAATTAAGTGAGAGGAATGTACAACAAATATTTACAAATCACTTTGAAACACTACCCGCGTATTCCTCTGATGGTGATTCTTCTAAATATGCCGTCTCTTTTTTGCCTTATTCCTTCATTCTAATAACACGAAAAGTTCATGTTTCACTTTTTTGGGTGCAGTTATAGTTTTGGTGCTTATGCTCGACTTGAATAGATCTGAGCTAATAAGCAGCCGGTGGAGCAAATTCATATTTGCTTTTGCTCTTGACCCTCGTTTTTCTAGTTATTTTTTGCCACATTTGCTTTATTTTCTTCTACTCTTACTTGCCATGTTCGTATTTCTGAACGATAAGAAATGTGCAAAATGCACTCAAAATCATTTTTTTGTTGGCGTATGTGTACATACTGGCGGGTTGAAATATTGATATCCATCATCAAAGCAAGTGACAATGATGCAGGCTTTCGAAGAATAGATCTTCGAGCTTTGTTAATTGTAGTTCTCCTATTGGATGAGGCTTCACAGAGCTCCTTATCTATAGCTGCCACATATCTTTTCGTCATACTTCCTTAGTTTGACTTCATTAGCTATGGATAACTTTTCTGAGCTAGTAGTGTCTACAAAAGGTTTCAATTGTATGGTTTTAGCTTTAATCCCACAGTACCTGAAAGACTCATTAGGTCTTCTAGCTTAGCTCTATTAATTTTTACATTTATTTGTGATGGACCTGGGACTGTCTTTAACATTTAATCAGGAAGGGTTAGTGTTTCTTGTAGCCAGGACCAATTATATTTCAAGAACGACTCTTTACTTCTTACGGAGTTTTGCAATCCGGTTTCAACTTTTTGACAAATACATCTAACGTAAGGCTTAATTTTGTCCAAAAATGCTTTGTGAGGTTCTATAATTCCTAATTCATGTAAGAAAACATTTAATACAGCTTCAGACCTCTTATCAATTGAATTTGTTACTCATATATCAAATAACAACCTGCGGGTAACTTGAAGACCCTTTCTGTAAAAATGTATATATAATTCAGATAAGCAGGTATAAACAGCTAGTCTTTTCACGATTAAAAACCCAAAAGTACTAGTTTTAAAATGTTTATGACCCGAAAGGTGTATAATGGTGTATAATACACTAAAACTCTAATTGAATTTAGAGAACGTGTAATACATTCAATATAAATCGCTCACCTTTTTCATTAACGCTTTTAGGCACATGAAAAATAAATACTTAAATTTTATCCACATAAAAATAATCGTAATAGCATGTAGATTACTAATAGTAAACCCACAAATCACAGAATGAGACGAGTAGTGTATTCCTACCAAGAGAACTTTACGGACTGAAAAGGGCCATTCGGAGCTGAGTGCTGGCGGAGCGGCGATGGACGTCTTTGGACATGCACCATGGGGTCCTTGTGACCTTCAAGAGAAAACTAACAACGTTTCCACATAGTTCAGACATACTACTACACAGAAATATAACAATTTTACTATTTCAATTCAGTCGAAAATTGAATTTTTTCCAGCTAGTTGGCCAAAATTACACACTGTGCGGCGTCCAGTAAAAGAATGAACTAAAGGACTCCAGAGAGCACGTGACCTTGGGACGAAAAGTGTGGAAGAAATGCTCGTACAACTTTCCCACGGGTCGGATCCGACCCGCACCTTACCGTTAGAGGGTTAATTTTTAACTTTTCGGTTTCCAACTAGTAGAACGGAAATATTAATTTTAGATTACTAAATAATAGTAAAACTTCGTCATAAAAGGCAATTTTCTTTGAAACATTTGGAGCCGAATTTAAGAAAATGGCGTTTAAGCGCCACTAAAAATGCGAAATTTGAAACTCTTTTTCACATACAATTTTTGAGTTTTCAAGAAACATCATTAGAAGCCTTTTGAAGCACTTCAACTTACACTACAATAGTGCTTACATGTAACTGGAAATGTGTATATTAACGATTTGAGAGATCTTTAATATATATATATATATATATATATATATATATATATATATAGTGATATACCAAAATATTATATATTCTGTCAATAACATTCGCTGTAAATGGGTTGGGTAAAAGGGTCTGCAAATGGCAATATACAGCCTTAGCAACGCCGGCGTAGTGGTTGGCAAGGTCAATAAACTACATTCAGGCCTTGAATAGGTGGGGGCGCTGGCTAGAAAGACGTATAAAATAATGTGGGATTGGTCTGAAAAGGAATGACTATCAGGGGCATGGCTACTCGGTTTGATAAGAGATGAATGGATTGGCTAAGGGAGAATAGACTGTCGAATTTTGTCGTTTTGTTTTAAAAAAGAGGAACGAAGGACGGATACCGAAGCGTTGAGGGCGGAAAAACGGTGGAGAAAAGGACATTCTGATAGAGGTCATCGAGTAGTACAGATCGCTCGCGAGATTAACTTCAGGGGAGTGGGACTAGTAAGTTTTGACGTAAGACTCAATAGTTTTTCGGACTCTGAAAGTTGATGGGCAGAGGTAAATTCTATGAGGACTTTGAAAGTTTCTTTTATATTGCGTTGGATTTTAATGTTTTACCACTAGTTGGGGAGGACTAGGAACACTAAATATCACGTAAGAACCAATAGATATTCTAGGTAGTGAGGGCTGGATTCGTCGGCAGTGTCGCAAGATCAGAAGAAAGAAGATGGACATGGGTTTATCTGCATTCAAGTGGGAAGATACTGCGGGGCGTCGTAGATCAAGACGTTAGATCAGTACTGCAATACAAAGGTATTATTTAAAAGGAGGTCATGACCTAGAGACAAAACAATTGTCAATAGAAGTAAATAAATTGTTAAATTTCTCTTTTGGAAATGAAAAGATTGTCATTTGGTCAATCACAATTGTTAAGTAGTTAGAGATAGATAATTATTCCCTTTCAGATTCCTCGCCATAATGTATAGTTGGCAGATCAAGTAATCGGCTCTCTAGGCGATAGCGATTATCCATAACGGGACCCATTGACCCAGCTAGCCGGACATTTATCCATTTGTTAAAATTAGCTGCGGAAGCATTGGTTTTAATTAACGTAACCTGTTCCTGGCGCCCAAAATTTTACTACAAATTCGGAAAGGGTCACGATTATAACCGTCCTAAGGTGAATGATATCAACGATCTTGTAATAGTCTATGACGAGATATTGTTAGTACATTTCAATATGTAATTTTTGCAAAAACAAAAAAATACCCCAAATTGAACTTCACGTCATAAAAAAGAGTGTAATTAGCACTATCTATTCGAAAACTTTCAAAAAACATTTGGAACCATTTTTTGAGAAAATGGCGTTTGGGCGTTTCTGAAAATGCGGAAATTTGAGCTAGTTTTCATTGAAAACGATTGAGTTCTCGAGAAACTTCGTGTCATTATTTAAAGCAAATGTTCTCGTAAATATAATAATGTGAACAAATGGCCACTAATGTAAATATTGCCGACGTGAGAGACAAATCAGAAAAATGACATTTTCGTAATTTTTGAAAAAAACAAAATAATAAATAATATGGCGTTTGTGTCATCTCAGAGAGTATATTTAGTACTATCGCTTCCAAAAATTTAAAGAAAAAATAAAAATCAGAAAATTTAAAGCCATTTTTGAGAAAATCTTGTTTTTGTAATTGCAAATTTTGCAATTTTAAAATTGCAAATATTGCACGCAATATTGCGCAAAAACGACTAAACTTTTCAAAAAAACTGTACGTGACCTTAATGATAAACACTTTGGGGAACATATTTGATTTGGAGCAAAAATCGCTATCTTCAATTTTGTAGTTCTAGAAAGACGCCGACAAAATTTCAAACTTTTACAATTATCGAAAATTCAGAGTTAACCGTGAAAATGTGACGGATGCCGCCTTTATAAATGTATTTTACTCTATCTTTACAAGAAATGTAAAGAAATAATTTGGAGCCGTTTTTGAGAAAATTTCGAAAATGTACGGGGCGCTTCATGTAAAAAATCCCCAAATTTTGAAGAAAGTTTTTCAAACTCGCGGTACCTTTAGTGGAAGCAGATCGACAGGGGAATATCCATTTTGGAAGAAATCGTACTTATGGTTTAAACGCTAGTGTCATTCACAGATACGGACGGACAGACGGACGGTTGTTTTGAAAAGAACCACTTACTCGATATCAGGGGACCCCAAAACATGGATTTCCGTTGAAATCTCGAAATCAATGTTCCGCAGCATTGCATAACTTTCCCTGTACTGCGTATTACTCCGTACATACGTACCTATACGGGAAAGTAAAAATTGGAATAATTTTTTTAGAATTTGTAAATAAATTCCATTAACATGAAGCAAAAAGTAAGTGAAAACTACTTGATTTTTACTTTATCGCTACAGAGTAGAAAGTTCTGTAATCCTGCGCGAGAAACGGCGTATTTTCGGCAGAAAATCTCTTACCGGTCCCTGGAACCGCTGGGGAGGGTGCCAGAGTGGGAGAACGTCCTGCCTGCATAGCGTGCCTTGACTTCGAGATGTGCTCTCCGGGGCGGGGGGGAGGAACCGTGGAAACAGTCAGACCAGCAGTTCTATTTATGGCCTTAAACCCCAAGAATTCTATTTACCCAGTCGGTCAAACATGTTTTAAAATCTTTATTACCAAGTAGTGGACACGGCAACGCTTCGATATTGCAGTGTATTGCACATCACACACAACTAGTCACGTGATTGTTAATCACATTTTATGCCATGCTGGTCAAACATTCCAATAGATGAAAGACTTTCTCGCTCTGGACTGGGTGTTCGCTCTGGTTGGGATTGTTCTATGTCCTAGTTTGAACATGGTTGTCAAGTAAAAACGTCGAAGTTCTAAGTTCTCCCACAAATTTGGGCATGCATTCGCTACGACACTGTCTTGGAGAAATATGATTTCCTTGTTTGAGATTCAAGTAATAATTCCAGCCGATATTTAGGGGCAGAATATTTTAATGCAGTGAAGACGAGCTTAATCTTGACTGTACGGCGAGTTGAGATTAGGGGCTCTTGAGTCTTCATGAACGAATAAATCATCAGAGACAGTGGAACACGTGGGAACGGTGGGGTAGTACTATGTATGTATTTACTTGGAGAGACAGCCCATGAACGGGCTCAGGCCTACCGGCGACGTCCCTGCCTCCCAGCCATGAGTTAAGGGGGTACGTAGCACTTGGACGTATTCCGGTCTTCTCAACCTGAGAAGTGAATTTTCTCATCGTCACACAGGAACATATACTGGGGCATTGCAAGGAAAACTCAAGGGCAAGACTACCATAGTCTTACCTCGACCATGAATCTAACCGCGTAGTGGATAGCGAGATGACCAAGAGCTAGTCGCGAGGGTGAGGTAATACTACCCACGCAAAAATATTCCAGTTGGGTAAATACCCACCTGCAATTTTGACAAAAATTGAAAACAAATCCCAATTTAACACATTTATTGCCACCATCAACCTGGTGGAAAAATTATTTCCGAAATCGACAAAAAACATTATTTAATATTGAATATTATTCAATATTCAAACTTCGCTTTTGATTTCTATCGACTACAGAGTGATAAGGACTTAGCCATCAAAACACACATAAGAAAAAGGGTAAATTCGGAGATATGCCTAAGGTCGTAGATTTTCTGCGCGAAAATGAGTGGTGTATGGGTCTTGTTACCGCGTATTTGCGCGTTATTCGTCTGCTTGTGACCATTCCACTATCATCGTTCTCGAATGGAAGAAGCTTTTCTGTGTTACCACGTTCTGTTTCTGCGTTACTTGCGTTCGACGATGCTGCAAAATCGACTCAATCGTACAGCGATCTTGCACTCGTAACCAGAATTAGTTGAATATCGATATTGAGAAACTGATGGATAAATTCATTTTTAAAAATTACAAACGAGTGTCAGTTTTCGCACATTTAAAGCGATGATCAAGTCCAACTAAAATGTTGAGTAAACTACATATTTTATTATGTTATCATATTCTTATTTAATAAAATTTAAATAAAATATTACGTGCCCCCCTACCATGGTAGTACCCACCTGAAATTTGTACATTTCGCCAGCCCTGTCATCAACAACGGCCCGCACATGTCCGCTTTAATTCAAACGACCCTTTAACCATTCCCATTACTAATAAGAACAAAGTGTGAATATTTCATCAAAATCGGTTGGTAGTTTTTGCGTCTCTGTGCGACGCACATTTCCTTTTATTTATTTGAGCCGTTGAGAGCAAATGGTGGTGTAAATCAAAAAAACATACTTTCCGGAAAAGATGTGTAAATTAAAAAAGCAGTAAAACTATAATGCTTAGAAATATGAGCGTGTTAACAAGATATTCTTTTAACTTGCTATAGATATTTCTGACTGAAACATTGCTTATTAATTAAGTAATTAATTATTTTGTTGACTTTCACCACTTTTGCACATACCATTTCAGAAAACTATGACTTAAATTCAAATAATTAGCACTCACAATTTTCATCTGAGAGAGTAATGTGATGTAAAAATAAGAAAAATCGGGTTTTGTCACGATTTTCAACCAAGTGAGAGCAATCCTAAAGTTACAATTTTTACCTTTGCACGTATCACTAAAAGCGATTTTTTTCGAGATGCTTCTTATGTGATGGGTGTAGACTAACAAGAAGCTACTTCTTGGGAGCCCCTGGAGGCTCTTGTTTCGTCCCACCTGTGACTTACACCACAATTACATGCAGCGGTATGAGCAACGTATTAGCTACGTGTGCATTGTGCTGGCCTCTGGCTAAGAAATATTGAAATTTGACTCACATTATTTTAGCCCGTGATGGAACAATGTTTAAACCATTTACCTGTGCATCTGACTCAAATCTTCCAAAATTTGACTTATATCACTTTTGCTCTCAATGGCACATTTATAGATTTCCAATGCGAGAAGAATTTGAAAGAAACAACTCAGCTACTGGCCATGAGAAACGTATCTATGGTTTTGTAACGTAACCAGGAACTCGCAAAACTCCAAAAACCATTAAAATGGTTTCAGTTTTGACTGAAAAATTGCAAATATTTGGTGGTGTTAATCTACTTATTCTCGAACCGCATGTACCAACTCACTTTATTCAATAATTTACCGACTCACTTCAATACTTACGGCACAGCTGATGTCATAGTCCAGCAAGAGTGCTAGAAAAAAGCAGTCCGCTATTAGATATTTGCTATTCATGTGTTGCGTTATGAAAAAGCAATTTTTTTGTATTCTTGTAAAGAACTGTTGTACTATATTTTGTAATGTACTATTTCAATTTGAACATTATACAAAGAGAAGTTCTGGTCAAATATTGACATCACTTAGTCATCGCGATAATATGACGGTAGTGTCATTGTCCCCGAAGGAAAGGAAAACAAATTGGTGATATTTGCCATACTATAATGTTTATCTCCTGCCATGTGCTGTCAATTCAATGTGACATGATCTTTATATTCCAATGTTCACGTACTTATTCAGGGTATTTTAGAACAAACATTAGAAAATTCTGTGACAGATGGAGAGATCAAAATTTATATTTTTGTAAATGAACATACAACACGGAGTTATAGTGGGATTATCAGCGAAAAATATCATGTACGTAATCTGTGATATGAAATTCCCCACTACACGTTCATTGGTTGAAAGTGATGATTTTCGACTCTTGCCTGGGAAGTTTGTAACATTGCTTTTCAGACACGAATATCCAAATCGTTCATCGACAGGTTATCATGTTTTATAGCCAAATCCTTCAATTGTCCGTGACACCAACATTTTTGGCAACCTATTTTTCGAATGCCTTACGGAGATATGAATAATACGTAAAAAAACGTGAGCTTAACGTGAGCTACAAAAGCGTGAGTTACTAAAATAAACATATTTGAATTGTGAGATGTAACGCGATTTTGCTGCGAAATTTCTCACTACTGGTCAATCTATCTCGTCCTTTGTGTTTAAATATTTCATTATGGTGAAAACAAATGTTTAAGTGTTAAAACGTGATTTTCAGAAGAATTTAAATTCTTCTGAAAATCACGCCATTTGATATCCGATATCAAATGATTTGATTTATTTTCGTCAAAAAATAAATCACTGTGTGTGACGTATAGAGGAAATGATCTCTATTTGCTCTCTGAGTATGCTTTCTTGAGAACTAGAATCCCTTTACCAGACATTTCCTACACATTGTTGAATGATGAATGAATTACAAATAAAGCGAAGTTAACAATATTTGAAAACTAGAAAGGAAGAGCCTTTGAAAGGAGACACATTAACCGTGAAGCTGAATTTTATTATCATAAGTAATATCACGAGAAGTGCTGTGCTAGCCGGTAAATTCACGACTCGCGTAGCGAGGAGTGAATTTACCGGCTAGCACAGCACTTCGAGTGATATTTAGTGTAACTATTTCACGAATAAACACATTACATGATTTGAAAGGATAATTTAAATCACAGGAATTACGAAAAAGGGAAATATTACTCAAAATTACAACCGAAAAATAAAAACCTTTCATTCAGTTCCGGCTTATCACTGCCTCCTGGAACAACTTAAAATCAAGTAACATTTGAATAACAGTTTAATGCAGAAAATGATTTCAAATATGTTTCAATTTCATGGTAATAAAACTTTCGAAAAACAATAATAACAAGGCTAATTAAAAGAACATTTATTACAAGCACAATCATTAAAGTTGTAGGAAGTTGTTTTCCAAGTCTTGCTCTTCCGTGAAAGTATTTGAAATGGAAGATGTACAAGATGAATTAGCAGCGGAATTCGTCGATTCGAATGGATTGACACGTGTGCACTCATTAAAGTATTTTCCTGAATAATTTTTTATGTAACGTTCCACATTGTTTTGACAGCATATTCTTTGTACTCTTCACAATCTAATCTTCGTATATTAATTACCTAAAATATGTGTCATTTCTTCATTTGTAGTTTGTGCTGTCCATTTGTATTTTTTTTCTTCACAAAATTCTTGAAATTGCTTACCTTTTTACTTGTTTACCTTTTTTTATCGCTGTAAAACCTTTGTTTACCTTTTTAAGATAACGATAGCAATTGTTTCACTCCAAAGTAGCTATTGTGCATCAATATAATATTAAAATGTGTCGTTTTGGTAATGTTTAAAACTCTGAAATAGAATCTATTATTAAAGATTCAGTGCCGAAAAACAGCGAAAGGAACAGAAAAAGTGTGTGGAAGAAATTTCAAGAATTTTGTAAAGACAGAAAATACAAATGGACAGCACAAACTACAAATGAAGAAATGACACATGTTTTAGGCAATTAATATACGAAGATTAGATTGTGAAGAGTACAAAGAATATGCTATCACAACTAAATGGAACGTTACAACCAAAATTATTCAGGAAAATATTTTAATGAGTACACACGTGTGTTCAATCCATTCGAAATTGACGAATTCCGCTGCTAATTTATCTTGTACATCTTCCATTTCAAATACTTCCATGGAAGACCAAGACTTAGAAACCAACTTCCTACAACTTTAATGATTGTGCTTTTAGTAAATGTTCTTGTCAGTAGCCTTGTTATAATTGTTTTTAGAAAGTTTTATTACCATAAAAGCGAAACATATTTGAAATCATTTTCTGCATTAAACTGTTATTCAAATGTTACTTGGTTATAAGTTATTCCAGGAGGCAGTGATAAGTCGGAGCTGAATGAAAGTTTTTCATTTTTCGGTAGTAATTTTGAATAATATTTCTCTTTTTCGTTATTCCTATGATTTAAATTATCCTTTCAAGTCATGAAATGTGTTTATTCGTGAAATAGTCACACTAAATATCACTCGAAGTGCTGTGCTAGCCGGTAAATTCACTCCTCGCTACGCGAGTCGTGAATTTACCGGGTAGCACAGCACTTCTCGTGATATTACTTATGATAAAATATATTATAAAATATTTCGACAAAACGATTTTAGCTGCTTCACAAGGGCTAGTCCAACCCCTGTGAAGTGTTCTAAACCCTACCTGTACCCTTCTTCCTTCCAAATTCTGGCCGCTGGGTAGTGACGCAGGAAAGAGCGTAGTAGGAGGCGCGTACGCGGAGATGCTACCTGGCGGTCCTCTTGACAACTGACTGCGACGGGACGTGACATACATTTGTATTAACAGAGGATTACTCTATAGCGCCGATTAATGGATGATTATTCCATAGTGCAAAAGCGCCCAACGTCCCCAAGGGGTTAGGGATGCGTTGCGTCAATATAGACGCAACAACAAAAAAAAAAGATAACTCGCTCGACTCAGGTTGGAACGGCAAGACCCTGGTATGTAGGATTGCCAGATGTGTTGCGAGCTCTTTCCCCACCACTTCTACGAAATTTCCCCAAATAACCTCTCCAATGAAACAAAATTCCCCAACTTTGAAACGAAAAATATTCTCCAAATAATGGACAATTGCCATGACCTGTTCCCGGCGATTTCATTGGATATCCTCTTAAATTCAAATAATTCCTGTCAACGTCCTTTGAGCTGTTCAGAATTCTATATTATCTACGATTTTCTCAGGTTTTTCTTTATCTATGCCTGTCGTTTATTTCTCTTTTTTGATACATAAGAATGAGAGAGAATAACGACTGTTGTTTCTTTTCTATTCATAATAATTGAGATAGTAATATTTCTATCTCAACTCCAGATGAAAATAAGTTCCCCGAAAAATCCCCACCATTCCCCTTTGATTTATATCCCCCTTTGTTTGCCCACTGATAAAAAAAGCTCCATTTTGGGGATAAAATTCCCCAATCTGGCAACCCTGGTGAAAAAATTGCTAGCTGCTTTTCCGAAAAAAATACTGTTGAAATTTTTGCTCCTTTATTACATTCGGTATACAAGCATAAAAACACATAGCACACGTAAACTTATGTAAACTTATCTAGTTAGTACTAAGGGGGAATGTACTACATGGTGATTCAAGGGGGAATGTACTACTTGGTGATTCAAGGACCAAGAGATATAGCATTTTTTAAAATTTTCACATCGTGACTGTCAGCTCAGGCATTAGTTGCTTTTAGCCACGTGCACAGAGCAATGCATTCCAGGAATTTTGAAGCTTCCCTCAACTTGAGTTATGCATGCACGCGCGCTGCTGCAACCACTTCCACTTCTCTTCATGCGACAGGCATCGCCCCGCCCAACAATCAGATTCCCGTAATCCCGCATTCATTTCTCGGAAAGTCAGCTAAGCTCCACGTGCTTCTGCATTTGAACCAAGTTTGCCCGGTCCGTGCTGAGAAAATCCATCACTGGAGGTGGAAAAACCACTAATTCCGCGAAATATCGAAATAATTGCGCTCTGACACTGAAGATCATGATTTCTTATGTATAGAACCAAAGTCTCCTGTGAATAAAACAAATCTTTCATAAGCTTTCAATATTTGCGCACTTTGTAGGAAAAAAAGTAATCATATTATATCTCTACTTATTCAAAACTAGTGCTGTTTCAATATGGCACAGATTTTCTCGTATGAACAGTTATAGAATATTGCGATGGTAATCAATTTATGCAAATCTTGTATCTTTCAATGCACTTTAATACGTATTTCAGATATTGTGTGCACATTTCTCTTAATTGAACTGCTTGAAACAGACCCCACCATTTCTTATAAAACCCGCTTTATAAGTAAAATTAACGTTAAGCGCTTAGCAGCACTGAATCTATTTATCTGTATGACATGCAGCATCATATGTTTTCATTGCAACAATAATTTGAAAATTCTTGAAAAATCTTTCATTAACGAAGCTTCTTGCAGCGACACCGACTAATTTTTGTTTTCTTTCTTAATTGAGTTTATTCCATTTCTGGAAACTAAAAAATATCTTTTAGAAAATGTGGCTAGTATTTTGTATGATTGTTTAAATAGCACAAAATGTATACGAAGGTCACTCGCATGAGAAACGCGACTCCCACTAAGAATCAATTGATTGTATTTCGAAAGTTCATATATAATTCTGTTTATAATTCTGTTTTCATGTTTAAATAAGTTACGAGATAGTAGAAACATAATGGCATCAAATGTGAGTTGGAAGCGAACAGTTTTTGACAGTTATAAATCGTGGACCTCTGACATTTATTTCTTTTTTTTCTGTCATAAAAACTTCATTGTCTACACATAACATTCATACTTTTTAATATTGTTTGTATACCCCATTTCCACTACCATTATGAAAGTTTAGCTTTGCACCATAATTTAATACATAAAAATGTATATCATTCATGATTGGTTATTATTATTATTATTAAACATTTTGTATTCACTGTATGTTGGTTGCTAATTGGATTCAATTTTTCTCAGCACTGCTTATAACTGAATGCCATTAATATGGAAAAGTAATTACCTTTGTGAAATGATGGTTTTTCGCACGATCAATATTGAGGTTGTTTGTTTGTTTTTTTTGTCGAGACCTATAGGTGGTGGCAAAACCATAACTTGAGTCACAAAATACAAACACTTTTACTTTCCCGTATACGTACGTATACACGGACTGATATACATAATATAGGGAAAGTAATGTAATGCTGCCCGAAAAAATGGCCAATTTTCGGCGGAAAAAATTCATTGCCGGGCCGTGAAAACGAAAAAGTGAATAAAAACAGTTGCTAAATTAAGAAAAAAATCCCCTAACACGTGGTGTAGCCAAAAACCTTCTTTTGTGGATCCTTGATATCGAAAAACCAAATGAAAGGAAAACGTCCGTCTGTCTGTTCGTCTGTGAACACTGCTAGCGCCTAAACCATACGTACGATTTCTTCCAAAATGGATATTCCCCAGTCGATCTGATTCTTGTTGAAGCTTTGAGATTTTGAAAAAGATTCTTCAAAATTTGGGGGTACTTTACATGAAGCCCCCCGACATTTTCAAAATTTTCTCAAAAACGGCTCCAAATTTTTTCTTTAAATTTCTTGTATGAATATAGTAAAATACACGTATTAACAAGGCATAGGTCCGATTTTCACGGATAACTGAATTTTCGAAAATTGTGAAAGTTAGAATTTTTTCGGCGTCTTTCTGGAAATACAAAATTGAAAATAGAGATTTTTTCTTAATTTTCTTATTTTCTTCTTTTTTTCAAATAAAATTTGTTCTGCATTGAGTTCTTTCATAAAGGTCATGTAAATGTGTTTGAAAAATTTAGTAGTTTTCGTGCAATATTGCGTGCAGTATGTGCAGTTTTAAAAAATTACAAAAACATAATTTTCTCAAAAACGGCTCCAAATTTTTTCTTTAATTTTTTGGTAAATGTATTCTATCAGATGACATAAAAGCCACATTGCTCTATAGGTTCGATTTTTCAAAAATTACAAAAATGTAAATTTTTTCACGTTTCTCACGTCCACAATATTTATATTAGCGGCGTTTTTTTCACATTATTATATTTACAAGTACATGTGCTTTAAATAATGTCAAGTAAAGTTTCTCGAAAACACAACCGTTTTCTGTGAATAGTAGCTCAAAATTTCACATTTTCAGAAACGCTCAAACGCCATTTTCTCATCTATGACTGCAAATTCTTTCTTCAAACTTTTGTAACCGATAGTGCTAATTACACTCTTTAGTATAGCGTAAAGTTTATTTTGAGTTATTTTTTTGTTTTTTCGAAAATTACATAATTGTAATTTGTTTGAAAGCTCTCTCACATCATTAATATGCACATTACCAGCAATTTGTAAACATTATTATATTTGTGAGTGTAAGTGCTTTAAAGAACTTCAAATGAAGTATTTTGAAAACTCAAAACTTTTCTGTGAAAATGAGCTTCAAATTTCGCGTTTTTAGTAGCGCTAAAACGCCATTTTCTCTTAAACGGCACATCATTTTTAAAAGAAAATGGCCATTTATGACTAGGTTTTTGTGTTCTTTAATATTCTAAAATTAATGTTTCCGTTCTACCAATAGGAAATCGAAAAATTAAGAAAAGGCCAAAAAAATGTAGTTTGTACGGTGATAGATGACAGCCGGCAAGAAAGAGTATGTGGCAATTCCGAATAGCTAGCGGAGACCCAAGGAAATAAAAAACTAATACGGGAAAGTCTGTGCCATTCTGTAGTTTCTACGATTATATAAATAATGATTTGTTTCATCTTTACTCTTCGTGCTTTATTGGAAAAGAATCCCCACCTTTGTTGACGTTTGTATAATAGGAGGCCCTGGATTCACGACATAAGGTACTGAGGCATAGTTGTTTCATACGAGTTCCTATTGTAACTAGTATATTGTGATTATAATTATTGAGTTTAAAATATGTTAAATTCAATGCTGACATTCCACAGGATTTGTTGGAATCCGCGAAAGCTGCAGGATTTAATTTATTATCCAAAATTCAGAAGGGATTTACGGAAAACTTAGCATCAGTTGAGAAAATAGTGTACATCTAAGAGAGTAGCTACGACGTTCATAACATATTGTGTTAATAGTTAATTATAATTTAGTAATTTTGTGTTCAATAATCATGATATTAAGATTGTTTTGCCATTAATGTGCACTTTATTTTCTTACTTCTCTTGTAAGCTACCTGTCATGCCTTAGTGTCGTTTGTGCACTGTGACGTCACCGCGAAAATAAGTCTTTTACGCACGGTGACGACACGTTTTTCAGATGTTTTCAGAAAAGACTAACTTCACACGCGCCTAGCAGCACGTAGAAATCCACATTTTTATACGAACATAGAAAAAGAATATTTGTGACGGATGTTTTCTCTTGTAAGGCAACCTGGACGCAGTGGGACAAGGATAATCGGGAAGAGAAGGGAAACCGTACAACTCTGTGGCGAGATTGAATTGAATGATTGCTAGTAATTCCGGGCGCGTCAACTACCGAGATCATAAGTCCCGTAAATGTGCATGTTTTTTCATCGGGAGGGGGCGGTGATCTTTCTCCGCAAGATGGCGTGAACCAGCGCCGACCTACGGTGAACTAGAGAGGTTTTCCCCTACTCAGGTATCTCCCACCAACGGGGCACCGCTCCAGCCGGGCCAAGCTCTGAGCCCCCAACCTGTCTCCCGGCAGGTGTGGTAGTGTAGTGCATGTTGGTGTAAGTATGTATATAAGGTGTGAGGTTTGGACTAGGAAACGGAAGGAAAGATCGCGCGTGGCTCGTGGCCCATTTGCTAGAGTACTGCTCCGGCATTCGCCTGATGATCACCAGACAGACTACGAAAGTCAGAGCCTCCGGGCGCTAGAATTCTCCTCCAGACAGCGATTGAATTCGACCTAGCTGACAAGCATGTGTCCAAAATCCTGCCGCCGTCGGGACTCGACGCCTAGGACCTCCCGGTCAGAGGCACTGCAGTGACATCAGTTGATGCCCTGGGCCATCTCTCCCGGTGCGGCGAGGTTGAAGCGGTACCCAAAGCAGCGGTAGCGTAGAAAGTCAGGGGCGGCGTTGGGCCTTTAAAAAAGGAGGAAAATACGATTTTGTCAGGACTTCCCCTCCCTAGTGGACGCGATTCACCCTTCAGTTATCGCTAGCGCGCCGGCGGGGGCGGGCTATCTCCCAACGAGCAGCGAAGGAGTTGAGACGTCTTTGTTATTCGCTCCGAGGCTGCAGGGACTTTCTTCATCGTTGCTGTGATCTTTCCTCTCGCCAACTGGAGAAGCCGCCTCCCTACTTTCTAGTTGAACTGTGATAGAAACTGTCGGCTGGAAATGTGATTTATTGCGTTCCTTAAAAAAAGGATCTTATACACACGATAACTTGTAAACTTTTCATTTGAAATTGGGTCAAAGTTTTGATTTCTTTTCTCCTTTCAATAGAATTTGTTGTGAATTTTCTTCAGCAAAGGTTCCGGCCTGAAACTTTGTTTCCCGGCGTTGGTTCCATCTGCAGAGTTTCCATGTTATTTCAATCGCCGAGTGTCTACCTGGTGGAGGAGGGAGATTGCTTACATTTCCCCCTCCTGCCACTCGATTGCGATGCTCCTTTATTGACTGAATCGGAGTGCTATTGACTTCTTTCGCTGGGGAGACAAAGTTTACTCGTAGAGAGTATCTGGTCAAGTTAGGACAATAAAATAAAACTAGTGACCGAGAGGGTGTTTCCTCGTAGAATTATTATAGACAATTGTTCACAATGCTTTGTTTTCTTAATGTAGAGAATGGTTTTTCGTTCATGTTTCGTGGTGATGTGTGATCTCATTTTCAGGTACAAATGTTCTGAAATGCACATATCTAAGTTTCTTCAAATACTATGTATGATGAAAGGAAATTAAACAATGGAAAAATAATTCAATGTCAAATTTTCAAAAAATGGAACACGCTGTAGCATTCAAAATCAAACACATCATGACGTGTCTCGCAGTACGAGTAACATTTGGTAAAATAATGACTATTTAATGATGTCAAAAACAGGGCCCTTTGGGGCAATGCATTTAAAGTGAAATCAGGAGATTTCGTGTCACCATGTAAACTAAGAGGATTGTAAGAAAAGTAAATTTGACCTTAAAACTATTTTATTGAACATTTCAACAAACTACCTCAAATCTCCCTTTATTAAAGTATAGATGAGGCGCAACGTATAATATACATTTCCTGACTTATTTTCTAATCTTTAATACATACGAGAAAATTGTGATTGTACTACGTACAATGTCAGTAATTTACATTTACCAAAGCTTTAATTGCATTGCCTATATAAATTCCGCGCAACAAATAATCCCTCAGAAGAAAAATATTTCCCTCAAATTCAATATTTTTTTAAATAATGCCATAATTTGCTCGACAATTACTCAATTTTCAACTTGCGTAACTTATCATCTTCATTGCCTACGTGCTTGCTTCCAACTTCCATTTGCATCCTGATATCTCGATGTAAGTACGATCAATAGCTACTCCAGGATTAGCGCAATCTCTATTAGCAGGTACCACGCCCCGTTTTGTCATTCTGATCGCCATCGCGAAGGCCTTCGTGAAAGCGGATCCTACTGTCCACCGTCGCAGACTTCGCCTCTCCGTTTGCAGTCTCCTCAGTCGCCCCACTTGGTCTCCACGGCGGCTGCTGTGTGCGCGACGCTGTTATTGTCGGCGACGCGACGCGGCGCGGCGCGACGCCGATTCCCAGGGCTAATCCGCTCTGCCTCCGTTCCTCCTCCGTATCCACCCCCGCCTCTTCTCCTGCCGCCTCCGCCCCCACTGCCTCCGCCCCCGCCGCCTCCGCCTGCACAACCACCGCCGCCACCATTACCATCGCTTCTGCCACCGTCACCGCCTCGGCAATTGCCCCCGTCACCGCCATCGCCTTCGCCTCTGCTACCGCTACCGCCACCACCTCCGCCACCGCCACCACCACCGCCATCGCTTCCGCCTCCGTCTCCACCTTCGCCTTCGCCTCCACCCCCGCTTCCGCCTACGCCACCTCTTGCGCCTCCACCTCCGCCACCACCACTGCCACCGCCACGACCTCTGCCGCTGCCTCGCCTCCGCCCCCTCCACCTCCGTCTCCACAACCACCGCCGCCACCATCACCTCCGCCACCGCCACCGTCACCGTCACTGCCACCGCCTTCGCCTTCGCGTCCGCCACCGCCACCACTTCCGCCTCTGCCACCGCCACCGCCACGGCCTCTGCCGCTGCCTCGTCACCACCACTGCTTCTGCCACCCCTGCCTCCTCTGCCTCTGCCTCCACCTCCGCCGTCGCCGTCGCCGTCGCCGCCGTCGCCGTCGCCGTCGCCGCCGCCGCCAACGCCGCCGCCGGCTCTTTCCTCCGCGGGACGAGTGCTCGCTCCAGATAGCAGCACTGCCCCCTGCCCGGCGCAAGGGGCCACCGCCCGCCCGCCGCGCCGCACAGCTCGCCGGGTCACGGCGCGTGGAAGACGGGCAGATTAGGAGGACCGTATGATCCCGGAGAGAGTGAGAGGTTTGCAGGCAGAAGGAGAAGTGAACGAAGACCTGCGTTGCACGCAACGGAACGTCACAGGCAAGGTCTAAGGAACTTGTTTATTATATCGTTTATGAGCTGCAATATTGGCCCAACTCGAAAAATAAGTTTCGGTGTCTGACGTTTCAAAAGGTGGTTGAATTCCAGCTATCACACGCTTAGTAACTGGTGCATTAAGGGGTACGCATTACTAAAAGGATTCATACGAGTTTTGTTAACAATAACAATAATGAAAGGTTTAAAAATGCTATAATATAACTCAAAATTCGTATATTTTCGAGTTCTGTCAGAGTTGCAGCGTACCGACGATAGTAAGGAATGAGACGACGAAACGGATATTACGTGTTTGATAGTAGAAATAAACCAGAATATTTGACAACAAATTATTTTATTTTATTTTATTTATTTTGTCAAAAAAACAGTAAAAACTGTATATGACGTGTGGGGAAAGAAATTTATCTGCGCACATTTTCTTGAGGGCCAGAATTTTATTAAAAAAAGAAAAAAAACGAAAACGAAAAAATTAATTTAGAAAATAATTATTAAAAATAATTATTAATTAAATAATTATTGGATTTGATTATGAAAGTCACGTTGAAATTGCAGAGATGTGCTCTGTTCTCAGTGATTGGAATTATTGTGCTAGTAAAGTCAGACAGACCTGGCTAACGTATAATGGATGGAAAAGAAAAGGAGAAACAAATATTACGCCATTGCTTGTACAAAGCAAGGGATATGAGTAGAGGAAGATATAAAGAGAGAAGGAAATAGAATAAAAACAGGGGTTTGTCTAAGAAATTAATCATTGGTAGTTGGGCTATGAAAAATTGAACCAGATGCATCTAAAAATTTTACCTGCAGTCACAAATATAGTAATTGATACGGAATAACAGTAAATTAACTATCAAATTCTACAGAAAATAGGCACGCATACTTCAATTAGATATCTTTTTAGTTGAAATCATCCGCCTCCGCCACCGCCCGCCAGTGTTTATAATAGAGAAGAAAAAAACATTAAATAATATTACTACGCATACGAACAATATCAATAACCTCAACCACAACGACCGTCTTAAGACTGTACTGACATTAAAAATTGCATTGAAAATCGATGCTAGTATTTCCATTCTTAGATTTATGTAGAATCTTGCCTGTCAACATGTCGGGTCCAGGTAATTTATTTGCAGAGAAAAATTCGATAACCTGCGGTACTTCTTTAAAGACAGGTGTAATGGGCGGTAAAGAGATTAGAAACTTCAAGCAGTTGTATTCTTAAATCAAAATGTTTCTGCTGAAGGGTTGAAAACTTATGTAAAAGTGTATATTTCAGCTTTTTTCTTATTCATCCCAGTTTCAGTCTTACTTTCTTCTTAGTGAAATGATGTGTTAGGTTCTTTGAAATGTTTAGTAATTTTCACTAGGGAGAAGTCTTCAAAGTTTTTTAACGAAATTTTTTAACGAGTTTTTTAATATTGAAAGATATTGAATATATCATTTTTACATCACCGCTGTAATCTATTAAGGTTTTGAGAGGCGTTACCATGTTTTCTCGTGTGTTTTATCTGACAATTTCTTTATAAACTACACTTCTTCGCCACTTTATTCACAAGTATATAGGGTGTATTGGGAATATTTTGGTATTTGTTTTCAGTTTTTATTTTAGGACTAGAATAGTAGGCTTGTTGATGCATAATGCACTTTCTTAGAATATCTTAATAACAAATTCTCTGAAAATATGTATGTCTTCACCAATCAATTTGTAAAGTTACTCCAATTAATATACACGATATTCATAGAAGGTGAATTTTAATAGAGCTGATGATGGAAAAAATGGTGAATGATGAATAAGACAAATAATGCTTTAACCCTTAACTAGTGACGTGCGGTCTCTAAGGCCGCTGAGGCTGAGAAAATAAACTCGTAGCTCTCCTTTCTGGTACGTTGCAATAAGTTTTTCCAGTAACAGTGATCCAGTGACAGCCGTTCGTCTTTGAGGGCCAGTTGAAGTTTCGGAGCGGTCTCGCATACCTCACATCACTAGTAGTGGGACTTTTCTTCCCACAGTGAATATGCATTACAATTTTTTTATTAATGGATAATTTTCGTGTAACAATGCATTATCGTACTTAAATGAAGGTTTTTTAATGTAGTGAATAATATTTTAAACCATCCTACGAGTTGTAGAGAAATTAATAGTGAAGTGCAATATGGAACAAATTATAGCCAGAAATTTACTCGCCGAATAATAAATTATTATATTATTTTCATTTTACATATTAACATCAAATCCTTTTATTTTCTTGTTTATTATAGCATTGTTAACGTTAAAAAATTGTCAAATCAACATGAAAATAAATACCGAACACCGAAAATAATCTGCCTAAAACGTTTGGGGTCTCACAGACCGCACGTCACCTGTAAGAGAAGTTTGAAGGCACATCACCATTTAACGGTTAATATACACAGATATTTATGGTATCGCTTTGGTAATGAAGCCGAGAAGACCCGTGTTTTTATTTACATCTGTGGGACAGTAAGATGGTTGGTCATAGAAAATTACGTTATGGTGAATAAATTGTAATTAAAGGAAAAAACAAAATTACGTCAAAAGAATGCAAAAACAATCATCAAGGAAAGCAACAATTATTGGAATCTAAAATCCATGAAGAGTAAGCAAACAGTCCAAATTGAGCTTTTCGAGCGCGGGAGACGAACAATCGAAACCACGAAGGGAGTTCTGTGCTCGCGCAAATCCGCTCGCTGATTGGCCTGCACATGGTCGCTCTGTGGACCCAGTGCCTCGCAGCCATCTGGAGCTCTGCCCTAAACACACACATTTGCATGCCGTGTGCGACACGCAAACCGCACGAACCTCTTCGCCTTCGGGGATCTGCCAGCGAGAGCGCTCCGGGGGCAATTACGCTCATACGAGTAGGATCACACGGCGCACTCCGCAATTATGGTAATGATATTTGCGACAAGTGCCTTTCCGCAAACAGGAAAATCAAGACTTTAATTATACACAGCTGGAATTCCGTAAAGAATATGACGACTCTAAGGCAGTAATTCATCATACGAAATTTTACGAATTTCGAAGTTGTTTGACATTGGAATAAGAGGTGTCAAAATCTCAAAACGATCTCGAGCACTTGTGTTGATAAAATAAAATTCACTAATTCTTACCAAATAAAAATTTAAGATTTAGTAACATTTAAAACAATGGTCATGTGAAGATTTGCATAGTAGTCTGAAGATGCGGATTCCTGACGAGAGAAATAGAAAACATGTCTCAGTATTTTCGCAAAACTTTATCATTCTGCTGAATATTGTATGATTACTCTCAGCTTCCATTTTTGAAAGCTTTATTGATCATTCTTACACTGTTTATATGTTTTATGCTTGTATTAACGAATTAAGAATGCAAAACACACGAAAATTCTGTGAAAAAAGGATTCAGTATTTAGGCCCCTTCCTTCTCCTTCTTTTTCTCCTTTTTCCTTCTCTTTTTTTATTCTCATCCTCTTCCTTTTTCGTTTTCTCCTTCCTTTTACTCCTTCCCCTCCATCTCTTGTTCCTTATTCTTCTTCTTCTTCTTCTTCTCCTTGGTGACCTTGATAATATTAATGGGGTGTGACAATTACAGGTGTTGCTGCAATCCAAAAGGGTAATGCACGAGCGCTAAGTGGGCAGACAAATAAAGAAAATTTCAGACGACAGTTATTCGCAGGGCTCAGCAGCTTTTATTAATAGATGACTTAATTACTTTAATCTGAAATTTAAAATTTGTAAGTATGAATATTGACAAAATTTGTAATAAAAATGTCAAAGAACCAATTATTACTTATAATATATAAATGTAATAAAAATCGGAATTTGAATAGCAGTAAAATAGCATTCGAGATGCAACTCCCCCTGTAATATGGGGATTGTGCAAAACATATTTTATTGCAAAATAAAAATGAGAAGCTGAAACATTTTAAAAGATGAGGCGTAACTTGCTAGTCAAGGCAAAGAAAACCCCTTTCTCGAGTATCAATCTATTTAAAGAAACAGTTTAAAGGAATGTCTAATTTTTTGCGCTCAGAAATACTGTAATTATGGTTTATGGAATAGCATTCTTTATAGGTACCACTAAAAATGTTATGATATTACTTTTGTAACGTTCAAAGTTCTTCCTAAGCGTTCTGTAAGTGGAGTTTTCCCGTTAAGCCTGAGTTTAACAGGTAGTTACTGAGACATTTTTATTATATTTCCCATTACAATTCTTTTCATTGTGTTCTAGAAGATGTTTTTGATATTCCGCTCGTAACTTTTAATTTGAGGCTGAGAACTCCCTGCTACTTTCGTATATTTTATCTGATTTTTCAGTCTTGTAATATTGCGATAGCGCAAACGTTCTAATTTACACATTTTCAGCATTCCTTTCGATGGATTTTAGTAAACACTAAGTGGTAGTATTATTGTGGCCAACATTATTGTGTTTGAGATAAGATGAAATATACCCTTCCCAATTTTTTTTGCTTCCAGAGAAAATTTTACCTTATTTTCAAATCATTCTTGTGATAAATTTTATATTAATCTTTCACCGAATTGATTTTTTTCAATTTTACTTTCTCGTATAAGTACGTATATACGGATACACGTATACCCTTTCCCTATACTACGTATATACGTAGTGTAGGGAAAATAGTGTACCCCTTCCCTATACTACGTATATACGTAGTGTAGGGAAAGGTATGTAATACTGCGTGAAAAAACGGCAGATTTTCGGCAGAAAAAAATTCATTGCCGGGCCCTGGTAAAGAAAAAATGGATAAATCCATTTGCTAAATTAAGAAAAAAAATCCTCTAACACGTGGTGTAGCCAGAATCCCTCTTTTCTACCAATAGAAACCAAACCAATAGAAAGCAAAACGTTCGTTCGTCTGTGAACACGACTAGCATCTAAACCAAACGTAAGATTTATTTCAAATTGAAGAAACCCATGTCGATCTGGCTCGAGTCGACGCTTTGAGATTTTGAAAAAGATTCTATAAAATTTGGGAGTCCTTTACATGAAGCACCCCGCACATTTTCAAACTTTTCTCAAAAACGGATCCAATTTTTTTCTTTAAATTTCTTGTAAGAATAGAGTAAAATACACATAAAGATCGCATAGGTCCTAATTTCCTTCTTCCTCCAACTACAAAATTAAAGATAGATTTTTTCTTCCAATAAAATTTGTTCTCCATAGTGATTTCTTTCATTAAGATCATGCACATTTTTTTGAAATTTTAGTAGTTTTCGCGCAATATTGTGTGCAATATGTGCATTTTTTAAAAATTCAAAAACAAGATTTTCTCAAAAACCGCTCCAAATTTGTTCTTTGAACTTTCGGTAATGATAGTGCCTCTATATACTTTTGGTAAAGATGTCCTCTATGAGATGACATAAACGTCATACTGCTCTGTTCTTTTGTTTTTTCCAAAATTACAAACATGTAATTTTTTGACTTGTTTCTCAGATAGTTAATATTTAAATTAGCGTCATATTTGGACAATTAGCGTCATTAACTGGTCATATTTGTAATGAATATGTAATGCAAAACATGAAGCACAGCCTACAATAGTTTATGAAATAAATTACATTATTTTATACCAAAAATCTTTACGTGAACCATTGAAGTAATACTTTGCTAAGGAAGGGAAGTCAGTGCTAGTCAACAGTTGACTGAAGGTATACCGAACTGCTGGTGACATAGTGAACAGGAAAAAGCGGTGGTCAATTGTAGGGAAGGGGAGGGCAAGTGGACAAAAGTTGTTGGCGGGAGAGGAAAGTGTAAAATCGCAGAGAAAATATTTGAAGTAGTATATTAAGTGACTGAACGTATAATATCTCATGATTATACATCGAAAGGAGTGTGTCATAATTTGTTGTAAATTTTGTTGAATTATAGAACTGAATTCAAGACTATGAATTGTTTGTTTAATATCTCAATAATTCTGCTAAATACTGAGATTTTTGAGTTATCAATAATATAATTAGTTGTTACTCTGTGACGAGTGGGTGAACTCTACTTTGAGACGTGATCATTGACATTATATATACGATGCTCATTTATTCTCGAACGCAATGTCCTCTTAAGACAATCCTACAGATTATAATGGGAAACTATTTGATCTTTCAAAAAAATTGAACGTCTTTTTTAAAAATTTTTAGAACAAATTTCATTTAACAAAAAAACTCTTATCAGCATTGAACTTTTCCATGTTAATATTTTGCATTTTTCTAAAATATGGAGAGTTCGCCGAAAATGAGACCAGCACCACTTCGTTTACGGTCCTTTGATACATTTGAAGAGAAAATTGAAAGAATAAAATTGGAGTCATGTTTTTTTAGAAAATAATTGCTTGCAAGTTGCGTATATTTCATGCAAAATTAGGCGAAAACTACTCGTATTTTTAAAAAAATTATGACGGACTTTATTTCAATATTTATATTTGAAAAACGTTTCATTAAGAAACTAATGGGTCTGAAGTAACACGTAATTTCTTGCTTTTAGTGATAGTTATGTAATACTATTTATACTACTATTTCTCTCCAAATTACGTATCTCAGTCATCACTTTTTTTGTTCAATTCATTACAAATCGTGGAACATTTGATGTAAAAACTAAATATTTTCACGCAAATATGAACACAAATTTGAAATTATTTTTTGAATTATTATTTGAATTATTTCAAACAGGTTTGAAATAATTTCTAAAAGACTAATTTTTAAATGTATAACAAAAGCTCTACTGTAAGAAACAAAGTAAGAAATATGAAATAATGTACTAATTCTAACTTACGAAGCATCTAACTGCCTGAAATTACGTTCACGATGTGCAATAAATTCGGAGCGAGCAACTACGTTTGTCGCGAAAATACACAAAAAATACTTATGTTTTCAAAAAAATTCAACATGACATTATTTGAAGATCTGTGTTGATGAACACATTTAATTTAGAAAAAGTTGTATCTTCCAATTTTTCATGTAGGAAGGCGCAGAAAAATTTTTGAATTTTTTCAGTTTTCAAAAATTCAGAGTTTTCAACCAACACGAAACTTGCATCACTCTCTTAAACGTTCTTTACAGTATTCGAAACAAAATTTAACCCAAAACGATGGAGCCGTTTTAGAGAAAAAAACTTTGGAGAAAAAAGCAGATCGATTGGGGAATATCAATTTTGGAGAAAATAAGCTGAACGGTTTAGCCGCTAACGTTGTTTACAGACGGACGGACGGACGGACAGACGGACGGACGGACCGACATTTTGCCGTCATTCGATTTTTCGATATCAACAAAACATAAATTCTGGCTATACTATGTGTTGGAGGATTTTTTTTCTAAATTTAACAACTGAATTTATCCACTTTGTCGTTACCAGGGCCTTGTAATAAGAGAATTTTCTGCCAAAAATTCGGAGTTTTTTTTTTCGCGCATCATTACATAACTTCTCTCTACTGCGAAAGCGGTAGCGAGAATGTAAACATATCTCTCTTTACATATTGTAGTTGTAGAACGCCGCCAAAAAAACGTTGGACTTTTGTAATTTTTCTAAAATCAATAAAAATGAGACCTGTGTCATTTCTCTAGTATTTTAAGATACATCAAGACAAAATGTATTCAAAGGATTTGGGGCAATTTTCGAGAAAGTTTTTAAAATGTTGAGATTTCATGTAAAGGGCCCGCAAAAATTAAAAATATTATTTTTGAATTCAAGGGACCACAACACCAGCTAGATTGAGGAATATAACTTTTGAAGAAAATTCTATTTTCGGTTTAGCCGCTAGGAGTTTTTACAGATGGACAAAGACAAATGGACACATGTTTTGCCGTAAATGTTCAGTATCAGGCACACAGAAGACGTGATTTCTAACTATATGTGTCAGAGAAAGAAAGTACGTACTATATATTGGAACAAGATAAATTACTTTTTTCTGAATCAGAGTAACACATTACAAGTGTTTCTGTTGAAAAATTTCGGCTTCTCCCCGCAGTATTACAAAACTTTCTCTATACTACGTAACTACGTAGTATCCAAAAAGGTAAACTTAAAATGGGTTTAGTGTAATTTCGCTTCTAATAATGCTTTTGTCCTTAACTTAGAATTTTCATGACCACAATCTTCAATCCCTCTCTCGTTATCAAATTCTTAAGAAAACGAAAGAGTTCGTAACTAACGTACACTATGGCACTTCGGAGCACTGTCAACTTCATGGTTTTAATTCGACGTCCACGGACAAGATTTAATCGGAGCCACCTGTTACGAAGTTCTCTTTTGCTTCCTTTTCCAAGCGCTGCGAATCTAACTTCGATATTGAAACACTCCGTTCACTAATCTGGACTTGCAGACAAAGTTAACAGAAGTCTGCGACCATTTTCCCGTTGCGTCGTCGCTGCACTTGCAACTCAGGGCCAAAAGTAATTTATTGCGGCACGCCATGCAACTCCCACAGCGCTCGTTCTGAGAACTACAGGCTGTGTTAGCTCAGCGACAACACCGTTGCCTATCCAGGATCTAGGGTTCGCTTTCGGACGGTTGCGAATTTTCGATACTAGCTCCATAGCTGGGTCGAATTCGACCACTGGGGAAGAATTGGAGCGGCTGGTTCCTCTGATCCGTCGCTCTGCAGTTTTTCGTCTCTCTCTCTCTCTCTCTCTCTCTCTCTCACTCTCTCTTTCGCTCGCTTTCTCTCGCCGACTCTCTCCTCCTCTGCCTCTGTCTCCATCTCTCTTCCTAACCCCCCTCTCTCTCTCGTTGCCTTTCGTTCTTCCACCTTTCCTTTTCCCTTTACCGGCATTTTTATCGTAGTTTGTTAATCGCTGTAGTTACGCTCAGATGTTCAAACTAAACTGAAACGCAATATGTATGAATTCATAAATTAAACTGGAAATAAATAGTCTAGAAATACTTTGGTAGAATAGTAAATAGGCTTTTTCCCCCACAGAGGCCTCTTTCAATGAAGCTGTACCCCTCGCACTGCGTTGAATTTCATGCTCTTCTTATCGTCATGGTAGGGTCATGGGAGGGGGCTTCCCCCAAAGTCTCACAACTTCCCCTCACTAGGTCGGGACCCTACCTATCGCTAATGCGGTGAGGTAGCTTGGCCCTTCTCAGCTCATTCCTCGGTTATCGCCAAGACGTCGCTGTCATCCTTGGATCCTTTCCGGAATGAGGGTTAATGGCAGAATAGGGTATGAAGTGACTGATAGAACATACCATTGGAATGCATGTTGGCAGGGAAGCGGGAGTAGTCCGAGGAAACCTGCCACGAACTTGCTTTGTCCACCAAAAATTCCTTTTGGGATCGAGCCTGAGTCCAGCGGTGGAAGGTCTCACCATTATTGTACGCCCCTGGTAGATTAGTACGAATTCGTGTTCTAACGCAGATACGCGTGTTTTGACTGTCCGTCCCCGCGACTGCCCGTCCCCGCGACTGCCCGTCCCCGCGACTGCCCGTCTCCGCGACTGCCCGTCCCCGCGACTGCCCGTCCCCGCAACTGCCCGTCCCCGCGACTGCCCGTCCCCGCGACTGCCCGTCCCCGCGACTGCCCGTCCCCGCGACTGCCCGTCCCCGCGACTGCCCGTCCCCGCGACTGCCCGTCCCCGCGACTGCCCGTCCCCGCGACTGCCCGTCCCCGCGACTGCCCGTCCCCGCGACTGCCCGTCCCCGCGACTGCCCGTCCCCGCGACTGCCCGTCCCCGCGACTGCCCGTCCCCGCGACTGCCCGTCCCCGCGACTGCCCGTCCCCGCGACTGCCCGTCCCCGCGACTGCCCGTCCCCGCGACTGCCCGTCCCCGCGACTGCCCGTCCCCGCGACTGCCCGTCCCCGCGACTGCCCGTCCCCGCGACTGCCCGTCCCCGCGACTGCCCGTCCCCGCGACTGCCCGTCCCCGCGACTGCCCGTCCCCGCGACTGCCCGTCCCCGCGACTGCCCGTCCCCGCGACTGCCCGTCCCCGCGATGATGTGGGCGGTCGAGGAGAGTCGAGTGGGGCAGGGCACTCGGCGCTGCTCTTTTGTCTGGCCGCCTGCGCTCTTTTTTCTTTTGCCCTTAGCTCCGCCCTGAAGCTCCTCCGCCGTAGGAATCCGCCCGTCCTCGTTCTCATCAGCCTGTCCTCCGAGAAGGGCGTTGGACGAACTCTATCTGCTTCGACAGGGGTAATTAGTAGCAAGAGCTGCGAACTTCTTCTACTAATTCTCTAGCGCTTGATGAAATAAGGGATTAAAGGAATCCTTTAAAGTAAGATAAAAGGAAAGGAAAAATCCAACTCCCCAGTCTGATAATACTGACATGGAACTTAATTGGTAACCTTGAAGAAAATATTTAATATTTAATTCTGGCTTCTTTGAGACAACTACCTTTCTTAAACTTTCAATCTATGCTTTAAAACATGTTCTGTATCTGAAAAAAATTCAAAAATGTAACTGTGCTTACCTCATAAATTATTTGTTACTCTTCTGCAGAACATGTAAAGTATTCTAAGGGGAAAATAGAATTTTATGTATTTAGTTCGTAATGTTAAGTTTTATTGCATGAGTACATGTTTTGAAAACGAGCTTCTAACAACGCTCATTTTCTAATTTGTCCGAATGCACTAGCAACATTATAAATGAGTTGCTTATTCTATTTTTTGTATAACAGTATTATAAATTTATAATACTCTTTTGTGACATCTTAGGTATTTCACCGCTGTGCGAAATAACAATGGTCGGCTATTCCGTTTAACTCTGCCTCCCCATGATGCTCTCGCTGCGATTGGCTGATTGAGTGATGCCGCAATCATTCGTGCCCCAAAATACTAATACGTCATCATTTGTGTCGTGAAATACTCGATTATGAACGATTTATTACAACAAAACAGGTCGTTTATAATGCTGTTATACAAAAAAAGTATTTTTGTTGCATTCCCATCAACTAAATCACTCAGGTTAGCACTACCATAGCCCGCTAGTATGCCTAACAGCCGCGGCACTTCGCCGATCCTTATGGACATTAGCGAACGGACGAAGTTTCACATTGTGACCGCTGGAGCGCTGGTCACCGACCATTCCCGCGACCTTCTGGCCGCATTAATACTTATGGAAATGGCAATACGTATTTCCGGCACTTTTGGTCACTTACAGGGATATGAGGCGTTGCAAACTCATGCTGGTGGTAATACTAAACAGTACTGAAATTATATTTCACTGTGCAGTTTGCTTCAAAGAAATTGTGTAGGGAATACTTCAAATTAACCCTCAAATATGTAGCATTCGTGAAATCTACATGGTTAGTGAGCCAGCATTCTTCTTGACGTGTAAAATACAATATTTATTCTTAATTATTCCTAATATTTACGTGTATATTTAGGTGTTTTAAGAAAACTATAATACTCATAATGTCTTTAAGGTTTTTAAAGACAATGGATGAAAACGAAAAACATAGAAAAGTATTATTTTATCAGTTTGTATACTACCGTATCTATTTTTATATTTTCAAACTGTATTTATTTTTTAATCTACAATACACGCTCAAAAAAGTAAAAATTCAAAATGGAAGAAGTGTTCGTGAAGAAAAAAAATCGCTAAATAACTGGAAGAAACTAGTTCTAAAACGGAAGACGGACGCTGTTATAAATAAATATTGTCGCTGATGTAAAGAATACTAAGGAAGGTTCATTCAACAAAAAGTACCCATATCATTATTGCCCTGGTAAAAACGTTCTCATCTAGAGATAGATTCAGAAAGTTACTTACGGCTAGCGAAATTCATTTTGGCGTTCTCATGAAGGTACAAGAAAAAACTGCGATTTCCAATAAGAGCAACTGAAGTACAATGTAGACATTATTTCTAATTCTTTGCGTAGTCCGCTTCCAAATTCCACAGCAATGATAGAACTGTAAATCAAACATAAAAAATAAAAATAAACAATCAGACATCTCGTGATCTCTAATGACGTTTTTGAGAAAAGTCACTTTTTGATTTAAAAGTGTTACAATACAAGAAATATCCAACTCTCAGACTGTCTCAGCTGTCTCAGACGATCATTCCCAGTACTTGGAACCAGTATGTTTTTATTGAACGTAAACAGAAATTGTTTGTGCTATTTGTGAGTGTTTTTTCAAAAATTGTATCGAATTTTGAAAATAAACTGAATTGTTAGGTTGCCGAAGTAAGGGTTACATATTTTATTAACGTTCAGAATCATTAAGAATGTATATTAATATTTATTTACTATGTGAAGATAATTAGTATGGGTAGTTATTAAATAAATAAATCAGTCTCATCTTTATATATCCCTGATGGTTAAATGTGATAGAGCAATTTATTGTGAAAGCTGTACCACAACTTCCAAGGTTTGGTGTGAAAAAAAACTTCAAAAATGTATTAAGCCAGCTCTGCAAAGAAACAGTTTCCTTGCATGTGACGAGAGCGCAGATTTAATAACGATCATTGACATAATTTGTGGACAGAAGTCGTGAGGAACATTCTGCTTTTTTATTTAGGTCCTTTTTTCATAAAACCCCATTGCTGGGAGATGACAACTGACGAAGATAGCTCGTGGTCTTTTAACATTATACGCCGGTGCTATATGCAGGCAACTGTCAGCGGTAATCCGCAGTGTTACAGCATCGATTGAACTAGGTCGATTGAACGACTGACTTTGCAGCGATAGTAGAGATGCTGGTCTCTCCTTGGCTCAGTTCTTTTGGATTAGTTGTGTATCATTACCCACGATGTCGATGAAAGCGATATCTTAAAGTAGCATAACATCAAGAGGGAGTAAATAACATAATTCACTGCTAATTGGATCAGATGCAGATACTGTTTGGAGATGAGTTGTAGAAACACAATACCCATACAAAAAGTAAACAAGAATACACTTCCGACTTCGTGCATTAACTGTTACTTGATTTAAGTATTAGCTTAGTATCGAAGGCTTCATTCTTCGTACAGTTCTTTGCTCTTCAATCGTAAAAACATGTTTAAGCTCCCTTTTTAGATGATTTACAATTTTACTAGGTAAAGTTAGAGGACATCAATCCATTCTTGATCATTATCCTTTTCTATTTCTTTCAGTCCATTACATGTTGGAATAAACTTGCGAAAATAAAACGCAGTGTAACTTTCTATTGACAAATAGAGATGTATCTATGAAGTAATTTTTTTCAAAGAACGCACAAAGATCGTGTTAAACTTTCTCAGAAGTAATCATATCATATTGAAGGTACCAACTCTCTCAAAGACCCTTTAAAAATGAAAATGAATTCATTCAATCTATATATATATATATATATATATATATATATATATATATATATTGCTCAATATTATATTCCAAGAAATAAATTGAGTTCGCCAATGTTCTATTTTTGGTACAATGTATTCCGAAAATTCCATTACTAAAAAATGTCTGTGCTTTCTCAAACCTACTCTAGATACAATTATGTAGTGTTAAAACTTTGTCTCTAAATTTATGTGGCGATGTTGATCCATTCAGCAGCTGCTTTGGTGGGCGTCTAGTCGGTAATTAATTTCTACAAATTGACCCCAACGCTCCAGATACATCATGGTTATTCAATATCGAATTACGTCATGTTGGATTGCTGTTCCCTCCAATGGTCTCACACTCCTCCAGAGTTCTACGCACATGTAGCATCGTGGTTCATTAGCGTTTACGAGCATACAACTAGTCATTCACTGCTCGCAAATTGGATTGAAAGGGAATCATTGATTCAGAAATCTCGAATATCTGCTGGAAGTTCCACTCTTCTCTGGTTTCCATAATTCTCCTGATATACTGTGTACTTTAGCTTTTTGTCACGCGTGACAATTGAAGGTGAATGACTGACAACTTCACGTTTGTTTGAATGATTAATTCACCCGTTCATTTGTACTGCATTTCACACTTAAGCAACTAATTTTAACAGCTTTGTGAAATAACGTCATTATATTTTCTCCCGCTGTATTTCGTCTGATTTATTCCCTCATAAATTGTAATTATTATTAAACGCCACCTGAAGACTTTAATTTATTAAAACTGAATTGGCCATACACTTGCAAATGCATTGAAATTCTGTACTTTCGTGAATTGACGGTAAGGTCTTAACAAGGAGAGAGTAGGATCTTGTGTCCCTGTTCATAAGTGTTGATCATGTTAACGAGGTCGAGCACAATTCTAAAATTGTGGTAAATCTAATGATTAACTCACATGCATGATTCATAAAGGTAAGCATTACATCGCTGTTATAATTCCCTATGGACTTGTATTTTAGAAATTATGACTGCTCAAAATTGGCTTCGAAAAGCACCTGACATATTACTTTATGTTACCAATTAGGAATAGAATATGTGAATGTACATTTTGCTCTAAAATCTTGTGGCAGGTTTATAGTAGGGTCATTCCATGCAAAATTTCAGGTTTTCTGACAGTGAGTATCAGATTTTCTTTTCATATTTTATTACATTAATCTACTAATGATGAACAGATAAAAACAATTTATGGACTTTATATCTTTAGCGGTTTAGCAACAATTACGGGTTAAAAATGGACGATGACACAAGATACTCAATAATGAAAATAATTATGACGTTCATGACATGAATAAAACTTTAAGAACGGGCACACTATTTTTAAGATAAATGATCAAGTTTTAAGCAGTTGATAATGTATTAAGGATTGAGATATTTGTTTATAATAAAAATGCTAATAAATTAAACATACATTTTTCTTCAAAATTAATATTTTCTTTTCTTTCATATTTTACACACTGCAAGAAGAACCAATAAATAACCATTCTGCAAACTGTCGGAATTTTTCTGCAAATTGCCGGTTCTGGAATCTTAAAAAATGCCTAAGTTATTAAATAAAGAGTATACGCGCATTTTGCTCTTAAGGTTGAAAGTCGCGTGCCCTTGCCCAGCGAGGGATGCGGCAAGGTCGTTTCATACTTTTTGCTTGTTTGCATATCATCCGAAAAAAATCATAACGGAATGTCTACAGTCTGCTAACCTAATATTTCAAGTGCCCATTGTTGCTAAACAATGGATGATGAGACAAAAATATTGTACCTGGTTCATGCAGGTATCATTATAAGTAAGGTGGCAAAATATTTTTAAATTCTGAGATGTAGTGTCAGATTCCCTACTTTTTTGCATGGAATGACCCAGTAAGGAGTCGTTGGAGAAAATGGTCGCGAAGGTGAAACCTTTTCTCTTCACAAAAGTCAAAGAAAAGAATGGGTGAGCATAATTCGCTCTTGTTATTCATTGGTGTAACTTCTATAACTCTTTGCCATAACTATTCTGTATCAGGTGCCGAGACAATACTTATCTCTGTCATGCTATTCGACAATTGTCATTTGAGCTGAACAAATGTGGCAGCAGATTGGGACGAGAATGTTCGGAGGCAGAGTCAGATTTATGTGTGCAAAATAGTGTTTCCTTCCCCCCTTCAGAAAAAAATCTTTCAGATATACTAAAAGAACATTAATTATAATAGAATAACTTTCAGTATGGTGGACTCTTTGCTTAACATTATTTTAGATATTCAAACATATTTTATGACTTCTTTTGAATATTTTATAATTTATTCCGGGCCCCGGGCCACCAATAGACGGAAGCCCATAAGCAACTGCTCGTTTGCTTGTAATTAAATACGGCTCTAGTCGGGTTTCAGGCTCGCAGGGCATTTAGCCAGATTTCTTCTCTTTCTAAACTTAAGCTCTCGTTCTCGAACTTCAGCTCCCGGCTCAATGACCTCCATCTCGAACAGGTTTTTGTTCACTCTCCCTAATCCATTGAGCGAATATTGAGATGGCCCTTTGTTTTCTTCTGGACGTAAATGTAACTTAACTGTTCGCACGTTTTGTTGAAGTACTTGATTATCTCTTTTCCTTCGTTTCAATTTCTCATGGTTTTACATTATTTATTCCTTGACATTACGAACATATTTAGTTTAGAATGTTTTTTCCAGATATTTCTCTAATCCGATCTTTCTCTATTAGTTCAAGTTGTTATTTCGTTTATTTACTCTTTAATGTTACTCTCGTTTCATTTTATTTTGTAAAAGGTGGCAGCCTTTACCGCAGAGAGGTATTAACTGTCATTTACAGCCTTTTAATTATTTCGGATGAAGCTGCCTGTAGCGTCTCTCCGCCCGTTGCTGCAGGCGGCGTCGTGGCGGTCGACAATCAATAAGGAACGAAGCTGTCTGGTGCGCTCTGGCAGGTTAATGTGCTTCCCGCGTTTGGGCAGACGGCGCGAAGAGGACATCCAAAATGGATGCGCGCGCTGCAGATCCCGGGGCGAGGAACCATGAGGCAGGAAGGGGCTAGGGCCCCAGAGCGGCGAGACGAGGTAATGTGTCGGGAGAAGTGAGGCCATGGTGACGGGGTGGGAGGGACGGGGTGGGAGGGACGGGGTGGGAGGGACGGGGTGGGAGGGACGGGGTGGGAGGGACGGGATGGGAGGGACGGGGTGGGAGGGACGGGGTGGGAGTGGCGGGGTGGGAGTGGCGGGGTGGGAGGGACGGGGTGGGAGGGACGGGGTGGGAGGGACGGGGTGGGAGTGGCGGGGTGGGAGGGACGGGGTGGGAGTGACGGGGTGGGGGTGGCGGGGCCGAGCCGTAGCGGTGGTGACGTGGTGCTGACGGGATGATGGTGACGGAGTGGTGGTTACGAGCTGGAAGTGAGGGAGTGGGGATGACAGGGTGGGAGTGGGGGTGGCGGGATGATGGTGACGGGCGTGATAGCGTGGTGGTGATGGGTTGTTGCCTAGCCACAGCGGGGGTGACAGGGTGGCGATGGAAAGGTGGTGGTGATGAGGCCAAGGTGGCCGAGCCACAGCGGGTGACAGAGTAATGTTGACGAGGTACTGGTGAAGGGGCCATGGTGATCATAGCAGGGGTGGTGCGGTGGCGCGCGGGAGGGTGATAGTACCGAGAGGTGGGTAAGAAACGTCTGCTCCTTCTGTGCAGCATGAGCATTTGAACATATGACTGCAGCCTCCTAGAAGTTAACAGGTTGATAATCAGCTCGGTTGACGATATTGATGGAGTAATCAAACTATAAGTGTCCTACGTTGTTTTTTCCGTGATCTAATATCACTAACCTCTGTTCACTTGTTGACCACGGTTCATCTTCTTTGCTGCTATTCATGGTTGACCACACTCCTGACCATCATTGTTCGTAATTGTCACGTCTATTATCTTTACTATGTGTGAGAAGTTTCCACAAGCTTCTATCTTTCGCTTTTCTTGACGATAGCTTGCCGGCTGTAGCTCTTATTTCATCGCACCAACGAGTTATTTGTCGTCCGACTTTCCTTTTCCCTATTCTTGTGTCCCGTTTAGTAGCTCGATGCGCCCATCTCTTCGTATCCATTCGCATTATGTGACCTGCCCATCTCCATTTAATTTTCCTTGCCTCTCTGCATACATCTTTTAATTTAGTTCTTTTGCGAAGATCTTCATTTCTTATCCGGTCTCGGAGCGTGATTCTTAGTATTTTCCTTTCGATTTCCCTTTGCCAAACTTTTAAATAGTTGTTTATTTTGGCGTTCAGAGACCATGTCTGTGTCCCAATATAACTGGTAGTATATAGGAATCAAATGTCGTTTTCTTGTTTTTATGCTTTCGTTTTTGTTGTTCAGAATGAAACTTAGGCCCCAAAATTTCATCTAAGGTTTTGAGATTCTGGTTTTGATTTCTTTTTGTTGCCTGTTTTCGTCATTTCATCATTACTTGACGAAAATTTGCTTCTTTAAAATTTTGAGGATTATTCAGTGTATGAATCGTAAAAGGCTGTCTCTCGCGCAAGAATGCAGAATGGAGTCACTGCTACTCTACAACAAAAATTATTCCCCCGACGAAGGGGTCGGAAGCGAGTGAATTTTGGGATGAAGATAAGCAGTGGCAATAAACGACTAAAATATCATTCTTACATTGAACCTTCTTTATTTAACTACACCATATTAAGTACAATCTGCGCTACTGTAATAACCGAAGTAAGCATTTCAAGCTCCGTAGATCGAGTTGCTGGAGTAGAGTTTCGACGAGGTGCGGTTTCTCGACGCTAAACGTGTTGATTGAATTCTGACCGCTACTTGTGTGATAATTCTGCAGATCGTCTCCCTGATCGATAGTTTCCTTCGATCAATTTCAAGCAGATACTGCTGAACCTAAACCAACGGGACACATTTTCTTTCCCATCATGTTTCTATTGACACCTTTGGTGCCAAGCGAGGGTTGATTCACCACCAATCATGTGGCCCATTCTTCATTGATATAGAATACTATAATTATTATTGATTAAAATACTATAATTACAAAACACATTTACGTAATACGAAATTACATTTATAAAAATGTTCCTAAATAAATTTCAAAAATAATACAAAAGTTTTGAAAATCATTTGGAGAGCAAAAGGTGGGGAACACTTTGCACCACATGACTTTCCCGTCAGTAGTAAAAAACTTCATCTTTTGTTCACCAGTACCGTAGCTAAGCAGGCAGACTAGACGCATTAGAAGCCATCGCACGAGTATAAACTGGCGATCTACGACCTGCAAACAATCACTGCAACGTGCAGCATTCTCATGGAAGTGTTACACTTCGGCGATCGCCAAAGTTTTTCGGAAATTCAAGTTAAAGACCACAAAATGCGTCATCAGTGATACTTTTCACATATAAAGGAGACAAATACCTCAGTCGCTGATGCGCACTTCCCCCACTGAGATAATTGTGAAAACATACGATCGCGTCTTCACGTAGCGTATCTGGAGTAGACAGCATGCAGTAATAATGTAGAATCATGATTTGTAATGTAGAATCCAGAGAAAAACCGTGGCTTTTGAAATACTTCTTTTTATAAAAAATATGTAATAAAATTTAAGAAACTTGACAAAATAAAAAAATATCTATTATAATGTGAAAATAGGAGTATATGTAAAATATGAAATATAGTACAAAATTTGTAAAAAATATGCAACGAAAAAATTGTATATTGTGTTGGGACGGTTCCGGTTTTTACTCATCAGACCTCACGTTTTTTTATAATGTTCCTTCCAGTCGCTTCGTACTGTCCGTCGGCTACCACACTGCACTCGCCTGCGAGCCACGCCATTGCTGACGTCTCCGATTCCAACCAGTTTCATTTGAAGTCTAGAGCATTCTCATTCATGAATACGTCTGCTTATTCTGAAGCTCATCTCCGGTTTCGCGTCGTGTTTTCCTTTCCCTCTTCTGCCACCGCGTCGCCGTCTGCGCTGAGAGATCGATGGCGGGGGCCGGCGTGTTTTTTCGCCCACCTGTCGAGGGCGCCCCGATCTCCTGTTGCCTCGGGCAGCGCATCCGCTTGACTTTCCGCTCGCGTTTCGTTGGCGATGCCACCGCCCAGGCAAAGGGAAGAGGATTTTATCTTTTGCTCTTTGACTTTTAGTTTGTATTCCCGCTTCAGGTGGTCTGATTTTTACTCTGATTTTTCTTTCCAGACCGACCACTACTGGCGTCTCTCGCTATGCAACGTTTTTCATTGATTATTGATTCCGGGCGCGTCAACTGCTTTGGTCATTATTCCCTTTAGTGTAGTGCATGTTTTTCTCTCTCGGGATATAGCTGTGATCTTTCCCCGCTGGATTGTTAGATTCGGCGCCGACCTACCGTCGGCTAGGGGAGTTCCTCAACCTGTTTATCTCCCACCAGCAGGACACCGCCCCAGCCGGGACAAGATCTTTAAGTTCACATCTGGTCTCCCGACATCTGTGATAGTGTAGTGCGTGTAAGTGTAGGCGTGTGTATGTGTAAGGGGTGAGGATAGGACAAGGAAATGGAAGGAAAGATCGCGCGTGGTTCGTGGCCCATTTGTTAGAGTACTGCTCCGGCATTCGCCTAAGGAAAACTACCGATCAGAGCAGTTGGTTGCTAGGATTGTTCTCCAGACAGCGACTAAATTCGACCTAACTATGTAGCTAGTGTGCAAATTTGGATACCAATTTTTTTTATATAGCAATTTACGCTAATGACAATATTATAGTGCTCAGTCGTCTATAAGTTTTTTATTGAGAGGCCTACTTGGCACCCTTTGTATTAGATCTTATTGATGAGATATCTGGTTTAACTGACTACGTAGAGAGTATTTTTTTGACTAAGAAATTATGTGTCGTGACCGCACGCGCGCGGTTGAAGGGCCCGCCGCCGAGCTACGTCAGCGAAGGGACGGCGCCCTCGGTCGGAGGGGAAGGCGACCGTTGCAGGCTTGCCCGGGCAGAGAGCGCGGCCGTCATGCCCGAGCAGGCGCGTAGGGACTCGCCACCGTCCCTACGTCACAGCTAGCCGGCGGGCCCCAGACCCCGGCGGACTATAAAGAGGCCCCGGCCAGACACCAGGCAGCAGAAAAGCGCCGGTGATTGTCACGGTGATCTTGCGTGCGGTGTATTGCGAGTAGAGTGGTGTTTGGTGATTACGACTAGCGCTACGGGCTCAGAATTCTCTTGTGGACATTGTCCGACACGGCTACGTTTGGGACTTCTACTGGATATTGGTAAACTGGCTTCGTAATTGGCACTCTCTACTGGATATTCGGAACTTAGGCATTTGTATACTGGTTTCCTTCTCTTGTAACTGGATTGTCAATAAAAATCATTTTATGAAGTTTTGTCTTTGTTTGGATACAAGATTATGATTTCCTATTTCTCAACTCTCGAAGACAATGAAACCTGAGATAAACGGCATACTTCTTACTGTGATAGTTTCTAAGTAGAAATATTTTTTTGGCATTTTCTGTTTTTTGAAAAGATTTTGAAGGGAAAATGTGATATTACATTGTGTAAGTGGTCTAAGATACTCAGTTACTCCTTGTCACGAACTTTCTTTCTTTAAAAAATACATTATTGTGGGGTGTGGAACTAATATTTCTTATTGGTAAAAAGTCATGAAAATCGTGCCCAAATGAACAACAGTTTCTGTTGGAGTAACTTCAACCTCCAGTAACTCGGATGAAAATTGGTATTGCAATAGTGTATGTTTAGTTTTAAAGAGGAAAAGCAAAGATTATGTCCGTACTTTTGGCACTCGGAACGCAGCACACATAACGTAAACCAACAATATTCGATAGTTCAGACGTGACACTTGTTCATAAGCGGTATCTTAGAGAAAAATTATATAATCCGAATTAACCAAGAGTGAATAAAAAGAATGAGTGTATCACATCTCATTTTGAACATCAAATGTGCAGCTTGAACACTTGAAGATACAACTTTGTGGAGGAAAAAGTTTCAAAATTTCCCGATTTTGTTAGTGTTGCAATATATGACTGCAATAAAATAATCATTACCTGTATGAAAATCTGGCCCGAATTCATTTTGCACAAAATTTCAAATAGAAAACAAAATGCTCAGTACTACTGCGGTGGATATAGATAACCTAAGATGTAGAGTCGAACGTCAACATTATTTCGATCGTTCTCGGCGACGAGACTGCTTGTCCGAGCAAGTAATAATATTTATTCCCATCTTGTTTCACAGAGATTACGTACATTGTAGTTTCTTGGAATGACTGATCATCGATAACCAGTTGTGATGGTTAGCATTAGTTAGCATAGGTTTATAATTTATTATCTGTCTACTTCTATGTAGTATTTTTTATGTAGCTTGTAATTTAATATTATTTTTTAAATTTACAATCCAACTTTTTGTGAACATTCGAAAAATAAAAATCCTAACGTTAATACATAAAATAAGAGAATATATACAGAGATGGAATAGGTATATTTCTATAGACAAATATAGTATAACACCATAAATAAATTCATACTTAATTTAAACAGCAAACACTTTTCATGCAATATTTCAGTTAATTTGTTTATATCATTATCATTATGTTTTGAAATCCAAATCTTTATCTTGTGTTTGAAAATATTCAAGGACTTGCTATTTTTCAATGTTCAAAGTTCGGTCGAGTACTGAGAACGAATGATACTGACACTAGGCCTGTTATCTGTGTGCGCCCTCCTCGTCGACAGCTGAAAATACAGCGATGGGTAACGAATGCTCGAGGCGTCATCGGATCTCTCGACATAGTTTACTCTTCAATAACAGAATGCGTTTTGCAGCGAGACCGGTCAACTCAAGCGCCCTTTGGCAAGTTTGGACCAAGTAGAAATGCCGATTCGTTGCTGATGTGGTAGAGAGTGCAACGGATATTAAATTAACTTGGAATACCCGATGTGGCAGCGGCGAACTCGAAATTCAACTTGTAAAGGACCGACAACTACTTTAACAAGTTCTTAGAAATGGACTTTGACCATACGTATGCCACACATATACATCTGCGACTATCTTGGGGTTCAAAAATGATGTGAACTCTACCTCCACAAATGTGAGTCGTTAAATGGGAACGACGCGATTAGGTTTTTGCCCTATCATATTTAACAAACCAACCGTCCCGATGAAAATTTCTTTGAATTTGAAAATTGCAAGAAATTTGGAAAAACTTACTAAGTGATGTATTCCACTTCTCATGCCACTTTCCTGTATTCCAAAACTGAAACTTTTAAAATAATTAAACTATTGAACGTAAAAACGGTATTTTATTTCAGTGAGATTATCTCAACATGGTTAGAAAGTTCACCAAAATCAATAGGATAGTTAATCCGCAGTTTTAATCTATTACTCTATTGTTTTCTAATTATTGCTTTTTTACTGTTTAATTGAATATTCAATAAATCTTATAAGTTATAGTTAATACCTAAGGTACAAAAGTGTTTAATTCTAAAACCTATGGATTTCCAAGAGGAATTAGATGAAAACACCAAGTCATTACGTCTGAACTTGCGAAGGGCTTATCCGTGTTCTCAAGTCTAATGTCAGAGGTCGTCCCCTGATCTTCTTAGCAGACAACTTTGTGGTTGCAATTTGGGAATTACAGGGATCGGTCTTTGCCCCACTCGCAAACTGTACGAAGGAGACAAAATGTACGCGTTCAGATCGCGTCAAGATTCACAAGACGTAACTTTAATTGAGAGAAAAATAAAATTTCTTACTCGTGTGTACTTTGTCGTTCTTTTCATCGTCAATTGACGATATATTGCTTTTTGCATAATGAATTCAGTGCATAGTTCAAGTTGAAAGACCTTTGGTCAAGGCATCTAGAATAATTGTTTTCGGATTGATATTCGTAATAAATGGCCTATTATATACGCAGTAAAATGGATTGAATAATGATTTGAAAACATTGTTTGAACATTAACAGAAACTAAAATAAAGATGTGAAATTACTCGAGAAGAGTCGGATGGGTGAATCTGGACACTTATTATATCATTCACGTGTACGGTTTTGTTTGAGAACAGTAAATACTTTTTATGCACTTCAGTACATTTCTCCCAATCTTTTATCTCCAAAATCCATTACTCGTCACATTATTGCAGCCTGTCAATTTTCTGAAATCTGTTTTCTCTTGGCGTCTCTGGGATCCAAAAGCTCCCGCGATCTCTACATTAGACCCGCGTTGGCAAGTCGAGCCGACTGGCGCGTCGCCCACAGAGCCCTTGCCAAAACCTCCGCTTCCCGTGTCAATGGAGCCGTTGAGAGCAAAAGTGGTGTAAGGCAAAGTTTGAAAGATTTGAGTTAGATGCACTGGTAAACGGTCTGAACATTGTTCCATCACGGGCTAAAAGGGAGTGAGTCAAACTTCAATATTTCTTAGCAAGTGGCCAACAAGTTCCTCATACCGCTGCATGCAATTGTAGTATCAGTCACAGGTGAAAGTAAACAACAGCTTCCCAGAGCATCCAAGAAATAGATTATTGTTTATCTGCACCCATCACAGAAGAAGCATCTCAAAAAAAAATAATCGCTTTGAGTGATACGTGCACAGGTCAAAATCGCAACTTCAAAATTGCTCTCACTTGGTTGGAAATCATAAAAAACGTCTCTTATTCCCTATTTTTCCATCACACTACTATCTTAGACGAAAATTGTGTATGCCAATTATTTGAATGTAAATAGTTTACAGAAGCGGTGTATGCAAAAGTAGTGAACGTCAACAAAATAGTTAATTACTCAATTAATAAGCAATGTTTCAGTTAAAAATATCGGTATTAAGTTGAAAGAATATCTCCTTAACACGTTAATAACACTTTAGGTCATTTATTTTTAAGCATTGTAGTTTCACAGTTTTCGTTTACATGTCAATTTACGGATAGTATGTTTTTTGACTGACGCCACTTATGTTCTCAACGACTCAATTGAAGTTGGTGCGCTCAACTTTCAGGAGGATAATACATTACTTATAGTTTCAGAAATCGCCAGAAATGAGAACTGCAGACGGACATTTGCATCGTACTGATCTACTCTCAGATCAGTACTAACAGGATTGCCACGAGAGGACTGATTTCAATTTTACCACTTTTGCAGATGACACAGCAATCTACTCCACAAACCGAGACATAGAAACAGCAATAGAGGATCTGCAAAAACCATCTCTCTGTATTTTCCGGCATTCCTGAATGGCCATTCAGATAAACGCAAGCAAGAGCCAAGGGAAAATATTCACTCTTCGAAGACCACTTGACCCACCCACACTCACCTATCAAAACCATAAGATAACATGGATTCCTGCGAACGCCATGGCAAAATACCTTGGAGTATTACTCGACAGACGACTCACATGGAGACCCAATATCATGCATAGAATAGCACTAGCCACTAAAAGAACACATCAATTTTATCCCCTACTCAAAAAATCATCCCCACTCCAATTACACACATCCATTCATCTCTACCAAACAATGATACGACCTATATTAAGTTATGCATCTCCTGTCTGGGCCGCAGCATCCAAAACAAATATTCAGAAAATCCAAACATTCCAAAATAAATTCCTAAGAATAATCATAAAAGCACCCTGGTTCATCCCAAACTCTCAAATCCATCAAGAACTCGGTATCACACCTATCACTGTACATTTTCCCCTTCAATCCGCAAAATTCTATAACAAAATTTCTCTTTATTCGAGAAATTCAGCTACCCATTTCAAACTTGGCAAACAGAACCCTCATCGTTAACGATTGAAAAGGAAATTACCCAGAGAATTTTTTGACCCTCTTTAAGCAGACTAGAAGCGATTAGCCTTCCCGTGTAATAAAAGTGCTTCTGAAAATGTAGTAATCACGATAAAAGAAAATATCTTACAAACTTGTTGTATAAAATAAAATCAACTACTGTACCAGTCGTTCATGGCTGCTGAGGGCCTCAAGCCAAGCAAGAATAAATAAAAAAATAAAAAAAAGAACAAACCAAGAAGCAGAAATTCCAAGAAAGAAAACTAATAAGACAATATGTGTTAAGCAACCTAAAGTAAATAGACAATAAATAAAGGTAAGACAATAAAGGGATCTAAAATAAATAATTTAAAAATAGATGATAGGAGAAAAATATTGAAGAAAGGGGACCCCGGATAAGATGGTAAAAAGTTCCCTAAAATCAAATGCCGTATGAGTAGGGAAACTAAGACTCTAACAAAAAATAAGACTTTTTAAAGGTAGCCCCTCCCATCTGAGCCATCACCACAAATTTATTTTAATAATTTTAAATAAAATAGGACTTGATAATCGAAGATCAAGATGCAACAATGACATAAATACCGAATTATATTAATTCACGATGTTAAAAGACTTCTTTGTAACTAAAATTTATCTGAGGCCGCTTTACGTTCTTAGGCAAGACATTTATCCCTGGCGACTCTTTAAGTTTTTAGGCAAGACGCGACCTCTTCCAAGATTAGATTTCAATTTGGATCTAATCATTATAACTGTATGTCATTTTGCGATCACTTTATTAGAAGCCATAATCACACGAATTGGATTGTGAAATTAGAACGGAACACTTTAAAATATATTACATTCAAATAACATTTTATTACAGAAATTATGAAAAAATTTCGCAATGTAGTGATTTATTACTCTAAATACGTGGAACATTGTGTGAACACATACTGTACTATCTACGATGAACACACAATTTATTTAAATACCAAAATGACATAGCTTTATATAAACAGTATCTCCATTCATGTTTGATTGAAGTTGTACATTTCGCTCTGATGGCACGGGAATCATCCAACAAGAACAGAAGCAAAAACACGTACTGAAGAGACCTAAAAATACAATTTCCGTCTTGTCTGCCCTCTCTTCACTGTATATTTTTGACTACATTTTCCTTTTCGCAATACGTTTCTGCAGCCTTTGTTATGGTTCCTTTTGCAGGGATCCGTACGCTCATTGCAAGTCGTGTCCGCACTTGTTATAACGAGTGCTTTCAATTAGCCTGCACCGCGCTACGCAAATCGCGTCACCGCAACCGTCGTCGTCGTCGTCGTCACCGCAGCGCATGCAAGCCCGGCGCGCGCAAGCCCGGCGCGTGGAAGCTCCGCGCCGCCGCGCGCACGTTTTGTTTGCGCGCCCTCTGTGGATTCATTTGCGGGGCCCTCCGCGCCTGCCTTTGACAGCGGCTGCCTGGCGGCGTGGCGGGGCGGGGCGGGGCGGGACGTGCCGGGCGCTGAACCCTGGACGCGGCGGCGGCGCATGGACTGCGGCTCCTATGTCAAAATAAAAATTAGAGGGGCTACAGAATGGCACATGCTTTCTCACAACAGCTAGTTTCCTCTTCTCTTTTTCTTGCAATTACTTGAAATAGTAGCTTTGTCTTATTTTAGGTTCTTACATGTAAAATTTTAATTGAATGTGTATGTAACTTAAGGGCTATTTGTATAAAGAGTTTTTGTATAACATCAGTTTTTCAAAAGCGAATTTGTTAAGTAGTAGTCCAGACGGGCATAGGGACTGGCGTCCGGGTACCAGTCTTCCTACTACAGCTAGACCGTCGCTATCGGCCATGTACAATTTAAGTTATGCAATAAACATATAACTGTTCTCTTCAGAGTCTGAAGGACTGCCATGCTTTCTAGCAGTACCTGCCGCTCCTCTTGGATATGATGAAGACCACAATCGCACACCATGAACATATCTCGGTTGTTAACCTTTACATATTTGCCCTTGGTATTCCTTAGCTCCACCTCAGTGATAAAAGGTAAAGGTTTGAAATGACCCTCACGCCTCAAACACCTCAAATTGCAAGCAATATTGCGCAAAAACTACTAATATTTTCGAAAAATATGCAAGACCGTAATGAAATAATTTACTATGTAAAACAAATTTTATTTGAAAGAAATTTCTATCTTTAATTTTGTAGTTGAAGGAAGAAGCCGAAAAAATTCAAGCTTTTGCAATTTTCGAAAATTCAGAGTTAACCGTGAAAGTTGGATGCATGCCACCTTAATAACTATATTTTAGTCTATTCTTAAAAGAAATTTAAAGAAAACATTTTGAACCGTTTTTGAGAAAATTTTGAAAATGTCCTGAAAAGCCCTCCGCTTCGTGTAAAGTACCCCAAATTTTGAAGAATCTTTTCCAAAATCTCATCAAATCGCAACTTATCAAGATGCCGGACAGAAAGGGATGGGGACGACATCAGCAGGATCCTTTCCGCTGGTCGAGAGCGGCCTTACAGAGACTCGCGGGTCTATTGGACCGTGTTGTAATTGATTTTGCTACTTTGCATCCACAATTTAATTCCAGCCATATTTTAATATCACAATTTCCTTTCATCGGAATTCGAATAATATTATTTTTATTTATTTGCTTCATTGCTTCTATTAGGAGAGTTCTTTTAAGTTTTATTCTTTACAATACTCCATGACGTGTTGTTAATTCTGTTATAACTCCACTACATGGCACTACATATTCACTAGATATCCACTACATATTCACGTCAAATGCAACCTCAACACATTCGGCAGCATTTTGAATCTATATCGGTAAATAAATCCTAAACAAGGTGTTATAGGACCTTAAAAACTGAAATTCTGAGGCCAAGGTCCTCAAATAAACGTTTCTCACACCGTAATCTACAGAATGAACTCTTCCTGAACATTCTATTACATTTTTGGTGGTACGGCGCTTGCAGATATTACACCTGCCCAGAGACCTGCAGAATCTGCAAGTAATTGTGAATGAGAGGAACAAAGAGCGACAGAGACACACAGAGACAGACAGACAGACAGACAGGGAGAGGGTGAGGGAGGGAGAGACAGGGAAAATGGGAGGGGAAAGAGGGAGATGAAGGGCAGAACAGCCGGGTCTGCCGGGTTTTCCTAGTAATATGATCAATTCAATAGTTAATTTCATTATTTACTTTCTATGGTAGCCTTTTGTTACTTGTTTTTTGTTGACTTTTTTTCTCTTTTGTTATATCTATTAGAATATGTAAATTGCGTGAAATTTCAATGTTGCTGTTGTCAATTTGAATGAGTTTTCAGCTACATGCAGCGCCTATGGGCACTTGCGTGGTTTGCTTACCATTGACATTATAAAACGAATTTTGCATTAATAAAGAAGTGCAATTTAGGGTAGTTATTGGAGTGAAAACTCATTTTGTAAATAATTTTGCAACTACTTTTGTAAATATTTCAAATTTTTCATGAATGTTACAGAACAATTTTCCTTTTAGAAAACAAAATGTTAAGTGCAGTTTAATTTATCTTTCCTAATGCTGAAAAATCACAAAGAATGAAAATGCATGTGTACAAAATTGTATTTACGTATTTATCTCTTTCACTTCCAGTGTTAATTATAAGCAATATGTCAATTTTAAGTGTTGTCAGTGCTCTCTAGTGGAGGAAACTTGAGTTATGAAGACATGGTATTACGAATGCATCTTAAATGAAATATACAATCAAGTTTTGGCGCTCCTTAATGCTAAATGTCGATTTAGCCGAGACCGTTAGAGCATTGAACATTCCCGGCCACGATGAATTCATGATTGTGTCCGTTCGAATCGTCACCTAAATGTGCTTAGCTCCTATATGTCAGTGATGAAGTCTGAACACAGAGGTCAGTGTAAGGCAAATGGTGGTTGGCCGTCACTGGGAGTAAAAAGGTTATCACCGTTGTGTGTTTCTTTCAATTGATGTTTCAGATCATTACTCGCACGTAACTTGAATCTTCGTATGGCAGGGAAGTTTGGTCCAAACAACCACCATAGAAAAGTCACTGCTTTCTACTGTAGGATCAATTTCCCCTCAGCCGCCCCAGCCACGGCATCAACTGCTGAGGCTCTCCGGTCACCTTGTAATCCACCGTCCATTGTGAGGCTTTCTTTCTTCCTTCCTGTGACCCTTCCTGGCTTTCAGCAATTCTTTTCATCGTGCGAAGCTCGGAGAGAGCGTACGGTATCGACTTGCAGCGCCTTGACGGCGGTCGACGGGTGCATTCACCACTTCCCCCGCCTCGCCCGCGCCGCACCACTCACTCACACTGGCACCACCCCCGACCGTGGCGGCGTCCTACCCATCGCTACCGCCTTTCCTACCACCACCTCAGCTTCCGCGTCGCTACCTCCGTTTCCGCCACCGCCATCTTCGCCACGAAAACACAATCGTCTCCTCCACTCCCACCTCCGCCCACTCCCACCTCGTCACTCCCACCTCCGCCCACTCCCACCTCCGCCCACTCCCACCTCCGCCCACTCCCACCTCCGCCCACTCCCACCTCCGCCCACTCCCACCTCCGCCCACTCCCACCTCCGCCCACTCCCACATCCGCCCACTCCCACATTCGCCCACTCCCACATCCGCCCACTCCCACATCCGCCCACTCCCACATCCGCCCACTCCCACCTCAGCCCACTCCCATCTTCCCCATTTCCACCTCCCCATTCCCACCTCCTCCATTCCCACCTCCTCCATTCCCACCTCCTCCATTCCCACCTCCTCCATTCCACACCTCCTCCTCCCCTCCCACTTCCTCCCCCAATACCACCTCCGTCTCCATTTTCACTTCTTGCCCCACTCCCACCTCTTCCCCCACTCCCCCCTCTTGCCCCATTCCCGCCGCTTGCCCTACTTCCTCCTCTTCTTCCACTCCCACCCCCGACTCCTCCACTCCGACCTCCTCCCCATCCCCATCTCTGTCTCCGTCATCCCACTTTCTCCCCCACTCCAATCTCTTCCTCCACTCCCACCTCCTACTCCACTCCCCCTTCCACCTCTATTTCTACCTCTGCCATCCCTGCTTCCGCACCCACTACCAGCCGCCGCCATCGCAATCGCTACCTCCGTCATCGACTCGACTGCCTCCACTACCACTACAATTGGCACCGTCGAGACCACCACCGACGCGTCTGCCGCCAACGCTCGCCCCCCCACCCACCCCAGCACCACCACCACCACCACCGCCTCCTCCTCCACCACCACCACCACCACCACCACCACCACCACCCACTCTCCCGCAACACCACCACCACAACCCTTTTCTCGTTTTCCGCCTTCTTCTACACAGTGAACCATCTCAACGGACTGCCACCCTAGTGAAGTCGACAACAGTGTGACGAGTGGAAGGAAGGCCGTTCGATGTGACTGGTCTCACTTACTTGCATTCCAAATTGTAATCTTTTACGTTTTATATTTCACTGTAGGTTAACAAATTCCGACAAAAATTTAGACCATTAATAAACCTTAATTCTGACGTGTGTACGAAGCTCAAAGGAATTTTATGACCGAAATTCTAGATTTTATTTTTGGGGTGATTCCGATACTTATCTTCTATACTTCGTGTGTACAGGCAGGAAAGTAGAAACCCTTTAATTTCATTTCATATAATTTTATATTTAACTTCATATATTAAAATTACATTCGTCATCAAAGTAAGAATATAATTATATTTTTAATAATAATTGTGTTTTCTTTTCGTTATGAAGTAGAATGCAATAGGGAAAAGGGCCCCACGTCGTGACACAGCAACTCAATGAAAATTCGTTTTGTTTTACCGGTCTCCTTTGTGACCAGGTAGTAAAACATAAAATGTGATCTTCTGAGAATATAAATATGAAACGAACCTCGTGGTATTGATCCAACTGTATACATATGATGGAAAAAAGATTTTGAAACGTCCAAAGTACGTACGCGAAAAACTAATTCCCAAAGGCGATTGTAAAATGTCAAACAATACAAAGGGTTTGATTTTACTTTGAACACACGCAGTTTATCCACTGTTTTATACATTAGAATCTAAAAATACATTTTTACTCCTCTGTTTTTTGAAAGGGAGGCATACATTCCAGGAAGATGTTTAGAAACTCAGTTATCTATGTGTATACTTCTATACTAATATATAAAGACAGAACTGCACTGACGTTCAGCGCGATAATCTCTGAATCTACTGAACCAATACCAATGAAACATTTGTGATAGCTTCCTTTAACGGTCTGGAGTACTATAGGCTATGATTTATAACCACAGACCTTAATATATTTACAAAATAAATACTGTTTTGGACATTTTTAGCCTAGCGTTACATTATAGATTCAAGAGTGCATCAATGTCAATAGTTTAGCTGCGCGCCACCAGAAGACTACGTATGAGATCTACTGCTTATTTCATCAATGTACAGAATTGCGTATTTAGAGGACTGTTTGTTTATTTTTCACAGACAGTTGTCTAACCAGAAATAATTCTGAATTTTTTCCTCTTTATTTATAAAAGTAACTTGAATATTGATTTTAATTGCGTGTAGGCGTGAGTGCATTAAGTGTACAAGAGACTAAATGTTTGGAAGATATCATTTTCTAAAGGATGTGGTTAACATTGCCTTAAAAAGGTATAAGTGCACACATGTTTAGTTGTAGTAAATTAAGCATAATTATTACGTATTTGGAGGTTGGGCGAGTGACAGTGCGATTTACGTGTTATTCTGAAACTGACGGAGGGATGCACGTTTTAGAGAAGTGTTTTAATATAGTAGAGAGGGGATAGTAGAGAGTACTTTTGGGTGTTGAAGGAATCATTAAATTGATGATAGTTCGGCAATAATAGAATTTTTAGTATAACCGCAGTACAATTAAAGTAAAACAGTATTGGTAAATGGGTATTTGGAGAAATTTGATGTGTGACCACGCTGGTTTTGAAGGTTGTTATTATAAATAATAGAAAAAGTGTTGTCAAGCCGGGAGCCACTGTGATCTCGGTGTTGTGGAGATATTATAATCGCATAAGAGCTCAGTGGCTCCTTTCGGTCAGCTACAACTTATCAAGGATCCTAAAACAGGTACTAGAATTCAATTAAAATTACTTTAATTATTTCTAAACGTCGATTGATGCGGCAAGATCAATTTTAAACTTTCCTGTATAAATACGCGAGAAGAAAAAAATATGAAAATGAGTAAGATTTATAATATGGCAATTGATTGAAAGTATTGGTATAAAATATAAAATTCCACAAACAGGATATACGTAAGTACATGCATTTTAATTTTTAGTTTAGATTTGTTTATTATTTTCAGTTATAAAGAGAAAGGAGTTTTGGGGTGGGAACCCCAATACGACTAAAATTTAAATATTTTTTAGTGAGAAGTGTTTTAATGTGTACGGAAGACTAGGTATTTCCATATTGGAGCAAGGCAGAGAGATGCGGGATAGGGCGGAGGGAATATACAGCAGAATAAATAAAAGTAGGCCCTGCCATAGGGCGGGAATAGATGGAATTCCTCTTTCTGTTTAATACAAAATTATGATAAATACCCCAGCAACGCGGGGTTCTTCAGCTAGTTTGTAGATAAAACACATACTTGGTCTATGCCAGCAGACGTAACAGAGATATATTTATATACAGAACAGACAGTACTGAAACTGTATTTGTAAGTGATTTCATCATAATTTTAAGTCACAATCTGGCAAACATTTCCATTTTTTCTTGAAAGCATTTTATGTTACCTACATATATTTTTTCGGTTGTGTTGTGAAGTAGAGGATCAACATATGAAGACCTTATTCAACACTTCTCATTTTCTTATTTTGATTTTGTAGGTGTGATCACTAGTCACATACGAAATAAGATATTGTAGTGATTTAACTCAAAATGTTGTGAATTTATTCTTTGTAACCAATCACGCTAAGAAATTCATAATGTAAAAATGTAAAAAAGAAGTATATTTATTAGACTAAAATATCTGAACAGGATATTAATATCATAAGTACATAAATGTAGAATTAATGCTATTATTGTTATTAATGCCTTTATTGTATTATTATTATTATTATTATTATTATTATTATTATTGTCGTAAAATAATTTTAAGTTACATTGTATTTAACTCTTAATTATAATATGTAAATTTTAGTGTTCCGCCACCAGGTTGCATAAACCTACCTGCGGAAATAATAAATATCTATCTATCTAAATATATTTAGAATTTTTAGCTGAAAATTATTGCTCTATAAATATTTGACATCTATATTTCTCACCTCTAATAGAGTACTTAAAGAATTTCTATTACTCCCAGCCTTCTGGATTCCTTCGATTCAATTTTGAGCCCTTCGAGTGTTTTTCGACCTCTCCTCTGTGTGTTCAGTGAGAAATAGAAGGCATCTCCGTCCTCTCGACGCGCTCTCAATGCAGCGCAGAGGTGGTAATCCCGTCCTCGAGACGAGCAGAGAGCCCCATCGCGTCCTCTGGTGGAACTCACGTGTCCGGGCCATTGGAAGGGACGGCGGTGCTCGTCGCCGCGAGATTGCGCCGCATGACGACCCGCGCGGCCGAAAGCGCAGGAGGGGCGCGCTCTTACTGCGTCTCCGTCTGGCCACGCCCCCGCCCCCGCCCCCGCCCCCGCCCCGCCCCAACCGCCGCTGCCTCCACTGCACGGCCCTGCGGAAGATGGCGAACCGGAGAGAGACAGAGACCGACGAACAAAGTCATAGATAGAGAGGGACAGAGTCAGGGAGAAAAATGACAGGAAAATGGAGGCAGAGACAGAGATAGGAAGATAGAAGTAGAGTCAGGGAGAGAGAGGCAGAGAGGGAGGCAGAGAGGGAGGCAGAGAGGGAGGCAGAGAGGGAGGCAGAGAGGGAGGCAGAGAGGGAGGCAGAGAGGGAGGCAGAGAGGGAGGCAGAGAGGGAGGCAGAGAGGGAGGCAGAGAGGGAGGCAGAGAGGGAGGCAGAGAGGGAGGCAGAGAGGGAGGCAGAGAGGGAGGCAGAGAGGGAGGCAGAGAGGGAGGCAGAGAGGGGGGCAGAGAGGGAGGCAGAGAGGGAGGCAGAGAGGGAGGCAGAGTGGGAGGCAGAGTGGGAGGCAGAGTGGGAGGCAGAGTGGGAGGCAGAGTGGGAGGCAGAGTGGGAGGCAGAGTGGGAGGCAGAGTGGGAGGCAGAGTGGGAGGCAGAGAGGGAGGCAGAGAGGGAGGCAGAGAGGGAGGCAGAGAGGGAGGCAGAGAGGGAGGCAGAGAGGGAGGCAGAGAGGGAGGCAGAGAGGGAGGCAGAGAGGGAGGCAGAGAGGGAGGCAGAGAGAGGGAAAAGTAGAAGCAGAAAAAGGGAACACGGAGATTGGAAGAATGAGGCATTAAGATATTGAGAAACGGGACAATGCTTGCGAAGGGTGCCACGCATAATAGAAGTTTGTCAATTAACAGAGTCGAATTGCAGTTGTGAGGCAAATATAGTGCAGAATAAAGGGAGAAATGTAAAAGTCATTTGAAGTGGGTGAAAGAGTTCGGAGGAAAGTAAAAGTAAAATATTTCAAATGCAGATTAGTGACCACGAATCTGGAGGATGCTAAATGCTACACTGAGGCGTGGGAACAAAATGTTCAGAAATTTTAGAAAAGAAGCAGCTGAGAAATAAACATAAGAAAAAGTTTAAAGCACTAAAATCCAAAAGACAGTCGGAGCGAAGCGAAGCTATCTTGCAGGATGACACAGAAAGGGATTAACATGAATGCAGAAAGAAAATTCAGTACTCAAAGATCTGAATAGAGTCGGAAGCATCGGAAGACGTCTCTGAGAAAAACGAAAAAATCTTCAATTCAATGCAAAAAAGTAAGTAAAAGTAAGTAAAAAAGAGAACATTACTTGTATCAGGATGAGATGACCGTGATTTTGCAGATGTAAGAATTAAGAAAGTACGGTGGCAGTAAGCATGAATACTTGTAAACATTAAAGACAAGGAAAAACTAATATTTGAGTTGCCCAGAAGATTGGAAACGTGAGAACGAAGAACGAATGAGTCAGAGGTAAACGTGATCTATCGGATTAACAAAAAGGAATTACTTAGTGAAAGAAAGAGAGAGAGAGAGAGAGAGAGAAATATGAGAACGGCATGTAAATCCGCTGAAAGCGTTCGGGAGGGGAAGAAAGACAGTGATAGTCGCGCGAAGAATGAAGAACATGTGAATGAAGAACAATTGTGGAAAAGAGGCGACGGAGAGGTAAAGTTGCCCGATGCAACCAAGAAAAAAGAATGACCAAGGCGAGCAAGGGAGGGCGTTTGAACCCGCTGAAAGCGTTCGGAGGGGAGGGGGCGAAGGAGAACAATAGCCGCGCGAGGGCAGCCAGGGACCAGATCGGCTTCCGCGGGTGGGGTGGGGTGGGGTGGGTAGAGGGGGCGCCCGGGTCAAGGTGAGCGCAGGGGACGCCCACCCGAAGCGCGGACTCGGACGCACGTGCCGAAACGGGCGTTGCCGGGCAACACAGCCAGCGCCGCGCCGCGCCGCGGTCGCAGATCAATCCTTCCTCCCAGAGGTTTTCCGCTCGCGTTCGGTTGCGCCTCATCGCCCCCCTTCCCTCCCCCTTCCCGCCCCGCTTCCACTTCCACTCCCCCTACCCCGGCGAGTCCTCGAAGCAGCGCCGCGGCGCGCCGTCGCGTCGCCCAGTCCTCTCTCGCCCGGCAGAGAGGCCACGCGAGCCGCTCTCCACCCCACGCACCTTTCCTGCAGTGCGACGCAGGGCACCACCGGAAATAAGGTGTTGTTACGAGATGGCTGTGAAATGGGACTCAGATTTTTAAATTATATTGATTTAATTTGTGAATTAAGAAATGCTTATTTACGCTCCAAAGGCGTTGTAAGGGTTCTAATGATCGAGCGGTGATGAAAAGCTCGAGAACCTTTGATCCCAAGGCTTTTTGTCGCCCGAGATCATTAGCACCAGTTAACGCCCGTGGTATAATTTAATTTTTTACCTAATTTTAATTATTCATATTTACTTATTTACTAATTAACTATTGGGTGACTTGACTCGGTTTGCCATTTCATATTTTCTTCCCATAATTCCCATTCATGATTCCCCCATAAGAGAACTAGAAGCAGCATCCTACTAGTTATATTTCCCTCGTCACCATGGACCACACTACGGACTGGGTGGTCCTAAGATTTGAGTGTCGACGGTAGCGAATTTTCACCTCAAGCTACAAAGTGGAATCAACTTCAACCTCTGCATGGAGGAGAATTCTAGCGGCCAGCAGCTTTTCCGTGATTTCTAAATCTGTAAGTTCCAGACGAATGCCGGATCAGTACCCTAACAAAAAGACAACGAATCGAGTGCGATCTTTCCTTCCACGTTCTTGCCCCCTTTCCCCCCATACACACATTGACTTACACTTATATGCTTCATACCAACACACATGAAGGAAGCATAGAGCTTGTTCCGACTTCAGTGATGCCCGTTCGGGAGATGCCTGAATGTGAAAACCCCACAAGATCAAGAATGCGACCAACTACCAACGCTTAATATGTCATGAATTACACTTACAGGACTCTTGATCTACAGTGATACATCCGAAATCAATAAAAAGTGTCTCAACGTTAACTGGACGGTTGTCATTTAGGCAAAAACTAATAGAATTTATTTTAAAATGCTTTGAAATATCAAAAAACTATATAAAGATTAATAATTGTTTTCAATTGTTTTAAATTATTATTTCCTAATTACCAAAAATTGTCCTACTTAGCTGTCCGGGAAACTCCACGTTCTAGGCAGAAATGTCAGCGTTTTGGCTCAAGGCGAAATCCTGAGGAAGATCGCAGCATGACTGCCGACATGTTGACATCTGCGCCTAGAACGGGCATCTCGCGGATAGCCAAATAGATACTGCCTCATGCCGCAGAACTCTCCGCTTTCATCAGAAAGGTTATTGACGTAAAATTCGATTTGTGTTTTTTCTGTCTTCTCAACCACAAAATCCCTGGGTGGAGGGAGAAGGTGCATCACCCCTCACTTCGTTAAATTTGCTCAAATACAAAAATACACTGTAGGAAGGCAGAAGAGGGAAAATACAACGATTTGTATTCCATAATATTATTTTGGTTTTATTACAGAATTCACAATGAATGTTGCTTTTCTCATTGTGACTATATTTTTGCTTTCCAATTGGATCGGAAATGTTTACAGTAAATTGATTTTACGATTTGATCTTGCATCAAGAGCACGTACAGTTACATGCGTACTGAAAATTGGAAACTTTCTTTTTTGAACCTATGTAACTAGAGACAAAACCGATTGCGCTATGTAATATACGTACGTGATATAAACGAGTATAATTCTATTCTTATTATTGTATCTAATTAAGAAGTGAGTTTACTTTTTAATGCATCTCATCGTTGTTTTGTACGTTTTTCAAGGCGTGTCCAAAGCATTTTTCAAGGTGTTTCAAGGCGTTTATACGTGTTTCAAGAAGTTTATACGTGTTTATATGTGTTTTATTTGTCCAATCAGTAGAAATTATTGTAACGGTTATTTTTGATTATTGATTATTTATTATTTTAATTAGTAATCCATTAATTATTAGTCAAAATAGTCACCATCTTCGGTTCTATGCGCTCAACTACAAACTGCTCTAATACATATTTTTTTCCGCAACTGTAATATGTTCGGGTCTCACAAACACGATATGATCCATTTCACACTTATTCGTTTGCATTCATAACTTCCATCCGTTAACAAGCTTTAACAAGAACATCGGAATTTAACTGGCCCATCAAACACCGTTAATAATCGCGATGCCTCCTCTCAAAAGTTAGTTCTCTTACGCAATAGCATCTTCACAAAACTCTTTCTTTTGGTATCCCTCTCTTGAGTGAACCGAGTCACGTTTCAGGCCGAGAAGATAAACGTGAAATCGTTCACGCTCCGTTATGAACGTTTCCTGATATTGACGTACAGACGGTGCGTTTGTCTGTGTGAAAAGAGAAAGAGGGAACCAGAAGTAATAAAATTTCAGACCACTAGGATACGGCAGCTATATTCGGTGAAATGCCATTTTATTGACCTAGTTTTTTGTCATATGTGACAAAGTAAAATAAATTCGGTTCTCCATGCTTCTCTCCACACTCTCTTTTCCAAAATAATGTTTCCAATTGAAAGTATTAATAAATAATTAGTTCATTGAACGTACATGAATAACTTGCGAACCAGAATGGTACATACTTTGATTTCGCGATAGGATAGCTGAAGTTCTTTAGGTAGTAACGGAGTAAATGCGCATTAAAACAAGAACTTTGTCGTTATATATTCGCAAGCTAGTGAATTATATTTCATGTATTATCAACAATTTCAATTAACATCCAAAAGCTAAAGTAGCCAAAAATTAGGTCTACTTCTTGTATGATATTGATGAATTGATTTTTAAGGGAACTCAGTTGGAGATGGGTGAAGGAGTGCAGATGGCATGCAATCTACGATGAACAACTGTTGTGAAGGTAAGAATTAGCAGAAACTTCGTTATTTAATGTGGCAGAAATATTCATAATGTGCACTGTTTTCTAAACGGAATTTGAGACCTTCACCACCGCAGCTAAATTCACACAAGTTAAATAAAAATCGGTCACCTTACAAACACAAGGTAAAAGTCTGCTCTAAAAGTAAACGATCACGAGAACATTAGAGAGCATTTCGGCGAATATTTTCTCGCGTCATAAACCAACCTACGTAGCTGGACGGGTAAGAAGAGAATTTATCACCGCCGCAGCTAACGAGGAACTATGCGAGAAGAATGCTGCGAGAGCGCTGCCTGGCTCCTCGCACTTCGTGGCTGCGAGATACTTCACGTTCCCTAAATATGTGGTGTTCACGAAGTGAACCGCCCAGCGCAAACCTCGCGTCCTGCGTCACGAGAGTGAATGCAAATAAATAGATGGAAAACAAGAGAGAGCGCAATACTGACGCTGGCAAACTCTTGATTGTCGTTTTGTCAGTTCCAATTAATGAATGCGACGCTAATACACGTTGGTTTTTAAGCGGAAAAGGTTTCGCCCCTCTTTATTTAACATTCTGCAAATGACAATTCTCTCTTCTTTATTAAATTGTGGAATTGAGAGAGTAAAGAAATATCAGTTTCATCTACACGCAAAACTTTTCCTGAACGTAATTGAATGACACGTTTGTGCAATGATACAATGTGTGTAATGAAATATCCCATAACTGCCATGTAACATTACTCAGTATGAATCACGTCATCATTAACCACCAAACAATTTTTATCTACGAAAAAATCTTCTTTAATACAGTAATTTGTAGAAATATTTAATGGAAAGTCTAAGTAGAAGTTATTGCAATATAGTATACTTCTTTGTCACAGTCAGTCAAGAATAAAATTACAAACATTTATAACAATTCAAATGAGATAGACCTTTAAATATTTCAGCGCTTGAAATAGCAAAAAAAATGATTAAGAGGTGTTCGTTAATAGGATTTTAACAGGCAAAAAAGTTTTCTATTTACGGAAGTTTAGATAAAAAGCCAGCTTCTCTGACCGGTAGTTTTCCCTAGTTTCTCCGATCAACACCAGGTGAATGCCTTAGCAGTTGCCTAACAAACGGGCCAAGGATTGCGTGTTATCTTTCCTTCATCTTCCTTGTTCTATTCTCACCCCTTGCCTACACACACTGACACATACATGCACTACACTAACACAAGGGAGGCCAGTCTGGATTTAGGACTTGGCCCGCCTGGGTGGTGCCTCAGTGTTGAGAGACATGGTTGAGTAACCAACCCCCGAGATAAAACATGCACAACACTTACGTGACCAGAGGCAACAGCCGTTGACGCGGCCGAAAATAAGAAGTATAATTAAAAGATAAATATAAAACAATTAAATAGTATTTAATATACTACAGATTTCTTCAAATTAATAGACTTAATAAGCAGATCTCGACGAATTTTATTTCTCAGCCCACAACAGACCGTAAAACGTGTGGGCACCAATACCAAATTAGTTTTCATAATCCGTCCTCCACACTTATAGGATTGAATTGTAATGTTCCCATACAAAATGATGTACAGACCATGATAGGTTTATATGGAATAAATGCGATATGCACTACATTCCTAATATCAATCCTAGTATCCTAATATCATTCCTAGTATCAATTTATATTTTATGAACAATAGTAAAAACTAGTAAATTGTAAGGAATTCTTTATTATTTGTCAAAGTTTTTAGTTTTTGTGGCGTGTTTTCAACGCGTTTAATTCACTTGAACTTGAAATCGTTGCTGATTTTCTCAATGAAATTGTATTTGGTTGAATGGTTCATCGTCTTCAACTTATCCTTCATGAAACTCCAAAGGTTTCCTGTTGCCTTCATGTCAGGGCTGTTCCCCGGCCACAGAAGTATGCAAAAATTCTTATCGATGACAGTGTAGACTTCCGCCTCCGGAGTCAGTTGTTGCTTGGCTGTCCTGGAGATGCCGCGCTCTAGGCACAGGTACCATCGTTTCGGCCGTCATTATACAACCTTCGTATTTCGCCCTGAGGAATGTCGCAAAATGGCGGCCGAAACGTTGGAAGCTGTGCCTAGAACGCGGCATCTCCCAAACACCCAAGTAGCTACCTTATCGATGAATTTTTTTACTGCTTTCTCATGATGGTAGGGTGCGTCGCTATTCATAAACAATTCGTTTAAAACATATTCAATACAATCTGTTTACAACACACGTAGTTACAATAATAGGCTACATACTATGGACTTTCTTGTATCTCTCTACCATAGTAATACTTTCACCATTGTTCTTTAATATTCAACTTACCTTATCCTGCACATTCCACCTTTCCCACATGCTTACTTCCTAGAAAACGCGATATATCTCTCATTTATGTTCCCAGTCTTCCTCTTCCATCTCACAAATCCTGCATTTTTTCCTCACTGTTTAACCATCATCTATTCTCTCTAGTTTAATTTCCTAACCTTGTTATCCTGTTCCCTGCGTCTATCATGTTCCTTACAGTTCTCTTTCATTTGGAATACCATCCAATTAAATATTATTTTACGATTAGTTATGAGTTTCTTTAATTGTCGTAATCTTCCTGAAATAAGTGATATTTCCTTGAACCAATTCCTTAATTAAGTCAATCTCTTTTCCTTTTGAAATTTTTTATTATTCCAAAAACATTCCTGTGCCTTTTCCACGTTATATTTCTCAATGTCTTTGTTCTTATCTAATTCCCTCCAAACAAGCTTTAATAACTCATTTCTCCTCTCTCCTAATCCTTTTCTCGTACTTACATGCTATTTTGCCCATCTCTATTTTCATTTTTTGCCTCTTTGTCTCCCATTTTACCATGTAACCGGGTGTACAATAGTCTGTTCCTAGAATTCATCTTAAAATCTTCCATGTGTTGCTTACAGTTCTTCGCTTCCATTTCTTCCATCCCCAAATTTCTGCTCCCCACCTCAGAATAGAGGCAACTGCATCAGAACTTCATATAACTTCATCCCCTTTGTCCAGAAATCCCTACACCTTCCCTTAATCATACCCCACACTTGTTTTATAGCCACCATCTCCTTGTAACAGTTTGTTTTACACGTTACAATTTTAATGCCTCGTCAAATCGACGACGAACACATCTAAAACATTCATCATATAGTATAGTGACACATGTTTCATCACTAAAACGGGCATTCTTTCAGTCTTTACATGTCAATTGTTTAATGTCTTAAGACCATTCGACGCTTTTCTTTGGCATGGCAGATGTAACTATTGCTTTTTGTCTCAGGCATATTATGCCCTCTCTACAGACAATTCTTCTCACACTTCCTTGAGAAACATTTGTTTCGCACTCAACAATCTTCATAGTTCTCCAGCGATCATCAATCTTTATAGTTCATAGCGATCTCAGCCCCGTGGCCGAGATCGCTAAAGTATTTTGCCGTAGGTATCTCGGACCAAGGGGTCGCGGGTTCCTCCTCGGGCATGGTTATAAGTGTTTGTCCTTTCACCCCCTTTCATCACCATATCGTTTCATCCTCATACCATAACGTTAAATCCCATAGTGGTCGCTAATGCCCTAGTAGTTGATGTGACCTAAAACAATCTTCATAGTTAATTATTTAGAAATATCTTTTCTAATCTTTGGAGCTACATTTTTACGTTTTCTGCCTCAAATTTTGAACTGATTCACCTCAACATAGAATATTGGTAAATATCATACTTCTCAAAGGACACATCAAAACTTCACAATAAAGAGTTACGCCGTGAAGTATATGTCACCTTGGAAATTTGGATATTACTTCTACTTGTTGTTCGTCGATGTCACTTTTGCTTCAAAAATATTGTGATATTAGAAAGTGGATGGCAGATTGATACTTAAAAAAGACCATCCCGGTTTTTTATCACAAAATCGTAACCTTTTATTATTTTTAGTTGCCACTCTAATAATTTGAACCAATCTATATACAGATATCCCAGGTAACGTTCTCAAATGTTACAACCAAAGTAAACGTGAAATTCGCTGCTACTTCAGAACCGTCACACTTTTAAGAGATTCTTGAATGCTTTTTTTCCCTACACTGTACGGAGAAATGCGGTGTTGGGCGTTTCTCCTTGCATCACGAGCAACGCTACCCCGCGGAGGCTCTGTGCGAAATTGTCTCCGTTGGTCCGAGCCCTGGCATCTTTTCCCGCTCTCCAGAGAGAAAGTTTCGCGAGACGTGACCAGAGCAAAGCATTAAACGTATTTCGGAACTCTATCCTCGCCGGGAAGATGTCCGTTTTCTTCAGAAGTTTCTTTTTCGGCGAAACCCTGAGGTTACCCATCCAATATTTTCTAATGTCGTAACTTGAAGCCGGTCAGTCGATGGTGGTCTCACGACAACGTCGCAGTTAGTTTTTATTGTAAGTTTAGCAACTGGGAGTGACAACCTCATAAAGATATGATTTAATCAGTGTTATTTATTTGACTTCATTATAACAATGTCACAGCTAACCTGGATAGTCGAGGTGTCTAAGAGCGGGTACCGACTCGGCGCTTGGGTACGAAAGGTCGCGGATTCGAGTCCCACCTTGGGTACGATTGTTTTCCCCTTGTCTCCCATGTACGTCTCTTACCGCGGAGGGCCTCGCGTTTGCTAGCCCCAGATCAGGGGAGCCCGCAAGTGTGTTGGTGTCTAGTGTGTATGGTTGAGTATGCGTCGTAAAGGGTAACCGGCTACGGGCTCGATAAAAGGTCTAAGAAAAAATATCAGAATAAAATAAGGACGCGTTTGAAGTGTTTAATCCCACGTGATAACCCAAGTTTTTAACTAGCCGTGTTGTTATTTGTGTTATTGCAACTGTCAGCGCTGGAACCCGATATATTCGCTCGCAAGAACTTTAATATTAAGGCATTGTTCGAGAACGGAAAGTAACCCGCTAATAAGGAAACCGTTGGCCACGAAGCACGTGTACGACCACCCAAGAACCCTAAGAAGGGTGGAAATTATAACTAAGAATTAGTAAACACACAACTAAATTCTAATATGAAGACAATACACTTTAACGATTGGAGAAAAGTGCCCTATTACTACGAAGGAAATCCGAATAAATGCATGTAAAGTGGCCGTAACATTGTTAAACTGTCTGCAAATAATTATCTCTTTAGTTTTGAATGAAGATTCTTAACCCTAGGGTGTAGGGACCCGGAAAAGTACATGAATGCAAAAGCAATGCCCCTGCAGCCCTACTCAATACGCTCTCGAAAAATGCTCAAAATTGTTTTTTATTCTTATTAATTTAATTTTTTAACGTTTTCAATGAAAGTTACTCTTAATGTTAGGAAATTATGTCGTGTTTATGACATTTTTACGAAGATGGCCGAAAGCTTTATGCTGAAAAAAAATAATATGGCAAAACAACACCCCATAATTCCTTGTGTAGTCACTCTTAACGTTACACAAATTATCATTTATTTAAATGACTATTAAAGACGTGCTTACTACTCTTAATGTAAAACAAATGATTATTTATTTAAATAACTATTAAAGGCGTGCTTACTACTCTTAATGTAAAACAAATGATTATTTATGTATATAACTATTAAAGCCATGCCTACTACTCTCGATGTAAAACACATGATTATGTATGTAAATAGGACGTGGCTTGTATTCCGGATCGAGCCCCAAAGAGGATCTTCCCGGCAAGTGGGCGGTGCCTCCGCGAGTCGGTCCGCGTGCCACTCGGCCTCTCTCGCGGAGGCTCATTAGCGCCTCGCGCACGCGCCCCTTTGGCACGCGCACGCGCGGTGGCGGGGGGCGGGGCGGGCGCCGGCCGGGCTGCTCTCGGCGGGCAAGCCCGGCTCTTCAAAGGGGCTCGCCACCGCCACCGCGACCGCCCGCGCGCCCGCCCGCGCGCTGCGCTGCGGTGTGGTTCGCGCTGACCTTCACCCTCGAGTGTCCGAGTCCTTTGGCGGAAAGACGACTTTGAATTGCGCTTCTCCAGACGCTCGCTGGGGTCTTGGGGTCTTGTCGTGCTGCCGTCACTGCGCCCTAACGGACTTTCTTCCACTCGGCCGCAGCTCTCGACGCACTCCCAGAAGACTGTCTTCGCTCCTCGGTCTGGACCTTCAGTGGCGTCATGTCGAAATACTCGTGTTCCTCCTTGTATGCTTTCGCGTTGTATTCCGTCTTACAATTCAATTCGCAATTTATTTATTGAATGTTCCTATTAATGTGTATTGTCACACTCGACAATTAACTCATTTATATCTTATTATATACATTAACTCATTTATACCTTAAAGTTTAACATTTCTAGGCTCTTATGGATAACATTCACAACCCACATTCAAGATGATCGGAGAATTAGTCTTAACTCTTAAAACTTAAATTAATAAAAATATCTGAAAATATTATAATATGTCAATAAAATATTTCTGTTTAATAATTTAGGCAAAGCATACACAGATATAAATTATATAAATAACTAACATAAAATGATATAAATTACCACTTTGGGTCAAAGCCAGTTAACTCTAGAAATATTCAGCACGTCCTTTTTCTACTCACTCCTGAATAAAATCCTATTAAAAATAATGATTGGGTGTAAAATTTGTCTTTTCATTAGTTTCATTGAAAGTATTTTCTGTCAGCGCTGGTAATTTCAATTATCTTAACATTCACCTTCGTACGTACTCAAATTCGTACACTGAATTTGAATACGCTCCCTTTTCAATATTCTCTCTTCATTTCTGATATTTCCCAAACAATCGTCTTTCAGTTCTTTGTTATTACATCTCGTGTAGTTTGTATTGAATAGGTCCCTTATATTACTTCTCAAGATACCTCATCCGTTTAACCAAAATTTCATCTGCATGCCACACTCTTCAGTCACGATACCTGCCAGAATAATTCCTCTCCCATCACTGTTTGTTCCGTCGTTCCTCAAGTATTTTCTTTTGTTCTAATTCTACGAAGAGGACAGCAGAGAGAAACTCTTTCATCTTTTCTGTCAGGTAATGAATTCCTTCAGATAAATGGGGAAGGCAATATGGTTTTCATTTTACGTAGAGGTTTTCCTAAACCTTTTTGAAAATATCCCTGTTGACCATTTCATAAAAACCTGCGGGAAGAAAATTAATTACTGTTATTAGATTTTACACTGTGTTCAAATTTCAATTAAAGAAAGACTCCATATCTTTGCTTTTAATTGAAATGGATTATTTATTTGATGGCAAGAAATGCTGTTTGTCCAAAATAATTAGTTAATTGTAATGTTGCAGTTATGTGTATTGTCACACCCAAGGTTCGTTATCGAGCCACACGGTGGCGTCGATTGTCAACCACAGCGTCGAGCTCCGGCGGCGTGGGTGTGCGCCGAAGTCAACGAGGGCGGCCCGGGCCTAGCTCAGTCGGCCGACTTTGTCACCTGCTTAGAATCTAACTCGGATGGAAGGAGTCGTAAGGCGTTTGCTAACTACAGAAACAATTCAGTGGTTGGTAAAGCAAATAAAAAGGTTTATTCCCGCCTAATAATAGGCCGGGGAAGTTACAGTGATTCAAAGAGTTAAGAAAGGCCCTACCTGATGAGCTCAGTTAGAAACGAAAGAAAAAATGAGATAAAACTTAAATCTAAAAAAAAATAAAGAACGAGAATTACAATCAAATTCCTTTACAGGCCCCAACAAACTCTAGGCCATTCGCCTTCTGGCTGACAATAATGAGGAAACAAGTGCCTAAGCGCGGCACAGCAATGCACAATAGTTCTTTGGCGGTCGTTGACCGAAGTTTATGCCTGAATGGGGCGGCGTGTAGGCGGCCCTCGGCGGCGGCGGCGGGGGTCGCGGCGGCGTCGGCTTCTCTCCGTCTGGGTCGGCGGCTGAGATGGCCCTGCCAGGCCGAGAAACGTCCTTCCACAATAGCTACCAAAGGAGCGGCGGCGGCGACAGCGGCTGCGGCGGTGACGGCGGCGGCGGCGACGGCGACGGTCAGCTGGCCCGGATCGTGAATGATCGCGAATTCCGTTCACACAAATCAGCAGTTCTTACGGAAAGTTCTCTGGAGTTTTCACGGTCACGAATCTCGGAGAAAACTAGTCACCGGTCACTGCCCACGGCAGAGCTCAGAGTCCACGAACTAAGTCCCAAAATAATAATTCTCCCTCGAACGCGGCGCCGGAGCTATCACTTACTCCGCGGCGCTCGCCACCCAAGACAAGTCGAGTAAACGTAGTGTTCGAACGCGGCGCCGGAGCTGTTACTCGCTCCGCGGCGCTCGCCCCCCCCCCCCAGCTCAATCGAACAAGAAAAAGTGATCTTCTCCCCTACGCCGCTAGCGTGGAGTTGCCCTCGTTCCGCCACCCCGAAAATTCAAAAGTGCCCCAAAATCGCTCCCACCCCACGGAATTTTGCCCCTGATTGGCTAAGTGCTACTACGCCGTAATTTTGTCCTCGGCCAATCAGGTCCGGTGATTCTAGGAATTTTCCGTAGCCCTATCTCTGTCTGGAAAACGCTCTCCGTCTGACTTCGGAAGTAGGTCAGTAAAGGGTACGCGGAATGTCCGTTGGGACCCCCGGAGAAAGCTGCGAAGGACGGCCTGGGTACTCAGAGCGCATGATACCCGGAACGGCGGGATCGGCACACGTCTCTAATCTCTTCTTCGGCGCCCGGGTGCGTGACGGGATGAGGGTCGACTCGCGGACGATGGCCATAAACTTTAGAGGGGCGCGTGCTGTCATCCCTTCCATTAGCGGAGGGGGCGCGCCGACCCGGCTGGCGGCGGCGGGAGGTGGACGCCTCGCATCGACAGTTATTTGTGAAATTTAAAAAATATTAAAAATAGCGTACCGCTACAGTATCTACAATTGCTTTCCACAAGGTATTCAGTTATTGCATCTGTAATGTCACCAATAGTTTGCTTTCATCATTGTGCTCGAAAATAGTAAATATAATATTTCCCTTTGACTAATGGAAACTGTTAATGAATGCGAATAGGTCACTACCAGAATCGGAATGGATGACATCTGAGAAAATGTTACCCGCCGAGCAGCAATTATTAAAGGTTGCGTTTTCCTCAATTGCAAAAAGAGATTGACAGGCACCGGAATCCTAACTTCCAAAAATCAGCGGTAAAAGCAATTTTTATAAAATAAACTTTATTATTTTTACAAACATTTTTTCTATTTTTTTCACAATGGTATTTTGAACATTTAAAATCATCTGCGGAATTATGCGTGAGAAAAGCCAGAAATATCAACTTTGTTATTAAAAGGCGGCTGCATTTTTTTATTTAAAAACTTATCACTAATATGCATATAAATTCTGTGTTATGCTCAACTACCACGCTGGACATTGAAACTCAAAACTAATGGTTTATTAAATCTTATTGCCTCTCTTAATTCAAGATAAAACACCAAGGAGGACCAATTATTATTAGGAGCATTCGAAGCAATGGACTGGTGTACGATCAGACATTGACGTCATATCCTTTTTTAAGGCTTCCTGTTTTTTTTTATTTACTTATTGTTGAAATTTACATAGTTCAGTAATTAATTACTTTTTCATATGCCTTTTGTTGGCTTAAAACTATTCTTATTCTAACTTATTTTCTAAACTAACTACTATTTGATGTAGGGGACTCATGGAGCACCTACTATTTTAGCTACTGTGTGGAGAAAATATTTAAAAATGCTTCTAGTGGGAACCTGTTTGTGATACGAGTTGGGAAATAATTGACAGATGCTAGGTTATAGTGGGCGGCTTGGGGTATTGAGTTTATATTTGAAAAGAAATTATTAGAGAGGTGGGCTATGTGATGGGTAATAGGTGGTAGATTCAATTCTTTGTGGAGTTGTCTATTTGATATGAACCAGGGAGCATTTGCTGCTATTCGGAGGAATTTGTTTTGCATAACTTGAATTCTATTTATGTTTGTTGGTGAGGCATTTATCCATATTGGGCACGCATATAGCATGAGCGGTCTAATTATTGTTTTATATAAGGCTATTGCATTGCTTAATGATAGTTTACTTTTATTATTGAGTAAGGGCTTTAGTTGGATTAACTTTATTTTAGTGAGTTTTATCTTTTCGGTTATGTGGGATTTCCAATTTAGTCTGGTGTCGAAATTTAGTCCAAGGTATTTGATAGTTTCGTTTTATGTTATCCATGGAATTGTGTTATTATTTATATGGAGTGGGGCGGGGGTGAATGGCCTGAGTGAGAAGATTTTTGTTGCTGATTTGGTCGGGTTAAGCTTTATTTTCCATTTAATGGACCAGTCTTCTATTTTATTTAAATGTTGTTGGATTTTGTTTCTGATGAGGTTGGTTGAGTAGCTGAACTTGTAAATTACTGTATCATCTGCGAATTGTGCTGTGTGTGTGTCTGATGTAGTAGGTATGTAGTAGGTATAAAGGCTGAAAAGAGTAGGCGATAAGGGTGATCCTTGAGGCAGTCCTGCTATTATTTTACGCGGGTTAGAGATGTGGTTTTCAACCATTACCGTGAAAGTTCTGTCTGTGATGAAGTTTTTTATGACTTTTATTAGATAGTTGGGTGTCCCTATTGATTGGAGTTTGTAAATCAATCCTGGGTGCCATACTCTGTCAAATGCTTTGGATATGTCAATGAATGTGGCTATTGTGTGTTTTTTCTCTTGGAAAGCTGTGTGAATGTGTTCGGAAAGTCTGAGCAACTGATGTGAAGTAGATACTTTACTGGTGAATCCAAATTGGTGCATAGGTATTGGTTTTACTCAGATGGGCATTTAATCTTTTGAGTATTAGTTTTTCAAGAATTTTTGAAAACGATGGAAGAAGGCTAATTGGTCTATAGTTTTCGACAATACTTTGATTTTTGTTTGGCTTTGCTATGGGAATTATATTGGAATTTTTCCAGATTATTGGGTAGTAACCTCTTCTGAGTATAGAATTATATATGTTGTTTAGGTAGGCTATCGTGTGAGTGGGTAAATTTTTTAGTATTATGTTGCTTATTTTATCGTGTCCTGGTGCTTTTTTTAATGGGAGTTTGTTTATTAAGTTTTTAACTTCAGTGGGGGAAATGAACTTAATTTTGTGTGGAACATTGTAGCTTGAGGTTGTTGCTAGATTTATGATATTATTATGATCTGGATGTGGTGGGGTATTGTTTGGAGTGAAGGTTTGCTCGAAATGATAAGCCAGTGCTTCTGCTTTTTCGAATGGTGCGAACTTTTTTCCTGATTGAGTGCACAATGGTGGGATGTGCGTTTTCTTTTTTAAAATCTTTTTAGTAAACTGCCAAAGTGTATTATTATTTGTATGGAGGGATTGGATTAGATTGTTATATTTTGAATGATTGTAGTCAGTTATTGCTTTTTTAGTTATTACATTTAGCAAATTGAATTCTTTTTTTAATTGTGGTGTTCTGGTGATACACCATAGTCGTCTTGTTTTATTTTTGGTGTTTATTATGTCCAAAATGGATTTAGGCAATTTTTCGTTTATGGGTTTATTACTGTTAAGAGATCTGTCCTTGTTTAGTGACTGAATTGTATTAATAATCATATTATTTAGTTGTGCTATTGCTTGTTCTATTTCTAAGGGTGTTTTTAAGTTTTTAAATTGGGGAGTTTGATTATTTACAATATTTTTAAATTTATACCAGTTGATATTTTGTGTGTGAAGGGCATAGGTGGGGATGTGCGGGGGAGAGGTTTGGTGTGTTGAAATTACGACTGGTAAGTGATCTGAATCTAGTTCGAAATGAAGAACTGAGTGAAAATTTATTTGTGTGTTAGTTATTGCTATATCTAGGATAGCCGGATGCTTGTTTGGGTCTAGTGGATAGTGAGTTGGTTCTGGTGGTGTTATTAATTGATTTTTTAGATCGTTTATGGTTTTTAGTAGCATTAGACCTGCCGTATTGGAGGTTCTACATCCCCAGTTTGTATTTTTAGCGTTATGATCATCGATAAGTAATATAGGGGTGTTTTGTTGAAGTAATGCAATTATATTTGTATGATTTATTTTAATTTTGGGAGGTTTGTATGCTGCTATAACTTTTATTAGCCTGTTGTTTAGTGGGACTTTGATTGATACTGTTTCTAGTCCGGGAGTATATGGAAGATTGGTTTGTATGTACGGGATAGATTTTTGAATTTGTATTAATACGCCACCGCCGTTTTGGTTTTGTCTGTCATTTCTGATTACATTGTATCCCGGAATTCTGAAAGAGATACTTCGCTTTAAGTGAGTTTCAATTATGCAAGCTATATTTATTGCTTTGTCATTTAGAAAGTGTGTTAATTCTCTTTTTTTGTCATTAATGCCATTGGCATTCCAGTTTAATAGTTTTATTTTTTCTTCATGGCGTTGTCCTGCCATTATTATTGGTAAAAAATTATGAAAGTCAGTTTTGTACATTATTAATTATTGTTGGGATGATGGTGTTAATAAGATTTATTATATAGGAAGAGATAGAATTTATTAATGTGTGTATGAACGTATTAGTGTTATTATTAGCTTGCATATTGTGTTGTGATGTGTTTTGATAGGGCTGGTTACGTACGGTATGTCTTGGTGGCGAGATTGGAGTGAAAGTGAAATGTGGGATATTGTTGGTTGTGGGGAGGTTAGGTAAGTTTTGTGAAGATAGCCTTGGTGGCGGGTTATTTCTACTACTAGTTTTTGAGTTATTTATTTCTCCTCTTTTGGATTTGGGTTCTACGATTTTTTGGTAATAAGCGCATTCTTCTGTTCTAAGGTCAGTTCTATGAGTCCCCGTACACAGTTTACAAATGGGAGGTAGATTTTTCTGTGGGCACTTTGCAGAATAGTGATCTCCGGAACAATAAATACAAGCTATTGCGTGATTAGAATTGTTTTTTGTGTGTCCAAAGTCTAAACATCGTAAACACTGAATTGGTCCCTTAGGTCTTCTTCTTTTTTCAGGTTTTACACTTAAGTTACAAATCTGTTTAATTTGAAGGATTAAGTCTATGTTTTCGTGACCGTCAAATTCTGCTGCTACAACCGGTATTGGAATATTGTTTTTGTGGAGCCTGGTTACGCTGATTAGGGATGTGCACTTTGTTTTGATGTCTTCGTAAATTTCTTGCAATGTTATAGAAGGATGAAGATTTTTGAAAATTACTGAAAACTTTTTATTGGCTGGATCTTTGTAGGTGTGAAACTGTCTTTTTGTATTTATTAAATGCTTTATAGCGTTTCTAGTCTGCTATTGTTTTAAACATTAGTTTTGCTCGGCTATTGTTGTAGTCTGTTGTGAATTTATTTGTTATTTGCATTTTAATTTCTCTGTTAAACTCAGTTATGTTTGACACATTGTTTACATATAAGGGTGGAATTCTTATGTTTTCATTATTCTGTGGTGCACTTTCATATACGTAACTGAATCTTTTTTCATTTTCGGTTAGTTTTTCTAGGGGAGCGAATCTGTTACTCACTGGCACTGAATATGGGTCTTGTTCGCTGCTAGTGGATTTTTTATTTGGTTGGGAGCTCGAATCCGAATCACTGTCATTGTGACCTCTTTTTCCGTTGATAGGGTTGCTCACTAGTTCACTTTGGCTGGGAGACACATTCACTGCGCCATTGCACGGCGGTTGGTTACTAACCTGTTGGAGGCCACCCGTGGCCACGTCAAGGTATGTTGCATCTGTATCACCTACATTTCCTTCATGGGACTGCAGATTGAGATGACCGTTGTGATGTTGTAGTCCCATGCTATCGATGCCGGGGAGCTGGGTTTCGTTCTGATGAATGGAGTTTGTCTCCATGGCGCTCTCTGGGTTGTAGAGTAGCGCCATTGATTGCGCTACGGCTTGGCCGAGGCCAAGGCCTGCCGAGGAGGCTTCACTGTTTATGTTTAGAATAATGGCACTTGATGAAAATGAAATATGAATGAATCACTGCACAAAAACACAGTACTAAATGAATTGCACTAGACTTCTACTAAACACTGTTGGGCTGAGTTAGACCGCGAGAATGGCACGGCCTCTCCGGAGCTCACGAAAACGACTGCTGATACCGAAGTGCTCGGCTCGGCGGTCGGAACGAGAATGATGAAGGCTTCCTGTTGGGAGTCAGATCTTGCCAGCTTTTCTTCCCACCTCGTCTCCCACAGCGTCTCATTCAATACTTTATTTCGATTAGAATGTACTCTGACAATCTTGTCATGTGCCAGTGGAATTTAATTTTCTTAAGTAAAATCTTTATCTTCGGTAATGTAGTTGCACGAAGGGGTTCAAAAAAAGTCATACTTTTGCAGTTTTCTAAAATTCAGGGGGAAAAGTTGAAATGCTTACAAGCTATTTGTACGATGAATGTAACGAAAACGTTTGGATCTATTTTTGAGAATTTTTTAAAAAATGTTTCGGGTGCTTCGTGCGTAGGACCTCAATATTTAAAGAATTGTTTCCAAAATCGTAGGGTTTCAAGTCAGGCCAGATTGGTCGGAGAATCATTTTGGAAAAAATCTTACGAATAGTTTGACAGTAGTGTTGTTCACAGAAGGACGTTCTGAAAAAATTCGCTTTTTCAGTATTAAGAATCACAAAATTTGCTTTTCTCTGTGACAATTCCTTGTTCACGGTATAAGGGAGCCATAAGACTAACATTTCTATCGAAAATCGTCTTTTCGCCGCCGCATTACATATTTTTATCTGAACGAAGTATATTGTTCTTCGCGTACCCATACTTGTACGAGAAAGTAAAAATTAGAAACTTACGAGCGAAGGAAAGCAGCAGTCATAATTTAGAACACATTTTGATTAGTGTGTTAACCGAATGAACCTCGTAATTGGTCGTGAAGTCTCAAATTGGTAGATCATCTCATGATCCTAATTACTGTAGAGGTCACTGAATGGAAAAGAATGCCGAATGCCCTAACAAACGGACCACGCGTCTTATTTTCTTCCCCCTCCTTGATTCCTCTTCGCCACATTTAAATGCTGTACAATACCACAAATGTCGAGAGACCTTTTAGGAGCTTAGAGATTGCCCCAGCTGGGGCGGTGGCTCGCTGTGGGAGTTCCTTGAAACGGTTAACCCCTTAAACCAACGTGCAGGTCGATACCTCTACCTAACCTAACACACAGGTCACAGACCGTGAGCGAATCTCACTTTGGTATCGTGTCGATTGTAATGACTGGGTAATAGATGTTGGGTTCTTTGGAATACTATCCTCACGTTGCATTACACCATTTGCATCTCCAGATGCCACGTTTCAGGAAGGGAGAAACAACATCATTACCCGGAATATAATATTCACATTTTCGGGAATTTTAACTGAGTAGTCGCTGCGTCCCGAATCAGTATTCAGTCCCTCACCCTAAAGCCCTTGCATTTGCAGCCCGAGTCTTCGGAAGCCGATCGGGTTTGTTCAGCGCGAACAGAGAGCGGCGCGCCTCCTCCGCGGCGGGCGACAGTGCTCTAAAAGAAAGCGTTGGGGCGGCGAATCGAATTAGAGGCCGTCGGAGAGCCAGCAGCGCTCCCTGGAGGCCGCCCGCGCGGCGTCCGACCGCATTCGGCGCGAGGCGCCTCCACCCGATGCGACAGGGCGGACGGGACAGGACGAGGCGAAGGGCGGGGCGGGCGGCAGGACAACGGTGAAAGCTTCGGCGCGCGGTAGGCCTCATTCGCAATGCAAACTTAAACGTGACGTAATGCTGTAAACTTAGCCGTAAAATGTACACGTAAAAACAAACATTCACAATGACTTCTAGGTATCTCCCCCAGTGAGTCAATGCCAGGACTAGCTCCCGACATGTGTGATAGTTTTGCGTACGTACGTAAATGTGTAAAGGGAGAGGAGGGGACAAGAGTGAGGAAGGGAATATAAGGTACGGTTCGCAAAAGCATTCGCCTGGTATTAATCGGAGTATCACGGAGAACTAGAATAAAAAAATCCGCTATGTCAGAATTCAAATCCTAAGGCCGCCTGATACAATACGCTGCTGCAGTGGCAACGGAAGTGTGCCATTCTGTAGCGCCACCGACAATTGGGACATGTTATTGCGTTAATGAGTACAAGTGCTTAAAATGACGTCTTCAAATGTTTTTAACCTCAAAAAGTTTTTGTTAAAATATCAAATTTCCGCATTTTTAGAAATACAGAAAAATGCCTCCAATTTCTTTAAACTTTATATTCGAAAAGTGCTACATGATCTCAACAACATGACATTAATTTTCATTTTGATTTATTGTTTTGATTTTTGAAAATTACACGCGTGTTTTTTAAATATATCTCCCGTCGTTAATATTTAAATTACCGACGTTTTGTGCATGCTGTTAAATTTGTTGTAAAATTTGCTGTAAAAGAGCTTCAAATAATTTCCGTTGAAATGTCTCAAAAACACAGAAGTTTTCTGTGAAAATGGACTCAAACGTGTGCATTGTCAGAAAAGCTTAAACGGCTTTTTCACGAAAACGGATGCACATTTTTGAACGAAAAGTTCCATATCATCAAAAAAAACTCTTTTAAACGCCAATACATGGCAATTGACTAGAGGCTAGGGAAAGTCCGAGAAGCAAGTCCAGAATGAAGATATAAAGTAATTAGTACTAGAAAGTCTATGCCATTTCTGACGAGTCATCAGGGAACAAATGTCCAAAGAGGCTAGATTTCTAAAACAAAACTAGTGGCGGTCCTTGTCTGTTGTGCAGACACAGAAGAAAAAAGATACAATAAGCCACAGACAAAAGAAGTTTTGCAAATTAGTCTAGTTTTAGGTTTTTAAAAATAAAATAGGGACAAATAGGAATTAATGTTGAAATAGGCTCTTTTAGGCGCTACAATATTGACGGGTTTAGAACAAATCATCCTAAAATGTATTTATAACATTTCTTTTAGTACAAGGTACCCAGAAAAATTGGTTTTTACTTAAATATCCGTGGTTAACTGATGAGAATGAGAGATTATTTGCGTGGCACGTTCCAAAATAAGGGTGAGGCTTCCTACCACTACAAAAGCGAAACAAAACAGGCTTATCGGAAAGTGCGGCGGCGTAGGAGCTGGCGGCGGCGGCGAAGACGGACGGAAGGTGCGACGGCGCCGCAAAAAGGCTGAGACGGCGGCGGGCAAGATAGCGACGCGAGGCGGAGGCGCGGGCGGTGATGGATGAGGAGGAGGAGGCGGAGGCGGCGGCGGCGGCAACGGCGTGTGGTGTGTGTTCAAAGGGAGAGCGACGGCCACGTCCTCACTCGAGACGGCGTCTGCGCCGCGCGCCCGCCCGCGCTCAATTGGATTGGGGCGGCTGCAATTAGGCCCTTGCCGGGGATTCGATTGGGCGAACGCGTTGATCGCGTGAGGACGCTTCGCCGCGGACGCCGCCGCCGCCGCCGCCACCGCCGCCGCCGCCGCCGCCGCCGCCGCCGCCGCCGCTGCCGCCGCCGCCGCCGCTGCCGCCGCCGCCGCCTGTTGCGTCTCCGCGTCGGTCCCCATTCAGTGCAATACCGTCGTAACTCAAAATTCGTCGTTTTTCCAGAAAATACTTTTCTGGAAACTACTGTTTATATTTGCCTTCATTCCCATATGAAATGGTTTCGAATTATGAATTTGCGTCTCCGCATCGGTCCCCATTCAATGCAATACCGTCATAGCTGAAGGTTCATCGCTTTCGAAGATTCATCGCGTCGAAAAAATATATTTGCTTTCACTCCCATATGAAATGGTTTTCAATTGTGAATTTGCGTCCTCGCTTCGGTCCCCATTCAATGCAATACCGTCATAGCTGAAGATTCATGGCTTTCAAAGATTCATCGCGTCGAAACAATATATTTGCTTTCACTCCCATATGAAATGGTTTTCAATTGTGAATTTGCGTCCCCGCTTCGGTCCCCATTCAATGCAATACCGTCAAAACTCAAAATTAGTCGCTTTCTAGAAAACGCGTTTCAAAATATTATATTTGCCTTCACTCCCATATGAAATAGTTTCTAATTATGAATTTGCGTCTCCACGTTGGTCCACATTTAAAGCAATACCGTCACGACTCAACATTCGTCGTTTTCCAGAAAATTCGTTTGAAAAGTTATATTTGCTTTCGCTCCCATATGAAAAGGTTTCGAATTATTGCATCCATACATTTTCATTCTGTAACCTCCAATTGGACGTGTCCGGGTGAAAACATATAAGAGCCTGACATTTGACATTGAAGAACAAACATACAAAAATGACATTTTAAAATTATGACGGTGTTTTATTTAAAGAGAGATGTGTGTTGTTACTTCTGCGCAACCAAACGCCAAGCTTTGTGATGGTGCTTGCCACTTTTATTTTCATTTTCTTCGTTTTTAATTTTATTTTTAATAATATGCGACGGTTCGTTGTGTGTGTTGTAAATACATACAAAAAACGGTGATCGTGGTAATGATGTGGATCAATCATTAAAGTTTATGAAGAAATAGTCTTAGAAACGTGTCACAATGTTGTATCGGCGACTCATCAACATTTTAATTCTCTCTATCGGAACTATTTTCTGGCCACTAATTCTGTATAAAGTTTCTTTCACACCAAAGATGAGAAACATGACATGGGCACATAATAGGTACTATACAGAAAGGAAATAGAAGACTACTCCATTGATCTTCAGTGAGCCACTGCGTAGAGTGGACCACCATTTTGAAACTGTGCAAAGGAACCTTAAGTGTCAGCTCAAATGCCATTTTCTCAAAAATGGCTCCGAGTTTTTTCTTCTAACTTTTCGAACGGGTAGTGCTAGTTGCACTGTTTATTATGACATGCAATTAATTTTGGTGTATTTTTTGTTTTTTCAAAAATTACACACACATGTTTTTTTTAAATATCTCTCACGTCAATATGCACATTTCCAGTAATTTGTAAACACTATTACATTTGTGTAAGTAAAAATGCTTTAAGTGATTTCAAGTGAAGTTTCCGAAAACTCAAAAGGTTTCTGTGAAAAAGAGATTCAATTTTGCATTTTCAGTAACGCTTAAACGATATTTATGTAAAAAGGCTCCAACTTTTTAATGAAAATTGTCATTTAGGACGAGACTTTACTCTCCTTTAATATTCTTAAAGTAATATTTCGGTTCTACTATAAGGAAACCCAAGAATTGCGAAAAATTAGAAAAAATGTATTTCGGACGGAAATAGGTACTACGCAGGGTGGAATGGGTAGTACTCATGGATGCTGGCTAGAGTATGTGGCAAGTCCGATAAACTAGCAGATGCCAAAGAAAATAGAAAACTAATATCAGAAATTCTGTGCCATTTTTTACACCACTACATATGTATTTATAATTCTTTATCTTTTTATCACTATTTTATTAATATTTCCTTATGTGCAATATTAATATGTATGCTAAGTAAAGCAATACTAAGCAAATGTCCCCTCGGGTTACGTATGATTCTGTTAGTTATACACATACCAAATATAACGAGTAAAATGTAATTAAACCATCGTTCACCCCACAACAAATACACCGGGAGAGATGGCTCAGTGCATCAACCTGATGTCACTGCAGTCCCTCTGACCGGGAGGTCCTAGGTTCGAGTCCCGACGGCCGCAGGATTGTCGACACTAGCTTGTCAGCTAGGTCGAATTCAGTCGCTGTCTGAAGGAGAATTCAAGCGGCCGGCTGCTCGGTTCCGTGGTTTTCCGTGGTTTCTCCGATCAACACCAGGCGAATGCCGGAGCAGTACCGTAACAAACGGGCAAAGACCGCGGGCTATCTTTTCTTCCTCTTCCTTGTTCTATCCTCTCCTCCTACACACACTTACACTAACATGCACAACACTACCACACATGCCGGGAGACCGGTCGGGAGCTTATTGCTTGTCCCGGCTGGGGCGGTGCCCCGCTGGTGGGAGATACCTGGTTGAGGGGAAAATCCCGCTAGTCGACGGTAGGTCGGCGCCAGATCTCGCCATCCAGCGGGGAAAAGATCATCGCCGCCTCCCGAGAAAAAAACATGCACTACACTTACGGGACTAATGACCTAAGTAGACTTAAGTAGTTGATGCGCCCGGAAACACGAATCAATCAATCACCACAAATGCCGGGTTGTACACCAGTTTACACACTTCCAATATGGCAATCATGCGCATCATATCGCCAAACGGATTGTGGGTAGCTTTCCTTTCTGTGTAGTAGCTATTCTGTTACACGTATTCTGGTTACCACTATCCCACTCACCGAAAGACCAAGAATTATCAGGACACATATGACTGACTGGTAGACAAAGGTCCATAAGTATTTGCCCTTTTCACTGCCATCACTTCCCCTCCCCTTCCCACCTGTCCAGTAATTCTCAATTGAACGGAATGGGACCAAAAACTTCAGTGAATAGTGTACTGTTACGTTTCGCGGGACAACAGATGACCAGTAGGTGAAGGTAAGTCATTACTTTTTGTAAAAATATGACCTAAAAACTTCTTTCGTCAGTCGTCAAGAATTGTAACGCACTCCTTTTGTAGAGACAGTGAAAGGCATTTAAAATCTTAATAGTACAGAAACTTTCTTGCAATAAATCTAGAAGGGTCTACATTGGGTTCATTAATCAAAGTGGAGGAAAAATATTTGAGATGTAGGATTTCTTTAATTTGTCATGGTTCAAAAGCTCGTAGCTTTTCCCGTTCCTAGTTGTTTTCATTCATTTACCCGGAAACGGTTAAGTAAATCTTTATTAGAAGCTTTTTGTTCAGAATCACACGTACTATCACCTCTCAAAGCATGTACCTTTCCTCCTGACTCACCCTGCATAGTAGTTCATATGTTTAGATGAAGATATATGATATTATTTCAGCAGTAAATAATGAAATAATAGTTTCATATCACCTCCCTCAAACAAGCTAGGCATCGAAATGATTAAATTTGTCGATATTATAGAGGCTAACTTATTGAAACTAATCTTACTTTTGTCATCAATAATGATTATCGACATTAATTTAGAATATGCGAATAGACTGACGGAAAAACTAAGCAGCATCTGGTCATATGAGAGATGTGAATTGTTTCGGTAGATACCTCCATAGAATGGACAAAATAGAAAAGCAATGAAACAGTTTGTTTTTACTGAAAAATGAAAATATTTTATTTCCGCAATTTCTTGTACCTGATATTACGTCTACATTTTCGTATAGAGTGCGTGACACATCTGACGTCATGCTATGAGGAAGTAAGAAGTTTCAGCATCCGCTTGTTCCATTTTAGACAGCCATTGCTGTTGCAGGTCCCCGTTTCCACACACTTGACAGCATCTCTTGTGCTGCTGCAGGCCACATCTCTTGTGCTGCTGCAGGCCATTGGATTTGTCTGCAAGTGGTGCTTTGTCCTGAACTTCTTTCACGACGTAAAAGTATATTCAAGAGTATTCAACTCCTGTTTTAATGCCGATTCTCAAAATAAATATGCAGATCAAATATTTTATTCCTTTTTTATTCGATATTTTATCAAGCTCTCGGAACATAATCTTCAGTACTAAAATAATGCAATTGCTTTAAGAAAATTTCATTTAAGTTATACCAGCAGTTGAATGGTTTCAGGGCATTTTATATTGTTCTTTCATGGACCTTTAGGGGCAGCAGTGAAAAGATTTTAGCGTCATACTCGCACCACTCTTTTTTTGAGAAGTTGCCCCTTGAATAAATTCCAAATTCCTTTTACGCTCTGACCATATCGCTAGGAAATGTCGCCATTTTGGGCGACGACGCTCGGACGCCGCCGGTGACGGCAAATGGAACAAAAGCCGAGCGGCAGGATGCGGGATGCACCCTCACATCCTTGGTAAACGACGCCTTTTCCCGCTTCTTTTGTTCCCCCTCTCTTTCCCGCCACGGGCGGAACTTCCGTCGTTAAATCTCCTTTGGAATGGAAATTTAGTTGTAATTCTCTTATTTGTCCCTTGCCGAATTGTGTCCTTCGAATGATTCTGCCAGTGGTCTCGTACGCATTTTTATATTGCTTCCCAACTTTTTTAACGATTAAATTGCTTGAGTGTAGATAGTAAAATTTTGGCTGCATTTATCATATTTTACTCCCGTAATTCTTGTCTTCATTGAATTACTACTTCAAAGTTAGAAATCCAGTTTTCCTCTCAACTCCTTCCCCCTCTCTCTCCCTCTCCCTTTCCCTATCTCTCTCTTTATCTTCTGTGAGTCTCTCAAACTCACTCACACTCTCTCTCTCACACACACACACACTGCCCCTTTTTTTAAATTGTTTTTTAACATAAAATGAAATAAATTGTTCCGAAAAAATACTAGCCTCATCATGTCCACAAGGGTTACAACACAAAGCTTAAATTCAAAACCACTTATTCCATTTAGTGTATCCGAGGTCGCTAAGTCCATGTTGTTGAAATTCTACCTAAAATAAATAAATACGATGGGAATGTAGATTCAAATGATGCCGATTACTTATACACATTGTTGGCATCACTTTAATGAAGCATGTATAAGAATAACCCAGGGGAGAGAATTGATTTTGCTACAGTATTTGTTATCTTCATTATTGGTGATACTAATAACCACATTTACAAATATATTTCATAATATTTCTTCATTGTTCGTTTTTTTATTTGCTTTCTTTTCGTGATCGTAATTTTTTATGGTCTCGACCAACAGATATGAGTTTATGTCATGATCAGGAGCTCACTAACAATTACATTGACGGCAAGTAAACCTTGGTGTTCGTCATGTCTATTTAAAAAGTAAAAGCAACGAAGGGGACTTTTGGCGTAAAAGCATGGAAGCTAACTGACGAAAGAGAAACGCGAAATGGGAAACATCAGACTTTTATTCATTGAAATAGACATTCTTATGGTATTTCCGTAATTGATTTTTGCATGGACTGGTGTTGGAATTTATTGTATTTATCAGTGCGGTCAAGGTCGATGCCACGAGCGGGATCCGTCCTTGGCACGAGTGCCACGAAGAAACCGCCCCTCCACGCAGTTCGTCACCTCGCACCAGAGCCAACGCCATCACTATTGTAAAACGGCGGGGTTACTAATAGTTTCCTTTCCTGACGCTAGTTGCGCAGAGGAGCTTATGGCATGCTACGGTGCCACGACGCGTGCCACTGTCACTAGTGGAAAACCTCGACACCACTGGTATATATAATGAGGAAGAACCCTATCCCTACTCTAACGAACGTGGTGGTCAGTCTACGCAGATTCTTCTGGCGATGAAATAGGCAAAATGACACCCGCCCGCGCCAGGATCACTAGTACAAAAACAATGATATTCACGGCGACCGGTCCTTCACGTTTATCTTATAAATTTCAAGAATGAAAGGGTCGAAGAGAAGAAGTAAAATTGACACCGTTGAAGTGAACGCGTCAAAAGCGAAACGTCCCGAAAGAGAAAACGGGGATTTTGTTGTTTCCTTTGAAAGAGACACATTGGGGACCGGCACCGCGGATACCCCAGTTTCTGGCCATCAAGCGGTGTTGTATGGAGATATACAATTTCACCTTACTGTAAAATTCATCACCCGCCATTAAATACAATTTCACCTTACTGTAAAATTTATCACCCGCCATTAAATACAATTTCACCTTACTTTAAAATTCATCACCCGCCATTATATACAATTTCACCTTACTGTAAAATTCATCACCCGCCACTAAATACAATTTCACCTCACTGTAAAATTCATCACCCGCCATTAAATACAATTTCACCTTACTGTAAAATTTATCACCCGCCATTAAATACAATTTCACCTTACTGTAAAATTCATCACCCGCCATTATATACAATTTCACCTTACTGTAAAATTCATCACACGCCACTAAATACAATTTCACCTCACTGTAAAATTTATCACCCGCCATTAAATACAATTTCACCTTACTGTAAAATTGTATCTCCCATTTGACCCCACTGCCTCACAAATGGAACAGCCAGTTCCGAGCTTTTTTATCTCAAATATTCTTTTGCGATTATAATCTCAGAATATAATCGAAGTTGACGGGGCATAAAAGCTTAAGTCTAAAGGTTTTGCTACTTCTTTTAGAAAAAAAATGCTCATATCCATAGTTTGGCGTTTTGGAGCACTCTAGTAATATAATTTAGCAACATAACTATGGTTTATCAAAAAGTTTCAAATATACGCTACCAGAGAGCTGCAACAATAACTCTGCGCGAACGGATGCGACGACAATCGACGGTGACAATAGCAGTCTATGGGGTACAGAAAACCATGAAAGGTTCTAGGAGCGCTAGTACCAACTAATTTTAGTTATATAGTTACATGTGCAAACGATTATAGATGTCTCGGAAAACAGAAGCGTACTAAGACGGAAATCTCCGTCCATAATCCTTGCCAGTTGGGCGAGGAAAGACGGAAACTTCCTTCTTCGGTGAGCAATGTATCACAGATATTTCCGCGGACTATTGCTGAAATTATCTGACTTAAATTGACTTAGGGGTCTCAGGGCATCAGTGATGTCACTGCAGTGCTTGTGACCGAGAGGGTCCTAGAGTTCGAGACCCGACGACGGCAAGATTTTCTACATTTGCTAGAGAGCTAGGTCGAATTCAGCCGCTGTCTCGAGGAGAGGTATAGCGGCTGGTTGCGCAGATCGATAGTTTTCCATAGTTTCTCCGATCAAACACCAGGCGAATGCCTCACACACCGCTTAACGAAGGAGGTCACGGACCTTGCGCGATATTTCCTTCTTCTTCTTTGTCCTATCCTCACACCTTACGTACACATAATTACATGCACTACTCTGTTGCACATGCCTGTCGGGGTAATAGAGCTTGTCCAGGCTGGAGAAGTGCCCCGCTGGTGGGAGATACCTTGTTAAAAAAAATCCTTTGAGTCAATATGTGGGTCGGCACGAGATCTAACCATTCGAGCGAAGGGGAAGATCACCACCACCTCCCGTGAAATAACATCCACTGCTTACGGAACTAATGACCAACTGTGAACTACTAGTCAATCACTCCGCTGATTTATAGTATCGGTAACGCGCCGTCGTAAGCTCTAATCACACACGTGCCTATGTGTGTGCGCGCAGGTTCTAACCGTGTGTGTGTGTGTGTGTGTGTGCAGGCGCGCCTTCTCAGGCTCTAACTGTGCGTGTGTGCGCGCGCAGACTCTAACCATATTCGTGATGTGCGCAGGTTCTAACCGTGTGCGTACTGTTTGCGCAGGCTATAGCTATGATTAGAGCATGCGCACGTGTGTGCGCAAGCTCTAATCATGAGCGTGTGTGCACACAGGCTCTAACCTTGCTCGTGTGTGCCTGCGCAAGCTCTAACCGTGCGTGTGTGTATGCGCAGCTTCCAACAATGTGTGTGGTGTGTGTGCGCAGGCGCTGCGGGCGATGGAGGCGGAGGCGCACGCGGCGCCGCAGCCGGCCGAGGCGTCGGCGTCGGTGGCGTCGGCAGGCGCCGGCGCCGCCGCCGCCAGCCAGGTGGCGCACGCCGCGGGCTACTCCGTGGTGCTGTACGGGCTGGTGTCGCTGCTGCTCGTCATGCTGGTCGTCATGCTGCTGTACGTCGCGTGCTCCAAGCGCTACCGCCTCAACTGGTTCGAGAAGAACCTGCTCGAGGCCGCCGAGACGGCCGAGATGGCGCGCAGGTGAGCGCTTGCTTCTAGGGCGTGCTTGACCCGTCAGCAACGAGCATAATACATGTCCTTCAGCTCCTATGGCAACTTCCCTCAGGGGGGATTGTGTCCGTGTAGATGGTGGAGAGTTCTAGACGAACACCCAGACCCTCAGCTTCATGGCAGCACTCACGTCATTAGCTTCAAGGTGGAGGCAGTGAGTAGGCGATGCTAAGCTTCTGGTTACTGGGCCTCGGCCGGTAACTCACCAGTTGGACCCCTAGCACGTCGAGCTTTGGGCAGGATAGGATGAAGGAGATTCTTCGGAATGCTCTGGATTCTATATAAAAAAAGTCAGGCGGTACTCTGATACTTACCGTCAGGTTGCCCAGATTCTGGCGATACTCACGTCAATAGCCTAAAGGTGTAGAAGGTGAGTAGAAGGGAAGGGGGCTCCGAGCCGCTCGAACGTTAGTTCGGGTTGGGCTCTCGGCTTCGATGTGGCAGTGGCTCGATAGTCTGGGCAAAAAGGAGGATCCGGTGTATTCGACTCCGATACTAGCCTGGAAAGCTAGTAGCTCTGAGCTGGCAGGGCAGCCATGGACCCAGGCATTGTACGGGGAAGTTGCCGTGAGGGCAAACTGCGTTCCGGCGGGATCGGGATATAAATTCACGCGTACTTGTACGCCTGAGGGGGGTGCGGATAGGGGCTAACGCCCAGCCCCGGGTCTCGGTCCCCTGATGAGATACAAGTGCAAGGAGTACTATTAAGTACGCACGATAGCTCGTGCATCATGTCAGAGATGCCACGAGAATAATGGCTACTACCTCATATCAATATGTAAAGTGACATATCCTACAATTCGTATGGCATGTCTAAGATGCCACACCAAAATCCCTAATTAACTCGTAGAGCTTGTCACAGATGCCCACATATTTTCCTGGTATGTAAAATAAAGTTTTCATTGTTGGATCGGTCCGGGCTAATATTCTATTTTTAAACAATGTTACCGCAATAATGTGAGAACGAGCTGGAACGGGGAAACGCCTTATATAGGTTTCGAGCTGTGTCACCATTTTCTATTGTCATCTTATACATGGAAAACGAGTTGTAGGACCTCGCAGTGCTCAGAAAACTCCGAACGCCGAGAGCATTCGTGGGTGGCATGTCTCTCACGCCCTACGAGTGCAAAGGGAGTTCAATTTCCAGCACGAGTGCTGAATCGTGAGCCAATGCTTAAACGTTCAGACAAAACAGTGTGAATGCAACAAAGAAAACAAGACTTTCGTCTCACCGCATCAGCTACAGTTCACCTTAATACTGTACCTTGGTACAGTAGTACACAATTAAATCATTTTTTTCTTGAATTAAAATATGGTAGAAGTCAGTAATGTTGTATAATATTTAGTGTGTAATATACAACGTAAAAGTGTTTATATTTTGCTCATAGGATTAAGCACGAACTACTAGTTCAGCGTTCATGCACGGAAATTAGTTCTTGCATTCGCTGTTTATTGATTGGAAAGTATTAGTTTTCGGTACGTAAGCTTCAAAAATTGCATGACCATATTGGAACTAGTCCCTAAAAAAAGAGAGTTGCATAACCGCCACCATTTAATGTCTTCTCGGCTGTTAGGACTGCCACATTATTCAGGATCTGAATGGAAATTGTAACAATTGGTGACATTAAGGAGATTGTCATGAATATTAATATTGGTTTGGAATATATTCATGTTACTCAACGCTCAGAATACCACACAGTTCTAGTTCTCCTGACAACTACAGATAAAATAGCTGTATCGGTGGAACAATGGAATCCACTACTCTCAGTATGTAGGGAATCTAATTGTAACGTCATAGCATCTCTCTGTCGGACGCGCACAGATGCCCACGGCCATTTGGAGAGAGGCTAATCCTGTTGGTGCTAGGATTCCGGCGACAAAGGGTCCGTCGTTAGCCACGGAACAATCGGTTGGCAAGTCCGAGCCGATTGCAGGTGTTTGAAGTGCAAGTGTCCGAGAGCGGGGGCGAGTCGGGGTCCCCGACGCGCAGCTCTCGGAATGCAGCTAGCCGGCGGGTCTTGTTGCACACGGCTCAAACACTGTAAAGAGTCTGTGTGCTGACCGACGAGTCTAGTGATTCTCAGGTTTATAAGCCAATGGAGGAAACGATTCGATTACGAGTGGAATCTCCGTGCTGATACACATTTGCCACTCACGCGGGTGTGATGGCAAGCCTGGGCTTTGCGAGGTGCGGCTCTCGCCACGGGACAAGAGGCCAAGGGCGGCGCGAGTAATAGCATGCTGAGGTTTTCTGGATTGTGGTATTGAAGCGGCTTGCTTTAGGAGTTAGTGGCTGCGGAGTGGAACGGAAGGATTCCTTAGGAGTGTAAACACTGTACAGTAAATACAATCTATACATAAATAAAAGGGAATGCGCGTATGTATGTCACACATAAACATTAAAACTATTAGTCCGATTTCGCTGAAATTTTCGCTCTTTGTTATTAATAGCAACGGAAGTGTTTGAAGAGTGGTTTGAATTAAATTGGACATGCGGGGCGTTGTTGGTGATTTATTGTTGATGATGAAGACGGCTGAAGTGCCCCTGGACTCTATGCAATCCGCAGAACAGTCAAGCATTAAGCGCGTTTTCACTGCATTCAAGTATTCTTACTATGTGATTGTGAAATATCAGTCGGAATTATTTCTTGAATCTCGAACAAGTACATCAAATTTCTTCAAGATGTCATAGCGAATGCATGGCGAAATTTGAGGGACAACGATTTAACAATAGGATACTTGACGACCATGTCCAAACCAGGACATAAAACAATCCCATACTTACGTGAAAGTCATTCATCAATTAGAATGTTTGCACAGCGTAGAGTAAAATATTAACAATCACGTGACCAATATGGTGTGATGATCATACACTGCAATAGCGAAGCATGGCTGGGTCCACTAGCAGTAAATAAATATATATTTAGCAACTCCCTGCCTGTGTACTAAAGCACAACGAAGCCACAATATAAAATGCTTGGGTACATCAAAGAAAACAATAGACTAGGTGACATTCTTCAAAGACTGCTGCGTCGCATATGGAGAATGATCTCAAGAGTAAGTGTCCATCAATTTGTTCTAAAAACTTACTACATTCAGTTGAATTTAAGTTCATACTGATTGATTTTTAAATATTGCATAATGTAATATTCCGTTTTTTAGACAATAATTTAAATATATATGAAATTATTACACACTAAATACAAACCCACTTTTTTTTGGGCGACTATGATCTTCAGGAAGCTGGTCTGCAATATAGTGAAGAAAACTAAATTAATGAAAATCAGTATCTAAAGTATTCACTCTCGGATATCCAACCAATCCCTCCCTACCCTCTAAATAACGCCGTAATTTCTTGCAGCCTTAAACTTCCTCCAGAGAAGTATCTATAGCTACTTTTGGACTTTTTTCTAACATGGAAACACCACATAATTGTTCAATTTCATGCCAGAAGGTCGAATGTTTCAGACATTCATTTAAAAATGTGTTTCAAACTACTCAGACCATAAATTTCGAAACAATTATTTTAAATTTAAGTTAATTTGATTTGAGTAATTTTGAGATGTGATTTTACCACCACAACTGCGAAAATCTTGACAATACGAGTATATTTTTCGTGGTAACACGATTAATAAGCTTGTAGCAAAATATGACACATGACAAAAAATTCTGGCGTGTTTGTGGTAAAAAGCTCAACCAATCACAAGACTCGGTTTAAGGAGTATTATAACAACATTGACAACGCATAGCGTTGTATGGTATTGAAACTTTCAACCCTGCACGATATCAGAAGATTCACATTTCGGGCAGCTGTCAACACATTTTTAGTTTCTCGCTACCGCTTACGCTGTAGAGAATGTTATGTAATTTATGTAATGCTGCGAGAAAAAACCACGAATTTTCGACTGAAACTCTTATTACAGTGCCCTGGTGACGAAAACGTGGATAAATCCAGTCCCTTAATTTATAAACAAATACTCTATCTCGTGGTTTAGCCAGAATTCGTGTTAGTGGGTCCTGGATAACGAAAAATCAAGTGACGCCAAAACATGTGTCTGCCTGTCTGTCCGTTCGTTAACAAGCAACTTTTAACTAGCAACTGGCAGAAAGAGTGTCGATGTTGGGAAGGTCAACAGATGAGCTAACCGAGGGGAAATATTTTATTCCATGTTAGAAAGGAAATAAGTTTAATTTATCACTTACCTGTGTGTAATCAAAATTTCTGTAAGCAACATATTTCAATATGCAAGATGTCTAAATTACTATTCTCATGAACATCACTACGAGTATGATCGATACAAATCATTGTGGAGATCGATTGAGTAGTTATGTTAAATGAAGGAGCTATGTGAATTCACACTTTTACATTCCACAATGAACCTCAAACGGAGCGTTACTCGAATATAATACGACATGCATGAACGTGGTTAAGGGGTAATCAAAGGCAATGTGGAGCTAATGATGTTAATGAGCTATTACAACTGCAAACACGAATAAACTAATGTCACATTCAGTTTCCTTTATTCACCCAAGGGACACATCAGATTATAACGTGGTTGTCAAATGACAGCTATCGCAATTGGTTGCAGTTGCAGCACCGACATTAATGTACCAAATTATAAAATGCAAATTGAGGTTATCCGTGCACCTCTTTTGGGATTTATTTGAAACAATGGTATCCTAGATGGGATAGGATGGGATGGGATAGGATAGGATGGGGCTAGATGGAAGAGAAGTGGGTATTGGTTAATTCGGTGGCAGTAATGTCATATCAAATATATAACTCGTTTTAGATGCAAAATAGTTTCTATTTTGTTTCCTTAATTATTTTAAAATGACCATTTAGAAGGTTGGTCCAGAATTTATTCAAGGCAGTCTTTTTTTCCTTTCAGATTTATTGATATAATTTTGATAAAATTGATTTAATTTATATAATAAAATATATTGAAATAATAAAAATCTACCACAGCCAACGTTTCAAGGCTTGGTATGATAATGATTATCAAGGCTAAAATGAATGGAATTGTAAATACATCACGGCAAAAAACAGACAGAAATAATATATTACAATATATTACATTAAATATGTACAGAAAGAGATAATTGAAGAACTCTTAACACTATACACCACACACAGTGAGGAATAGAATGTTTAAATCGAAATCCACCTAGTAAAGGCGAACACTTATCTCAAGTACACTTGAAGTATAAATTGAGTAATGCAATGTACTAGTTGCATGTGGCTTCAGCGATGCTGTAAACTATTTTAAAAGTATTTTCATGTGTTGAAAATTTCTTTCTTGCCTAACTTTGTTCAAAATGTTCTTATATGTTCTATTTACAAAAATGTTCTCTCTGGCATTGGACGTACCAATGAATCATAGTAGCTAATAATGATCATCCTCCTAAATCAAAATTCGAGCGGGATTCACTAATTCAAGAGACTTTTTTTGGTCTGGAGAAGTAAAACGTTTACTTTTACAAAACAGGACTTTTCCTATTTTTTAATATATTCCCCACCAACATTTATGCACTTGTTCCATCATGCTACCAGCATTTTCATAACGGCTACAAAAACTCTTTTTCTTGGTGTTTGAATCAGTTTCCCACAATTCTTTGGCAACCTCGTTATCCTGGAACTTCTTCCCACGTAATGCCTCCTTCGGTGGACCGAACAAATGGAAATCAGATGGCGCTAAATCGGAGCTGTAAGGGGGATAAGGCAGTACATTCCAACCCATTTTGTCGACATTGTGTTGAGCAGTGTGAGCACGTGTGTTGGTTTTGCTGGAGAATCACTTCTCTCTTCTGAGATCCACAACGTTTCTCTCTCATGGCTGGCTTCACCTTGTTCAAATGCATACCTAAGCAGAATTGGCTGTTTATTATACGTTGTTCTTCGTAACAATCACAAAAAAGCCACCTACAGTGTCCCCAAACACAGTCAACATGACTTTTCCTGCTGATGCGGCAAGAACGGTGTTTGTCAGTCACTGAGCCTCAACCACTATTGAACTTTTATACCCATTTGTAAAACTTATTGCGATTCTTACAACTTTCACCATACACTTAAGTCATTCTAATATATATATATATATATATATATATATATATATATATATTAGATGATTTTTCACCTTCAGCAAGTTCAAAAAGAATCTCAGATCGTTGTTCAACCAATGTGAAATTTTGAAGTGAACTCGCCATCGTTCAACTTGATTATGAGGTTAGTATAACTGTTGGTGACGTAGATACCTTTTTTTCAATAAATAATGAATGACGGATGTTGTCAGGTATCAAAATATTTATTTCAAGGCTATAGATTTTTTCGATAGCTTGGCTATCATTCTTAGAGCTATCTGAAAAATACACACACAATTTTGAAAAGAAGGTTGTATAAATTGTTTACAAAATTTGTTTTAGTACAAAATTGTTGGTGCCAGGTGCGTAAGCAAACTGGATCGTTACCTTGCAGCGTCTGGGCGGAAAACGAAGTTCTGTGGATAATTTTGCATGCCTCTCACTTCAGAGAACAGAAATCCGGTCGGAAGCATTAAGGGCGTGGTGGAGGCGGCGCGGTCGGAGGGACGCGGCAGGCTGGCGGCCGGCGGATGCGTCAGGAGCCGACGGGCAGGCGAAAGGGGGGAAGAGTTAGGGGTGTACAGATTAGGCTAATTTTAGTAGAGGTGACGAGAGTTCAGGGATCTGTTGGTTGAGACAAGTCATGTCACACATAACGCGTTTCTCGTCGCCTTTGTTTCTGCAGTGAAATTGAATGACACAAGGTAATCAGTAAGGTCTTCATTCCATGCCCGATGAATGAGAATTCTTCGATTACGACCTTTGGCCGACATTCTTTCAAAGCAGCCTAGTCCAGTGTTGGAATTTGTGGCACTGAGGCGTTTTCCAGGAAGCTATTAATTTTCACGACGTTGCATTTCCTACTTTCGCTATAGCCGAGGTACAGAGCAGAATTACATTACAGAATATTCTTGTGCTTATTTGTATCGTAAGTGAAACGGGACCAGTGACCTAATTTCACTAAAAATGAGAGTTCACTATAGAATTAGTGGACTGTAGTTCCAAAAGAATAAGGAGGTGCCCCCTTGTTTTTCCTCTACACATAAATGTAGCTTTACTACGCGCACATTTTGTTGAGCTCTCCTCCTATAGCTCACGTCAACAGATTAGGCAAACGGCTTTAGAGTGGTTCTGCGCATCTGAGGTCACATGGTTTCCTTCTACAAATCAGATTGAACTTTTCTGATTTGTTAGTCGAGAGTTGAAGGCTGGCAACCCATTCACCATGTTGCGAGATATCACGAGAGTACTGCGTGGAAGGAGTAGCGTGCGTGGAAGGAGTGCACTCCTACCAATGGAGTAAGAACGGTACAAGAGATTATTCAGGAAGCGGGCAATTGCAGGAGGAAACATTAATGTATCATCCCCAAAGAACCCTGAAAGAAAGAAGCCTGTAACAGGTTTGGACGATGTTGGTAGTCACACATTGAGACGTAACATGTAAGATAAGTAGGAAAAAAGAACAAAATTAATCGGTACAAAATCTTTAATGTGTGTTATTAAATAAGGAAAAATTGTCAAATGTTTTTCGCAATTGTCAATTCTTTCTAACTTCCAACATTCAACTTCCCACATTATCAGTTTAGCTGTAATAATTGTTTCATTACACACACTGTAATACATTTACTGTAATACATCATTACACACACTGTAAGAGCTATAACAGTTTAAAATTGTTATTTTCAGAATTACGAAGCATTTATTTTTTTTCACGCATTGCGTAATTGCAATACCTGATATTTTATTCAGACTTTTACTAACAAATTAATTTTCTATGCGTTAGTGAAAGGAATACGTGAAAATTAAAAATAACATTGCTCTGAGACAGTGAAATGATGTAAGAGTTATTTTTTCAGCATTTCAATTAGTCAAGAGCTTAGTAGTTATTTTCTTCAAGTTGCTTTTTTATAAATTCTGTGTCCATCAGAATTATTAAAATATTGTATCTACAATATAATATTAAGATTTTAAAGTGCATGGTAAATATTTCTAAACGAGTTTCATAAGATAAAATATTGTTCTCGAAGCTTGTGAAGGTGCTCAAGTGTGGAACTTCATTCAAATTCTCAAGTACCTGCAGATATCCCTCATATCTCCAATCAAGCCATGGTCAAATACGTCACAAGCTGCATAACCATTTTCCAGTGAAGGGCACCAAACGGTCAGATGTGAAAGTTTGGTAAGGAGCATTTTCTGATGAATCGGAAAGCCTAAAGCTCTTTAGAATACTTTTGCTCTGAGAAGATTTCTACTTCTCATATAAATTTTTCTAATATACATGACAATTTGGGTGGGTAGTCTCTAGTCGTCTAGCAAAAAATTCACGGTAATTCTCTTACATATAATAAAACCACACATTCATATTTGCCCAATAATTACATTAAATGCTAAATTTGTTTGCGTCTATCAGTAATGCACGTACGTTTTATTAGTAGCGTTCAAAGTATTATCCGAAGCCGGAATTTCGCCACCATCGACCAGTTTTTCTTTAAATCGCCAAAAACACACCGTAAAATATTTACAATTAATAACTTCACGGCGATCCATGGTGGGCTTTACAACTTTCTAATATGAAGAAAGAAGTTGATACACTTCGAAGTCTTCGAAGTTTCATATTGTAGTGATACCGAATCCATTACCGCTGCGAGCCTGAGCATTGCGCCGTGTTGCGCGACAGAGGGGCCGACGGCGGCGCCAGGCCACCCGCTGGACCCGCCCCCTAACGATTCGTCGCACCCAAGTGTCCCGCAGCCTGGGAAGTCTTCCCGTGCACGTGCACGCCAGTACTTTTCCGCGGCGCTCCTCGCCTTCCCCATCCTCCCTTGAGATTTTCGTTCCCCCCCAGTCATTAATTTCTGCCCCTATTTGACAGAAAATTGAAGCGAGAGAGAACGAGTGCGGGTCTCTCTCTCATTTCTCGGCCCCAAAAACTTCCGATGATTGGGCGGAGTTATTCTACGACGCAATACCCTTTCACCAATAGCCGTCGGACGTGGACAAAGCTCTAGAATGTTCTAGAACATTCTGAGGGAATTTTGGTGGGGGAAGGGAGGCTCGAAAGAGAAGAGGTGAGGCCACCACGAGGAGAGGCTGTGACGCCGTCACAGAGAGAGGACGTAAGAGGCGATCAGGGGGACGAGACGTTATTGTGGAGGCGCCCGGCGCCAGAGATAAAGTTTTGTTTATTAGTTGGACTTATAAGAAAACGTTGAGTTTTCGAGAGGAATTTGTGAGCGGTTATTAAATAAGTGTAGACCTCGGACTGTGAAAGGTTTTATTGACACGCTAATAGTTCAGAAAAAGTATCTGACCTGTGCTCGTGTTCGGAACATTATCGTGGAATTATTTGATCGTTCACGAACTTGCTACGAACTCTAAAGTACCGTGCGGTGAACCGAAAGTGACAAGGTCGTTCAGCTGTGCAGACATTATCTGAGTATTAGCGACAATAAGTGAGCGGCGCTGTGTGTTGGGTCAACACTCCTGCGACCCCGCCTACTACCTGACTCGGCACTGCGCGATCCTCTGTGCGGCGCCCCAAGACGTCCCACGCCGCCCCTGTCGAACAGCCGGCGGCTCGAGGTCGTTCAACTCTGGTTTGTTGTACCCGCTGCCCCGCTGAGACGGTATTCTTTTTTTATTCTTTTGGCGCGCCCGTGATCGAAAGGCACAAACAGTTTGGTGAACAATTTTTAATTACCTTTGACCGGGCGACGAAGAGAAGATTCCCGGCCGCGCTTGGCTGTCAAGAGGGAATCAGCGTAGAGAAAAATATTGTTTGTTTTCTTTTACTGTAGTAATTTTCACTTGTTAGTTTATTTTATTATCGTATGTGTGCATGTCATATTTTGGAATTGGGAAAGGGGAGCATGCTCGCCGTAATGAGTGGTAAAATCTTGCAATTCTTCTTTTAAAATAAAAGCCACCTATTTGTTTACATGAGTAAAAGTCTCTTATTTTACACCGGCCACCAACTTCCTCCATCTTCGTCAGTTTAGGCAAGCCTTTCTATCGACTGAGCGAGCCGGCTACCACGTCTACGGCGCCCAACCGACAGACGGGTAGTCGCAATATAAACACAAAAATGCAGAAATACATTCTTAAGACGAGTTAATTTTAGATATATATTTAGATACTAAATTAAATTTTCAAATACATATTCGTTCCGTTTTTCATGTTGGAAGTCAACTTTCCCTCAAGCTTTTACGTCTTCCTTAAGTTTCATACAATATTAATCATCGATCTCTTCTTCAATTGTTAAAAGCATTTTTCCTCCCAGTCCTTTCAAATGGAGTTTCAATTTGATTTCAACGTGCAAAACTTTCACACAACTTGTTTTCATCGCAGCGAGAAGCTCTTGTAACTGAGGCAGAAGCATACAGAACAACTTCTACGTATGTCTTACAAGTTCTTGTTGGATTCATACTGTTGAGGTAGAACATCAAAAAATTATTATGAGAATGGAACTTTGAAAAAATCTACAAATCTTGATCAATAATACGGAAATTCTTGAAAATACTTTTCTGCAAAAGTGGTTTAAAGTCTCTAAATTATTATTATAAAGTTGGTAAGACAGATGGAATTCTAGTTCAAAAGGGCAACTTGCGTATTGTTTTCTTCCTCGAGTCGTCTTCGTTAGCAAAAGTAGAACATGGTTTCTGGAATGGAACATGGAATATGACGGAATGGAAACTTTTAATTTCAAGCAGCATTCCTTCAATGTGGATTATACGGTAGTGAAAACTGAACACTGAATTTTAGGCCTTACAGCAGAATCCAAGCAGCGGAGATGGGATTTTTAAGAACAATTGTAGCAGTATGTAACAAGAAGAGGCTGAGTAGAAAATGAATTCATCAGGAGAATCCTTGGAATCTACAATCTGAATAATAAAAGAGAAGAATTTAGGAAGAAATGAAAAGTCTATATATTAAGAATGGATGATAAAGGCATTTCAAAGCAAATCCTATACTACACTCCTAGAGGAAAAAGGAAAAAAATTGATAGACGCAGAAGATGGATCGATCAAAGAGTCGCAACGTGCCAACCGTTCTAATGTTTGAAGAAGAGGGAGAGGAAGATTCCTTCAGTCTTATTGAGTCACCAATATCTTTGTTGTTGTAGGCTCGGAGCGTTGTGATAAGCAGACTGTATGTGAATTAACAAATTGCGCTGTCACATCCTCTGGTAGCTACTTACGTGGAGGACCTCTAGTGATGAATTGATTGTTGTTATGCGAGTCACCAGTCTCGCGTTTCTGAAAATGTTCTTTCAGGTGCTGTCCACAAATGAATTTGGAATGAATGCATATAATTGTATCAAAAATTGACATACAAGAAACTTAAAAGTAAACATAAAAGTTTACTTAAAAGTAAACATGAAATTATTATAAGTTAAACTGAGTGACTAAAATTGTTAATTAAATTTCTTGGCACAAACAAGATTGAAAAGTTAAGTTCAGGCGAACAGTGAGATGTTGTAACACAGATAAATTGTACTTATACATTGCTATAAGCAGATCCGTTGTTTGGGCTGGGGGTTGAACATTGCGCTGCTTGGGTTGGAAGTGGTGGGAGGTGCTTGGCGGTTCTCAGCAATGTCGTCATATACATGACACATAAGATGACGTATCTTACGTGCGGGAACTCGTGATAGAACTGATAAGCATTTTGCTGTAATGCATACCGCACTTAGTATGGTGTAGTAATGTCACTACACGAGGAATTAAATGTTCAATTGAACGTACAAGGCGAAACTGCTGATAGGAGAGTCGTGCCATATTGTAACGGCACGAATACAGCACTATTTCACAACACATGAGAATCAACTTTTGTACTGCATAGAAATGCTTAGTCACTGTCACATAACTGTATAAGTTTGCCGTTGCAAATAACAATGCGAGAACATAGATTAAGTAACACTTAAGATGCAATTCGTGATTCACATTCAGCAGTTCAGTTGAAATAACAGAGTTCCATATAGCGTAACTGATGGTATTAACCAATTTGTCGTATGTCATCGAAAAATGCAGAAAAATCTAAGAGTCTTGCACACGTGTATGAATTCCATATTACGTTTGAAGAGAGCGAGCGAGCGACACACGTCCGAAGGTTCTGACGGCGTATACTCAACTGTAGTTCGTCGTGTGACATTCAACTATGAAGAAAATCTAAAATTTTGCACACGTGAAGCATGTTGCAATGTGAGCGAGAGGCACGTACGTCTGAAGCTTGTGACCGCGCTCTCTCAACTGAGACTTTGTCCCGCGTGCAGGCTGCAGCGGCGGGGGCTTTCGCGCCAAAAGCTGCGGGAGCCAATGGCGTGCATATTCTTTTGAGAGGAAAGTTGTAACTTGAATTATTAATCAAACGAATTACATAGAAGTGCAAGTTATTAAATGTCATAATTTGTAGTGCCCTTGATGCGGTTAGGTTTATAGACTGCGTAGGATTGAATACGTCACGGAGAGCAGTTCCTGATAATGGGTGACGCGGGCGGCGTGGCAGTTACAGCGTTCCGAGAATGGAAGACGTTCGCAAACGTTCAGTTAGTTGAACATAAAATTAATGTTTGTATAGTTAACTTAAACATATGTGATGTGCATGTGATTAAGTAGGATGTTTTACTTGCTTTTACGAACAGTTATAAAGTTGATAAAGTTGCTTACCATGTTTTACGTGACTGATGACACACGATGACTTCCGAACGAACTTTGAATTGAAAACAATAACATTTCTGCAGTGATTAACACTTCATGATATATTTTCAACAAAATTCATCTTACATTATTTTCAAGAATATTTTCCAAAAGTTTCATCTAGAAGACCATTCTTATTAATTATATCTGTAATTATATAGTTTGTTTTCAGTTATTTGTTTTAAAATATCTGTATTCTTCATCCTGACTTCAACTAATTATTTTATAAATGTTCCGTAATATTATAAATGAAAATCATCAAGAAGAAAATTATTACATTTTGCTTTTAATTTACGTGTAGTTCAAATTAATTATCTCGTAAATAATACGTCGTTATAATTTGAATGTTCTAAAAATTGCTCCAGCGTTACAGGTGTATGACAATTTGTATGTCCTAATAAAAAATTGATACAATTTGGTGGCAAAATCCAATGTGAGATGAAATACATAATGTTGCTGAGGAAAGATAATTGTTAGCAAATTTTAAATCCGTTGGTATTTAACAGTAAGAATAATATTCATAAAAATAAAAGCAAATTAAATGTAGAGAAAACCTGAGCATTTAATTTAAACGTTATTAGTTTTATTTAAGAACACTATTCATTAGAGTAGTGAATGTCAAGAATTGTGAAAATATCTCCACAGTAACCAAACTCTCCTGACGTCTCTCGCATGCATGCCCCCCCCCACACACACATACGCAAACACACATTCTCCCAAAATTGTTTATTTATTCGTGAACAAATCAAAATTATGTTATTGGCATCATTGTCATGATCAATTTGCAAGTTCAAAATGTGAACGCGAATAAATCAATTCGCCTCTAAACTCTTTCGATATTTCAATGACTCATCACTGAACTGACAAGATACTAAGACAAGACCAAGCACAATGTGCTTACATAATTTACTATCATTAATAATGTTCTCAATGATTTGATAACATTTTGGGAGTCGTATGATTTTTGGGTGATTTATTGTGTGGTCTTTATTAGCTCATGTTATTTGCTTTACAAATGAAGTCATTAATACATCATAACGTGGTGGCCGAAGGGAGTGTTGGTGCCGAGTTTACACAGTGGGGACGTGGCTTTAGGAGGAAAGGGGGGATAGGAGTATTCATGTGGAAGTACCTTTTCCTCCCCCGCCGCGCAGGGTTGCAATTCCCAGAAGGGCAAACTTCTCGCGCCCGACTGTGCGCGCCCGCGCCGACGATGCGCAGCAATAACTCGAGCGGAGGCCAACAGAGCGCGTAGCGGGCGTGCCTTCTGCCGAATTTACGGGGCCGCGACGCTCTCAGGTAAATAGGGCCACGCTAAAACCGTCCCCCTCCACCCTCCTTCAGCGCGGCACTTCGCTCCGCGAATAAAACGCGCTGGGCAAAGTCATATGGAGGTCCTGTCAAAAATGTTTGTTGTTTTTTTTAAAGATAAATGTATTGACCCTTGGCAAATGGAAATTTACAGTAGTCGTGAGTTACTCCCGTTTTCTATTGAAGCAAAAGCATCGCAAAATATAGTCAATTTTTTTCAGAGTACACATGTATTGTAGTTCCTCTGATACTGAGTTAAACATTCGGTACTCAGTGAAGGCTATTGGTTATTATTGTTATTGAATACAAATGTCAAAGAAATAAGTCATTAACACCTTTATAAATGGTATTACTGACGTTATTTTTTAATGAGTTGAGCAATGTGTACAATCATTTGCGTAATATTTACCAAGTACATTATTGTACAAGTTTTGTTTCGGCCAATTGCAGTAGAAAGACGTAAAGTACTAAAATTAGTTATTCTTGCTCTGTACTTTCAACTTATTCAATCACATACAAGGAATTATTTATATTATTTATATTTATCTCTTGAATTTAACATATTGCATTTTACATTGAAAGATGTTTAAAATTGCAATGAGTAACCCTTACATACAAATAATTTCAAATAAAACATTAACTCGACAGAAACTGGAGAAAAAAATTCTTTAATATTCAAACAGTTTTAAATTTCATAATTATTTGGATTTCATAAGTCTCATTGTATTTTTATTACTCCTTCACTCGTCATAATAGAATTCTTTGCGTAGTCACGTCCTTGGGAACTCGTCTTGAATGCTCTTTTCCAGGTACAGGTCTTCTGTGCGCCCGCTGTCTTTCTTAACACGCGAGGTTCATCCTGACCTGCTTCGTTGCTCCTATATTCGCAGGGCTTCGTGCGCGCCCTGAAATATACAAGAGGCACTGCGTTTACCTTCGGAATACCGATCAGCCCCACCAGCCACACCCTCGGCACGGTCTGCTTCGCGGTCCTCGACCGCACAGCCTCCTTCCTCCCTCTCCACCCTCCTTCACCCTCCCCCCTCCTCCTTCCACCCTCCCTCTCACCCTTCCCACAATCTCCCCATCCCTCCCCTCCTCTCACACCTCCCTCCCCCTCCCGCTCCTCACTCCCTTCCCTCCCCCTCCTTCCCTTATTACTCCCTACCCTCCCTTCCTCCCTCCCCCCTCCTCCCTCCCCTCCCCTCCTCCCGCCCCTCACCCTCCTCCCCTCCTCCCGCCCCTCACCCTCCTACCCTCCCCTCACCCTCCTCCCCTCCCCCTCTTCCCCTCCCTCTCCACCCCCTCCCCTCCTCATCCTCCTACTCCTACTCCCCTCCTGCCTCTCCCCTCCTCCCACTCCCCTCCCCATTCCCTCTCTCTTTCTTTAATTCCCTGTATTGCTCTTAACTCTATGCCGTAGCTGAGGTATGGCGAAGAAGCCTACCGTTTCGAACAGTTCAATTTTCGAGACACCATTCGATTTGAGAAAAAAAGAAAAATTGTTACGAATATTTTTCTAACACAGTATTGATCTTGGTGAATCTTTCCTTCCCATTCAAGGATTATGATATGAATGATTCCTTGGTTTGTAAAACAAGTAGCTACTCTGGCTGATGCTTGATAAAATATCGTTTGACAAGGTAATTAGCTCCTGTCACCACTCTCTAAAGATCATTCAGCTTGCGTGTTCATTGAGAATGACCAGATCAACCTCGCATTCAATTCGATACTAGAACTGTTGCTAGAGCTTCATATACGCTATTTGCTGACTGTGTTGTTGAGAAAAAAATCAGCCCCTCTCCGTAGTTGTTAACCTCGAGAGTTTGAGTGATTTTGATAAAATAACAAGAGACTAGAGCTTTATCATATATAAATTTCTCAGTTTTTTGAAAAAAAAAAAACAACCATAGTCCAAAAACTACCTCAGGTTTTTCGCTCTCCTGAAAAGCTGTGTTCTTGTACTATTGTTGTTTTCTTTAAAACCCCTTCAATTGGTTTCTTTCCCTTGCCACATCCGGTCTAGAGTATTATTTAATTGTTTTTTCGAAAGGAGGAGAGAATCAGTAACTCTACTTCGTTATTCTCAAATCCAGAGACCAGCTTGCAGCGGGGTGTTTCCACAACTGTCTCGTTCCGTCGTCCCTCGCGCTCTACCTGCGCCACTCGCATCCTTATATTTACTCATCGTCACCGCTCAATTCTTCGGCGACATCTCCCTCTTTTTTTAAAAAAAAGTAAGGTCGCATCAACGTGAAGGTCATTTGCGACCACTATTGGGTTTATCGTTATGGTAACTGTGAAGATGACATGATTATAATGACATGAATGATGACACGATGCCGGAAGTACAGCAAATACAGCCAAGCCCGAGGCAGGACTCGAACCCGCGACCCTTCGGTCCGAGATCGCTACGATACTACTGCTTTAGCGATCTCGGCCACCGGCGATCGGCACCTCCTGCCTTGTCTCCTCACTTGGACTCGGGCGTACTCACTACTATTACTACTACGTCTGCCTTCGTACGCTCGGTCATGTAAAAGAATTCAGGGTGCTCCAAACTTCTTTTGAATCGGCACAGTCGAAGGACGTTGCAGAAAGCTAATCGATTCCCGAAACATCCATTTGGACTCAATATTTCTCTGTAGATACAATATTTATGACATTTTTGAAGCATATCATGCACTTTTGCACCCTTCACATCGATTTCGTTCATATTACATCAAATAGCACTGCTTCGTTTTCTTTAAAACCTGTCGTTTTTAAAAATAAATTTAATGTGTATTGAAAATAATTGCGCTATTGATGTATTTGTTACCAATTAGTTGTTTCAAGACTAATTTCTTATATTCACTACGACAATAAAAAATTAAGGACTTCAAGTATTCGTAGAATTTATTATTCGCATCTAAATGATTAGAAATGAAACTGTTCACATCTTCCGTAGATACTTACTTCCAAGTCACCTACAGTCTAAGGCAATTCAAAATTTTAAATTTTGTATTTTTTCTCTCATTTCTTTTACATTACCTCACCTTTTGCGCCCAAATTAGAGTTACTGAATTCATTATCAAACTATTCTCACTCCGCCGTCACCGTTTTGTTACGGTCCGAGAGCACGCAATTTTTTGTACCTCGTCAACTTTAAAATCATTTTTAAGACAGTTTTCAAAGGTGCCAGCCATAGTGGTAGCTTTAATAACTAAAATTATTTAAAAACTAATATACCTCTGGTACGATAATTACTACATTAATTTCAAAACTAACGAATGTTTGTAAATCCTTACTTCTAGAATTCTTGTATCATAACGAAGTTGGTCGCATCCGCCGGTCATTGTCTTATGCTACTTTACAAACCCTAAACCGAGGTTATTTTGATTGACAGGGATACTCTGACCAGAAGCGCCGAAAAACTTTCCGTTCTCCTTACTGAGAACAATATTGGTTTGTGCTGAGAAGCTTCTCTTCTAGTATCCTCAGTTTACGGAATCTTATTTTTAGGAGTTGCTGTATTCTGCACACTGTAGACACTATAGATGTTCAGTAGTTGGATACACCCGTGGTAACGGTAAATCTCGTTCAAAAGTAGTCAATCCTTACAAAAGACTTTTCATTGTCTTTGTCAAAGGGCAGATTCGTGTCCCTGAGAGTCCCTGTGCCTAGCAACCAACAACGCAGGATAAGTTGCTCATCAATTAAGAGCATGATGTGAAATCTTATAACTCACTTGCACCTTTGTTACGTTTTTTAAACTTAATTTCAATCACTTGTAATGTCGTTATGAGATTTACTACTATGTGTTCAATGGCAAAGAGGGATCATCGTTGACTTTCCTTCAAGTCCTAGATGTTCGTAACATTCAGATTCGATTTATTACTAATTCTGCCATTAATTTTGAGAACTTGGTGGCAGAATACACTAACTTAACAAACAGAACTTTATAATTTAAAAAAAATGTCCAAAATGTACAAACTTTACAAGTAAACATGAACATTGTACCGTGTATGCCAGGCATGTCAAGGTCGCGGGCAAGATAACAAGCTTACTAGAGCTCGCAGGCCCTGCGCCCCGAGAAATTGGCGCGATATTTAAAAGTAAGGGTGGTGCAAGGTGGTACGAAATGACAGTACGTCACTGGATACCTGGTTTAAGACAGTCTTTGGGAGAAATTACTTGACAGCTATTGTCACAAATTTATCTATACTAATTCCTATTTTCTCTTTAAAGCAAATAAATTACCCATTAAAATGAAATAATACCTCGGTCCTACTTCAAATTATCAATTGAGAGTACAAAAAGAATCTTCATTTTGTAATCCTGTTTAATCAAAAGCATTAACTTTCTACTTTCAGTTTATTATGTTGACAGACAAATATTCTTATCTGTTAAAAGCTCTGTCCGTCTGTAAGTAATAATTGTTAACTTATAGACTCTTGTTAATTTATTTCACATTATTGATAAATACAATAAATAACTGCATGATTTAATAACATAACACGAAATGAAAACAAGGAAAGAATTTGACATTCAAACATATTCCTGTCACTTAGAAAAGATGTTTTAGAATGGAGAATTTAGTAAGAAAATAAATGTGAAGTAGTAATAAGTAGCAAAGAATATTAATATAATACAATTTTCGGTTATTTATGGAAAAAATGTGGCAAACACTTTATCCAATGAAGCCACTATTCGCCGCCTCACGCCACTTAAGCTTGTGCATGTTCACCCCCTTCGTACCCCGTAATTCATTGCCAAAAGAGCTAGCAATTTAAACACTGTGCAAAACTTTTAAAGGAAAATAAGAAAGTTTTTGTACTTCAATGCAGAAGTGTATCTACTATACCGGAGACATGGCAAGTACCAAAGGCGCCACTTACAACGAGCGGTATTTTGGATATACCCGCTAAAAAAATAAAAACAGCCCTAACTTGAAGTATCCTGACAGAGGCGCAACTTCAATGCTTGCCATGGGCACCTGAATACTTGGATACGCCTCTGCTTACGAGTCCTTTGATCAGAATTCTTCACTTGCTTCGAGACGTCAGTATGTGATTACTTCATTACCCGTGCATTCAACATTCATTTAGCGTTTGTTGCTAGAAAGTACGTGTGTGAAGTCTTTAGTCGAAGGCGGATTTGCGTCTCAAAATCCCCTATTTTCTTAGCTGGCAATTTATTTCAAAAATATTTTGTGTTCCCGTTGCTTTTCGTCGACTTTCAAAGGACCTTTCAACAGGTCCAGGTCGATATCTGGCATTACTTTCTGCTGCACATAATATATTCACTATTTCCATGTACATCCTACTGTGAAAAAAATAGCTGCCGTCACGCACTTAACAAAGTCACTGAAAAAATATAAAAGTTCTTTACTTTTCACAACGAAAATAGTCATTTTCCAAGGTTTTGTGCAGCCCTGCCTACTGTGAGAGAATGCACCCCAGAGAACAATCGCTCCTGTGAGCACGAGCATGGCAGCGAAACACTATGCCAATGACTAAGGAGCGGATTTCTATGATTTTGCATATTTTTGTCCGTTGCTTCAGAGCGTAGTTACGTGACATTTCTTGACATATGGTTAGAATATGATGCAATATAAAGTTATTTGTTAGTGCATATATCGCCGATTTTTCCCGTTGGCATATTTTGCATATTTCGTTAAAAGAGAGACTTATCAATAATATTAATATTTTCATAGAATTTGTTTATTTGTGAACGTTCATTGATTCGAAAGAGCTTGTCAGTTTGCTTTTTCTTGTTTACTGTAGATGCTAAAATATTTGCACAAATTAAGGATATTTCTTGATAACATTTTTTTTAAACTGGTCACAAGAAATACAACAAGATATACAATGCACTACAAAGATGAATTCACTAAGTTGAATATTTACTTCAATTATTTCTCTCACTAAGTCGGGTAGATTATATTATGTTTGCACAAAAATATTTATTTTTCGTTCCAAGCACGCTTCTTCTGAATTTCATCAAGAAACGTTTATAGAGGAAATTAAATTTAGTTAATTTTAATGGCATATTTAAGTGCATATTTCAGAATGTTTAGGTCATAAAGGCATATTTTTAAAAGTATATTTCAAGATTTTTAGGGCATAAAAATCTACTAATGACATTGCTCACGCCCTTGACAATTTTGTAACGCCACGCAGCACAGCACCTGTTCTTCCGATCTTCGACATTGACAAATAGAAAACCAATGCGATGCTAAAGTGCGCCCGCGACATGCAAGTGTGCGAGTAATTAACTACGCCAACTTCCGATTATTTTTCACGTATACATGTCAATGTGTGATGGAGTTGAATGCGTTTGTTATACACCTCCGAAAACAGTGATGTCAATTTTAGATCATAATCCATACTGGTGTCACCTCGTGAATTAACCCAAAAAATAAAAAAAATGTCAACGACAAGCATTGTTTCGTTCCACAATAGGGCTCTGACCGACTTGGCAGCCAATGATTGGTTAATTTAAATTATTATAATCAATGAGCCAATCATCAAAGCCACCTTCGCGAAAACACCGCATACTCAGTGATAATTTATGAAAAGGCTCAACTTATGTCGAAATGATGGCTTTTTTCAATGCAACCTAAATATAAGATTCAAGTTTTAAAAAAATTTAAATTTAAATGAAATAATCGAAATGAATAATCGTACATTTTAATTGATGTTTTTTCGAATCTCCCTAAATATAATCGATTTAATTGTTTCGATTAATCCTGTAAAATAATTCATTGTCGTACTAATTGCAATTAATCCGTAGTACCTAATTGACGATTAAAAACATAAATCCACAGAGTATGTATATCGGCTCACAATGTTCCCCGAAATGAAATACTATTTTCTGCTCAGCGAAACGTCGAAATGGCGTCCAGATCTCTTTCGTATAAAGCAAGCCCCCACAATGCCGTGGGCGGACAGTTCAGGACACCGGATAAATTGAAGGGAAATGTGGCCGCCATTGTAGTGGATGAATTGCGCGCGCGTTTCAAAGTTAAGGTTGTATTTTCACTTGTTTCAGTCGTGTTTTGAGAGTAACAGAAATAATAAGATACAATCAAATATCACAACAAATGATCACACTGCGGCCATTGTTTTCATACATGTTCTTGATGTCATTATTCTATAAAAAATTGTATAGATATGAACATTTTCGTTAATTTCTTTGTCCGGTTTTATTTTAGACAGTCATATTTACAGGTGTATTATTAACTACATATTGAATATATATTGCTAATAAAATAAATACTACATATTGTTCCATAAAATAAAAAACATAAATAATTGGGGACAAGATATATAAAATTCCCCCAAAGAAATTTGTTTTCCCCTTCTTATTCAAATTTGAGAAAAATCCAGTTTGTCCCCTCCTTAATATTTCTGCTCAGTATGTGCTCTGATACCATGGAAGGTATTGAGGGGTTTGTTTCTTTACAAAATGCAAGATTTTTTCAAAAATCACAAATAGATTTGAAGTAAGAATAACATAAGCTATCAAAGTAAGCTCATTTGTATCTAATACATAATTATACTTTACATCAATTTATTTTACTTAAAACATAAAAGGTAGAAAAAATGCAATTGATTTTAGTTCATTTATTTTACTTAAATCTTAAATGTTAAAAAATTAAAATTTAGCTGATAATTATTTCTTTTTATACAAAATAGACTCCTGATGAAGAGGAAAAGGGTTCCTTGAAATGGTAATGTTTCACAAAATTCAACACTACATAATAAAATTCAAATTATAAAATATTTTTATTAACCTTTTGTCTCTTAATCAGTACAAATATGACTGTCTAAAACAACACTGGACAAAAATCTAATTATAAGACAGAAGATAGTGGAATATGAACCTTTTCACATAAAAGGCCTACTAACTGTCCAAATTCTTTGTTTTTTTCCTTTGCGAATTCATCGGAATGAAATCTAGAACAGACTATGACTTGTTCCTTACCTTCCTGGACATGGTTGTGACAGAAACAAACATTAATCAGGATTTAATGTACATTTTTCTACATGAACGTATTAAATATTTCTGTATTCCATTTCACAAGAAAAGGTGGAAACCTACCAAATTATTTTCCTATAATATCTTATTAAATATTTTCTGTTTTGAAGAAGCTTCACAACTACACAAATAGATTATTAGTTGATTAGATAGCTGTGTGGATTCCATACTGTCCAGATCTGGGTGAACCCCTTATAACTTCTCAGATAATACAAGAAAGGTTATTTGTTTTTTCTCAACAAAAAGAAGTCGCAACATGAATAGGGATATTATTATTCCTCTTTTGTTTATCATTATTTGAATTATATCATAGACATTTTTTAAAAACTGAAATGTATTTATTACATCTGAATAGTTCAATGCTAAAAATAAATACGACTACACTCACAGGCATGACTGAGCTGAGTTATTGGAGGGGGATGTTAGGTGGGGGGGCTCTTACTAAGCTACTACTTAATGAGCTAAGAGTTATAATAGAGTAAATATTGAACAGCAAACAACTGAGAATGAACGATCATTAATGTTATTCATATTTAGTAACATCTTTTAAAATTAATTTTAAAAACTTCTGAATTTGAGGGTGAAACAAAAAACAACAATTGTACATGAAAACAACTTTATTTGTCATTATTTTAATGAATGGCCTTTTATTCTTCGTAATCAATTATTGATTTAGGAACAATACACCTTTGTTAAGGTGTTGCCTCAACATTTCTTTGTGGAGTGTCACACTCTATGAAGTTGCTACATGGTGCAACCTAATTTTCTTATAAATGTTCACTTGCAAGCAAGTTGTCACTGGCTTGCATTTCTAGTTCCTGAAAGACACAAATGTCCGGCACTTCTTCCAGTACCTGCATTTGCACACTTAAAACTCACATTGCCTTTGGGTGGCTTTCCATTGTTCATCACTTGGTTATACCTAACTTTTCACATAGTGAACATATTTTTCTTAACCATCTTATTTCACGGATATTTTCATACACGGAAATAATATATTAATACTGCAGAAAACAGCTAAAGACAAACTACTAACTCGTTATCAGCCGCAACGAACTCCAAATGATACTCTCTACCCATGTTCTAAGCACGTTTCTTCCACTACAATGGCGGCGCGCAACCCCTTCAAATTATTCCGCGACAGCAGCGCTCTCAGTGAGTCTAGTTTATTTCCAATGTCTTTGGTATAAAGCAACATGCAGTTTTTTCACACTGTAAGCGTTCATTGTCTTTGGCATGGTCTAAACCGATGACCTCGAATTATTAGTGATAGCAACTGCTTTATCGAAGACTATTACTAGAAGCTAGCACTAATAATTTGAAATTTAATTTTTGGCCCGAAGTACTCGATCAGCTGCTTGCGAAGAATTTCTTAATGTTACATTTACAATATTAATGTTATTTTAGAAATTTTCATGTGCAATAATTTCTTCTCGTGGAATCTGCAACCTAACATCGACACACATTTTCCTTCTTTGAGTCATGTACGAGGCTCATCGTATCTCCGTACTCGGCGCATCTCCGAATCAAGAGAGGATCCGTGTCACTCGTATAATCTTTATTATAATTTATAGTATGGACCCAATATTGAGTGTAGGTCAGTGAAACACCAATTCAAACTGCCAACGTTTCGGCTTTTATTAAGCCTTCATCAGGGCTACAAACAAACGAATCTTTTTACATATTAAGTATAAAAAATGGATTAATCATCTAATACCTACTAGCCTATTACATAATTTTGACTAAAATGTATAAAAATTGTATTATTACATACCATTTTTCAGATATTCATTTATATTCAATTATTACTTCACTTATATTTTATTCATTTATAATTTATATTATATTCATTTATAATTTATAAAATGTTAGGTTTGATCTCCCGGAACCATTAAGTAATAAATCACATTGAATGTCGTGGTGAGTTCTTAAGCAATAAATTAAATTATAAGTAATCATTTACGATTCTTTTTGCTTATCGCTGTGCTTCTTTTCTGCCCCGGAATCAAATCACAATAACAAATCAAGTTATTTATTATTTCTTGTACATCATTTTGATTTATTTTATAATCTCATCCACACCTAAACCGCATACCATCAAGATTTCCCAAAGATAAATTCCGCCCTCCATAAAACCAACTCTACCTCCATACCATAAACCCGATATATCATCCATTTAACCATCACCCAGCAACAGTTTCTAACATACCCACCTCTATTTCCCATTGAGGATCCCAGTGGTGTCATCCTCCTTCTTATTCACACTATGTTTTAATGTGCATATATTTTGTTTAATTCTAATGAGTTCTGTAAAGCGGCTAAGTGCGCTGTACCAGAAAAAGATTTAATAAAAGAAATTATCTATTCTTTATTATTTATGAATTATTCTTTTCCTTGTTCTCTGTGCAATATCATTTTCATTTACATGTCTTATTTCTTCTCTCCTTCACCTCTACATTTTCTCCATCCGTCTTCATTTTTTCCAATGTCAAGCCGCTTCTCGTCCGTTTCATTACGCAAACTCTAATTTCTATTCGCTTGCATCATCTGCCTAATCATTTATTTCCTCTACACGCTCCTTTTCCTGACATTCTTCCTATCAGCAGCTTTCACTCCATCTCCTATCCCAGCTTTCTGGTAACTTGCCACATTTTTTATTTATTTATTTTAGGTCGCTTTATAAACAATTAAGGTCATTAGCGACTAGTATTCATTTACATATTAACAACAGTTATTGTACCTTATAACAATTAGAATTATTAAATACAAAGTTATACACCGGAGAAACATTTTATAAATTATAACAAACAGGAATATTAAGTACAATACATTTTCACAATAATTTAGATGATTTTATTAAGAGTAGTAATATTTAGATAGTTTAACATTGATTTGTAACATTTAGTTGAATTAAATATTGCTTGTACTATATCTTTTTTGATGTCAAGAGAGTTTCTTTGATTTTGGAGTCTTCAAGGATTCAAGCATTCAAGGATAACGTGAGATCTCAATAACATTTCTCCACATTGTGGATAGGTGTTCGAGTCTTTTTTTAATAGATGAGAGTAGGTGAGAGAAGAATGCCAGTTCTTAATGTTTTAATAACAATTTGTTCTTTTCTTCATAATGTAATGTTTGCCACATGTTTGTTTCATTCATTTTCGGCAGTCTTCATTTCATCTTTACAAACGTATCCCCCCTTTCTTCGAGTTTATCTCCAATCGCCCTCGTCTCAGGGGAAGGCTCTTGTCAGAAGTTTCCCCGACTTGTCTTAATAATCCGATGGCAACTCCCGAGACTTAAGCCGCGCATTCAGACGCATTTTAGACGAAAGCCGCGCCGCTTCCCCGGCGCCGTCCTGCTCCTCGGGTTTTCTCGGAAGAGACATCGTTTCAATGTGATCGCAGGATTCCGCGGTCAGAATCGTGTGAAGGCTCTCGGCTGAGTGACGCCGCGTCGAGGGCAGTGATGCAGACGTTTCGTCCTTCATATTGTGATCTCTTCCGGACCGAAATGCGCCAGGATGGTGGACGCTCTGTTGGCTGTTTAGGAACCACCTAACCAAATCATGATGGTCCTGTATACGGACCACCCAACCAAATCCTGATTGTCCTGTACACGGATATCAGGATTCTGGTCCCTTCACACCCAGCCAGTATATAAATCCGAGCATCCACCATCTTGGCTCACCCTAGAGAAAACCACGATAGGATGGTCGAAAGGTCATCCGGACAACCTAGAGCAGTGGTGTCAAGGTCTTCTACTGGCGGCAATGTCACGCCCTGTGGCACCGTGGCATGCCACGAGCTTGTCTGTGCAACTAGCGGCGGGAAAGGAAACTATTAGTAACCCCGCCGTTTTACAATAGTGATGGCGATGTCTCTTGTGGCGGGGTCATGAACTACGTGGGGGGGGGTTAGCACATGTTCTCGGCGCGGACAAAGTTCCTGTGACTTCCGCCCACCTTTGTGGTATTCCCGCCAAATTATGGGAGTTCCATGCTGCACCAGCATGTTATGGGGGCGCGATCACAAAATTCGCGCGTCTCACTTAAAAAAATTAAATAATTAAGAAAATTAATTAATCATTGTTCCCCCGCGCCTCTACGCATGGAACACCCTCTTCCGCCTTGCGGCTTCAGCCATGCCGCCGCCGCCGCCGGCGTCGGGCATCATCATCATCATCGCCACCGCCGCCGCCGCCGTCGCCGGGGCCAGCGCTGCCGCCACCACCACCGTCGCCGCCCTTATCTCCCCCCACTCCCGTCCGTCCGCCCCTCCCCCGGCCGGCCGGCCGGCCGGCCAGCCACCCCCTGCCACGCGCCCGGTGACATTCTCGGGGCGGTGGACAGTTCGGGCGTGGCTGGCGGAGACTGCTGGGCTAGAACGGATCGGGGCGTGCGGTGGGCAGCTTATCGCTCCACACGGGAATGCTCAAAAACTTTGTCGTGAAGCATTCCCGTCAGCGAAGGGCATTTTTTCTATGTGCATTGAGACCCTCTACTAGACAGCTGTGTAAAAGGAGGAGCTGTGGTACTATGAGAGTAGTCTGGTTTGAAAAATCTAGGCATGTGTGCCTCGTAGCCTTCAATACATTCTGCAATGTTTACACTAATTTAATTTTTCTTACTGTATCAGTCAGGTAGCCTCGCGTAGTCAGTGTACCTTTCATTTTGTGTTTTCATAGCAATACAAGAGTTTTGTGAAATTGTTAAAGTTTTTTATATTCTTTGACAGGGGGCGATGTCACAGTTCACGGACTCCCGCTCGTGACATCGACCTTGACCACACTGACCTAAAGCCTTCAGACTGTCGCTTTGTTTGAGCGCGTGCTGTAAAACGGAGGAGAACTGTGTTTGCTCGTCCTTAGTCTTTCATCTCGAATAAAGTGCTCAAGGATTTTTGCGTAAATTGTTAAGATTGCTTTTTACTGCAAATAAATACACTCATTGTCATAATAAAGCTCCACCCCGAAGGACACTACTGATCCGCTGCAAACTCGGTGGGTATTTTGCACACCATTCGCTAAGCCAATGATTGCGTGTTCACGGTCGGCCGCGCACTGGGGGGTAGGAGGTAGGTGCTTGACGTCGCACCCACCGTCTAGATAAGAGGGCTTCAAACGGCCTTGACGGTCATTGCGACATCCGGTAGCGTCGCTAGAGCGTCATATGCAGGTACACTTTGCCTCGGCAACGCGTTCGACAGCTGGTTGTCCAGTTAGATGCATTCGAGAGGGGATGCATCATGGGTGTGCGGGAGGCTGGTTGGTCCTGTCGCCGTATTGCGCACCACACCGATCGTACGGACACCATCATTGGCCGCTGTTGCCGGCAATGGATTGAGGAAGGCATGCACACACCAAACGCAGGATTTGGACGTCCACCACGCACCATGAGGAGGGAGGACCGACGGATTATCCACCACACGCGAACAGATCCAACGGCAACGTTTGGTGCTATTCGGCTGGCTGTGCAGCCTGCAATGTCACATCCTGTGTCAATGTCATTAGCAGGTGGTTGCACAACGTAAGGCCCGCCGCACGCCGACCGTTACGACGCCTGCCACTTACATCCCAGCATCGTCGCTCCAGACTTGCGTGGTGTCGGGAACGATGGACTTGGGGCCATGCAGACTGGCTGCGGGTCATCTTCAACGAGTCCCGCTTCTGTCTTGATGGCGACGACCACCGGGCCCGTGTCTGGAGGCGCAATGCGAAGCGCCACGACGAGCGGTTTGTGGTGTCCCATCACCCGTCCCGCCAGCCTGGTGTGATGGTGTGGAGCGCGATATTTCATGGTGCCCGTTCACCGCCGTGTTACTCGAAAGTACCGTGACAGCCGCACGGTGCGTTCAGTAGATCCTGCAACTGGTTCCTATGTCGTTCGTGAACGCCCACGCTCATACCCTATTTCAACAGGAAACGCGCGTCCGCATACCGTAGCCATCTCCCGAGTATTCCTTGCAGCCGTGGATACTCTGCCATGGCCAGCAGCATTGTCAGACCCCTCCCCGATCGAGAATGTTTGGGGTGCTACGAAGCGTCCGATCAGGATTACACCCCTACCCACCAATCTGCAAGAACTACGCGCTCAGATGCAAGCTGTATGGGATAGACTAGCACAGGACTTCATTCGAGACTTGTACAACTCCATGCTGCAACATCGGAACGCGTGTGTTCGCCAACAAGGCGGCCCCACGCCATACTAACATGTATCGTCTGTGGCAGTGTAGCGCAATAAATATTGGTCCTACAAATGTGAAAGAGTGATCATTTTGTATGAATGGTACCCTCTACCTGCCTGCCAACAATGATTGCAATCCGCTTTGTCCTTCTAAGTGCAGCTTTTTTATGACGATAAGTGTACATGTGAGTTGCTCATGTTCTTCTTGTAAGTGTAAGAAACATTTTTTCTAGGATGCTCTTACACAATGACTTTTTACAGTAATGATAAGAGAGATGTTGGTCCGAGGAGTAGGTATTGTCCTCATATTTCAGCGTATGGAGCATAATGCAACACCAATACAAAAGTTCTTTATTTATGTTTGTCTTGAATTTTTCTTTCAATAAATGTTATGTTTGCTCAAAAACTAAACACAATATTTTTTTCTTTTAAAAAATGTTTATTATAAAATGTTTTTATAAGGATAACGTAACAAAGAATATCATAACTAAGATGGGTTGGAAAACATCCTGAAACGTTATGTTATCCTTACAAAAACATTTTATAATTAACATTTTTATTGTCTTTAGTTATTGGCCAAACGTAATATTTAATCTACACAAAAGATATTTAATATAGTAAATGTTTCTCGTGAGATATGATGCTAATGAAACACGTAGGTTTCTTGAGTTAAAGTGCTTATTTAGGAACGTAATCAATGATCATCAAAGTAAATCTGAATCATCAGAGGAAAAATTAAATAAATAATGAAATAAGATAAATTTACTATTAGTACTAAAAGTCTATTATATTTATAAATGCACGTATCTAGTAAACTAGTTTTAATTTTGGAGTGAAAATTGCATTATTTCCTATTCGACATATGAATATTCGACAATTCAGATCTCTGCCCGTTTTCACAAAACATTTTTGGGCCAGCAAGCTGGCTTATATTTCGTTTAATTTTCTTTTAAATCTTACCCAACTCAGAGGTAATTTTTTCTCGCAGTAAAAAAATCACTGCAAACTATCATCTTTAGCAAATATTTTGATGAATCCATCGTCCTGTTGGTGCTATATTTTCAACAACATTCGCTGCTAAATCTTGCTTTACCTGATTTTCACTCACTTTTAATTTGTCTCCTTCACAAATGAATGATAAAAAACCTAATTGTTTTACTACATGTATGTTCCCTAGCTAGAAAACGAACCGTTGAAAGCAAAAGTGGTGTAACTCAAAAAACCGGAAAATGACGTGTAAACGAAAAACACTGTAAAACTATAATGCTTAGAAATAAATGACCTCAAGAGTTATGAAGGAGTTAAGGAGACATTCTGTTAACTTACTACATATATTTTGAACTGAAATATTGCTTATTAATTAGGTAATTAAATATTTTGTTAACTTTCACCACTTTTGCACACACCAAAAACAATGACTTTCATTCAAATAATTGGATGCAATTAGGCACAATTTTCGTCTGAGATAGTAATGTGATGAAAAAATAAGAAAAGTAGGGCTTTGTCACAATTTTCAACCAAGTGAGAACAATTTTGAAGTTGCCATTTTGGTATGTGCACGTATCACTAAAAGCTATTAATTTTTTTTTCGAGATGCTTCTTCTGTGGTGGGGGCAGATAAGCAAGAAGCTATTTCTTGGGAACTCCTGGAAGATGTTATTTCTTTCCACCTGCGACTTACACCAGAATTGCATGCAGCGGTATGAGCAAATAGTTGACTACTTGCGCCTCTTGCTAAGAAATGTTGACGTTTGGCTCACACCATTTTAGCCCGTGATGTAACAATTTTCAAACCATCTACTACCGCATGTAAGTCAAATCTTCCAAAATTTGACTTGTACCACTTTTGCTCTCAACGGCTCATATGAACCGACATACCAACTCGGCGTCCACGCGTCGAGTCGTTACACGAGTCTTGTGCGTCGCGCGGATTGCGAGGAGCTCCCATCCTTCCTTCCTTCCTGGCTGCGCGGCCTCGCGCTCGTTAGCAGCCGCGCCGCCCCGCGCCGCGCGCTAAAATCACAGGTCGCGCGGCAATTTCCCGCGAGATCGAATCTTCCTCGTGGCGGCCGCGCGGCGAGATTTACCCGGCGGCGCACACTGGCCCGACACGGGCCGAAATGGGCCGAGGGCTCTGTAAGTGTACGAACATTCAATAATAAATAAATGAGTGAATAAGTAAACAAAACTAATAAATGAGAAAATAAATAAAACAAATGATCGAGAAAAAAGTAAATAAAACAAATGATTGAAACAATAAACAAATAAAACAAATGATTGAGTAAATAAATAAATAAAACGAATAATTAAATAAAACAAATTATTGAATAAGTAAATAAAACAAATAATTGAGTATAAAAAGTGAAGAAATTAATTTGATAATAGAGTTAGAGACACAAATTTACAAAAGTGTTTAGCGCCTAATTCTCGTTTTTGTTTAGTAAAATGTTTTATTTCAATTTCTTTTCCAATGAATGTTGGGCAAGTAACAATATCATCACCACATACTTGAAGGTATTAGAGAGGATGCGTTAGATTAAGGAATCATTAGGGGTGTTTCAAAAATAAAAAAATATAATATAATATAAATAGTGTCCGCCCGTCCGTCCTTGTGTTATGTTACCAATTGCAAAACTGCTTTTGAATTTTTCTGCTAAATATAATGTTGGTTATTTTATGAATTTATAATGTGTTAGTAATAAAAATTGCGTTATTATTTTGCTTTATGAACTAGTTGCATAACAAACAGTACTATTACGAAATGCTGATGTTAACACTAAAATACTCTAAATATTTCTGTTAAATGAGAACTCTGATTTTTATTAAATGTTCTCTGTGTGTGCGGCGAAGGTCTGCTTGTGTTCTACGAATGTTCATTTTCAATTAACCAGATTTTTACACAATTTCGATTAAATGTCAATATCCGAAGGATTTCATGTCTCTTGTATACACTGATGCTTTTATCAAATTTAAGGCATTCTCGGATTAATGAAAGTTATGAAACGTGTATTCATTTGTAGTCATTGAAATAAATATACGATCGTATAAAAACAACACCGAACTCCGTTAGAGGCCTCTTCAAACAGGAATATTTTTTCTAATATTCTTTTAACTTGTTTGGGTGTCAAATATGTATCACATTACATGAAACGTTCAAATATCTGCCAAGAAAACGGTAGTTAGAATTAATCAGTAATATTATTGATAGTATTATATTTCCAGATGTACTATAAGGATAAATTGCTTCCTAAAACATTTATCACAAAGAGAAATAATTTGGATTAAGTAGAACACTTAAAAAGTGTTAGTTAAAAATGCAGAGAACATAAAAAGTAGCCAGACTCTCGTGCACCTTGTATGCTCGTTTTATAATCATAAATTCCACTGTTATAACGATATATATTTTATTTTACACTCCCTGTGGTATATATAGATTTCTCTAACATCCAACACTCACGTGTTGGATACTCGGATTGTCATGAAATTTCGCCGACTGGTATTACACCATGCAGAACTTACATTTCCAAATTTTGAAATGCTATGGAGTATTACAAATAGTGTTTTAGAGGCGTTTTGCATCAAGACCTTTTGTGAGCTCCACGCCTCCAGCAGCGTGTAAACCGTTGCAACTCCTGGAACGTTACGCGACGTCTATTAACCGGGTTCAGATTTCTGCCGCTTTCGTTCTTTTACGATTGACGGCAAAGGCCATAACCGTTGGTCTCTTTTTAGTTTGAAGTGCACAGTGACACGCTTTATTAATAATACTACCGAAATCCGTTGCAAGTAAATCGTAAGCCAATGCTACTATTAAGGAAACTGAAAAAGAAACTTATTTACGATGTAGTTGATGACATTGTGTTACATTCTATGTTTTGATATTTTTATTTAAACCCCAATTATTGTGAAAAATTTGGTTTTTAACCGAAAAGAGAAAGGTATTTATTTATTTATCATTTATTCATTAATTTATTTTTAATAATGTATTTATCGTGCATCGAGTCTACATTTTCAGTGCCCCTAATGTTTGCAATAATTGTAATTGGAATATTCAAGCATGTGTTCGACCTTCTTGTCTGTCCGAACCTGCCATATAAACACCCATTTTTGTCACCCCGCTTGCCCTACGAGTGCCCTGCAGTGTCATCAACTGATGTTACTGCAATGCCTCTGACCTGGAAGTCCTAGGTTTGAGTCTCGGCAGTGGGAGAATATTCGACACTAGCCAGATACCTGGGTCGAGTTCTGTCGCTGTCTGGAGGAGAATCCTAGCAGTAAGTTGCTCTGATTGGTAGTTTTCTGTGGTTTCTCCTATTAACACAGGCAAATTCCGGAGCAGTACCCTAACAAACGGGCCGCGGATCGCGCGCTAGCTTTCCTTCCTCTTCCTTGTCCTATCCTCACTCCTTACACACACACACACACACACACACACACACACTTGCACTAACATGCACTTTTAACTACCACGCATGTCAGGAGACCGGTCGGGTAACTACAGTACCGGCAGCGTATAATCGATTCAAACAGTTCTCACGCCACGTGCTGTGGTACGTCATGTGACCTGCTCTGAAGCAGTCAGCTTGCGAGGATTTGTTGACTTTCTTACGGCCAGGGTCCAGCTCATCTGACTCACATGCCTCACATAAACGGGGGCAATAAGGTTTGGCTTTGCCGAAAGTTATGAATATGATACTAAGACGTGTCGTAGCTTGTCAGTAAGAGTTAATGTTTTGAGATTTAATATTTCTCTGATGTAGGTAGTACCATGTGCGTAGTAATGTGCGTCAACAGTGCACTGAACTGTCATGGTCGCTTATACGCTTCCGGTACTTCAGATCTTTTCCCGGCCGGAGCTGTGCTCCGATGGAATGAGATACCTGGTAGGGGAAAATTCCGCTAGCCGTAGGCGCCGGATCTCGCCATCAATCGAGGGAAGACCACCGCCACCTCCCAAGGAAAAATCATGCACTACACTTACGAAACTAATGTCCTTAGTAGTTGAGGCTCACTAACAATCACTAACTTAGAATCACTAACAATCATCTTTCTAAGCAAAAACCCGTATGTTATTAAATGTACAGACATTGAATCAAAGACCAACAGAGCCGATCCCCGGTGGCCGAGGTCGTTAAGACAGTAGGGTCGTAGCAATCTCGGAACGCAGTGTCGCAGGTTCGACACCCGCCACCGGCCAGGTTGTATTTGTGTTCGTCATTTCACCCCCGATCATCACCATACCATGTCATCTTCATAGTAACCATTACGTGGTCGCTAATGACCTAGATGCGACCTTAAATATAGAAAGACCAACAGTAATTGAATGGGAAAACATTAAAACACAAATTGTGCAATTAACACGCCCGCTCTGCTCGAGGGTGTGGTGGGGGCCCACTGTCGACGGCGGGGCGAGATCGTTACCGCGGGGCGCGCGGAGGGCGGGGCCGAGGGCGGAGGCGACGGAAGCGGCGTCTCCGGCTGGGTGGGCGGGCGGGCGCGTGGGCGGTGACGAAGGCAGCGCCAACTGTCAGACGCCTCCGCAGGGCTCAGCCCTTCCCGCTCCTCGGGAGCCACAGCTTCGCCCTTCTCACAGCCCCCGACTCGCTGCGGCGCTGGCGGGATCCCGAACGCTGCTGCTCCCGCGACTAACCTCGCCTGAGTTCAGCTTGATAACACTAACCATTATTCTTGAATTGAATTGGTGCCTTATTTTACTTGGCGAGACTCATCTCATGAGGCCAGTTCTGATCATGCAAATTTCGCTACGCTCCGTTCACCAACTAGCGGAGAAAGAAGGTATTTCTTGGGCAACGAAACAGGCGATTTGAATTTAGCTTAGAGGCTTCATTTCGGCTTGAAGATCTTTTAGATACAGTAAATATACTAACATGGGACAGACGGCTTTACTTCCCTCCGAAGGAGGGCGTACGAAGAATTTTTTCTCTTAAAAACCCACGGCTTCGATCAGGTTTGAACCCGCGAACATGGGTATAATACTACCTATGTGTCAAGTTTCATGTGAATCTAAAATGGTGAGGTAAAATTTTAATTAAAACTGTGTTGATTTAATATGGAATGACCCTTTTCAAAAATTAGACAAATGTAATTTCTTTTAAAGATCTCTCACATCTTTAATATCATGCACTCTACCAGCAATTTGTAAATATTATTATATTTGTGAATGTAAGTGCTTCAAATGACTTCAAATGAAATTTTTTGAAAACTCAAAATTTTCTGTAAGAGCTTCAAATTTTGCATTTTTAGTAGCGCTTAAACGTCATTTTATTAAAAACAGCTACAGTTTTTTAATTGCCATTTAGGATGATGTTTTTGTGTTCTTTAATATTCTAAAATTAATATTTCCGTTCTACCATTAGGAAACCGAAAAATTTGGAAAATGCCAAAAAATGTACTTTGGGCGACGATAGATGATAGCTGGTTTTCTCAATATTTATCAAAACTATATCTTAAAATAAGGTCATGCTTATTTTTTTGAAAATAGAGTACTTTTTCCATAATTTCATGACAAACATATTATCCCGCTGCAAATTTATTGCGATTCAGACAGCCGAATGCATCGTAAATTAGAATTTGCAATTTTTTATATTATTTCTTTGTTCGTTTTTACTTTCGACCTTTTATTATACATTAATCTTTAAAGAAATTATTTCTTTTCAAATTGGAAATAAAAATTACCAGATCTTTAAGGGAGTATCGACAATGCAGGGAACGCAACAATTGAATTTCGTTCCACTGTCGAGAATTTCCGTGAATTACGTGTCATTGTTGTGACTTGATAGACATGTATGGTATCAGACTTCTTTTTCCAATACAAGTTTTCAAAAATTTTGTATTATATTTTTATGCAGTTGTGGAGTTCACATAGTTTTGACAACACTTCGATGGAAACAATGAGTTTTTCGCACTGTGTACGATATATAGGTGTGTTCACTCATAGTCTAAAACTGAAGCTTGTGTGAGGGTAGTTCTCACAGTTCTCGCATATAAGTACTGAGATCTTTGAGTCTCATTTGGGCAAGGTCGTGATTGGTCATGTAATGGGTTACAGCGACAGTTTAATATGTATATATTACACCACGACCCAAACCGATCGTGCGAACCATACGGACAAGCGAGGAACTAGCCTCAAACTGGTTTCAGAAAATTTGCCCCAAAGGCGGCAAGTTAACACAGCTATATATCTTACACCGTGCTTGATCGCTTCTTGATTGAATCGGACATTTTCAAATAATAGCTAAGATGTTAGTAGGGCAGAATGTGCAATATTTCAATTCTACGTAGCTGCTTCCAATAATACGGGAAAGTATGTGCTTTTGTAGTACCACTAATTTTCGTAGTTCAGACTACACTCGCTGTACCTGCTCATGAAAACAAAATACCCTCTGTAGCGCGCTCTTCAAACTATCTTGTCGTGTAATTTTACCTCTCCAAATGCAGTGCCAAAGAAAAAAATTATTATGCGTTACTTTCCGATCTGCCCTCGTATTTCTCTAAAACGTGCCTCCAAAAACCAAATCTATTGATTTGTAATTCCATCATCCTATTAGACCGGGAACCAGCAAGAAAATCAACGTATGATATGCTGAAAGCTAAAACTTTTTGAGACGTTAGCCAGGAAGGAAGGTTATGAGGAACAAGGAAACGCAAGTATGGCGGTCTAAAGGTGTCGGCTTTGCGCTGCGCAATTGTTTAAAAATGTCGAAAAAAATGTGCCATTGGGGAATGAGTACACAGCTAATTCTAGTTGGATTTTGTTCATTAGATAACCAAAATGTGAAAGAGTTGTGTGCCATACCGAAACGGCGTCTCGAACTGACCGCCATGCTGAATTGAACGTGTCATTTTGTTATGCCCTCTTGGATTACGAGCTCAAAGTTATTTGTGTGGTCTAATGGTAGAATATGACCACGCCATACCGTTGTGGTGTCTCTAAGTAGCCGCCATACTGGTTCAAAGATGTCAAATATGTCACTAATACATGTATCATAGGTACACACATGAGAAAACATTTTTCAATTGATTTTCAATGTCTAGTAGACGAGTCTGTAAGCGCCATACCGATGGGATGTCTCTAATGTGAGAAATTAACCTCTTAAGTTGCAAAACTTTGGTAAGTATGACGTCTAATAAGTATACGTGCCATACTTATATTTTTGAGACATGTTTAACGTCTGAAATACGAATACATATGTGCCATACCGATATCGTGTCTCTAAGAAGAGGAACAAACCTGTATATTTGTGAAATTTTTTAAAAAAGCAAGAGAACATAATTAAGTTGTATTTATGCTGACTTTTAATACATATTAAAAATTGTAAAAGACAGTTACTGCATTAAAAAAATTAAAGATTTTCTCGCTGGCTCCCGGTCTATATATGTATGGTAAAATATTGAGTCCTTCGTGGCCACACTCTGGTTTACTTTATTCTTTCATTTTTATTTTTCTCCTTTCTCTCTCCCCTTCTCCTCTTTTGTTCTGGAGTGTTTCTTTTTCTTCGTTTTCTTGTTCACCTCCTTTTTAAGAATGTTTTTGTTCTACGTACATTTACTTCGTAACCTGTAGAGTCTACCGACACTTTAGCTCCATCACATGAGCTATTCTCTCCGGCAAGTGACGTTTTGTCCTATTATCTCATAGGTTTCTATCGCTCCCTCCAGGCGCTCCATTTGCATTGCCAATGTCTTCATCCTCGCCGACCTCGGCGCTCGCGCCGCCGTCTGCTGCTCGCTTGTTCAGACAGACGCTATCGCGTGCGTCTGGCTAATTAAGCAACGCGAGGAGAAATTATCTCGTCAGCCGACGTCCCAATTGCGTTAGGAACAATGCGCGTTTCCGACCTCCGCAAAACGGCTCCTAGTGAGGTCCGCCTCCACCCCCACATCACCACCTGCCACTCAGACTTCGGCGCCTTCTTGCAGTCCCTCTTTTTTTTATTTTCTTGTTGATTTTTAACATCGATCAGTCAAACGTACACTACACATATGTTTTGGATGCTTACAACAAACTTACATACTAAACTTAATCTAATTCATGGGTGAGGAAGCCATTTTTGTACCGCTTTTTACTGTCAATTTCAGCGATTTTTTTCAGGAACAGGTGGAAGGGTATTTATTTTGAATTCGGGTTGGTTGTGTAGGATTTCGGCCAAGGTTGAGTGTATTTAGAGTGGGGATTTGTGGTGTGGTGAAATAGAAGTTAGAGGCGAGATAATTAATGTGGTTGACTGTAGGTTTGATGGATAATTCTTTGTGAAGCTGGTTGTTGGTGACAAACTAAGGGTAGTTTGTGATTATTTTTAGGTACGGTTTTGGGAAAATTTGTATTTTGTGGATATTTGTTTTTGCGGCGTTTATCCAGAAGGGACATGCGTATAAAAGGAGGGGTCTTAAGATGGTATTACATACACTCATTGTCATAAAAATAGCTGCACCCAGAAGGACGAGGCGGATTGCAATCATTGTTGGCAAGGAGGTAGAGGGTACCACGCATACGAAATGATTGCATTTTCACGTTTGTAGGACCAATATTTACTGCGCTACACGCCCACAGACTGTACATGTTAGTTTGGCGTGAGGTCGCCATGTTGGCGTCCAGACGTCGTGGCATAGAGTTGTACAGGTCTCTAATGGAGTCCTGTGCTAGTCCATGCCATGCAGGCTGCACCTGAGCGCGCGTTTCTCGCGGATTTGTGGGTAGGGGTGGAGTCCTGTTCGCACGCTCCGTAGTACCCCCAACATTCTCGATCGGGGAAAGACCTGGCAATGCGGCTGGCCATGGCAAAGTACCCACGGCTGTAAGGCATGCTCGGGAGATGGCTACGGTATGCGGACGCGCGTTTCCTGTTGAAATAGGGCATGGTCGTGGGCGTTCACGACCGACAGGGCCACCGGTTGACGGATCTCTCTGAACGTACCCTGCGGCTGTCACGGTGCCCCTGAGGCACACTAACGGTGAACGGGCACCATGAGATATCGCCCCACACCATCACAACATGCGGACCCTCTCGAAAGCATCTATCTGGGAAACCGGCTGTCAAACACGTCGCCTAGGCATAGTGTACGTGCTCGTGACGCTTTGGCGACGTCACGCGATGTCGCAATGGCCGGCGCGGCCAATTGTGACCCTCTTTTCTCGGCCGGTGGGCGCGACGTCCCGCCCCTATCCCCGACCCCCAATGAGCGACCGACCGTGAAAACGAAATCATTGGCTTAGCAAATGGTGTGCAAAATACCCACCAAGTTTGCAGCGGATCAGTATGGTCCTTCGGGGAGCAGCTTTTTTTATGACGATGGGTGTATTATTATGATCATATGGTAGTGAGGAATTCTTTTGATGATAATGCAATCCCTCTGCTCGTTACCGGGTCATAGTATACATAATCGCTTTGCCAATATCCTTGTCATTCGGATATCCGTTCCCATCGCCATCTCAATGATCCGTCTGTCCGTTACATTATCTCACTGCTCCACGCGAATGTCTGGACTCTCCGCTTCACGTACATGTCTCCCGTTGTCCTCCTCTTCAAAGCACCATTTGCATTCAATTTGAATTGTAAAGTCATAAATGTTTCGTATATTTTTAATTTAAGACTACGAGTATATGAAATTCAGAGCTCTTTATAAATATTATGGGTTTCTTTTCCTTTCGATCGTGTTTGTTTATTGGATATTATTTACTTCTAATTCATTCATAATTTTTCGTAAATTAGTATAATTTAGAATGAATACAAATATGTTTTTATTTGACTCTGAATCATTATATAAGATGAAGAGTGCAAATAACTGTTACAGTTTAAAATATAATTGTAAAGAAAGTAAATACGTCCTTTCGATGTTAAAATTACAGAATTTGTATGGTTCTTGATGTTTTAATATTATGGTATACATTAAAATAAAATTATATTTTGAAGTTTGCGATTTCAGGGTTGAGGGATCCCGTAAAAACCCTCGTCCAGAAAAAAGTCCTGAGTTAAGAGCAAAAAAATGAAAACTGGAAGAATCGTAAACCCTGATGACTTCTTTAAGAACACAACAGCAGTACCAAAATACCTTACAGTTAAAAGAAAAGAAGGGAATTTTGAAAAAGTAAGCCCATTTCTAATAGAAAAGTGTATTAACACTTGGGCTGGATCTGCCATAAGAGATATAAAGAAAACTCCAACTGGACTCTTGTTAGAAACATTCAATGAAAATCAAGGACAAAAGTTACTAGAATTGAAGAAAATAGACACTATCGATGTTGAAGTAAATGCTCATGGCACGTTGAATACTTGCAAAGGTGTACTAGTTTGCAGTGACTTACTGAACTGCAGTGAAGAGGAAATAGCTCGAGAACTAGCTTCTCAAGGAGTCATCGCGTGTCGTAGGCTAACAATGAGGCGGGACGGGCAGATAATCCCTTCAGCATCCCATGTCTTGACGTTCAACCGTAGTACGTTACCAGAGAAGATTAAAGCTGGCATTCATCGTCTGAGCGTACGATTGTTCGTTCCTCAACCGATGCAGTGCTTTCAGTGTTTACGTTTTGGACACACAGCATCTAGATGTGCGAGAATCAAAGCATGTCAGTGTGGAAAGCCATTTCATAGTGATGATCCGTGCATAGATCCTATCAAATGCATCAATTGCAGTGGACAGCATTCAACAAGGTCAAGGGACTGCCCAATATACAAGCAGGAAGCAGCAATACAAAAAGTAAAAGCCACACAAAAAATCAGCTATCCTGAAGCAAAAAAGCTTGTGTGCCCTGAAAGTAAAGGAAACATCACGTACGTAGAAGCAGTCACTAAAAGCACATCAGTGCCTTCATTAGTAGTAAGAGAATTAATGCCTGCAATAACTCTCTGCATAGAAAAGCATTTTAATGAAATTTATAACAAGAAAAGCCACACGGAAGAATTACATACAAACACTCTATGTGAAATATTAATTAAAAAGCAATCTTCGGAACACCGGCCAAATGAGACAGAAATAATTCCAGTGGCTGCCCCCGCAGCTACATCCAGTAAAGGCGAATCGGCAACAGGCTACCGAAGTCGATCGCCCCGTCTTTCAAAATACATCAAGGAGGACTTCCTAAAACAAAAAACTAAGTCATCTACCACCAATCGTTAAGACACGACCACTTGCTCAGAGACAAGCTCGATGGTAAGTGCGGAAAATAACGAATACCAATCCATTGATCCAAGTAAAATCCCCCGCAAGAAGAAAAAGAAGAAAGGATGGCCAAAAGGAAAACCTAGAAAATAAGCCGGACATACCCACCCCATAACAGAGAACTCCATTCCAACTATGGAAAATATTATTCAGTGGAACATCAACGGCTGTATCTCGCACTATTGTGAGCTGAAATTGCTACTGGCTAATTACACGCCAATGTGTCTCTGCTTACAAGAAACGCATTTCAAGCCACAAGACCGTTTCAATTTAAGAGGATACAAGACCTTCCGCAGTGACGTAGAACCTGATAGACGAGCTAGAGGAGGTGTTGCCATACTGATCAGCAACACACGTCCTGTTAGTCGTCTGCAACTCAATACACCTCTACAAGCGGTAGCAGTAACCCTATACCAGCCATTGAAGATGACATTATGTTGCGTATATTTACCAGACGCCTCATGGCAAAATGAAGAACTACAAGATCTGATCGATCAACTACAACCTCCATTTCTTATTCTAGGCGACTTTAATGCTCATAGCACCACGTGGGGCTGCTCTAGAACAATTGATGCCGGTCGAAGAATTGAAGACCTGTTACTTAACAATACATACGTACTCTTAAACACAGGTGCAAGCACTCACTTTAACGCTAGAAATGGTACATTCTCAGCCATAGATCTTTCGATATGTAGTCCAAATCTTGCAACACGTTTGACGTGGAATCCACTTCCAGATCTTCATCAGAGCGATCACTTCCCTCTGTTGATTTCTTCAAACATACGAAAGAACGACGTATATTTACCAAAACGTTGGTGTACCAACCGTGCAGACTGGTCCAGCTTCATTAGACACATAAAACCAATAAATGCCAGTGGAAACACGGAGAGAGACGTTACACACTTCACCAACTCTGTAATTTCTGCTGCTGGAAAATACATTCCTCAAAGTACTGGTCGCTCATCCAGAATGCCAGTACCATGGTGGAATACGGAGACGAAAGAAGCAATAAGGGAGAAAAGAAGAGCTCTCAACAGATATAGGCGTTCACCAACTCAAGACAATCTTATTGCTTTCAAGCGTTTGCGTGCACTTGCTCGTAGAAAAATACTAACAGCAAAACGATCAAGTTGGGAGAAATACGTGACAACCATAACCAGGACGGCCAAAGTCACAGAGGTATGGCAGAAGATCAGGTCAATCGCCGGGAAAAATGTTTTCAGTCCTATTACATGCATAGAGCATGAAGGGCAACTAATCTGCAACCCAGACGAAATAGCCAACGTGTTTGCCTCTCAATACTCCAAAGTCAGCAACACAAACAGCTATCCTGAAGACTTCTTAGAGAAAAAGCGAGAAGAAGAGGGAAAAATACTAAATTTTACAACTGATATAGATGAGCCGTATAACGCTCTTTTCACAAGGCGAGAATTACAAGACGCTATAAGTGCAGCTGGAGACACAGCAGCAGGATCAGACAACCTCCCCTACAGCATAATACGTCGGTTACCAGAAGAAATACTCTCCATCTTGTTAAATATATATAATAACATCTGGATACAAGGCAATTACCCCAAATGCTGGAAAGAGGCGATAATAATTCCACTTTTAAAGGCTGGCAAAGACCCATGGAAACCCGAAAACTATCGCCCGGTATCATTGACATGCTGTCTAGGAAAAATTCTAGAAAAAATGGTCAACACCAGACTAACATGGTGTCTCGAGAGATACAACCTCCTGAATAAATATCAGTGCGGATACCGACAGCATCATTCCACCATTGACCAGCTAATATATCTGGAAAACGCAATTCAGAACACCTTTATCAAAAGACAACATATGGTTGCTGTATTCTTCGATCTGGAAAAAGCTTTTGATAAGACCTGGCGCTACAACATTCTGAGACAGCTACACAACTGGCAAATCAGAGGAAAACTTCCAAACTTTTTATCAAGCTTTCTTAGTACGAGATCCTTTCAAGTCCGTATTGGGCAGTCCATCTCAGAAAGCCACGCACTAGAGAATGGTGTACCACAAGGTTCTCCATTAAGTGGTACGCTTTTTATCATAGCGATCAACGAGATGTTTGACGGCATAGAAACATCAGTTGGAAAATGCATGTATGTAGATGATATTGCTCTATTTTATTCAGCCAAATCACCGGCAATGATCAAATTGAAAATGCAAAACGCCATAAATACCTTAGAACAGAACGCGGAAAATATCGGCTTCTCATTTGCAGCAGCTAAAACCAAATGCGTCCATTTCTGTAGAAAACGGAAAGGATGCAGAGATCCTCATCTGGCATTAAATGGTGTTCAACTGGCATACAATGAATCGGCAAAATTCCTCGGTTTGATCTTTGACAGACATTTAACTTGGAAACAGCATATAGATTATACCTTGTCTAGATGCAGAACGGCTCTGAACGTAATACGATGCATTTCGCATATAAATTGGGGAGCAGATAGAGACATCTTACTCCGTCTCTACAAATCAATGGTAATGTCCAAAATAGATTATGGATGCGCAGTGTACTCCTCAGCCAGGAAGTCAAGCTTAAGGAAATTAGATCCTATTCACAACGCAGGCCTCCGTTATGCATCTGGAGCGTTCCGCACTAGTCCTTCCTTAAGTCTATATTGTGAAACCAGTACCATGTCGCTATATCATAGACGACAAACACTACTACTCAGATATAGATCAAAAATGCTGTCACTGCTAGAGCATTTGAACCATTCATTGATGACTCGACCTAACTTGGCATATATTTACGATCGAAGACCTACTGCCACTCGTCCAGCCAACATCCGTGCAATTGAAATAACTAGATGTTGTAACATCCTTCTACCATCGGTTTTGAAGTATAAAACCTATGAAGTTCCACCTTGGACGCTGAAACGGCCAGATGTTCGACTCGACACAACCAGTGTAAAGAAAAAAGAATGCCTTCCAGCAGAATTAAAAATCTGATTTAAATTAGTTCTCGAAGAATACATCGCAAATCACACAATCATCTACACCGATGGATCAAAAACAAAAAATGGGGTTGGAAGTGCATTTGTAACGGAAGGCATATCAAAAGCATGGACTCTTCCCCTAGAAGCGAGTGTGTACACAGCTGAATTGTTTGCAGTATTGCAAGCTTTGCGATATTGTGAAACTCTAAGCCCAAGAAGATTTGTCATCTGCACAGACTCGCTCAGCTTCCTTAACGCCATAGACAGACGCCTACCTGTGGACCCGATGCTTCAAATGATACTTCTATCATGTCATAAATTAAGTCAGAGAGGAGCATCAGTCACATTCATCTGGTGCCCTGGGCACATAGGTATTTCAGGCAACGAAGAAGCTGATTCTGCAGCAAGAAATGCCGCAAACAAACAATTAGAAATTAATACGGAAATACGACCTCAAGACGCAAGAAATGCCGCTTTAAAGTGTGTTTTCAGAGCATGGCAAACCACATGGAATAGCATTGAAACGAAATTAAAGCCGATCAAGCAAAGCGTGAATAAATGGCCAGCACACGTCAGCTACACTCGAAGAGAACAAGTGTGCCTTACCAGGCTAAGAATAGGCCACACAAGAATAACATCTTCATTCATGCTGAAGAATGAAGAACCACCTGTCTGCGACTGCGGTGGAGTTTTAACAGTGAAGCACATACTAACGGACTGCGTGAATCTCGTAACAATCAGAGACAGATGTGAAATGAAGGGGGATCTGAAGGAGGACCTAGGAACGGACACAACGGCGACTGGCAGGACGTTAAAATTCCTGAAAGAAGCAAATCTGTTTCATAAAATTTGAAATGTAACTGTAAATTGTACTGTAAATGTAACTGTAATTGTATATGTGACATTTTATAATAAACAGTAAAAAGGCTAAAGGCCTTAGTTGCCAAGCCTTCAAACATTTAAAAAAAAAATTATATTTACTTTATAATAACATTCCTTTGGGTTTTTTCTTGCGTTGTCCTCATCTTCTTAAAGAAAGGATAATCTACACATTCAGTTTGAGTAAGAAAAAGTTATGTCTTGTTTTAACTTAATATTAGGGCGTGTCTTGAGACCAAAGGGTTAAGCGACATATTTTTGAGACAATTAAATTCTCTTTTGTTACCAAAAAGCGTCGATAATGGACTCATATCGGCACACATTAAACAAATGACGCTCCCTTTTGAATTACTATTACGTAACGTGTAATTCTATTGTACAAATGTTTGCTGTTAACTTTGTCAACTGATTGCATGTCCTCCTATTCCTCTACCGCCCCTACACTTCAGTTTTTATAACTTCGCGCTTCAGGGCCTGTCTTCACGATGCAATATCTCACGGCATTTCGCGTCTCTCTCGGTCGTGTCGCTAGATGTCTCATGATCGCGACCATATCAAGCAGTGCGATGTGACTAGCGGCATCTAGCGGCACCGAGAAAGACGCGAAATGCCGTAAGATTTTCCATCATGGAGACAGGCCCTGACGCGCCAGGTTATGAAATCCGAAGTATAGTTCTTCAGTTTGGTATCCTCTTCTCCGAAACATGAGACCGTGGTACACACCACCTCTACAGTCATATTGCTCTTCCCTCCGTTCGACGCTGGCGCGCTCCCGTGCATTATCGCGGGGCGGACAAACGAGGGCGGCGGTGCGTTGCGGACCGCGCGGACATTTATTCGCGTTACAAATCACTCGACGGCGGGCCAGGCGGCGGGGCGGCTGGGGACCGCAACCAGTGGCCCTGCACAAGCAGGTACTTTGCGTGGTGCTCCAGAATGAGGGGAGTGAACAAGAACCCAAGAACAAGAGAGAGAATGATGACGTGAAGTACGAAATGCGACTCGCTTACACTCCTTCCTGAGACTTCTTAATTGCATATCAGATTGTCCTAGAAGCCAAACGAAGGAAAAAATTATTTTATCAATTCTGAAAAAACAAACTCGTTTTGAGAGAACAGAGAGATTCGATTTCAAGAAATTGAATAATAAAGAAATCTAATCTCTGTCTAATCTAATTTCTGTTTATTAACAGAAATCTAATCTAATTTCTGTTTATTAGAATCGTAAAGTTAAACTGCTACTATTCATGAACTAGTCTATCAATAATTCAGGTATGAGAAGAGGGATTTTGTGAATGACGCCGTTGAATAGGTGTGTGGAACTAAATTTACTGTGACTTGTTCCTATGCTAAGTTATTAATTGTAAGAATGAATTCATTCAAATTTCAACTGACTTCATTTGCCTATCAGGAAGAAATTGGAATGAAACAATAATGAACATTTGAAGCAAAACTATAAACTATTCCAGTCAGTGTATTTACGCTATGATCAATTGTTTTTCTTTCAGTCAAATACATACAAATTTCTATTAAATTCTCTGTGAATGTTTTCATCTCATTTTTCATTGAAAATACAATACTACAAGTACTAAAGCAATATAAAACGTTTAGAATAAATTTCACGTTGATAAATGAGAAAATATACAATGTAATGTCTCAAAATAAAAGAGGCGGGAAAGCGTTTGGATACACTTTCAGAAGTTCGTTTATTGCTTCCGCTGTTTCCTGCATTCTTCTTTCCAGAATTCTAACAACTCGATTTCTCAAGCGGCCGGGAGTGTCAAAGAAGTCCTGCTGACACAGATACTACTCCCGCTTCCACCTAAGCAACGCTCTATCTGCCTCCCTGGGGATAAACAGTTTGCATTAAATGCAACCTACAGACTTCTACGTAAACGTAATAGCATCGCATTTCAGACATTTCAGCTACGAGTAAGCTGTCAAGTGAAATTTCTCTCATTCTCCTCGCTGTGAATGCTCTGGAGCTCTACATTAAAAGAGAGTGGTTAGTGTTTACTCTTTCATTTTTAAAGGAGAAAACTCCCAGTGTCCCAAATCAAGACCGCCCAAAGTTTATTACGCATAAAAGATAATTTAGCGTTCCCTGTACCGCATATGAACACTTTCTGTGAGGCCAATAAGCAATTATATTTAAGGAACACAATTGTTTTATCTCACGAACTATAACTTCAGCTATTTGTTGAAAATAGTCTTTCTATATCTGTTCTTTTATATAGCGTAAAATGATGAGCCATCATTCCTCAATAGTTACCAGATTTCCCAGATCTATATTGTATATTTCAAAGGTCGATATTCACTTTCATAACTGATTATTTAATAAATCCTTTGATTGGTTCTACTTGGTAGTTGAATCTCTTCTAAAAATGAGCTCATCTAAAAGCTTTTCAGTGACTGCACATGTCAAAAATATGAAAATTTTCAGTATGTGAGTTTTTTCACCTACCTCATAAATAGCTTAATTATTTTTTATGAATGAGGTGTCCAAAGTACACCAACTCTTTAATAATAGAGGCATTAAATAACGAAAAGGAAACACAAAAGGAAATTAGAAATCAGTTTATAGATTAATAATTCGTGCAACTGATTGACAGTGTATTAGATAGTATAAGGTAAACAATGTAGTTAGTAGTAGGTAGGAGTAGGTAATAATGTGAATTAATAAAACATCGAAGTAGTTTTTCTCGAGAATAAAAACAAAATCTCAGACCTGTTGTTAACACTTTAAAGTTCTTGTCAGTAAGTCTTATTGCATAGCTCTCAAATTCAATTTCAAGAATATTAATATGAATATCATTTTATTATTTTTCTCGAAGTAAAGTATATTAATGCGAATCAATTTGGGAAATGCATTTAGAAAGTGTAAGTAATATCACCATTTGGCAGAATTAAACTAGTTAAATTAGGTGCCATCACAGCACATTCCTTCTCACTTTATTTGAAAAGAATCAATATTATACTACTACGTGAACCTGCTAAAGTGTTTCCAATCGGCATTTTTTTCCCGCGCCAAAATTTGAATTCACGACTATCAAGTTAACCTGTCAGCAGCGTTACTACCATCAGTCACTGCCCGGCGAAATCAACTTTCCCGACGCGTAAAAAAACTGGTAATTTCTCGCATTATTTCTGACTTATACAATTTACAAAATTAAAAATTTGGAGACGGTTTTGTGAATTTTGTTTAATAAATTGTATTAATTTCAAGCAAATATTTCGCAAAATCTACTCGTTTTCCCAAACATTGTACGTAAAACTTTTATAAAGATTTCATTTTTTAAATAGTTGTTCTTTAAGAAAAATCTCTATCATCAATATTGTACGTTTGTAATGTTATTTTTTTGCTATTTTCGAAAATCCATTGGGTTCTCCGAATGTGGAACCAATACAAATGTTTTACCATCCATTAAGAGGAACAAATTTAAAGAAAGTTTGAAACTGTTTTCGAGAAAATAATTATTATATTTGCCTATATTAATTTGCCTATATTAAAATTGCCTATATTTCACACAAAATGAGTATCAGACTTTCAAAAAAGTTATACATGATTTTATTTCAGGATCTGTCATTGAACCATCGATTTCATTAAGGAAACTAGTGATAAAACTATTGGTACTTTCTCGTCCGTATTTCACGCAAAATTATGCGAAAACTTTCGAAAAATTTTCGAAAACTTGTACCTGAGCTTATTTCAAAATCTATCTTTAAGGAACAGATTTCATTAAAGGAAAAAGTATCTGTCTTCATAATTGTAGTTGTAGGAAGACGCCGAAATTTTTTAATTTTTTTTAAATTTTCGAAAAATCTAAATTTTTAACGAAAATGAGACCTGCACCATTGTTTTAAACGTTCTTCACAATCTTCAACAACAAAATTTACTCAAAAACCATGAAGGCTTTTTCAACATTTTGAAAATGTTCCAGGGCCTTCATGTAAAATACCCCCAAAATTAAAATAACGGTTTCAAATTCAAGAGTATTATTCCGTATATACGTATGTATACGGGAGAGTAATAAGTGAAAAACAAGTTTGACGAAGCCTCTCCTAAACGCCACGCCCATTGTCAAGCGCTCGCATCGCACTGTGTGCGTTCGAAAAGCGAGGTGCAAAGCGAGCCGGTCGACCGGAAGCGGATCTGAGCAATTAATACGCGCGACCTTTCGCCCGGCTGCCGGATTGCCCGCGCGGCGTGACGCGTTTGTTTGCGGGCCTCCGATTGGCGCGCGCTTGGCCGAAGGACGAGCCTTGCGACGACAGAAGAATGACGTGCGACGTGCGACGACAGAAGAATGATCGAGGGTGGGGCGCATGCACGGCCAGCGCGATGTTCCTGCAGTGAAGTCGACGTTGGGTGTAAATTAAGGGAGAAAGTAAACATCGCAAAATTTTCGTTTTATTAAGGATTTTAAATAAATATAAAGGCCGTAATAATAAAGGCCAACCATAAATTACGTGAGGCGATTTTGGCCATTGTTCGACTCCCCTTCCCCCCTTGGTGAGATGTGAGTTGTGGCTCGACCTCCTCACCCCCTTCTAATCTCACGTGCGATTTTTCAAAATGCGTATTTTTTAACGTAAATACGTTAATTTGTGATTTGATTGCATTAGGATTTACTTAACAAACATAATTTTCTTAATTACATGTATTTACGATTAGATATAACTTGTATGTAGAAAATAGTGTGACTGAATTACAATGAATATTATTGCGCTTCTAAAACAGTGCAATAATTCATTGTAATTCAGTCCACGGGGACTCGTGTGGGGTCTCAAGAGTTACTACTAGAACCAACATGTCCATATCATTTTCCATTTACCTTGCACACAGAAACTCAGTCCTCACTCAAATCCAGCAGGTCGCGACTTCTCCGTGACCTGTTTACTGCCGGCCAACTTGTACGCGGCAGCGTTCGTCGAGTCGCGCATTTGGCTGGCCGGTGGCGGCTAAACAATCCGGATTTTACTCTGGAGAAATCGTCTAACAAATATTATCAAACTTTGTAGCAACCGTAAAATAAATCTCACGCTCTGTATTTTTTAAGAAATTTTGAAAAAAATATTACCAAACTTTAGATCAGTTTTATAAAAAATTCGTTTCTTTTTACAAAACGATCGGTAATTTTTCTTTAAAATTTCTGTAAAAATACAATTAGTGAGGTTTATCTCATTAATGACAAAAAGGGTGGTAATTTTTGATAGATTAATTTTCTCAGTATACTCTGCATTCATACAACCGAGATGAAAATCATTGTGCAAGATTTAGCCATGTTTTAGTATAGAAACGTGTTTTAGTTAACTTGTCTCAGTTTTCTCCCAATTTAGCACTGTTTTTAGCGGAAAAAAATTGATATTTGCCGAGGCCCCCTCTCCCCCACGTAAGATTAGGTGAGATTTGCTTGACCCCCCCCCCAAGGCCTCACGTAATTTATGGATGGCCCCTTAAATGAACAACGTCGATTTTGAAGAGTGTGAAAAAGTTCTAATTACACTGGTCAACAACATTTTTGTAACAAAGAATGTGAATGGTCTTCTTAGCGAAGACTTGGACACTGATTTCGGATATAAAATCAGTTGATGCGTGTGGGACTTAGTTTTCTTGTTACACACAACTCTCTATTTACAGAAATGCTCGAAACCGCTGCCTATTGGTGAGTTTACTGTAGATTTATTTAATAAACCTGCAGATGTAATTGTTTAGGAACAATGGAAATTTGTACAAGGAATTGTTATTCATGACACTGAATTCAGAAAATTTACCATTAGGAAATGAAAAATGTTTGCCAACATTGCTGTGTTTCTTGCCAGTTGCGTCACAGCGTTGGGAGAACTGATAGTGTAGGAAGCGTCTTGGATGCGACTGCTTGTTTTATAGTGTAGCGTCGTGGCGCGCTGAAACGGTTACTACCTGCAGGAGATGTCAGGATGTTAAACAAAGGGCGCAGAACATGACGCATTGGGAATTTCTGCCTAGCGCGGATACGGCATGGAGGGGCGGAGGCAATGGGGGCGGCGAAAGACGTATACAACGGCACAAGAACAAGGTCTCCGTCTTCTTGTTTCTCAGCAGCGTCGGGGTGCGGTTGTGCGTAAGTTTGTGCGAGTGGCGCACGGGGCAAGGGCAATAGGTCTCAGATGTAGAGCGGTGTGGTAGCCGTTCGATTAAATCTCTCCTAGTAGTGGAATCTATTTAGTTAGTTAATTGTAAGCAGGGAAATTTGTTATTTGTGACTAAGGTCTAGTTTATGAATAAACTCACTGTTATTACAACCCACTCTCGTCTGTGTTTTGATTTCACCTATATGACGCCATAATAGCTTCCTGAAGGTTTATACTTTAATGAAAATTCTCGTAACTGTGTAAATAGCTTAAATATGTAATATTATACTGTGTCTGTAGAAAATTAACTCTGAAATCGCAAAAACCGTACCTTAATTCTCTGAGAAGGAAGTGTTATGAACCTTATTTCTGCTGTAAGGCAGGCGACCAGGACAAGAAATGGGTCTCCCATATATATACTGTGTCGTGTGTTATATTCCATATGCTGGTTAAAATGTTCACGACACATGCCCTTTGCTATTTCCATGATTTGGAGGGAGCCAACGCATCACACCACAGTCAGTGATTTTTGTCTAACACAAGTAATCACCTCAAAAACGAAGATAACTGTGCAACATCCCAATTTATTATCTGTTATAGGGCATATATGTCACAGTGAAGACATATTGGTACCACTTCCTCCTAAGAACGTGATAGTAAATGAAAGCAAATGCTACAGCGACAAACATGCAGAAGACGCAGGAGATACCCATGCCAACCTCCTCTTCACTTTTCTTAACAGTTATGTTGTCTTTTCTTACGTATACATGTGTATCTGCTGTTATTAGAACGTGTCATTTTGCGAGATGCATATAATACATAAGTATATTATAATAATTATAACTATAATAATAATATATTATTACAATAATTATTATAACATTTTTATTCAAATAAATTATCATAATATATATTGCCCGTACCGATAGCCGAGATCGCTAAGCCAGTAGTGCCGTGGCAATCTCAGATGGAAGAATCGGTTTCGAGTCCCGCATCGGGCATGAGTGTGTTTGTATATGTCTGTGCGTGCCGTCCTTTCACCCCTCATTATCATCATCATTTCATATTCCATACCCCAGTGATAACAACCCTGGGGGATAAAAATTCAGCTGAATGCTGATCCCTTGACAAAATTACTTGCACATCCTACCTAGATAATGATACTGAGCCCCGGAAAATGCAGGGTGCATGTACGCATGGTCCAAGTCGGCCTATTTGCGGGGGAAAAGACATACATATAATACATATAAACATACGCAATTACAAAAATCATCATCACATGAAAACTAAAGCCAATGCAGAAGTTCTGAAATTAAATCGAAATTATCTTCCAGAAACAATACGTTTTGTTCTTGTTACAGAAAAAACGTTTCTTTTTGTAGACGAGTGTTATTTACAATACGTGTAGAAAGGCATCTCATTACAATACTATTGTGGAGTATTATCAATCTTGACCGTTAGGATATCTTATATCCAATCGAGCGTCGTAATAAGATATTACAATACAAATACGTAACTTTTTATGAACTTTGTAAAAATTCCATTGTACTGTAATTTCCATTTAAATGGACTATTCCCCTGACATGTGACATCGATAAACATGATACATTAACATTGATAGTAGTTAATATCAGGCTATGGATTAAATCTTATGGATGTCATATTTCACCTAGTTTAGTGAAGTTACATTAATCCTATTACTCTACGTATTCTATTATACATCATGAGGCACAATGAGGTTCTTTGAATGTCCGCATCTGATCTCTGCTTTCCGACGCTTTGTTCCGACGCTTTGCTTTCCGACGCTTTGTTCTTCGACATCGTGAATGTATCGGGATGAGAGGTCAGCCTAACATGCGTTCTAAGGTTAAAATGAAAATAGGTCTGCGCATTCAGGACCTTCTTGGACCTTCAAGGCCAGAAAAATGTCCAACGTTCCACGATGTCTTCTCCTTTCAGTCGTCGCGGTGATATTCCACGTCTCTCCTTATTTTCAACGCGTTACTATTCGGCGTCTGTCATAATAGTACATTATGAAACGATGATGTAATGATATGTTTTAATACACGAGTGTGATATTACGATAAGAGCGAGGAACGAGCTCGTATCGTAAACTTCACACGAGTGTATCAATACCCATTACATCGAGTTTCACACGGTACTTTTTCTACTTTTATAAGATAAATTTTTATATTGAATCGTTTCGTTGCCATTGACATAAAGGATTCATCCTAGGCCACTTAGCGGACGCTCCCTAACCCTACCCTTGCTTACTGCCGCAGGTGGCTCTGACCATCAGTCTGCCTGCGAGGGAGTACTGTGCCAATCAAATAGGATCAAAGTAAAATTACGATCCAATTTATTTTAAATAATTACTAATAATAAAATAAAAATAATAATAAAATTACTAATAATAAAAGAAATTAAAACTGACAAGCATAATGTAATATTAACTGTAATTTTAATGTACACAATCAAACGAAACATTTACTAGAACGATTCTCAATAATTAATTGTCAATAGTTACTTTGTAAACGTCTCTGTGATTGGTCAAGAACTGTATCATAATGAAAACTGTATTGAAGTATCATTACGAAACTGATTGCAACCATCAAATGACATTATACAATGGGAATAGAAAAAACTGTTAACTACAACTCAATCGAATTGTTAAGTAATTCGTCAGATAATTATTAACTAATTTATTCTCGCACACGATACTTACTTCTTCTTATGCCTCTAATGAGCGTCTAAACGCTTCACTTTCTAATATCCATAAATAAAACGTTCATGGAATGATAGTGCAATGATCTCGTACCCGATCTACATTGTATTTTCTGTAACGCGTGTCCATTTGCTATTTGATCCCTAACACTGCATGATATTAATATCATTTTAGTTAACCTTTACATATTCCTACAATGATAAGCAATTCTATTCCTCTCCTAAATTCAACGTCCTTCCCATGCTAATTTACTACGATACAAACTACAAGGCGTCCCCGTCTATAAGTATGGAGTTCAGCTCGGCTCCTCGTGACAGAAAGAGTGCGACCCTCACTCGTCCGGTTATACTACACCTCGGCACATCGCTTTCTTATTCTACAAAGGGCTTTGTTTCCTCCTCTCCAATGCAAAATATATTATATCAGACGGACTGCAAGCGTTTTTTTCTCCGTGGCTTTGTATATTTACGTCCGATACCATAACAACCCATCCGCGCTGACTCCATTCCCAATGCATGCATACATTAAAGTACAATAACATAACATTTAATGTTTAAATTAATGGTTCTTGCTCATTACAATTTTGCCTCTTTTTTCTGCACTCGGTGTAACGCTTTAATCGGACTTCCCTTTGAGGATCCCAGCAACCTACTCTGTATTCCACTATGGAACGAGCCATATGTAAGCATGTATTCTCGTGTTAAAGTTAGATTTCCATAATATAAGCATAACTATGAAGAGCTTACTAAGCTTTCTGAGTAGTATATCTTGCGTGATCAGCCAAGCTAAAGTCGCTTCGAATTATTACGCCCAGATATTTACAACTACGTGCCTCGGGGATTTTATTTCTTCCTGTCGTATTGTGGAGTGTTTCTTGTGTTCGTCCTTCGTAAAACCGTTTTGCGTTTATCTGGATTAATTTTTATTCCGTTTACCTGGACGAATTCATCAACGCGTCAATATCTTTTTGCAACTGGTCAATGTCGGATTTGTCTCTAATTTTTAGATACACCACGCAGTTGTCCGCGAATAGTCTGATTGTTGATCGAATTTCTGTACAAATGTCATTAACATACATAAGAAGGCAGCCCTGAGGGACACCGGACGCCACGTAAACCTCGTGGGATACAAAGTCATTAATTCGAACTCGATTTCCGACCACAGAGAATTTCTTTAATCCAGATGACCACCCTCGGGTCTACTTTAATCTGCGATAATTTTATTTATAAATCTTTTCAGGCGGAACTAAATCGAAAGCCTTATAAAAGCATGTAACGATTGCATAAGTTAATTCTCCTAGGTCGAGTGAAATGGGAATGTCTTAACTCACTTTTCCATATCTGACTTTCGCAAGAATAGTCGGGTCTAAAGCCGTGTTGGTGTTAAACTAGGAAGTTATTCGTGTTCCATGTATGTCGCAAGTAGTCGGTAATTTGATGTTTTAACAGTTTGCATGCTACCGATGTGATCTCCTCCCCTGTAAAAAGGAACCACTGTAGCTTTTTTCCAGTTATTAGAAATTTTTCCGTTGTTATTCGTAATTTGAGAATATCTTCAAACTAGAAGATAATGCATGTATTTCTATAATTTTGTTGACTGCTAGTGTTGATTTGATACCTGCGACTATTTCAACAAGGTTGGAAATGCCATTTTCAAGAATCGCGTAGGAGTTCTGGTAGTGTTCAATAACTTCTGAATATTAGAATCCACTAATGCTAGAGGTGTGGTTCGCAAACGATATAGAACGCCAACTTTTTAACTAGACGTTCTTTGTTGGAAATTCCGTTCCCAACTTCGTATGTATAGTCGCAGGTTTTGGAGATAAATGAGGATCTAGATACTGCCAACACACTTACCGCGGGGGAGGTAATAAGGAGCGAGCAATTTGTAGAGTGCTCAGACTGCATGAATAACGCTGCCCGCTCAAAAGGAATCTTTATTGAGTTTTCGCTTCCCTCTCTCTTTGAGTCGAGACCAGCGCGTTACGTCCTTTTGTGAAGAGGGCTGTATTTCATTGCGAAACTCTATTTATTTCCGGAGCTTCTGTTGAAGCCGCCGCTCTTTAATTGATAAACGTTCAGGTAGCGTGGGATTCATTTTTCATCTTATCCGTTTCGCGAGTCATGTAAATTTACTTATTTGTCTTTGATAGTCTAATATTGACTAATATTTTGGGCCATTTACCGTGTCCTTTCGTTGTGTTTGAGTCTGAGTGCAAAGTACTCATTTTAAATATGCATGGTTTTCGGAAATAAAACATAATTTGCAAACCTTTAAATTAAATATTAATTGTTTAGCCGTAGAATGCATAGTCGTGAGAAACGACGTGAATGCATATGCAGGGTCTTAAAGGCCGTGCTCAATACGCTCAAGAAAAATGCACATAAAAATGTTTTTTTTTATTCTTAATAACTTCATTTCTTAATAATTTCAAAAAGTCAACTCTTAACGTTGATCAAATGATTATTTATTTAAATATCTATTAAGCGTTGAGTTCTAATACCACTCCCTCTTGCAGAGGTGAATAGATGTCGATGTCCCCCTTTCTAGAATATTTTTCTTCTTCTTATTATAATTATTATTATTACTATTATTATTATTATTATTATTAAGAAATTCAACTGTGAAGTGTTTAATCAATGGATGCTCTGAGACCTTGATTATCTTCTTTGTACAATTTTAAAATTCTATTCCCATTTTGTTTGAAGATTGGTTCAAGCTTATTTCCAAGTTAGTCACTTAAAGAACTTGGGGTAATTAATTATGAAAGTAATACATTTAGATATCTTAATTTATCATTAATGGATAAATGTGCTTTGAAAATAATTTATGAATAAGTACAAGGCCTTAAAATTGTTGAAAGCGAAAATCATCGAAACATGTTTAGTATCCAGCATTTAGAGGAAACGGTTATTTCTACAATTTTGGAGATTTAGATAGTATTTAGAATTTATATTCGGTTCTCTCTAAACAGAATATTGTGAATTGTTGATTTTGAGGTCACTAAAAATATCGTATACGCCGAGCATAGTTTATTTTGACAACTTTAGAAAAAGTGGATTTTATATACTACTCAACGCAGCTCTTTAAACGTGCTTTTCATCGACTATGGTGTGAAATAGTGCGCTTTGAAATTAGATTGTGAGTAGTTGATATCAACGACTTCTGTTTTAAACCAGAAATTTCAACTTCCTCAAAATTCAATTGAATTTGTGCCCACTCACGTGGATACGGGTTTAACAAGCGTGCAAAGTTTTTTTTTAAAAAAGGAGCACAGTAGTTGTTATTAAAATTGCCAATCGTAGTTTTGTCACATACTTTTTTACACATTTTAAATGAAATGATCAATTCTCCTTTATTCCTAACAAGACTGATGGAATCGTAATTGTAATTTTATAAAAGTCCATCACAGCGTTTAAGAAAGTTTAATGTAGTACATACAGACAATGATTTTACTAGGAGTCTTAATTTCTCGATGCCCAATTTACGTAATTACACCTTCACCAATAAATTTGTCACTTGATATTTGCAAATGATCAATGAAAAAAACATGTCTTGTTCAAAAGATTCTGCGTTTGTGCAATGTATTTGACTGAATCCCGAAGTATTACTCAAACTCAGCTGACTGTGAAAAGTTAACACTAAAAATCACCATAACAGCGTATGAACATGACTCTAATAGAATGTTGTATAGATCATGGATACGGAAAATCCTAAATTCTAAATCCGGAGGTTCGGCAAAACGTCTGGAACTCAAGAAAACATGCACAGATGATCTTCTCCCCCATAAATTACATACAGTTTTTTCTGTTTTTTTTTTACTAAATAAATCAAATCAAATGAGGAAAAATTAACAATGATCTGTGATATATACAAGCAAAACCATTATTGTTTTGGAGAATGTACAAGAGATTATGAAACTTTCATTCGCTGAAGACATTCTTTTACGATGATTCTTTTTGAAGCTCCTCCAGGTGCCTCAGAATAAATAATAAACATTTCTAGGTCATGAGGAAATGTCAAAGATGAAAACGTTTTGCTTATGAATGTAGAGTGAAAAATTTTATGTGAAGGAGGTAACACGTTACGTTGCCCCTGGTGGTGAGGCAACTTATTAAGCACTGATGTTTGACAGGTCACGTTCTAACGTAGTCAAAGGGATTTTGTTTGCCTGCAATGCTTACAATGCTTTGTAATCAGGAGACATGTTACCAGGTCAGGAGACATGTGCATACCTATTAGTAACACCATGTCAGATGTGTAATAGTACATTATAAAACGCTGTAATGATGGGTATTAATACAAGTGTGTGACATTACGATACGAACGAGAAACGTGTACCGTAAACTTCACACAAGTGTATTAATACGCATTACATCGAGTTTTATACAGTACTTTTTCTACGACTTTCTACGACTTAAACTTTTACATTGAATCGTTCCATGGCAATTGGCAGGTAGGATTCAGCCAAGGCCACCTATCAGGCAGCTACCCTACCCTGCGGCAGGTGGCTTTGGTTTACCAGTCCGCCTGCGAGAGGATACAAAAGTTGCAGAAATACTTCCGAGGTCACTATTTTCGCTTTTTCTCTTATTTCTGGAGGTGCTAACTCAACTTCTGATTCACCAGACATTTTAAACTAAAGAATAGGCCATATGTTAAGGGCAAACACACGGCAGCAACATATAACACAAAATGACATGCGTTCTGATCTTAACGTCAGTCAAATGTTCCCTCTACTACTACCTCTACCACTATGCTAGTCAAATAGGATCAAAGTGAAATTACGATCCAATTTATTTTAAATAATAGGCCACGTAAAAATGACTAATAATAAAAGGAATTAAAACTGGCATTCATAAAATATTATTAAATGCAATTTTAATGTACACAATCCAACGAAACATTTACTAGAACGATTTTCAATGTTTAATTATCAATACTTAGTTTGTAAACTTCTCGTTTATTGATCAAGGACCTGTATCATAATGAAATCTGTATCGTAATGAATATCATTACTCAACGGGTTGCAGCCATCAAATGAGAAAATGGGAGTAAAAAAATCGTTTTATGAAATTTCCCAACGCATTTTCAGTGGCATGTCATCTTCAACTCCTCTACATACTATATAAAATTGTAACATTTATTTTCGGATGTTACGTATTTATATAAGCAATGTTCAAATGTTTAAAGTATAAGAAAGGGAAGCACTAGTACACAAAACCGACTGCCCATCGCCAACTGCCCACCGACCCGTCCTGCTAAGCCACTTCCAAAGTTCAACAACTTGCTCCAGGTCTAAGCCAAGACAAGGAACTCGGTTTCGCAAAAAATACCAATGATGAAAAACAGACTGGGATAGTTAAAACGTTTCTTGAAAGTAATCAATAATTATTACAGAACCTATTATTGTATTAAGACGTCCCTCAATTTGTAAACGGTAAGTTTTACAATAATGCTATACAATAATAAAGCTTTAAAAATGATATATGGATGCGAAATTTTAATCGAACTATTATGTTACTCAATCACCAAGATCACTATGATTCTGGGACCGGAAATATACTTTTGTTCTCCCTCCTCTTGGGCAAGTGATCTTCGCTTGTGAACCCTTTGCGTATGAAAATGGCAGTGGTGTGTAATTGAGGATTAGTGGTGATGTGGAAAGCAACATCACCACAACCGTGTGGTGAAACTGCTATTCAATATTAATGAATAATGTACGCCGTGATATCATTCAACAAGAACAGGAGTTTATTTCCATAAAATACGTAAACTTGGTAAAATCATCTGACTGCATACGTATCAAGAAACATGTATCTGGTTACCACTTTCAGCTGTTCTTGTCAGTCCCAGTCAGCGCCCAGTCAGTGCGCCGGGGGAACACAACAATATCGGGTGACGCCGTCGACGACTTCATTCAGCAACGTCTCATGAGAAACTCCCATACCGCAACGATAATTCGATGTCACCGTCTTCGTTTCCGCATACTTTAACACTGCTCCACACCCACGCGTCGAGGGCTATCAAAACCCTCTCCGGCGCGCGGATATTTTTCCAGAGTTTCGCGATTGCAGGAAGGGTAAGCAGCGCCGTTGAACGCGCGTCGAGGCGCGAAATCGGGTGAGTAGCGCTGCGTCCGTCGCTCGACCGACGCATCTGAATTGCAAAGAGCTCTTTGTGGAAGATGCATTGTCTGTGGCAAGTGCGAGGCTGCGTTTCTGTTTAAATCTTTTCTCCCCGAGTTTGCCTTTTGTTTCGTAACCACATTTTTCCCTTCTATCCTTTGAGGTAATATGTCTTCGGGTATCATATTTTTTACTCTTTTCTGTCTATTTCTGTATTGCTTCCTACACGCAATCCGAGAGAAGTACTCAGGGAATTTGAAAAAAATTGTTGGTGATTGTTGCAATCAATATAGGAAAATATTGATTCTTAAATTAATCTCAGTGTAAAATGTTTCTCAAATTGTTCCTTCGTTTACCCATGATGAAAACAACTAACCAGTAGGGCACTTCGCAGTGTTTTATTTTTAATTTCATTATTGGAAATTGCATATTGAAGTTTTCGTGCCTCTAGCTAGTCTGTAGGCAGTACACTTACAACTGCCGAATAACGCTGATTGCATAAAGACAGGCGTTTGCTTTCATTCAGAACATGCAAAACTGTGATGAGGAGAAAAGAAATTGATATCGCTTTACTCCACGCTGCGGTGAGCACATGAATCTCAAGGGCTAAGAAAATATCTGGTCCCGTTGAGGCCTTTGCACGCCAAAAAACAACCACGATGTTTTCCTGGTTCTTATCCGCAAGGGAATCGCGCTGGCGTACAATAGACCGACACTGCTTATGCACGCAAACGCTTTTGAAGAATGAACGAGCCGACATAGCTCAGAGCCACTGTCTCTATCAGCAACACTAGTGTCGTATTTCTGTCCGGGAGATCCTATAGTTTGACTTCCCGCGGTAGTGATGATTGATTGACTGCTTGTTAGTGATTCCGGGCGCGTCAACTACTAGGGTCATTAGTCCCATACGTGTAGTGCATGATTTTGCTCGGGAAGTGGCGATGATCTTTTTCCGCGCTGGAAGGCGAGATCCGGCGCCGACCTACCGTCGACTAGCGGAGTTTTCCCCAACCAGGTTTCTCCTACATGCGGGGCACCGCACCTGCAGCGGGGACAAACTCAAAGCCCTCAACCAGTCTCTCCATCTGTCCCGTAAGTTTGTGCATGTTTTCCCTTAGGAGGTTGCGTTGATCTTCCTCCGTCGTCGACCTGCGTCGGCTAGCGGGTTTTCATCAACCCCAGATCTCCCAGCAGAGGGACACGCCCCAGTTGGGACAAGCTCTAAGCCCCCCCACCGAGTCTCCCAGCAAGGGCGTTAGCGTAGTTTAAGTTACGGAGTGAGGATTGGATAAGGAAGAGGAAAGAAAGATGGCGTGCGGTCCGTGTCCGGTTGTTTGGATTCTCTCCGTCATTCGCCTGGTGTTAATCGGAAAAAACTTCGGAAAACTACCGATAAGAGCAGCCAGCCGCTAGAATTATCCTCCAGACAGAGACTGAATTCGACCTAGCAGACAAGGTAGTGTCGAAAATCCTGCCTCCGCACAGTGTGTAATTTGGAAGATCTATGGAACAGAAATTCTAATTGCTAAGTTAGAGTGAAACCATATTGTGTATTACTGAAATATTGTACAACGAATACAATCAACAAATTGAATTAATTATTGCAAAATAAATATTTTTATTGCAACATAAATAATTCTATAACTTTAAATATAAAATTGAACGCCAATTCTTTAATGCAATAGTAAATAGAACACATATATATCATTGTTGTTAGATAAATTTATAAAAAAGATACATATTAAGAAAGAATAATATTTTTTAGCGGACGTAATATTATTTTATAGCACATTAAAAATTAGTCAGAATCACTTAATGTACTGCATGATTTTGCTCATCAGATAGCAATCTACTGAGTCTTCAGTCGTCATCAACGTTCATTGTCACTAAATCAACATCTAATAATTTAATCATTTGTTTACTTATACTTTTCTTTTTCAATTTTGAAGATGTTCGTAAATTTACCACTTGCATGGATCTGCTATAATGTGAAGTCTGTTCAGTACAACTGTGTTTGTGTCTATTCTGGAGATCTTCCTTGTAAAGAACTCTCTGTAGTGTTTGGAATGTTTATTTCTTGGTTATTGTGCTTCTTCTGAATTTTGTCCAACATTGCATATCTTGTGGATAACCAACTCTTTAAATTTCTGAACTTTATGATAGGGAGGATTCAATATACAGATTAATTTTTCAGTCTGCTCTCATAGTCATTAATATTGACGACTAGACAAATTAGTCTACCATTAATGCAAGGGCTTGCTCAGGTAATAACTAACACTGGCTTCTCAGATACTTGCGTGCCTTCTTAATTACTGTCTCCCTGTTTGGAGACGCAGTACAGAGTTCTTTCACAATTGCTGTTGAGCCCCTCTTTCCATCTTGCCTTCACAGAATACCTGTGGCCATACTCAACTCTTTGGTGGATAACTCTAAAAGATACTTAACTTTCTGTCTTTTAAAAGACGACTTTGCTAGCCGGCTAGGTCCTGTCAGTGGAGTTTCTTCGGAGGAACACTATTAAATTCAAAAACAATTTTCTCATTCAGCCACGAAGAATTGTAATGAAGAAAACGTTCTTTGTTTCTTCCTATTATTTCCTGTTTCCCACTATTAGTGTGACAAAACTACCTAATTTTCTTTTTTACATTCTCCGACATACTTTTAATCATTGTTGAATGTCCCAATTCTTGATAAACATATAAAATTAAATCATTAAACTTTGATTCTTTAGCAATTTTGACCCACACATTGAAAAGCGCCTTGTGGAAAATGGAATGTGACATTCTGAAAAAAATAGAAAAAAATAAATGCATTCGCAAATTTTCGCTAAATGTTTTTTCGTACATCAGTTCTCAAAAGAGTAAGCTTTAATACTAATATATCCGTAAAAAAGAATTCAGGGGTACTCTAAACTAAAACCTTCGATAAACATTCAAAAGTTTTCCGTTGAATAAAATTTATTCATATTTTAAAGAGTCTTGTTAAAGTCGTTAGATGCTTATTAACTAATAATAATGGCAGCACTATTTAGGAAGAAGAACACATATTACACTTAGCTAATGAACAAAACCTTCAATGCAAGTATAGATGCACACCAATGAATCGAACTCGCTGTACTGAAACGAACGAATCAGAGCGTCGAGGAACTGAGTCAAGTTGTAGCATGTTTAGACACGCTCATCCGCTGTGCCTGTCAACACTTATGAAATCTAATACCGTTTCGATGTGCTCTGGACTTCCTAGAATCGAAATACAAAACATTTTACCCGTTTTGGTAAAGTTGAAATTTTGAATTTCTAGCGCATAGATTGCCAAAATTACACACTGTACGCGCCGTCGGGACTCGACCTTAGGACCTTCCGGTCAGAGGGACTGTAGTGACATCAGTTGATGCCCTGAGCTATCTCTCCCGGTCCGCAGTAGTTGATTTCCAATACTAGCCCTATATCAGATAAAGTTTCCGGGCTGGAAGGGCGTGATTCAGTTGGCACTACGGCCTACCAGCCCTCAAACATTCTTTGATATTGACTCCGACTGCGAAAGCCTACGATGCTACTAACTCTATAGGTAGCTCAAATTCAGGTGCTTTCTGTAGGAGGAGAATTGTAGCAGCCGGCAGAAGTGTACGGTGTTCTGTGGTTTCTCAGATCAATACCATGCAAATTTCGGTGAATAACTCTAACAAAAGCACCAAGGACCGCATGTGATTTTCCCCTCATCTTGGAACCATCCTCTCCCCTTACATACTCACTGTTAGGTGCACTACACTACTATCTACAATGTAAGATTAGATTGTAAGAACGTAAGATTAGATGTAAGATGTAGAATGTAGAATGTAAGATTAGATGTAAGATTTATCCTGATTGGGGTGGTATTCTCGCTGGAAGAGATACTTCGTCTTACTGTCTCACAAAACAAAATTTTGTTGAAATGATCCCCTTCGTGTGCTAATGGCTTTTAAATTAATTTACATATTAAACAAAAGATTATTATAATGCAGGAAACTAAATTACCTTATTCAATTTGAAATAGTGGTTGGTCATTACACAACATGCAGCAAATATAATCTGCATTATAAAATAATGAGAAAATTTTCCTGACGGTATTAGATGGCGAATGTACTCACGAGAGACGTCAAAAAACTCTGGAGTGTCGTTGAAGTTAAAACTATTTCAACTTCAGTGTCATGAACCACGTGATATTTAATTTTGTTTCCGTCAATTGAATGTCACTTTATTCCTTCCTCAAATATTGTGTTACTTAAGTTAGAATTTTAAACTAGGAAGCGTTTCATGCAAAGCTGAAACTGACAAAAAAATTGTTTTCTTTAAGCAAAACTAAATAAACGATAAAATATAAATTTTATTGATACCGGCGTAGTGTTTACCATTCTTGTTTTCACGCTTTACTACGTAAGTAGTGAAAGAATTGTAATCGTTTGCTAAAAATCGGCGATTCTCAGAGAAACTTATTACCAGGCTTGGTAACAAGAAAGCGGATAAATCGTGATCCTTTATGTAGAAAATTACATTCTCTAACAAGTTGTCTGGACAGACTCCATGTTTTGTACGTCCTCGATACGGAAAAATCGGTAGAGAGCAAAACATGTCTATCAGTCTGTCTGTAGGGTATGTCTGTTGATCTGTCCTTCTGTCCTTCTGTCCGTCTGTCCTTCTGTCCGTCTGTCCTTCTGTCCTTCTGTCCTTCTGTCCGTCTGTCCTTCTGTCCTTCTGTCCGTCTGTCCTTCTGTCCTTCTGTCCGTCTGTCCTTCTATCCGTTTGTCCTTCTGTCCATCTGTCCTTCTGTCCGTCTGTCCGTCTGTCCTTCTGTCCGTCTGTCGGTCTTTCCGATTGTCTCATTTTCGTTGAACTTTCTGAATTTTCAAAAAACAAATGTTAGAAGTCGTGCGAGAAGTATCGTATGTGTTTTTGTAGCACCATTAGTTTTACATTCTTTAATTTCTGTGTGGATGACTTTCATAAGAGTCTGATTTGTCTTCTATTGCTATTTTACTTTACCTTCAATGATATTCTTTATTTCTTTCATAGTTGTCATTCGTAGTAATTGTCTTAAAGATAAATTGGAAATTATGCACAATTAAGATACAAAATTTATTTAAAAACCAAAATATAGCATCACTGTGTTTCCTTTAGTGAATGTCTGCCTTTTTAATTGTTTCAAAGCTCTTTGAAATTAAATGCTTGATGAATATAAATATATTGCAGAAAACGCTTATGTATAATTAATTAGCGATTAGTTCCAGAGCCAATTATTGATTTCAAAATGAAATTACAAAGCGTCCCAGCATCCCCAATCTGGGTGTACTGCGAAAATATACGCACAGTGTGTCCCCCACTGATCGACATCTCTTAATCAAACAACGCCCGAGTTTCACAAACCACGGTGGCGCTTCGAGAGGCATCTAGCGGCCGCTCAGCGAACTGGCAGCCCGTGATTTCCTCTCCCGTCCCCCGCCGCGCGCACGCAATGCCGCCGCCGCCGCCGCCGTCAGATGTGTACCGAGGGAAGCCACGCGTCGCTAATTACGTCAAGGGAGACGCGTCGGCCCCGCCTCTGTCCACAGAGCCTCCCCGACGAACAAGTTCGCCAAGGCTGCGCATGGAGATTGCAGTCTCTGCGCTGCGCCCGGGGAATGTGGCGTGGCGACTGCGAATACCTACTGCAACCCGGAGCGCGCTGTGAAGCTCTAGGCAAAGGGAACTTCCACGAAATTCCACGCATTTTGGCTCTATCGATCTCTTTTGTCTAATTAAAACCCATGGCTTGCGAAAGGTTGCATTCGGACAAATGCGTGATTTGAAATTGAATGGAAAAACAGTACGAGTCCAGAAAGTTCATCCTGAGGTAATGCAAGCTTAAACTTTTGATTTGGTATGGCAAAAAACTGTTCAGATTTAAACAGTTTTTATTGTTTCTGGAATGTTCTACCAAACAGTACAAATGTGTTCTGAGGAATATTTGTAATTAAAGCTTTATTAATAATATGTTATAATTTAAATAAAAATTGTGGACTTGTACTGTATTTCATCTCAACGAAGATTAACTAACTCAATTTCTTGAGAAGTAACAATGTACCCTAAAAATACCATATTTAGTTGTTGTAAGCGTGAACATGAGTACTAGGTGTCTAAATTTATCCAAACTTCAAATTGAATCTTCAAGTACAGCTCATATATTATAACGTTTTCCTTTTCAAGATTATTTTGGGAACAGACTGTGTTTTGACGTTCAATACATTCCGTATAAACTTCACAGAATCTGATGAGTAGTGTGTAATTTTCGTTGGAAAAAATTTTGTGTGTTCTTTTATCTTAACAAAATTTTCGTACTTGATAGCATGAGGTTTTTCCTCTTTAATCTTTTGGAGACCGCCTGCTGACAAAAAACTTCCTGTCAGTCTTTGAACCTGAATATGTGACATTCCATTTAAGCTCGTGAATGCCTGTTTACAAACTTGATTGTGAACATTCTTTTAACGCGAAATAACGAAAATTATTGGCTCTTCACTTACTTTGCCCCTCACCTCTGGCTCTGCGGCTACTGTTCATTACAGTTACACTTCCAATTAGAAAAAATCAAGTAAATTACATCCTCGTACCATTGACAAATAACAAATGCGCACCATCCCATGCGATCAACCCGAGTCGCCAGACGTCTTAAATCGTGTGGAAGAGAAGTACAGTGCAGGTTAGATACTAGTCTTTCACTCATCAAAGAGAAGGAGCTGCCTGGTTTCAAGTCGAATCACCTCATATTGAACTGTTTTCAGCCTCAACATGTATTTTCAAGCCTTCTGCACTAATTTCTGAAAACAAACGACCAATTTCGGACTAGTGCTGTTTTTCCACTCACCAATTCAATTCTACGAAACCCCCTGAATGTAACTATAGAAAATTGTGAAACATATCCTGCTCCAACATTAGTCGTTGAATGTATTAGTACATGCAGTTATTTATGGAAGTTTCTGTTAATGTTTTATTTTTACTTATTAAATACAAAAAAAATATGTGAATAAAATGTGGCCAATATTTTTGTGTAGTTGTTTTTTGTTTTATTTTACAATATGCCTCGCTACAGATTATTTCATATTCCATTAGAAATATTCGATTACATCTCTGATTTAGAACAGAACAATTGGTATTTTGTCATTTTGTTCAGTGTTTGAATTTTATATCTGCGTTGTGTTCAGAAAGGAAGGATATTAAGAAAGCACAATTACCAGGGGTATGCATAAGTCTTTTCGAGTTTCACTCAGCGATGGCTCCAGCAAACTACGCAGCGTGTGAATTTGACAGTCAGTTTCTCCATCTGACATTAACCTACCAACACACACAACTTGAGTCCCCCAAACACTAACGTCTGTGTTGTATTGTTCAGTGATCATGACGTTTGTACCTGAAAAAGAAAATTTGCGGCACGCATTGCTTTTCTTATTTAATCAAAAGAAAAAGGCTGTGGAAAGTCATCGTTTGCTGGTAGAAATATATGGTGAAAACGCTCTAGCATTGAGAATATGTGAGACATTGTTTCGACAATTTAAACGTGATTTCAATGTGAAAGTGCGCGCTCAGGTAGACTACAAAAATGCGAAGACGAGCAATTGCAGGCGCGATTGGATGATGACCCAACTCAAACTCAGAAGCATTTGGCAAAGTATGAAAAGTGTCACAAGAAACAATCAGCAGACGTAGTGTATGGTAATCAACAGAAGTAGAAGTAATGGTGTATTCTACCAGTTGTAGTCATGGTGTATGTTTGTGTGGTGAAGATGTATAAATGTTCCTCACTGCCTGTGAGTTACCTTAGAATACACATTGTGTAGCAGATTAATTAATTACTTGTACTCATTTGGTGGTTGAAAGCCCTGAGAATGGAAATATATTTTCCGAAACGTTGACAAACAACCATGGTATAAATTAATTTTTCTCCCACCGACCAAGCCCCGTGAACCTGACTGCAACATAATATTTTCGCCGTTAAGCATTCTCCAATATTTTGAATAAACAAAAAATTAATTTTCCTTGAAAATGACGTGTTTTTTTTTCTTTGCCACAAAAATAGGCAAACACGTATGCATACACCTGATACATACGATAGTTTACTTATGTGATTTACAGGTTATTTTATGAGGAGTCTGTGCGGTTTCACCGGGTATCCCAAATGTATGTTAACATTATTTTCTCTACATTTTCACTCAGAAAACATTGTGGAAACTTTTCCTGATTTCAAAATGTATAACAGAGAGATATGATATTGATGATAACGGGACTTCATAAATTGCATTTTAAATGCAAGTAATGAATTGTAACCTAACATTAATTGTCCTGACGACTTGTTGGGATCATTATTTAGTACGACCCCGACCACCACAATTTCTCGTGTTGCCTAAGAGTGTGAATAGCGTAAAATCTTCCTAAAACGGAATCAATATAATAAGGGATCGGATTTTAATGCGAATGAATATTTTCCCCCGATAATCAAGAGTATGATCACTTGGTCTGTGCAAAAATCTCATATTTTCCAATTACTTATACATTATGTTTTGTGCATATTTGTCATATTTTACCTATTCTCTTAAAACCAGAGTGCTCGCAATAGATCTGTGAGATCCAAGCAACGGCAATTTTATGTTCTGAATTATTGTGATGCATTTGTCGTCTGACACTTCCTGTATTCCTTCATTGTGCTTTTCTGAGAATGCCTGGCCTTCAATTTTTATCCTTTCAATGAATCATTTCCCGTGAGCATATTGAAACTTGATCGCTGTGCTGGGTGATATCTGTCATACACGTTGGGTTCAATGGCGCCAGTGCATTGTGAGCTCCTGGCCTGAGCGGTAGGTAACGTGGCATTATTTTCAACAGTGTCTATGGCAAGTGCCTACTCAGAAAACAATCATTTGCCTTATCTCAATCGCCTTTTCATCTACTGTCAATTTCTTACAAAAGAGAAAGAAGATATGCAGGAGACGTCTGTAGGGAAATACAAATAATGCGAACCTTGTAATGTGAAAAAAAGACGAAGACTTTCTAAATATTTTTGTAAAAAATTATTAAAAAATATTTTAATAAAAATTATATATATATATATATATATATATATATATATATATGCCAACATAATTTGTGGAAATTGTATTTAATATGATAATAAGATGTTTAATTATTTTTGCGTGAACTTTGTCAATTTGTACGTTTCTTAATGTACTAAGTATTCAGATAAGAATTCTGCATTGTAAGATTCATTAACAATTGCATCGGGGGACATATACAAACTGAATAAAATACGTATTTCAGTAAACGGACCTTCAGAATATTCGCATTCTCAAAAAAAATTACTGCCATATCTGAGAGATACATTAAGGACACTGGCGTGAGCTTACCTATTGCGGCAACTATCGGGTTAATACACATATTTTTGCAAACTACTAATCTGCGTATTTAGCTCGAAAAAGTTAGCGTTACTCACACTTATTGTAATAATTTTAATTTTGGATTTTGTAATGTTATTTTGCAAGCATGGCTTATTGTAGCCAATATCAATTACGTATATCTGAATTATGATTGATATTTCATAGGAAAATTATGATTGTTTGTAGTGGTACGTGCCGTCGAATATAAAATGAAAATTGATGACGCCGATGAAATAATTGGAACTCCCACAGAGAGGCTTGCCCTACAAATGTGAATGAAACAGGCCGTGAGAAACCAAGGAACCGCCCTGCTAGTAATTATGTTCAAACGCACTTTTGTGTTATATGGATTTAGCAGCAGACATCCCATTTTGGAAATTAATACTTCTATCTGATACAACCAATATTTTTTCATAGAAATTTCAGTGAAGGGTACTAAAAGCGGATAGAACGTAGTGTGTGTAAAAATTATGAAAAACAATGTGATGGGTTAATAATATACTGTGTAGGGCATATTTTAATGTATATTTTCCAAGTCTTCACTGCATAAATGCATAGATATTTCATTGATTTTTAGTGCACATAAATACGATCCGTACTTATAAAGTAATGAGTGATTTTAACTAAGACTGTTTTAAGTAAGTTTTAAATAAGACTGTGCTAACTTTAAATTAAGTACAGAAGAAGTTGCACATAAAGCATATGTTATACCTTGGATACGAGAAATCTCATAGCCTTTTGATCCTAAAAAACAAACAAAAACCTCAATTTCCGTCTATCGGCGAACAAGGATCTAATGAAGAGCTGCTTCTGCCTCCCGCTTTACAGAGAGCGCCACGGGCTCTGGGGGTGATTAGGGTAATGACCTGTCGCACGCACGAGCTGCTCTTTCGCTCTTCGCGAAACGACGTGTCTCGCGGCGCGCGGCGCCCGCCCTTGGGCCACGTCGCCCCGAGGGACGGAGAGCCTCGTAGCGCGTTGCGGGATAACATACGCTTTCGCGGCGCCGGGTCATGAACCAGGGCCCTCGGCGCGCACTTAGCCCGCTGGAGGGCGCGCATTTCGCCGCGCCTCAGCGGCGCCGCAGGCGCACTCTTGGCGACGAGCTCCCGGAACACCGCCACCTCCGCCACTCCATTACTTAGCCACTTTTGCATGAGAAGAGCTACTGCGAATTCCCTCTTAACCTGAATTTTAGAAGAGGCGTGCAATGACCTTTGCGGTTCCCTTGCCACGACGTCTTTTGAAAAGTGCAAACACTTCATCATATGTCCGCCGGCTTGATGTCAGCATCTCATACAGTCAAATTCCTCTGAAGAGGATTATGCAGCATACTTGTGTCTCTACATCCGTACTCTCATATCTCAGAGTACATTTTAAACCGCCACTCACTTATGGCATTCTTGTGTCACATGGTCCGTGAGAGCCTTTTATCACAGGACACGTACACGCACGTCCAAGGAATTTTATAAAGACGACCTGTTATTACAAAGGCGTAGTCTGACTGACTACTTTGGGTGAAAATACAGAAAAAATCATTTTTACAGTGAAACACTAAATTTAATGACTTGAACATATGTGATATAAAGTTACAAAAAACGTTTTCATATTTTTTACAGGTACGCTAAAATAACTTGACTCTCACAGCATACACTTGCTTGGTCCTGTCTACACATGGCTTTTGAGAAGCCTCCACAGTATTACCTCGTCACACAACCTTTATGATCGCCGTCAACCCATTATGATTGCTAAATTTTTCAGAATAACATTTAAATGCTACAAGACGTATTCGTTTTCGTTTTCATTATTCACAACACTAGGCAACATAGCGCAAAAAAACTGACGTAATTACAAAGGCGTAGTCTACTGGACGACGCGTATTGGCGTACACCGGAAATAGGTACGCGCATAAGATGACGTCTATTTCACTGGCAAGTCACACATTGAAGGTATCTAGAGTTTCAGAAACGGGGAGTTAGGGGAAGGGGGTGGGAGAAGCTTCCGGCACCAGTTGCGTCGTCTGACAGACGACGCCTTTGAAATATACGGTTAATAGGCATGGAATAAGTGTCAGTTTTCCCAGTGCTTCGGTTTTCGCGTATATTCCGAAAATTGGAATATCCGGACGTCCAATTTTGCCATTCACTATTTGTCTGCATTTATTCCCCGATTGAAATATCTCTAGGCTAGGTGAGTTAGAAGAGAGGGCACTGTTACCAAATCGATAGATTTAATTTAACAAAATATTAGCCTTGAGCCACCTATGCCGATGCATGTGCAATCCAGAATATTAAAATTGCGAAGAAAGAAATACTGAGGCAATAGCTTTTAGTAAATTTTTTCATTGTCCAATTAATATCGCCATAGTTCCGACCGAAACATTTAACAAAATTCCTTAATTTAAAAAGAATTGTTTATTACAGTCTAATGGAATATATCTTTATCATTAAGTACATACAGTTTTTAAGTAGATTTTTCTTTTCCGAAATAATTTACTCGAGATTTTAAAAATATTGTATGAATATAGTTCTAAACTATATTATAATGCTGAACGTTATGAAAGGAAATCATGATAACTGTGTTTGTTAACATTATAAAATTATTTGTATGGTTATAAAGTGTAGTTTTTTTACTAAAAAACTTTATAGTTCGATCTTAGATAGTGAACTCGTGTGTTGGAATATTGGATAGATTAATACAAAACTCTTTTAATAAAAGAAATTACAGAAAACCATGTGTATTACAATTTATTAACTTTATTACGGAACAGCTCTAAAGCAGGAAAGACGGGAGCACTAGTCAAGAGAGTTTTGCACTCAACTGCTACCGCTTAAGTTAATGGTTACAACTAACGTAACGTCAAATCTTGTGTGAAGCTCAGAGAGTTTTTGGACAACGCTTACGCTTATAAGGTGCTTACATCTGGTAGTAACAGTAATAAGTTACGCATACGTTTGGCGCTATTCCGATTTCGTTTATCAATTTTTCCATTTGTTTACTGTGGTTTCGATTTAGTATTTCGATTATTTACATTGTAATCATTTGCTTTCGGGAAGTCACCGAGAAGGAATTGCCACTTGTTTTTACTCTATGTATATGGTGCCCCCTGCTATGGGAGAATTAATTGAAGCATATGGACTTGGGAATATTTGATATGGACAATGTACAAAATGAAATTCTGCACGAAATTTTAGAACCAAATCAATCTGGGATTATAAAGTCTATAAAAAGTTTGAACGTTGAATTGCTTCTTATTTTAAGGGCTTCCCAGTTGCAAAACCACAAGGATTTCAATATTCCTCCTCACTGGCTTCCATCCCCATATAGTATGAAAGCCAACACTTCTTTCAATGGCATATATCATGTTTTGCAGAAAACCGCAGTCAGCTTTTGTCCGCGTTCGTAGTGGAGGCCTCGAGTTCGCTTAGATCGATCGGGAAATATCAATTTTGGAGATAATCTTCTGCTCGATTTAGGGGCTAGTGTTGAACACGGACGAACGCACCGACTTACATTTTCCCGTAAACCAATTTTTCGATTTCAAGGCCGCACAAAATGTGGATTCTGACTACACAACGTGTTTGATACATATAGGAACAAGATATACCCCCGTACAATATGAATTTGCTGACGATAAATCACCACTTTCCGCCGTTGCATTACAATGCGTTATCTTTACTACGTAAATACGTAGTATGTGGTAAATTAAAAGACATCAGACCAAAAAACAATTTAATTTAATACATGAAATTAAGGTTAAAATAAAAAGGAGTAGGAAACTGTAACAAACAAAAGGAGTAGGAAACTGTAACAAACAAAAGGAGTAGGAAACTGTAACAAACAAAAGGAGTAGGAAACTGTAACAAACAAAAGGAGTAGGAAACTGTAACAAACAAAAGGAGTAGAAAACTGTAACAAACAAAAGGAGTAGAAAACTGTAAAAGCTGTAGATTCACTTGAAAAGAACTCGCAAATCAAATTATAATTAATGTCTCATGTTTCTGGTGTTTGGCAAGTTCCTAGACTCTGACTGAGCCGGAACGTGTACCTGACAAACACCAGTGTTGGATAACTTGCCTTTTCATTAGTGGTAAACGTCAGTTGCGTAACTTTGTTGTACCAGACATTCTGCCACGAGTTCATTAGCAAAAAGGTATGATCTTTGACTCTCTACATGCCCTAGAACGGCGAAGCATTTATTCTAAGACACCTGGATGTAAATGTTAGTTGCATATTTTTTCTCCCAAAATCGGTTCAAATTGGTTCAGATACGTTTCGACCGGTTCCGACGGCTTCTGACAGGCTTCCATTCCGATTATTGGATGTACAACTCTAGTTCAGCAGTACTTTGTAACGTCACCAGCTGGCAGCTAGGCTTCCAAACGTACTAGTGTGCTGGCGGCCACATGAGAACAAAAGAAGGCGCAAAAACAGGGCCATCTGAGGGGGAGCAGTGACACCCAATGACAGCAGGGCGAAGAGGGCACACTCCCCCTCAAAGGGCGTGCATGTGTTGGCCGAGCGGCCACCCTCAGAGGCTGGGGGGCCATCGCGTGACCGCCAAAATTAAGTGAGCACAGACGCCAGGATGCAGAAGGACTTCGCTTTCGGATGCGTTCGGACTTCGCGTTGCACTGGGCGTCTAGGTACCGGTGCTGTAAAACGTCAGGGTGGAGGATGCACTATCCAGGGGAATAGGGAGCAGTGTGCTTGAGAGTAACAGAGACAGATATCGAACAGAACCACAGAGCTGTACACAGTTGTAAAAATTTTGTAAATGAACAGATTGTAAATAGAGTTAAACAGTTAAAAACAGTTAAAACAGTTAAAAACTGTGTGACGTGCTACGGGGAGAAGTGAATTCTGTGCACGTTTTCATAATTCTCTGTTATCTCTACCCTAAGCCATATTCTAGTCGAATTTTGAATACAAAAAAAAAAAAGTATTCGTAAGGCGAAAAAGTAAAAATGAGAGCGTTATTTTCAAGTTTTGTTGACAAAATGTTATCTCCTATGTAATAAAATCTATTTTTAAAGGTAAATTGCCTATACATTTGTGCTCTTAAACCTCATCATGTTTTTCATGAAAGAATAATACTTTTTGCCGCGACAGAATTTGATTAACTATATATCCCACTGAAATTTAGAGCTGAGCTTTTGTCTGTCTTCATTTCGCTACCACGATGCCGCAACTTCAACCCCCACCGGTTTGCTTCTGTGTTGCAGCCAGGAGGCGCTGGTGGGCGCGGGTTCGCAGCCCGGCAGCAGCCGCACGCTCAACCGCTCGCCCAGCGACGACAAGTTCTGGGTGCCGCCCAACCTGCAGCGCCAGGCCAGCGTCTGCCCCAGCGAGGCGGCCGCCGACTCCGCGGGCGGTCAGTCCCCAGCGTTTCTTTAGCTCCACAAACCTGTGGTCACGGAGTACAAGTTCTTAAGACAAAAATCTTAGTTTGGAGAAAACAAGGGGTAGATTATTGAGCCAACGCTTTATCCTACGCCCAACGCTATTTCCCAACGCTTTTTTCTCGTTAAGGAAGCAACATTTGAATTCGGTCATTTTACTAAAATAAAATATAGAGATGTCACTTGTAGTTTCAGTACATAACCCAATTTCGCCAAAAATTGACTTAAGAACTTCTACCCCGTGACCACAGAAACAGTTACAACTATTTCGTGCATGAAATAATTAAAGACCTTGGGATAATAATATGCTATGCCACATTTCCGATGAAATTGAAATGTTAGTGTATTTCGGTGCCTCACAGATGTATCTACATGTTGGGTTTTTATTTTAAAGATTCGCTGCAAGATGGCAGTGATATTCGTAAATTAATGTTCTTTATCCCTATATGTAGAATGCAATGTTTAAATCTTTACTCTCCGTTTTCTAAAAACTTAAGAATTGTGGCATATCATGTTATTGCCCCGAGGTCTTCAATTATGAATTCGACATGAATGATTTACATTAACGAATGAACAGGAACTTGAAGTACACTAAAGTACCCAACTGCAAATTTCGTGGTATTTTTTCCAAAACTATTTCAAAAATTCTCAAAAATCAATTTTGTTCTATTGTTCTTGTAATGAAAAAAACTTTAATTTCATTCATAATTAATTTGTAAAATAAGCGCCGTGTTACTAGCTTTAAATGTTGGGTTGGTGCGAGAAAACATAGTATCAGAAGACCCTGCCAATTAAATAGACGGCGATGATATAAAAGGTATGGTATTTTTACGAAAATATGTAGACTGAGAACCAATCATGTGTTAAATAAAATGTGTTTGACAGCGAACAATAAGTAATTTGAAATGAGTATGCTGTTTGCAACCACTGTTCTCTCAATTGATTTCTGTTTTAATTAATTTCTGAAACTATTTAAACCGATCGTAATTATGTTGTTCCAGAGGATATTAGCAAACCGTCGCGACGGTCTGAATTGATTCTACTGCACACAGGTTTAATTGAAATCGATGAAGGTCATTTGCCTTTTGCGTAGTGCATTGTGTAAACGGCGAAAAAAGTAGCACCTGCCTTTAGTTCACTGACAGTGACTCGGTAGACTTTTTCTTCGTCACGCCACGACACCCGACGCCACACCACGCCAAGCAACGCTACTTCGTCTCTCTCGAAAATGTCCACGGTGTCGTGAACATATAAAGGACTATTGTAAATAAATATGTCTTCCTCTAGGCCCCATGACGCTAAATTGAGCCTTCCCTTCCAAGCCAATAGTAGGTATAGAATTTCCCTGGCTCCTAATAACTCGCGACAATATATTAGGAATCGTTTACAGAGTTCCTGTTTACATTTAAAAGCATACGCTTTTATCTCATTGAATGTTTAAATTCAATTATTCAAAACGTTTTGAAAGTTCTTCTACTATTTTTTCAGTACAAGTTTTTTGAAGTGTGGAAGTTGCTTTCTGTTTTACTCAGCAATTGCAATTCTGAAAAGTCACAAAAATGTCAATATTATAAAACGATAGAACAAAATTTGATACATGGATAACCTTCTGATGGTCATGAATATACTATATTCTAGTTTTTAAAAAATGCCCGTTTCCTTAATACTATTACTTGAGGGATGAACATAATCCCTAACTTTACTTCAATTGGCATTAAGAAACTAGAGAGTACATATTAATAAAACTCAACTTTTTATTAATTTGTATTTTCTATTTTAGCAGTCAGTGGATATATGTGTATTAGTAGTGAGTATACTAACCCTATAAGCAAGAATGTGTTACACTATTCTTCAATTAAATCATTCACCTGAGCAATATCCAAACTTTGTAAAACATTTCATCTGTAAAGCATACTGGTAATTGATTGGCCCAAGTATGCTACATTTCATCTTGACCTCTTTACTTGTGCAAAGAATTTAAGCAAGCTAGAAAGTCATTAAAGACAGAAGCTCATCTTTAAATTTTTATCTACGGAATTAATGCAATATCAGCCACAAGTCAGCGTGAGTCACATTTGTGAGTGTTGAGTCACTCACAACAGTGAGTCACTCACATTTGCTTCAATATTGAACGGGTGAATGAAACAATTCTGCTTACGTGGTATTACTTCTGGTGTGCATGACGGCAAAATATGCAGTTATCCCCTCTAATGAAAAATTGATTAAGAAAACGTAAAAATATTTTCAAAACAGTTTACGTTTTCAAATCCAACTATTGTCTTTAATACTATTTGTATTATTAAATGTTTTCCTTAGATCATCACACTTTTGTACAATATAATTATTCATATGACTTATTTTTTACCATGTTAAAGTTAGTATGTGGTATGTATCTTAACCAATTTCCTGTGTTTAATTTCATTCTGCTTTTCTTTACGTTCTCCTTTATTTGTTGTTCACATTGATGTGCTTTATATGAATATTGCTGTGAAATTTTTCTTGTCAAAACACTATTTAAAGTCTCTTGGGATAAATATTATTCTGAAAGTCTTACAGTATCCTATAACTTTTGTAACTAGAAACTGTTTCTTTCACCCTCCAACTCGTAATTTTGTGTGTGTATTGCCTGGATTACGTAGTGATTCCAGAACACCTTAATACAGAATTGTACATTTTCGCAATCTTCTCTTTCTAATTTTGACATATTGTGTTACGGAAAAACGTAATATTGGTTAGTAGAATTAAGTTCAAATTTTTTCGAGCTATTGTTATTTTTTTATTTTGTAAACACCCAATTATTACTATATCCCATATACATGTTTTGAAGACTTCTTTCTTCATTGTGTTGCTTTGTAGATTTATTTAGGAAATGTGATTAATTTTTCCGCTCCTCTTTTGACAGCAAAAATAAGAAAAATGTCTCATTTGAGATTCGTATTTTTTTAATGATGTCCATTACTGTAGAAGAGAGTAGAATGTGTGATGAATTTGCAGATTAGAATGAATAACTTAATACCTATTTAGTCAATCACTAATTTTATTAACAAATCAGATTACTGCCCTCGCTATTGAGTCTACCTTCACTACAATTTCCTGATCCTTCGTTTCTGTTCCGTGAGAGGGGAAAGTTCGACCTGTCAGACGCGACATTTGTATAAAATACGAGTACTACATCATCTCTTCATGTACAAAGACGAGTGCTGAATTTGGGTGATTTTCATTATCTCCTAAGAGAAAGATCATCAAAGTATGTTTCGTAGAGTTTCTCAAAATTCAGCGACGCGTCATCTTCGCTCCGTCAACATTTTTTCACCCAAATACATCGTTAATAGAAAATATTTGAATGCAATAAATTCTTGCTACGCTTCATATGATTATTTTTTATTTGAATAATTTTCTGATACTTTTCATTGCACAATTTTATCAAAATTTCTCATTTCCAAAAAGTGTAATTTCATTGTATTGTATTCTATTTTTTAAGGCAAATTTTCGTGGCATAATTTTACGAGATACAAAACGTGGAAATCGTGTTAGAAACGATGCAATCTCTAAAAATCAATGGTCTATCATGTTTTATAATTTCAAAAACAGGCGAATGAAAGAGCTGTACCTAAACAAATGGAGCAGGGATCACGTGTAATCATTCCTTTCTCATTTCATTATGTATCGGTGTTCGAGAGCTTAGGGTTTCTCCCAGATGGGGCGGTGACCCGAGGGAGATACTTGGAGGTAGGAAACTCCAGCAGCCGACCTGTAGGTAGGCACCGTATCACACTTTTTAGCGGGACAGGAACACCACCACCACCACCTCCTCCTCCTCCTCCTCCACCACCACCACCACCACCACCACCACCAGTGATGTAACACGCACTACACTTACGGGGCTAATGGCCATGGGTGACACACCCGGAAGTAGAAAGTAATCAATTAGCTAATGCCACATCGTTGCGAACACTGCCTTAGCTAGCTCGGGGAATCAATTGATGTCACTGCAGTGCCTCTAATCTGCAAGACCTAAGGTTCGAGTCCTGATAGTGGAAGGACTTTCGTCACTACCAACATAACTAGGTGGAATTTAGTCGTTGTCTCAAGGAGAATTCTTGTGGCCGGCTGCTCTGATCGGTAGTTTCCGTAGTTTCTCCGATAAACACTAGGCAAGCAGTATCCTACGGAAAACGGACAGCGCGCGATCTTTCCCTCCTCTTCCTTCTCAAATCCTTACCCCTTATTTACTTACACGTACACGCAAATGCACTACACCACCACACATGTCGGAAGAGCAGTCGGGAACTTACAGCTTATCCGGGCTGGGGCGGTGCTCCGCTGGTGGGAGATACCTGTTATGGAAAATACCGCAAGTCGTCGTGTAGCGCGTCACCGGATCTCGCCATCCAGCGAGTGAAGATCACCGACACCTCCCAATGAAAAGCATGGACTACTCTTACGGGACTAAAGACCGTAGCGATTGACGTGGAAAAAACGTTTTATTCTACAGTTGTAGAAATTTTTATCCTCATTAAAATTCATTTGAAATAATTTTTTACTCGACTTAAGGTTAAATAGCTATAGAGAAAAAAGCGAAACCAATCAGAAACTAGTGGTGCTACAGAATGGCATAAACTTTCCCGTATTATCTTTCTATTTCCTTTGGTCTCGGCTAGTTATTCGGAGTTGACACATCCTCTTGCCAGCTGCCATCTATCGCCGCCCAAAGTACATTTTTTTGACATTTTCGTAATTTATAGATTTCCTAATGGTCGAACGGAAGTATTTATTTTAGAATCTTAATGAAGAGTAAAATCTCGTCCTCAATGGCGCTACTAAAAATGCAATCTTTTTCACAGAACATTTTTGAGTTTTCGAAAAACTTCATTTGAAGTTATTTTAAGCACATACACTCACAAATACAATATTGTTTACAAATTGCTGGAAATGTGCATATTAATGAGGTGAAACAACTTTCAAAAGAATTACATTTGTGTAATTTTTGCAAAAACAATACCCAAAAATGAACTTTGCGGCGTAATAAAGAGTGCAAGATGCACTATCCGTTCGAAAGTTTGAAGAAAAAATTTGGAAACATTTACAAGAAAATGGCATTTGAGCGTTTCTGCACATGTGGATTTTTGAGCTAGTTTTCACAGAAAACTGTTGAGTTTTCGAGAAAATTTACTTGACATTATTTAAAGCGCATGTACTCGTAAATACAATGTCATGAACAAGTCACCACTAATGTAAACATTAATGCCATGAGAGACAAGTCAAAAAAATTACATTTTTGTAATTTTTGCAAAAACAAATGAATAGAGTAATATGGCGTTTATGTCATCTCATAGAATACATTAGCACAATCCTTACCAAAAGTTTAAAGAAAAGATTTGGAGCCGTTTTTGAGAAAATTTTGAAAATGTCTGCGGGACTTCATGTAAAGTGCCCCTAAAATTTTGAAGAATGTTTTTGAAAATCGCGGCGCCTCGAGTGGAAGCAGATCGATCGGGGAATATCCATTTTGGAAGAAATCGTACTTATGGTTTAGGCGCTAGTGTTGTTCACAGACACCGGACAGACGGACGGACGGACGAACGTTTTGAAAAAAAACACTTTTTCAGTATCAGGGGACCCCAATACGTGTATTTCCGTTAAAATCTCGAAATCTATTTTCCGCGGCATTACATCACATTCCATATACTACTTATAGTATTTGGTATATACGTACGTATAGAGAAAAGTAAAAATACCGTTTTTTCCGGTCTCCCGGAGTTAGCGCAGAGTCTGTGAGCTCGAAAACTTCGGGGGTTTTGACTATATCCTGGGTACATACAAGATATTCAAAGAAAAAGTTTTTATGGCCTTTTTTCAGGTAAAATGTACATGCCGACTATTTTTGCACGATTGATTCTTTCGTGCTTCGGGGCGCGTCAACCGGTAAGGTCTTTAGCCCTGGAAGTGTCGAACGTGCTTCTCAATCGCCGGAGATGGCGGTGATCTTCCCCCGCTGGATGGCGAGATTCGGCGCCGACCTAACCAGCGACTTGCGGTATTTTCCACAACAGGTATCTCGCACCAGCGGGGCACCGCCCCAGCCAGGACAAGCTCAAAGCCCCCGACCGATCTCCCGGCATGTGTGATAGCGTAGTTCATGGGAGTGTAAATAAGGAGTGAGGATTTGGGAAGGAAGAGGAAAGAAAGATCGTGTGGTACGTTTTCCGTTTGTTAAGGTACTGCTCGCCTAGTGTTTATCGGAGAAACTATGGAAACTACCGATCAGAGCAGCTGACCGATAGAATTCTCCTCCAGACAGCGGCTAAATTCGGCCTAGCTATGTAGCTTGTGACGAAAATCCTTCTACCATCTGGATCCGAACCTTAGGACTTGCAAATCAGAGGCACTACAGTGACATCTCTTGATTCCCCGAGCCATCAAAGGCAGTATTCTCCTTGTGTGGTAGTGCAGTGCATGTGTGTATGTGTGTGTGTGTGTGTAAGGGTGTGAGGATAGGACAAGGAAGAGGGAGGAAAGATCGTACGCGGTCCGTTTCCCGTTTGTTAGGCTATCCTTTTTCATTACCGATTGGGCTAACTGGCATTGTTGTGCGGCGCGCGCGTCCGCAGAGGAGTCGGCGCCGGGGACGCCGTGCACGCCCGGCGCGGGGCCCGCGCCCAGCTTCCCGGGCGCGCCGAGCGGCAGCGCGCTGGGCGCCGGCGGCGGGGCGGCGGAGGCCGGCGCGGGGGCGGCGGCGGCGGTGGCGCTGCCGCTGGCGCGCAGCGACAAGCACGTGGTGCTGTCCACCGCCAACCCGGCGCGGCCGCGCGTCGCCTCGATGCACACCAAGCTCGACCACACCAAGATCGACACGTCGCTCTACCAAAAGGTAACGAGCGGTTGCAAGAGGTTGCCCTGTTTGGATCGAACGGTGTAATGCAGGGGGTGTCCAACAGGCTTATGTAAAATGGAGAACAGAAGGAAAATAATAATTTCTTCTTATCAAGTTCTACTGCCTGCTTCAAGTCATGACCGCCTTAACCACTTTCTTCCATTTCCTTCTCTCCCTCTAACAAGAGCTTAGCCTAAATATAAATTGAGGACCAACCCACAGATGGTCATACGTAAATTGGGGACCGACTTTTCATAGCCATTATTTTTAAAATACAACCCCCTTCCCAATTTTCGAGACTAAGGACTGTCATATTTCTTTCGAAATATTGTCGAAATATGCGAAATAAAAATGTTGGTTTTCATTCAATAGAATCATTCGTTGATTGAATGATTTCTGCATATCTTGCCAATTTCATAATTCCCCTTTTCTTCTACATTTTCTAACGCTGAACATGAAATTTGAACACTCTTCTAATTCTTTCTTTGCTTTACATTTTGATGTATTAGAAGCGAGTTCAGAATATTTTCAATGAGACACAAGAAAAAACTGGACATCAGCGCGGCGTAAGCGGCCCCCCCCCCTTAACTCGCTTACCAATCAGCCCTTTTCCCTACCCGGATTGGTTTGATTCGCAATCTACAAGTAGAATTAGAAAGTAAGTTTCGCGAGAGAAAATGAAAGGATTATTTGGTCCCCAATTTACATAGGGCCTCTGCAACTGGGCGGCCGCGGTGCCATTTGTTGTGGTCCGCGAAAGGTTGTTAGTCAAAAGTGAAAGTCCCTTTCAGCGATGTCTGGCAATGAGAATATTGAACGCCTAGCGCACGCTCCCTGCCGGGGTCAACACCCCGTTTAATGTAAAAATAGGTTAACTTTAGGTTTAAGATTTTTTTCTGATAAATTCAGAAATATAGAATCATTCCAGTGCGTTTCCATGCTTTATGCATGGTACGGCCTGATATCACAAATGGTTCCGTCCCCTTCCCCGTTCCAGAGCACCGGGTAAACTGCTGTGATCAATGACACGGGGTAGTCAGATGTGGATTTCCCAAGTAATGTAAATATGGCCCGCAAACATATTTAAAGTTTTAGTTGTGGCCCTTGAGGCCTTACAAGTTACATTACGCCTTTGGTATAATGCATTAAATAGACAAGTGACATTATCGACTTTGCGAGAAAACACGTGTGAGGTTAAGAATCTTATTTATTTCTGACGGGATTCTGCTTACAGTTTATTAGGATTTTAACGCAAATTGAAAAGACATATGGTTGATTGTAGATTTTCTAATAATGGCGCTTAGTCTGTTGATACATAACGTCCATTTATATTCAACTGTACTAGGTAGAAGTTTCGATGTTTCTTGTAGATGCGGTTCTTGCAGGACAGCTATAACAGTTTTCGAGTGTTTCAAATATTTCTGAGAAATTACTTTGCATCATCTTCTTCTCCTTACGTTTCAACTTCATAAAGAAGATTTGTATTCGTGGTATAATTCACGATACCCTTATTCCGGTTCGAATGAATTTCCGATTCTAAGGATTTCCAGTTATCTTCTGAATATTTGTACAGAACGTACTGGTAAGCACATCCCATGATGGCCAGTTTAACACCATCTATTCACAAATACTCTTAAATTATGCGAGATAATTTAATTTTTAATTAATGCAACGTGACAGTTAAATAAACTATTGTATTTTTCATGGAGTGCTTTTAATCACTAGACTAATTGATTCACTCGGATATACCTCGTTGATTACTTTCCAATCTCACAATTAAAAGCTGGCGTCTGTGTCTGACATTATTCGGTTGATTTTAATGATAATCCGAGTTGCGGTTGAAGTTTTTAAAACGAGATGATAGTTGAGTTTTATCTCCAACCTAATACTTGGCATCGGCTGTGTGTCGATCAGTACTTTTCGTAATTCTACCTGCTAATAAATAAAATTCATAACAATAGTATGTACGAAGGGTGAAGCATAAGTCATGGTAACTATTTATTTTTGAGAATATGAACACTGATGGAAATGTGAAATATGAAAGGACAAGATATAAAATAAGAGCATGGACATTCAACGATACTCCAATATTGTGTTTCTCATATTTATTAAGGTATTTGAAATGACAATACTAGTTTCGTGTTCCAAAGCATATACGAGATCACAACATTACTAAAGCACTGCATACCCTTCTCAAGGCCAGATTAGGTAGACACTCAATGATCGCACGTGCCAGCACATTCACAGATCGTCTCATGCGTTGCTGATCACTGGTTGCTACGCGTACTTGGAGAAACTCTCGTAGAATGTCCGATATGGAAGGGCATTATTCCCAAGAGCTTCCATCAATTCCCTGTGACATTCTTGAGCATTTCTACCATGGAAAATGGCTATCTTGGTGTACGAGCGCTGCTCAAAACTGGTTACATTCATTTCTCATGACGGTAGATTCTGATTTCACATTGTTCTCTGTGCTAATAAAGACACAGAACTATACATTGTTGTGAACACACATTAGTACAGCATTTCTTTCTCGCGACAAATTTAATTGTGTGATCTGGTAAGATTCTTTTTTAGAAAAAAAATAGTTGCTGTGACTTCTGCTCCAATCCTCGTACGTTTGTGTTGAACATGACTACTCATACGTTAACCACAACTCATTTGTTTCGGTTGTTGTTAACGGATAGCTCATTGTTATGTTGAATTTTTTAAAGGACGCCGGCCGTTGAGATTGTCTTGTTGCCCTTGTTTGGTTTGCGGTAAATCCAATGGCGTATACTGCTTTCATGCCCTGGGCTACCGCTCACTTCAGAAATAATGTTTGACTGTACAACTATAAGTAATCTTCGATTATTTAATAATTAAATAAGAAATCAAAAAATAAGTATAAGTTTACTGTGTAATTTTTCAAAGTTTCTTACCAAGTTGGCAATAGTTAACGTTGACATTATCACATTCTTAAATCGTTGCAATTTTAAAATTTAAAACACGCTTAATATAATCTATTACGTTTATGTACACTCACCACCAAACTTGTCTGTCTTGCACAACAGCGCACATCTAATTTACTCTCTCCATTTACTGCCCACTGCATTCGAACGTCTCCAAACGTGTCAAGAAACCTCTCGGGAAATCGGCACACTGAGCGTTTGGCTGGCCCATATCTTACTAGGGTAGAGGAGGGGGTAGTGAATCATGCAAGGAACGCACGCTGTGCCGAAGCCGATGGGTGGCAGCTGTTTCTTCAGGGGGCCAGGCGTTGCCGCCTCTGAAGAAGATTGAGGTGCCGTCGACTGAGCGATTTAATACAGATCTCAACAGAACAGATTATACAGAATCTTCAAAAATGTATGTCACTGAAACTGAATTTGGCCTATAATTATTTTTAATATGATTTATCTTGACACATTTTTGTCCTCATAATTTTGTCGGGCTACCGCCGGTAGTCCCGGTAGCCCACAGTATACGCCACTAGATAAGTCAACGCACCACAACAGTACGGTGCGACAGTGCTCTTTGTGCAAAGCGCACTGCCTTTTGCTTTTTTTAATCTTAACATATATTTATTTAAATAGGCTACGTTTCCTAAAAATCCTATTGAGGAGGACGGAGGAGGAAAAAAGTTAGTCTTTTAAAGTGAGACTTATTTTCCCATTTAAATAACATGGAAATTAATTTTAGTAACAAAACTTCCTTTGTTTTGAATGTTTTTTTCTTATATATATATATATATATATATATATATATATATATATATATATATATATATATAAAGAATGTGATTTAAAACTTGAAATTGGATTCAGGAACTCGTAAATAGCAGAGTCACATTATTTGCCATTTCTGAGAATTTTGTATTTTCTTCCAATGCGCGCATTTCGGCGCATTCCAGTCCACTGTGCGCCAGTGGTGGTGTGCAAAGCGCGGGGCGGTGTTGCAGGCGTCGCCCGCGCGCACGCCCAGCGAGCCCGAGGACGCGCGCGGCTCGCTGCACCTGAGCCTGTCGTACGACGCGGCGGCCGGCATGCTGACGGTGCGCCTCATCGAGGCGCAGGACCTGCAGGCGCGCGACTTCAGCGGCACCGCCGACCCCTACGCCAAGATCCGGCTGCTGCCCGACCGCGCCAACGTCTGGCAGACGCGCATCCACAAGCGCACGCTCAACCCGGGTGAGCGCAACCCCCTCTCCCCCTCCCTCGCCCACGCTGACTGCTGCGAAGCAAGATGCCCGGCTGCATGTCAGAGAGAACGAGCCATCGTTGCTCTCTTCTTCAGCACACTTCTTTTCATCATAGCTCTCTCCCACTCTCTCTTCCTCCCTCCTCTCTCCCTCCCTGCTGTCTTTCTCCCCCTCCTTTCTTTCTCTCCCTCCTCTCTCCCCCTCCCCCTCCCTCTCGCCCTTTACCTCTCCCTTTCTCCCTACATTACGCGGTACCTCGGGAAAACTCTGTTTGAAAGCCCTACCGTAGTTGATGTCCCATTTTATTTGTGATAATATAGTTCAGTAAATCGATGTGAACACGATTTCCAAGGAACCGATATAATCGGTATTGGTGTTACAAAACTCCGTGTCATCCTATTACACAAGCACACAAAAACACTATTTGTCAGACCCAAAGACTTGACACATATTTCTCTATGTATATCAACGCGCTGAATCAGAATCAGAAACCAGAATTGCGCCACCCCGTCCAGTTTGTTAGTTTTGTTGTTGTTGTTGTTTTTTCGCGAAAAAACACCATGAAATTGTAAATTATAAAATTCACGGTGCTTTTTCGCGATTTAAAAAACTGGAAGGGGATGACATGATTCTGGCTTCGGATTCTGCTTAAGATTCGGATTCAGTTAGTCGACATATGTAAAGAAACATGTGTCAAGTCTTTGCGTCTGATAACTTTTGTTTATTTTGTGTGCCTGTGCTATTATTGTATCCAATGCTTGATTTATAAAATTTAACTCTCGAAACGCATCCCAAATTACTTATATTAACTTGGATAGTAAATTTACAAAATAATATTTCAAAAATACGCCACACATAAAAAATACTAATAAGTAGAAGTAGATAAATTATAAACTCAGTATTGCTAACCATCATAACTGGTTATCGATGTTTAGTAATTTCAAGAAAATTCAATGTATATTATCTCAGTAAAACAAGATGGGAAAAAAATTATTGTAATCATTATTATTATTATTATTATTATTAATTTAATAGAAATAACAATATATATAAAGTATAATTTAATAATTATTCGCGAGGTACCGCAACGCCGCGCTGTTCCGTCGCGTTCCGCCAGCAATCAAGGCCTACTGTTGCAGTGTTCGACGAGGACTTCGTGTTCGAGGTGGCGCCGGGGGCGCTGTCGCGGCGCACGCTGGAGCTGCTGCTGTACGACTTCGACGCGTACTCGCGCCACCACAGCATCGGCGGCGTGCAGCTGCCGCTGGCGCGCCTCGACCTCACCGAGCGCCTCACGCTCTGGAAGGCGCTGGGCCCGTGCTCCGAGCAGGACTCCAAGGTGCGCCTAACACTCCCAAAAGAACGGTGGCTTCGTTCATCCCCAGATGTGTAAATACTGGAAAGCGACATGACAGCTCACGTTCATTAGCAAATCATATTTTCCTCCTCGAGAAATCCTCCACGTGAAACTCTCCTCGTGAAACCCTCCTCGTGAATCCCTCCTCGTGAAACCCTCCTCGTGAAACCCTCCTCGTGAAACTCTCCTCGTGAAACCCTCCTCGTGAAACCCTCCTCGTGAATCCCTCCTCGTGAAACCCTCCTCGTGAAACCCTCCTCGTGAAACCCTCCTCGTGAAACCCTCCTCGTGAAACCCTCCTCGTGAAACCCTCCTCGTGAAACCCTCCTCGTGAAACTCTCCTCGTGAAACCCTCCTCGTGAAACCCTCCTCGTGAAACCCTCCTCGTGAAACCCTCCTCGTGAAACCCTCCTCGTGAAACCCTCCTCGTGAAACCCTCCTCGTGAAACCCTCCTCGTGAAACTCTCCTCGTGAAACTCTCCTCGTGAAACCCTCCTCGTGAATCCCTCCTCGTGAATCCCTCCTTGTGAAACCCTCCTCGTGAAACCCTCCTCGTGAAACCCTCCTCGTGAAACCCTCCTCGTAAAACCCTCCTTATGAAGAAGAAAAAAGTAAAATAAGAGCTGTGGAAACAGCACATAATTTCTGGCATTATTGAAAACGGTTACTTAATATTATATTTCAATTTCTCCCCTCCTAACAGTTCAGCTATAACTTGAAAAACGAAGCGCCTGCATTTATTTATTATATCTACATTTATTTCGATAGTCAGGAAGAGTAGTCATTTCTTATTTTTACATTTGAAACAAACATGAATAAACTTAAATGTTTCAGTACCTGCAACACAATATACAGACAAGAAAGAATCGTTTCACACAAGCTGCCTAGATTTCATTGAAATGAGTTTCCCATTTTTTAATATCCTAATCTATAATCAAACCTTTGTGAGGTAAAAGTAGCGCATTTGATAATTCTAAGTTAAATCTATTACTTACCTTCCTTAAATCTATTTCCTTCCATAAGAATATCACATACTTTATCACATGTCCGTGATTTAATTCTTTTAATACAATCACTCGTTCCACAATGAAACAAAGCAATTTTCATTGCTCTGAGTAATACGGAACTACGATGTCATTACATAATGTCAATCTTAAAAACAAGAACTTGTTTTACACATTCTTCTAAGCGTCTTGTAGTCTATCCGAGGAAAAAAAATTAAAAATATGGAGCTATTTTTGAGAACATTTCGCAAAATGTTGTGGAGGCTTCATGTGAAATACACCAAAAATCAAAATATTTATTCTGGCGGATTTTCCTCTGATTAACCTGTTATTTATGTACTGTCAACTTCTAACTCTTATCCTACAAAATCTTATTAATTAATTCAACCAATTATTATTTAATTCAATTATCCAATTATTTCAATTAATCCAATTATTATTTAATTCAACCAATACCCTGCATATTATGTAACTGTTCTAAAAAATCATTTCTTTAAAAAGATCATGTACATTTTTTTAAACTAGACGTTTTGTGTAATTTTTGTTTCAAGTTATTGCAATTTATAAAAAGGTTCTCAAAAACGGCTCCAATTTTTTTCTTTATTTTTTTTCTGGGATAGAGTGAAAGATGCTTACAAAGTGGCGCGAGTCACATTTTAGTTAAATTTTCGAAAACTGCAGAAGGTACAAATAGTGCGAGAAAGTATGTGCTGTTGAAGCTCTACTACTCGGACAATGCCTAAAAGTTCACCTCGTTAATAATCAAAACACTCCCGCTAGAACGTGAGACCCGGTGCCGACACTTGGAATGAGGGTTTACCTTCTCCACGAAGCTCCGTCAAAGAGGTAGAACCTCGGATATGGTGCCTAGTTTGTTGGAGTGTTATGCCTGAAAGTATTTGAGCATCTGTGTAAGGGTTGCGGAGGTTGAGAAAAGAAAGATCGCACTTCGGCATTCGTAAGGTATTGCCTCGGAATTCGTATGGAATAGATCGGAAAAAACAATGGAAACTATCGATCAGAGCAGTGGACCGCTAAATTATTCTCATGACAGCAGCTGAATCTAGTCATCTATTGTCGAAAATCGGAATTTCAACCTTAGTACTTCGCTTTCAGTGAGGTCCTAAGGTTGGAATCTCGATGGTGGCGCATTTTATACTGTTGGGTACACTACTGGGTTGAATGCAATCTCTACATGGAAGAGAAATGTAGTGACAGCCCGCTCTGATGGGTAGTTACTCGAGGTTTCCCCTATCAATACCAGGCGAATGTTTGAAGAAACAATGAATTTATCAAACGGGCAATAGACCACGTACGATTTTCTCTTCCTATTTCTTGTTCCCATCTCTCCCTTTACATATTCACTTACAACCACTACCCAATCTCACATGCCATTATCGGGGAAGATCACCGCCACCTCTCACGATAAAAACACACTGCACTTACGGAGCTAATGACCTCACACTTGATACGTCCGAAATCTCCAATCATCAATCAGGTTTAAATGCTTCCTCCCTGAGGCAAGTCGCCGGGCAATACGAAGACCGGCGGCGAGGGGCTAAGGATGGGGCTTAGTCTGCAGCACTGAGGTTGAGGCTCTGAGGCTGGAGTTGACGCTAAAGCTGAGGCTGAGGCTGGGACGAAGTCTGAAACTCTGAAGCTGAAACTGAAATTGAAACTGAGGTTGAGGCTGAGGCTCTGGGGCTGGGGCTGTGAGACTGGGGCTGAGGTAGGGCCTGAATACTGAGGCTGAGGCTAAGGATGAGGCTGAGACACTGAGGCATTGAGACTGAGGCACTGAGGCTGAGACTCTAGGGCTGAGGCTCTGAGTCTGGGGCTGAGCCTGAGGATGAGGCTGAAGCTGAGGTGCTGAGGCTGGGGCTGGGGTTGGGGTTGGCGTTGGGGCCGGGGCCGAGGCTGAGGTTGGATATGAGGCTAAGGCTGAGGCTCTGAGGCTGGGAGTAAGGATCTGAGACTGGGGCTGAAGTTGAAGCAGAGACTGGGGCTGGAGCTAGGGATGGGGCTGAGGCTATGAGGGTGATGTTGGGACTGAGGCTCTGGGGCTGATGCTGAGGCTGGAGCGTGGGTGGGGTTGGACTGAGCCGCTGAGGCTGGGGTAATGAGGCTCTGAGGTAGGACAGGGCGCTGGAAAATGTAACACCTGCTGGTGCTGGGACTGGGGCTAGTGCAGGGGTTGGTGCTGGAGCTGGGGCTGGGGCTAAAGCTGGGGCTTGGCTGTGCAGGCCGAGCTGGGCGACCTAATGGTGTCGCTGTGCTACCTGCCGTCCGCCGAGCGCCTCACCGTCGTCGTGCTCAAGGGACGCAACCTGCGCGTCGTGGACGACACGCGCTCCTCCTCGGGTGAGTTGCATTCGCTCTCGCACGAGACTTCTATGCTCATACCGGAAAAGAAGCATTATCCCAAGGCAATGATACCGGTTGAAATGAAAAGTATCAATAGATCTTTGGACTATTTCTCGTTCTCCAGAAACTTGTCCATTGGCCTCTCCCGACAGTGTATTGTTGGGAATTGCGAATTTGGTACCGCATGGCCGTCCAACGACCATAACTATTTTTCGCAATATGACCTCACCAAGGACCACATTTCTAAAATATTTTTTACATATTTTTAATTGTAGAACATGCCATAGTGCAAACGCACAGTATGCTTCCCCGCCGAGCACCTCTGCTTGTCGCTCGCGAGCGCCAGAGAGCCAACGCGAGCGTAGAGTGAGAAAGCTATCGTCCCTCCTGGCCGGCGCCTAGCGAAATCTCAGCGGGACTGCGAGTTCGCCTATTCAGTGTCGCTCATTAGCGATGCAGGAAATTGAAGAGGCGCAAGCTCAGAAAGAACCATCAAATATAGCAGAAAAGGGAAACGAGTATTTCAATTCAATTTAAAAACATTTTATGAAAGTGAGACTTGAATCTCTTTTTCTCAAAAAGAAACTAATATCTTGTGTAAGTCCTCTATCCTTGGGTTGCTGAAATGCGTAGAACCCTCTTCAATGTCGAATGCTGAAGTTGGGTTCTTTCTCTGATTTTATTCTTTTCGTTACAAAGTAAATCTGTTCCCAACAACATGTTTACCCAAATATAGTCATAATCTTCACTACATTGTTATGAAGAATGGGGAACATGTAGATTCCACATGTAGATTCTGTTACCAGCGCGACAAATTCTCGCTGTCTTCTTGCTTCAACGAACAGCAAAGTGAAAATTAGAAGCCGCTTCCTTCATTCAGCCAGACGTAATCATATAACGTCATCATATAAGGGATACCCTCCCTTCCAAAGCTCGCAAAGCGCTTGCCCGCAGGCGCTCGGGCCCTTAGAGGCTGAGTTGCAACATCTTGGAACATCCAGATCTACACTATATACTGTTTTGTTTATTCAAATGCATAGCATTTGTTTATTTCGTGGCATTGATGATTTGTCTCATTGGTCATTGCACCTGACAAGGAAATTTGATTCGCTGTCTAGTGAAAAGTATAATGGATACGGTAATGTTATATGACAAATACTAGATTTCCTGAATTCAAATAATTTTCGAAAATCTACTCTCGGACTTCGAAAAACTCGAAGATTTGTCAGCAAAATGTCGTAGAAAATTTTTTGAAACAAAATATCTAGAAGGCATTAATAAAGACTTTATACTGGTGACACGATTTATTTTGTATAGTTCATAAGTATTTTATGAATGAAACTTCGACATAATACTTAATAAATGTTTAAATAAATTGATGTTTTTATAATAAACAACAGATAAAAGTTTAGTGTGAGAGAGTCAGTTTCCTGATTGTAAGGTGTACGTTTTGAAATAATTCAGTCACACTAACGTATTTTTATAATTCGAATTTGGTCAACTTTGATTCTGAAAACTTCATTTTTTGGAGAACGTGGGCTTCCGCGACCGGAGTCATTAACTATTTGGCTATCCGGGAGACGCCGCTACCTTGGCACATGTGCCAACATTTCGGCCGCCATTCCGGGAATTTCGATTCTGCGACCAGGGCATTTCGTCCTGAGGAAATTGGCAGAATCGTGGCGAAAATGTTAGCACCTGTGCCTAGAACGCAGCGTCTCCCGGACAGCCAATTATACTCCAAACGTCACAAACTGGACAGAGCGGGACAAATCGGGAGCTTCGTTACGACATAAATCTTTGGTATTGGAGCTCCCGATTGGATAACAATGCCCCCCTCTCCTTCCAGCTCGTGACCCTGAAGTGCCACAATGTTTAAATCGGAGTGTAGTACTCCACTTGTTTTAATTCCCCTGCCAATCCAAATGCACACGTGCGTTGTGCTCACGGTGTAAGATAAATAGGTGTATTCACTCAGTCTAAAACTGAAGCTTATGTGAGTCTAGTTCTCACAGTTCTCGCTGCGATCATTGGGTCTCATTTGGGCAAGGACGTGATTGGTCGTGATCCATTCGACAGCTCTGGGGCCAGCTGATTTCAAATTTCAAGTCAGTGATATGTCGTTTCGCGGTGGAATTGGTAAAGTCTAGAACGAACATTTACGAAAATGGGTAGGAAGTGTTTAGTAAATCTGTGTAATAGCCACAGTTTAAGATGTCATCTTAAGATGTATATCTTTCACCGTGACCCAAACCGATCGTGCGCACCGTACGGACAAGCGAGGAACTAGCCTCAAACTGGCTTCAGAAAAGTTGTTCCAAAAGCGGCTAGTTAACACAGCTATATATCTCATACTATGATTGCGCTGTGCTTGCAGACCCGTTCGTGCGCGTGTCGCTGCTGCAAAACGGCAAGCGCGTCAAGAAGAAGAAGACGGGCGTGCACCGCAACACGGTGTCGCCGGTGTTCAACGAGGCGCTCACCTTCGACGTGTCGCGCGACGCGCTGCCGCGCTGCACGCTCGAGTTCTCCGTGCTGCACGACAGCCTGCTGGGCCCGTCGGAGCTGCTGGGGCGCGCGCTGGTCGGCCCCGGGCCCGACTGCCGGCCCGACGAGCGAGACTTCTTCGCCGAGGTGCTGGCCAGCAAAACGGCGACGGCGCAGTGGCTCCCGCTGGCCGACGCCCAGTGACCGCCCCCAACCCCCACCCCAGCTCCCACCCCCGCCCCCGAAGCACAACGACGTCGCCCGCGGGCCCGCGCGGCGACCGGCTCGGCAACCCGCTCGCCGTGAGCCGGCGTGGAGCGACGTGGAGCGGTATGGAGCGGCGCGGAGCGGGGGGCGCGACTCGGCTCCGCTCGACTCCGCTCGGCTGCACTCGGCTCCGCTCGGCTCCGCTCGGCTCTGCTCAGCGCCGCTCGGCGCCGCTCGGCTTGCTCCGCCTCGCTTCGGCTGTCTTCGGTTGAGGGCGACCAGGTGCGCCTAGACTGCCCGGAGCTTTTGTGCTGTCCGTGCTTGTCTAGGCACGGTCGGGGATTGGTCTCTCGTGCGCTCGTCTGTGGTTGATTAGGTCTTAGGGTGCCTTCACACGGAGCCACTGGGTGGCGCCACCGGGAAGTGGCAAAGCCCTCGGCGCGTCTCTATAGAACTGTGTTCTGGCTGGCGGTGCTGTGGTGGCGAGAGTTCGCCACTAATCGCTGCAAACACCCAGCGCGACTTTGCCGCTCGTGTGAATACCGCCGTTTAATGCAGTACTTTGCCAGCAGGCGCGCCACTCAGAGGCGCTGCTGAGAGGCGTCGTGTGAAGGGGTCTAAGCCGGAGTGGAGCGGCGCGTCTCGGCGCGTCTCGGCAGCGCTCGATTTGCTCCGCGTCGCTTCGGCAGGCTTCGGATAAGAACGACAGGTGCGCCTGTACTTGGGTGCTTATTTCTTCGCGCGTGAGGGCCTGTCTTCACAATGGAATATCTCACGGCATTTGCGTCTTCCTCGGTCTTGCCACCAAACGTCGCATGATCGCGACCGTATCGAGCAGTGCTGACGATCATGCGACGTCTAGCGGCGTAACCGAGAAAGACGCGAAATGTATATTCCATCGTGAAGATAGGCCCTCACACGCCAAGAAATAAAAACCCATGTATAGGCTGCCCGAAGACTTTGCTGTTCGTGCTTGTCTAGGGACGGGAGGGATTGGTCTCTCGTGCGCTCGTCTGAGGTTAGTTGGGTATTTTGGAGATTTGTTAGGCCGTCTTTTCAGGGCGCGCAATTTGACTCGACTCTGGCTTCTTCCCAGAAACGTGAAATAATGACATGAGAATCCAAGACAAACACCTCTATACTTTCTTTCATCGAGGTTGTAGTCCAGTTACAGGGATCGATTTGAAAAGTTTACACGAGCTATATACGAGGTATGACTTGTAACCGTCATCTCTGACCCTCATCTCAGTTTCATGACATGCCTCAACGTGATACGTATTTCGCTTCGACAATCCTCAAGTGAATTGCTTTCTTTTTTCAAAAATCAGTCATCAATTCACAACCTGCATGCCTTGTAATTATAAAATCCTTCTGAATAATTCACCTGTAAATTACTCATCTGTGCAACACGCGCATGCATGAGCCTTAATCTCCAAAATACGAAGGACGTCCAGAAAGTAAGATTATGGTAAGTCACTTGGTCTGTCACTTGGTAAAAATCGAAAAATGAATATATTTTTATGAAATTTACAGGATAAGAGCCAAAATATGTAACCATTTCTCCACTTAATCGCCGTTGAGGTCAATTCACTTTTGAAGCCTGGGTACCAGCTTTTGTATACCCTCGTGGTATACCTTTCGCTCCACCCTTTGAAGTCACTTTTTCATTGTCTCAAAGACCTCTTTATCGTTACAATATCGCTGTCAACCCAAGAACTCCTTCAGTTTGGTGAAAAGATGGTAATCCGAGGGTGCCAGGTCCGGGGAGTAGAGTGGGTGAGTCACAATGTCCCATCCAAATGACGCGAGCAGGTTCAGAACAAGCCTGGCAGTATGGAGTCTGGCGTGATGAAGGAGTGACACACCACGAGTCAGCATCCCTCTTCTTTTGTCTTTGATTTTTTGTATCAACTTCTGTAGAGTCTCACAATATGCATCAGCATTAATGGTGGTTTCTTTGCGAATGAAATCGACCAACAAGATATCGTTCCGGACTCAAAAGACAATGTCATGAATTTTCTCGGTGAATGTTGATTTTGTGTGTGTGTGTGTGTGTGTGTGTGTGTGTGTGTGTGTGTGTGTGTGTGTGTATGTTGGCGAATATGTATGGCGCCACTGCATGAATGTTACCCATTGGTAACATTCTAACAATCAATTAACTCGAATCTGTAGGTTTCCACAAGCTGGCGATGGATACTTGCCACCGATTCGTTGCGCAACGTAAGGAAACAATTGACAACGAATGTCACATCAGCGGTGCGTGGGGCAAACAGGTGACGAACTGGATGACCTGATTAACTGCTGCGACGACATTTTTTTATTAACTGAGGAGCATGATATCTTATTATGGCCGTTAAGAAACAATTTCTATGATGTGGTTGCCAATTTTGAAAAAAATATTCCCCAGTGTCCTACACAGCCCTTGTATTCTTACTTTCTGAATGTCCCTCGTACAATTCAATTATTACGTTTTGCGAAATTCGTTGAATCACGACTGAGCCAAGATTATTTATACCAAATCACGTTATTATATTTGCGTTTGACTTTTAAAAAGAATTGCCCAAAAGTAGTTGCGTTAATTCCAGGTTAATACGTTACTAAGTTAATAAGTTAATTGACGTTGTGTGTAGTTGGCTAAGAAAAACTGCAATCGGATTTGCCCGTTCTCCGAAAGAAATTATTTCAGAGAACAAATTGATATCAAACAAATCAGAATCGATATCAATTGCACGAATACTCGAAAAATGAAAATTTTGTTTTAATATTTTTTTAATGAGCTTGGCTGTCCTTCTGAAGCGTCATATGCCAACAAGAAGGCTTTCAAACTTCAGTTTCAGAATGCACAGTCTTTTTAAAATGAACTTATTTCACAACGGCATGTGCATAATATAAAATTAGATACAGTAACCATATTCAGCCTGGAATAAATATTTTGATGGAAATTGGAATGTGCAAACAAGTTAATTAAATTATTTTCTCAAAATAAATACAGAATATAACATATTATAACAAAATCATGCTCACTTTTGGCTGATAATAGTTAGCCTGTAAGAAAGAACTAAAAGTTAAGCTGGTAATAAATTGTGTTGTTTTTGAAAGGAGTATGTATGTGCATTTATATTATTCGGATAAAACAACCTTTAAGATAAGGTTTTATTTGATTTATTAGTATGCTATTTTTATTCTCAGTTCTGAAAACCTTCATTTTCACTTCATTAGTTACTAAATATAATGTTAAATATAATAAATTAAGATTTGATTATCATTATTTTTCTCTGAAGTAAACATTTCTTTTGCCTACATTTTTTCAAATTTTGAGTTCCTTCAGAAATAGTAAATATTTGCATTGCATTCCATTGCATCATTCTTTTGAACATCGAAGATCAGTATTTCTCCTTTCGGAACAATTTCTTTTCTGACACAAACACTTTTTTAAAGTTCTGATTTGACTTCAATTAATATGTTGGCAGTTATAACCAAGTTCTCTAAGATTATTACAGCTATAATATTTTATCATTACATGTTACAAATGGTTCAGCCAAATTCCTTTCTAAAACTGTTTTTGTAATTGGAAACTAAATAATTACTACTTTCAATGAATCATGATTACGTCGATTGTGCTGAATGTTTTGCATATCTGATGTTTCTTTTTTCTTTCGATATGATCACAGTATTTAAACAGGTATCAATTTAAGACAGTTACAACTCATAACAAATCAGGTCATGAATTACTGTATCCAATTATGAATGTGGAGTATGATTGTTCACTGATTTAGTGAGTTGATCATAAAAATCAACTAAAGAGTGATTTTAATTTTTTGTGTACAACATATGGTGTTTGCTGTTAATGCAGAGGTGAACTTTCTTAAAGTATGCTAACTAGTTTCTTGAACAAATGACATTGACCTGCAGAGGTAAATAATGTGACCAAAATGTAAAATACAAACAGCAATTTAATGTACATATTGTACACTATTCATTTTCTAAATAAAATTTCCTTTTTTTAATTTAACAAATTTTGAGACTCTTTGAAATGTCCTACATTTAATATGTACATTAGTTTGCACATTTCTACTTTTCAAAACCATAGTATCAGAAGGATAAATTTCAGAAAAAATTCTTGTTTGAAAATATCTATCAACTTGTGCTTCCTTCCCAACATTGAGTTAAAGACATGACTGAAGTGAAAGGTATAAAACAAATAATGAATATTGAAGAAATGAAGAATTTTTATTATCTATTCAGGATCCTTTTATTTACATTCAAATAAAGTGAAGTGCAATATGAAGAAAACATATTTTTGGGACAACTTTATGGAAACTCACAACATTTGTGTAACTTTCACCCTTTTAGAAAATTCTCCTTAGGTAAAAATACATTGTAGTAAAATGTCATTGTAGAAATAAGAATTGCAGGTGGAATTAGCAGAGTGCAAGTCATATATGAATAATTCTTGTTACTTGTTTCTGATGCCATTCATGGTTAATTTCAAGCATTTCCTCCCAGTTCATAAATTAAATATTCTTTTATATGAAAAGATACTGACTTACTGTACATTATCTTTGTTTTATCAATGGTAAGCAACAGAATTTTGTCAAGAAATCAATTCATCAAAGTGATGAGAAGATACGGATGATATTGCACTAAAAGAGTGACTAACAAATGCCACTAAAGAAAATGATATAAGAAATGCAATTAATATTTTTCTTTTCTTTTCTCAAAATAACCCTTCAGACTTCATGTTCATTATGTACTTGTAAAACTTTTATCGACAACAAATAGAATTTTTCTTTGTGGAAATGATAATAAGATGAATTGTAATTTAGTTGTGGAAACTTTCCAAGTATTTCCCTCACTGGAGTACTCACAGTACCTTAGTGCTTAACTCATTTCTCAGCTATACAAAATAAGTGAACTATTTAAGTGAGAGATTGAGATTTTGTGGACACTTTTGGAATTGGAAATCAAAGGAGGTAACAGTGATAGATTGTTTCTCAGACTGAGAAAATCAAATGATAGTGGAAATATCCATGGCATTTATTACATGGTCATGGATGTTTTAAGATAATAAGAATTTTCTATTTTTTAAAATGATTCTGAATGTATATTTAATGTATATAACAACTGAAGAATGAGAACAAAATTGAGCATTTTCTTATAATGTATTTTCAAATTAAAATGGTGGCTATCTCTATCATTATTGTAACTCATGTATAAATTGAACTCTTACCTTTACAACAGTATGTAACACAAGTGTATATGCAATTTCTCTGTATTTATTTCTTAATAATGAATATCATGTAATCAGATGTAAATTACAATATGTCTTTTGTCATTTGTGGGTTACATTGCCTTTTCAAATGCCATGTGACAATTCCATTCCTTAAACCTGGCCTCTGTGTGTACTGTACAATGTAAAGTGAGTACATGTTTAAAAGATGTATGTATGAACTGTAATTGGTGTTGTACAATTATTCAAAATATATACCTACTCTCTGTTTCAGTGTGTAACATGTATGTATTCATTAACATGTTTAATGTATCAACAAATAACGTTATTTTCTGTGAATAAATATTCTTTTTGCTTAAATGAAAACCCTAATCAATTTAAAGTATCTTAATCTTCAAAAGTCAATCCTAGAAACTATTTTAGACATGGAATATACTCAAGCCGAGGCAGGGGTGTAGCGTCCATGGATGTGGGTGATGTGTTACATAACCTGACAATATCAGCAATTTTTATCTTAAATTAATTGTAAATTTTCCATTTGTTATTTTCCTTTTTGTGTTTTTATTCCATTCATATTTCAAACATTCCGCCATTGAAAATTCGATTCTTCACAAGGATGAATGACTCAATCTGAAATGCTGCTTCGCCTGCGCTGTGACCATGGCGAGAAAAATGTATAGTTCCATTTAAAAAATCAAAGACGATTAAATTTCTCGAAAACTAAAAATATTATAGACAATTTCTCTACACTATGTCACTTTCCTCATGATTCCGCATTGTTAAGCGAAAACTACATTTCGATATCCTGAACCTTCCAGCATAGAATACATCTAATCTGAGGTTTTTTGATTTTGGTGTTTATTAAGAACCAATGTTAATTGTTTACCATTTATTAAGAACCAATGTTAATTGTTTCACTTTGTACAGCCCTGATTTTTGGAATTTGAAGGCGGGGATAATTTTTTTCGAAGAGCCTAAAATTATTCTTAACATTTGGGAGGGGTTTCAGATTTTTCCTAAGGTTTTTTGATTTTGGTGTTTATTCACCCGTAAGAACCAATGTTAATTGTTTCGCTTTGTACAGCCCTGATTTTTGGAATTTGAAGGCGGGGATAATTTTTTTCCAAGAGCCTAAAACTATTCTTAACTTTTGGGAGGGGTTTCAGATTTTTCCTAAGGTTTTTTGATTTTGGTGTTTATTCACCCGTAAGAACCAATGTTAATTGTTTCGCTTTGTACAGCCCTGATTTTTGGAATTTGAAGGCGGGGATAATTTTTTCCAAGAGCCTAAAATTATTATTAACTTTTGGGAGGGGTTTCAGATTTTTCCTAAGGTTTTTTGATTTTGGTGTTTATTCACCCCTAAGAACCAATGTTAATTGTTTCTCTTTGTACAGCCCTGATTTTTGGAATTTGAAGGCGGGGATAATTTTTTTCGAAGAGCCTAAAATTATTCTTAACTTTTGGGAGGGGTTTCAGATTTTTCCTAAGGTTTTTTGATTTTGGTGTTTATTCACCCGTAAGAACCAATGTTAATTGTTTCTCTTTGTACAGCCCTGCTTTTTGGAATTTGAAGGCGGGGATAATTTTTTTCGAAGAGCCTAAAATTATTCTTAACATTTGGGAGGGGTTTCAGATTTTTCCTAAGGTTTTTTTATTTTCGTGTTTATTCGCCCGTAAGAACCAATGTTAATTGTTTCGCTTTGTACAGCCCTGATTTTTGGAATTTGAAGGCGGGGATAATTTTTTTCCAAGAGCCTAAAACTATTCTTAACTTTTGGGAGGGGTTTCAGATTTTTCCTAAGGTTTTTTTATTTTCGTGTTTATTCGCCCGTAAGAACCAATGTTAATTGTTTCGCTTTGTACAGCCCTGATTTTTGGAATTTGAAGGCGGGGATAATTTTTTTCCAAGAGCCTAAAACTATTCTTAACTTTTGGGAGGGGTTTCAGATTTTTCCTAAGGTTTTTTTATTTTCGTGTTTATTCGCCCGTAAGAACCAATGTTAATTGTTTCGCTTTGTACAGCCCTGATTTTTGGAATTTGAAGGCGGGGATAATTTTTTTCCAAGAGCCTAAAATTATTCTTAACATTTGGGAGGGGTTTCAGATTTTTCCTAAGGTTTTTTTATTTTCGTGTTTATTCGCCCGTAAGAACCAATGTTAATTGTTTCGCTTTGTACAGCCCTGATTTTTGGAATTTGAAGGCGGGGATAATTTTTTTCCAAGAGCCTAAAACTATTCTTAACTTTTGGGAGGGGTTTCAGATTTTTCCTAAGGTTTTTTTTATTTTCGTGTTTATTCGCCCGTAAGAACCAATGTTAATTGTTTCGCTTTGTACAGCCCTGATTTTTGGAATTTGAAGGCGGGGATAATTTTTTTCCAAGAGCCTAAAATTATTCTTAACATTTGGGAGGGGTTTCAGATTTTTCCTAAGGTTTTTTTTATTTTCGTGTTTATTCGCCCGTAAGAACCAATGTTAATTGTTTCGCTTTGTACAGCCCTGATTTTTGGAATTTGAAGGCGGGGATAATTTTTTTCCAAGAGCCTAAAACTATTCTTAACTTTTGGGAGGGGTTTCAGATTTTTCCTAAGGTTTTTTGATTTTGGTGTTTATTCACCCGTAAGAACCAATGTTAATTGTTTTGCTTTGTACAGCCCTGATTTTTGGAATTTGAAGGCGGGGATGATTTTTTTCCAATAGCCTAAAATTATTCTTAAATTGTGGGATGGGTTTCAGTTTTTACAATTGATTTTGAGATTGATTCTGAGTGGGCGCTGCTAGCTTTAATCTAAAGCTAGCAGCGCCCACGATTTTCGGAAATCCAGAGGAGCCTAAAATTAGCCTAAAATTTTGGATATGGTTTGGTTGAGTTTGGTTTCGGGGCGCTGCTAACTTTAGATGGCTCAAATCGGCAGAAGTTTTGCTCGCAGTATAGAAGTTATGGGGGTGGTCCATAGTCGGTAGGACACACTGTATACAGATCATTGTTATACACTCTCATAGCATGTGGGAAAAAGATGAAAATGTTTGGAAAATCTGAGAGGATAGACTTTTATTTACTAGTTAGCCAGTACAGGCTTTGTTGAGTAACACAAGAGTGTTTTAAAGGAGAAATAAAGAAATTCTGTCACACTTCATTCCAGTTGTGCGCTATTTCGGGAAACACGGGCTTGCATTTTGTGGCCATGATTAGAATAGGGTATCATCATATAGAGAAAAAGAGAATATATAAGTAAAGTAATGAAATATGATAAAACTGTCAAGGATCGAATGGAATATTCCACTGTGTTTCGTGCAACCTCCCTAGATATTCAGAACGATTTGATTTCAAGTGGAGCATGGTAATGACCCGTGAAATTAAAAATGTAATTTATTAAGTGTCTCTTATATCCTTGACACTGAATGAAACCCCTGATGTACCCAGTGAAGAAAGAGTTTCAATTTTTTTTCGTTACGTGTCTGTAAATTTATTTTATTTTCCCTAGTCTTCTTTTATTGCAGATCAATGCTTTCCATTTTATAAATTTTATCAATTCTAATGGACCTGCAACATATTTGGGACAGTTTTGAAAACAATTGAATATGAGGGTGCTATCCTGCTATTAAATTATGAGGGTATACATCTATACCGTATTTTTCTAGGTCATGAACTTCAGTCAACTTTTTCTCACCTTCAAGCAGTAGTACATGAAGAACGTGTACCATTATTACATTTGCTGGATTTGTTTTTATTTTAAATGTACAAATTATTTTTGTGCTCTAATTGACCAAAGTGTCAGATGTGGTAATGATGAATGAGGAATATGTGGGAGTTTTAAATTATTTTCTCACATCTCGGGATACATATCCTAAGGCAAAAATCAGGCTACGCCACTAAGCTGGGGGTACTTCTGTAGTACATCTACACATAAAAAACAAGCGCAAGTACTAGCCACTCCATTCCATGTAATAGTAAGTAATAGACACTCCACGATTATGGGATGATAAGGTTGCCTGCGACTATGCTTTCATACTGAGGTAGAGCGAGATCAAGAAAAGTTTCGGGATTATTCAGCGTCAATAAAAGTTAATTTATTCAAAGTAAGTTTAATAATGCTTTAAACCAGTCGCGTCCTGATCGCCGTGGTGGCAGGGTTGGGTGTGTTGCGAGCTCTTTCCCAACCACCAGTATGAAATTTCCCCAAATAACCTCTCCAATGAAACAAAATTCCCCAACTTTGAAACGAAAAATATTCTCCAAATTATGGACAAACGACATGAGCTGTTCCTGGAGATTCCATTATCTATCCGCTTACATTCAAATAATTCATATCAACCAATAATCCTTTGAGCTGTTTGAAATCATACATTACCTTCGGTTTTCTTTCTCTATGTCTGTCGTTTATTTCTCTTTTTTTATACATAAAAATGAGAGAGAATAACGACTGTTGTTTCTTTTTTATTCATAATAATTGACAGAGTAATATTTCTATCTCGACTCCGGATGAAAATAATTTCCCCAAAAATCCCAGAATATTGCCCGTCCATTTTTCCCCCCATTTTTCCCACAGCGAAAAAAATCCCCATTTTGGGGGACAACTTCCCCAATCTAGTAACCGTGCGTGGTGGTCCGCTCCTTTTGTGACAGAGACAAAGCTAGATTCATGTAGCTGGGTATTCTAAAAATCTTATCATATACTTTTTTTTGAAAATTATCTCCATCATTCTTACTTTCCCGTATACGTACGTATATTTGGAGTAATATTCATCGTAAAGGGAATGTTATGTAATGCAGCACGAAAAAATGGCCATTTTTGGCAAGAAAAAAATTCGTTGCCGGGCCGTGATAACGAAAAAATGGATAAAACCAGTTGCTAAATTAAGAAAAAATTCCCTAACATGTGGTGTAGCCAGAACTCCTCTTTTGTGGGTCCTTGATATCGAAAAACCAACAGAACGTCCGTCTGTCCGTCCGCCTGTCCGCCCGTCTGTGAACACTGCTAGCACCTAAACCGTACGTACGATTTCTACTAAAATGGATATTCCCCGGTCGATCTGGTTGGAGTCGAAGCTTTGAGATTTTAAAAAAGATTCAGTAAAATTTTGGAGTACTTTACACGAAGCTCCCTGGATATTTTCAAAATTTTCTCGAAAACGGTTACAAATTTTTCCTTTAAACTTTTGGTATGAATAGTGGTAAATGTACCCTATGAGATGACATAAAATCCATATTGCTCTAATCTTTTGTTTTTTCAAAAATTGCAAAAATGTAGTTTTTTTGACTTGTCTCTCACGTCGGTAATATTTACATTAGTGGGGTCAATCCATGCAAAAAGTAGGAACTCTTGACACTACATCTCAGAATTTAAAAATATTTTGCCACCTTACTTATCATGATCCCTGCATGCATCAGGTACAGTATTTTAGTCTCATGAGCCATTGTTTAGCAACAATGGGCACTTGAAATATTAGGTTAGCAGTCTGTAGACATTCCTTTATGTTTTTTTCCGATGATATGCAAATAAGCAAAAAATGTGAAAATGACACTATTTGTAGAAGAAATGTAAAGGATAATTTTACACTAAAGATATTTTTTACCGTAAGTCTTTAACAATTAGGAAGTAAACAAATTCTAAAAAATGCAATAAATGAAAATGTAATATTTTTAAATTCTTGAATTTTGGAAGAAAAATTGCTGAAACTATTTTCTCGCTGCTCTGTAAATTTAATCATGGAATCTTGAATGGTTTTAACGTTATGAATAAAAATATCTTACCGGCGCTCCGTAAACGAGCTCATCTCAGCTGCTAAAGCCGCCGCGCCCCAGCCCTCTTCGTCAGAACTCGGCGTTACTTTTTTCCTCCGCGGTGCGATGGTGGATTTTGCAAAACTACTTCTCGAGGTGTTAATTTTGCCATAAGAGCTACATGAAGAGATCCGCCAAATTCGACCATTATTTTTGTTCACTCCAACTTTTTGGTAAACACGTTAAAATCATACTTCTCATTAGCTGTTTTCACATTTGAAAATTTTTCTTTGAATTGTGTCAACATTTCTTCTCCATCATTGCTTTCTGTACTCACATGAAATAATTCAGAAACTGCTTTATTTACGGCACTTACCTTTCTCCTTGCGTGCGATTTCTCTCGGGTTTGCTTTCGCAATGACAATGGTGATTGACCCAGAGGATTCAAAATATTGTTTACATTACTGATAGTGGCTTCTTCGGCAACTTCAGGGGCTACGTACTCCTCTTCACGTGACTTTTTTTACGTCACTGTTTCAGTTGAGTCACTAAGATCTGTATTAGGCATTTTGGATATTTTGAAACGACACAGATTGCATTTTGCTTCACCTACCACCAAATTCGATATTTTCTTCCGCATCGCTTCTGTTATCTTTCTCTTACCCACCCGACGTTTGTGCTTCTCACGTCCGAATGGATTGCAGCACCAAAGTCTGTTAAATGTATTCACAATCTCTGGCATTTTCTATCACGATGTATCACTGAACAGTAACACGCGAAAACTAAGCCTGTAAAGTGGTGTCAGGACCCCTTCGAAGGCATCGATGGATATCCCTAGCGAATGAACTTGGCGGTGACTGCCTACGACCTTGCCTCATCCCTCCCTGGGCAAGGGCACGCGACTTTCAACCTTAAGAGCACAACGCGCGCATACTTTTTATTTAATAACTTATGCATTTTACTTTCCCGTATACGTACGTAAACACGGAGTGATATACGTAGTATAGGGAAAGTTATGTAATGCTGCGCAAAAAAATGACCAATTTTCGGCGGAAAAAAATTAATTGCCGGGCCGTGAAAAAGAATAAGTGGATAAAACCAGTTGCTAAATTAAGAAAAAAAATCCCCTAACACGTGGTGTAGCCAGAAACCCTGTTTTCTAGGTCCTTGATACCGAAAACCCAATTGAAAGGAAAACGTCCGTATGTCCGTCCGTCCGTCCGTCTGTCTGTGTCTGTCTGTGAACACTGCTAGCGCCTAAACCATATGTACGATTTCTTCCAAAATGAATATTCCCCAGTCTATCTGATTCTTGTGGAAGCTTTGAGATTTTGAAAAAGATTCTTCAAAATTTGGGGGTACTTTATATGAAGCCCCCCGGGGATTTTCAAAATTTTCTCAAAAACGACTTCAAATTTTTTCTTTAAATTTCTTGTATGAATAGGGTAAAATACACTTTTTAACATAGCACAGGTCCGATTTTCACGGATAACTCTGAATTTTCGAAAATTGTGAAAGTTTGAATTTTTTTCAGCGTCTTTCTCCAACTACAAAATTGAAGATAGAGATTTTTTCTTCAAATAAAATTTGTTCTGCATATTGAGTTCTTTAATAAAGGTCATATAAATGTTTTTCAAAGTTTTCGTGCAATATTACGTGCAATATGTGCAATTTTAAAAAATTACAAAAACAAGATTTTCTCAAAAACGGCTCCAAATTTTTTCTTTAAACTTTTGGTAGGGATAGTGGTAAATGTACTCTATCAATGACATAAAAGCCATTTGGTCTATTGGTTGGGTTTTTCAAAAATTACAAAAATGTAAATTTTTTTACTTGTCTCTCACGTCGTTAATATTTACATTATCAGCGATTTTTTCACATTATTATATTTACGAGCATATATGCTTTAAATAATGTCAAGTAAAGTTTCTCGAAAACACAACCGTTTTCTGTGAAAAGTAGCTCAAATTTCGGCATTTTCAGAAATGCTCAAACGCCATTTTCTCGTATATGGCTGCAATTTTTTTCTTGAAACTTTTGTAACGGATAGTGCTAATTATACTCTATAGTATAGCGAAAAATTTAGTTTGAGTTATTTTTTGTTTTTCCAAAAATTACATAATTGTATTTTTTTTTAAAGATCTCTCACATCTTTAATATGCACATTACCAGCAATTTGTAAACATTATTGTTATGTCGCGCTAGTCACGGCGCGCATAAATTTGGAGGTGGCGCGCTAGCCTCAAGGCAGCGCGCCCTGACGGGAGCCGGCGGCGGCAGCAATCAGCTACAGCCACGGTTCGGCGGGCTCGAGCCATGGAGCGAGTCTCGCCGCCGGACGCCGGCCCTTTAAAGGGAGCCGGCCGACGTCCCGGAAGGCAGTTGGAATCTTTCCCGGCATCGAGTGTATTTCGCAGCGGTATTGGAGACAGCACAGTCGACTAAGCAACGCCCCCGGATCTCTCTCTCGCAGTATTACTTCGGACTTCGGCAACACCCTCGGCACGTCACCCGGACTTTGCAACGACCTACGCTCTTCTCGGTACATCTCCTGGACATTGAAGATTTGGCTACGACCTGGTTTACTCTACCGGTCGCTGGAACATTGTTTGTACCGAGAAAACGCTACTTTGTTAATAAACTTATTTTAACTGGATCTACTGGTTCTTTTTGGACACAACAATTATTATATTTGTGAGTGTAAGTGCTTCAAATAACTTCAAATAAAGTATTTTGAAAACTCAAAAATTTTCTGTGAAAATGAGCTTCAAATTTCGCATTTTTAGTTGTGCTAAAGCGCCATTTTCTCTTAAACGGCACATCATTTTTAAAAGAAAATTGCCATTTACGGCTTGGTTTCTGTGTTCTTTAATATTCTAAAATTAATGTTTCCGTTCTACCAATAGGAAACCGAAAAATTAAGAAAATGACAAAAAAATGTACTTTTGGCGGTGATAGATGGTAGCTGGCGAGAAAGAGTATGTCCCAATTCCGAATAGCTAGCGAAGACCCAAGGAAAAACTAATACGGGAAAGTCTGTGCCATTCTGTAGAACCACTAGTTTTAAGATTCCCTCGCGACAATTTGTAGAATGGTTATTCATTTGTTCTTCTTGCAATGTGTAAAATATGAAATAAAAGAAAATATTATTTTTGAAGAAAAATGTATTTGTTTAATTTATCAGCATTTTTCTAATAAACAAATATCTCAATCCTTAATATATTGTCAACAGTTTAAAATATGATCATTTATCTTCAAAACAGTGTGCCCACTTTTGAAGTTTTATTCATTTTATGAACGTCATAATTATTTTCATTATTGAGTATATTGTCATCATCCATGTTTAACCCGTAACTGTTGTTCAACTGCTAAAGATATTAATTCCATAAACTGTCTTTTAACTGTTCATTATTATTAGTAGATTAATATAATAAAATATGAAAAAAATATGAGACTCACTGTCAGAAAACCTGAAATTTTGCATGGAATGACCCAGTGGCGATTTGTTTACATTTTTATATTAACGAGTATACGTGCTTTAAATAATGTCAAGTAAAGTTTCTCGAAAACTTAACAATTTTCTGTGAAAACTAGCTCAAAATTCCGCATTTTCAGAAAAGCTCAAACTCATTTTCTCGTAAATGGCTCCAAATTTTTTTTTCAAACTTTTCGAATGGATAGTGCTAATTGCACTCTTTAATATGACGTAAAGTTTAATTTGGGACTTTTTGTTTTTTTCAAAAATTACACAAATGTATTTTTTGATAGATTTCTCACACCTTTAATATGCACATTACCAGCAATTTGTAAACGCTATTGTATTTGTGAGTTAGTGTGCTTCAAATGACTTCCAATAAAGTTTTTTGATAACTCAAAAATTGTCTGTGAAAAAGAGCTTCAAATTTCGCATTTTTAGTAGCGCCTAAACGCCATTTTCTTAAAAAACGGCTACAAATTTTTAGAGGAAAATTGCCATATAGAACGTGATTTTTGTGTTCTTTAATATTCTAAAATTTAATATTTTCGTTCTACCATTAGGAAACTATTAAGAAAATGTCGAAAAAATATAATTTGGGCGGCGATAGATGGCAGCTGGCACGAGTATGTGGCAATTTCGAATAGCTAACCCAGACCCAAGGAAATAGAAAACTAATACGGGAAAGTCTGTGCCATTCTGTAGCACCACTAGTTTTATTGTTTGTTCATCAAAAACATCGATAATTTCTTTAAAGCTGTTGTTTCTGTAAAGTTAATTTAAGTCTTCACTCTCTTTAATATAATCATATTCTTCTCACGTAATGCTGTAGATACAGGGAAAGTTAACTCGCTACCTTAAAGCGAGATACAAAATATGCTGAAGAAAATATCGATGTGAAAGGTTTGTGATAATGTTTCAAATCTTTATTTGTTAGTTTAACTTTGAATATGCCTGATTAACTTATTGCACGGAGAAAATTAGAAACAACTAACTTTTTTTCGAATGATATTTTCATTTACACGACGGTAGACTGTCTCGACGCTACGCAAGTGATCCGCTAAATTGTCAAGTAAAAGAAAATAACCATTTCATACATTGTAAAAATTTGGACTTTTTAGACACCCGCATGGCTTCTTGCGAATTGCAGGTTGAATTTCGAAAATGCGGAAATGTGGTACCTCTGGCAACACTGTTCCGGTACCTCGGAAACAAAATATGGAAAACAAAGTATAACTAGCGGTACTACAGAATGGCACAGACTTTCCCGTACTAGCTTTATCTCGTCATAAACGGCAATTTTGCTGAAAAAATTTGGAGCCATTTTTAAGAAAATGGCGTTTAAAACTAAACTACTTAAGATTAATTATAGTAGAGTTAAGCATGTTCCAGTATACGTGTTGCTGATGAGCTAGTAATGGAACAAATAAGAAAGTCACTAAACAGCACAATTTGTAGGTTATGGCACATGGAGCACAGTTTGCAGTAACCGCAGAAATGCGCAGTCATGAAGCTCTAATACGAATTTAACACTTAGCGAGACTGCAAAACGTGTGAAGAAATTACTAACTGTCGCATATAAGACTTGGAGTAGTGGTGGTGTCGCACTTAGCAACTGTTGTGGCACGACGAGCAATGTTTAAACGTGCATTAGCAATGTTGCGTCATACACGGAACTGAGACCGTCACAGCGACTGCGATTAACATTGTTGTGCTCATAAACTCAAAATTAAGTTGAACGATGGCGAGTCCATTTGAAAATTCCCCATTGGTAGAACAACGTTCTGTGATCCGTTTTCAACTTGTTGAAGTTGAAAAATCAGCTAATATTGCGACAACCCGTCTGTCGGTTGGGCGCCGTAGACGTGGTAGCCGGCTCGCTCAGTCGATAGAAAGGCTTGCCTAAACTGATGAAGATGGAGGAAGTTGGTGGCCGGTGTAAAATAAGAGACTTTTACTCATGTTAACAAAGAGGTGGCTTTTATTTAAAAAAAGAATTGCAAGATTTTACCACTCATTACGGCGAGCATGCTCCCATTTCCCAATTCCAAAATATGACATGCACACATAAAATAATAAAATAAACTAACAAGTGAAAATTACTACATTAAAAGAAAACAAACAATATTTTCCTCTACGCTGATTCCCTCTTGACAGCCAAGCGCGGCCGGGAATCTTCTCTTTGTCGCCCGGTCAAAGGTAATCAAAAATTGTTGACCAAACTGTTTATGCCTTTCAAATACGGGCGCGCCAAAAGAACAAAAAAAATACCGTCTCAGCGGGGCGGCGAGTACAACAAACCAGAGTTGAACGACCCCGAGCCACCAGCTGTTTGGCAGGGGCGGCGTGGGACGTCTTGGGGCGCCGCACAAAGGATCGCGCAGGGCCGAGGCAGGTAGTAGGCGGGGTCGCAGGAGTGTTGACCCAACACACAGCGCCGCTCACTTACTGTCGCTAATACTCATGTAATGTCTGCACAGCTGAACGACCTTGTCACTTTCGGTTCACCGCACGGTACTTTAGAGTTCGTAGCAAGTTCGTGAACGATCAAATAGTTCCACGATAATGTTCCAAACACGAGCACAGGTCAGATACTTTTTCTGAACTATTAGCATGTCAATAAAACTTTTCACAATCCGCGGTCTACACTTATTTAAGAATCGCGCACAAATTCTTCTCGAAAACTCAACGTTTTCTTATAACTCCAACTAATAAACAAAACTTTATCTCTGGCACCGGGCGCCTCCACTATAACGTCTCGTCCCCCCGACCGCCTCTTACGTCCTCTCTCTGTGACGGCCTCACACCCTCTCTCTGTGACGGCCTCACCTCTTCTCTTTCGAGCCTCCCTTCCCCCACCAAATTCCCTCAGAATGTTCTAGAACATTCTAGAGCTTTGTCCACGTCCGACGGCTATTGGTGAAAGGGTATTGCGTCGTAGAATAATTCCGCCCAATCATCGGAAGTTTTTTGGGGCCGAGAAATGAGGGAGAGACCCGCACTCGTTCTCTCTCGCTTCAATTTTCTGTCAAATAGGGGCAGAAATTAATGACTGGGGGGGGGGAATGAAAATCTCAAGGGAGGATGGGGAAGGCGAGGAGCGCCGCGGAAAAGTACTGGCGTGCACGTGCACGGGAAGACCTCCCAGGCTGCGGGACACTTGGGGTGCGACGAATCGTTAGGGGGCGGGTCCAGCGGGTGGCCTGGCGCCGCCGTCGACCTCTCTGTCGCGCAACACGGCGCAATTCTCAGGCTCGCAGCCGTAATGGATTCGGAATCACTACAATATATACTCTAGAATGACTAAAGTGTATGGTGAAAGTTGTAAGAACCGCGAGAAGTGGATAGAACAGTTCAAAAGTGGTCGGGACTCAGTGACTGACAAACACCGTTTTGGCTGCATCAGCAGGAAAAGTCATGTTGACTGTGATTGGGGCAGGTTTGTGATTATCTCGAACAGCGTTTAATAAACAACTAATTCAGATATTCTTTTGAACAAGGTGAAGCCAGCCATTAGAGAGAAACGTCGTGTATATCAGAGAGGTGTGATTCTCTAGCAAAACAACGCACGTCCTAACACGGCTCAACAAAGCCGTGAAACCATCGACAAAATGGGTTGGGAAGTACTGCTTTATCTCTCTTACATCCCCGATTTAGCATCATCTGATTTCCATTTGTTTGGTCCACTGAAGGAGGCATTACGCGGGAAGAAGTTCCAGGATAACGAGGACGTCAAAAATTTGTGGGAAACAGGTTAAAACACCACGATAAAGAGTTTTGTAGTTGTTATCGAAAAGCTGGTAACCCGTTGGGACAAATGCATAAGTGTTGGTGGGGATTATATTGAAAAGTAAAAAATGTCCTGTTTTGTAAAAATAAATGTTTATTTCTCCAGACCAATTTCTCTCCTTAATTATTGAATGTCCCTCGTATATAGGGATTACGTTCTAAACTACGTATATGTGGTATATGTGGAGTATATGTGGCGTGGCGCCTCGTGTATGTGGGGCCGAATTACATCAATCTGGAAAGAATTCGTGATCGTGACTAGCTTCGTGACAGTTTCCTTCCTGCCAGGTGTTTCCAAGTGAGATGGTCCTGCTTCATCTATTGTGAATTTCTGCTTGCCAAATTTCTTGCCAATCGTCTCCTATATTATTTCAGTAGTATACCTCCCCTTTGCGGCTCTCACACGCAACCAATCTTTATAAAAGAGGGCTCCAAAGAAAGAGAATTTCACGGAGACTTGACGAATTCCATTTTGACTTTACAAATATGGATGATATCTTTAAAAAAACGCATCGAAATATTCAAGTAAAATGCAACACGCATCACCTGTCAACCTATATCTGCAAATAACTCATAAACGAAGCGTTTTAGAGCCTTAAAAAGTAAAATTTTGAGGCCATTGGCCTCAAAGAAACGTTTTTCACATCATAATCTACAAGATGAGACATTCTTCGATCCATTCAATTAACTTTTCGGTTCCATGCTTCAATACTATCAAGGCCACCTCAATATTTCAGTCCTTCCTGCTGGTAGCAATTTTTGTGGCGACACGCTTAGAAGACTTAGATTCGACAATCTTTATTTACACATCCTGTTAACACCGTAGTTTGTGCAGTCTGACGAGGTTTATTTGCATAATCATTAATTCAAGATTTGCTCTCCAGCAACAATTAGAAGTACTATTATAGTTGCTTGATACCTATACCTATGAAGATTGTTTCTTATGCGCGTAGAGAAACTATTCAATTAACGTTTTTTCATGGTCTATAAGTGCTGTGTACTTAATTGTGGAAGGATGTGGGTGTTCAGTGAAGAGTGAAGACTGTGTTTGTGTTTTACCCGTACCAATTTTTTCGTTATCATTCGATGAAATTTTCAAGTCAACGGATTCAGACACGTAGCTTTCTCAAAAGTAAAAAGCTAATATTTTTGAGACTATCACGAAAAACTAAAACCTAATTGACAAAGAATATTGAATAATTACTTCAAATGTCTTTAAGTAAGTGTTGGGAATTGTTCCAAGCAAATTCTCCATGATATTGAATCAATTTTTACTGAAAATTTCTTTTACACATTAATTGCATTGTTTTTTATTTTTATATGTAATTGTGTTAGTACATTGCAAGTTACCTTTATAGATACAAATAAAAGTATAGTAGTATAGATAGTAGTAAGTAGTATAGATACAAATAAACACGTTTCGATAATTACGTTCCGTCTTAGAATGAAAATAGAAGGATAGGGATGAGTGTGGGGTCTAACATGCGAGAGTTCTCGCACGGGGAAATATATATACGCAGAGGTAGTGGGGGAAAACTTGTACTATGGCACAACACATAGAACAAACTTTTTAAAGTAGCTAAAGTAGAATAGCTTGAAATAAATGGAAAACAAAAATCAAAACGCGCTAGCCTACAATACTATGCGAATCAATTAAAAAACAACTAAATTTAAAATTATAGAAAGAATAGTGCAAGTCACCCGACAACTGCCAACGATCGCAGTCCAAACGCACGATTTAAATGTTGGCTATATCTGGAAGTATGTACAGTAACGCCCAACTGTAAATAAATCATATTGTAAATAAAACACCGTTTGATATTAAACTCAAGGTGTCGGTTCGTTAAGATATTAAAAATGCAAACATAGTTTGAGCAACATTCCCATGTACCGAAGTGGGCTTACTAATGCCTACTAAATTGTTTCTAATGCTAACAAATGGTATTTAGTACTCAAAGGTGAAAACTTTTGTTTGATTATTTTTTCGATCGGAATTGCTTTTCTTGAGGTACGTAAAGACTCAGAAAATAATTCAATACATTTTAGTAAACAAATAATTTTTCAATTTTCTCACCCCAGCAAGCTGGCACCCTGACTCTCCAAAACCCACTCGGTTCTTCATAAAAAATAAAGGAAAGTTAAATAATATTGCAATGAGTAGGTCTGTTCTTGCCCGATCCGGTATTTTCGCACTACTTTACTTGGCTTTCTCAAGAGTAAAAACCTTTTCTATTATTTGACTATCAAGGAAAGCGAAAAGCTAACTCTCAAGGAAGGTTGAAAAATTTCTTCAAATGTTGTTTTTAAAGAAGAATGAATTGTTCCAAGAACATCTCTCTATAATGTTGAATAAACTTTAATTGAAAATTTGTTTCAAACATCAATTGCATTGTTATTTTGTTTGATATTCTGTAAGTACATTAGTAGTCCCTCTCCTTTATGGAACGGATAGACAAATGAATAGGGAAAGGGTGGGACTTAACATGCGAGAGTTCTCGCAAGGGTACGCTAGTTCTTGTTAATTTTCAGAGCAGCGGCAGTTTTGTCAAGCACTTTTGAAATGGAAATCAATGGACCTCACTCTCTCTCTCTCTCTCTCTCTCTCTCTCTCTCTCTCTCTCTCTCTCTCTTTTGAAATATTCTCAAACACTTTCCGAGCTCATGAGCTTGTCGTATGCATTCATAAAGTAATATATTGGATGGCCTTCAGTTCTGGATGTTCAATTTATTTATGAAATTACCTTTGATTGTCTGTATAATGTGCTGTCAATGACGCGAACAGTTACAAATAATGCGAGAAATAGTGCTGATGTAGCGTTACTAGTTTATTAAATCCAACATACTTCTAGTACGTGATTAGGAAAATAAATTTAAAATATAATTCTAGTATAAATAATTGATGAAGCGACACATCATCTACTTCCCCTGCATGATAGACGTCTACACTTGGGTTGTTAGTTCTTGGCGCGTGAGAATCTGTCTTCATGATGGAATATTACACGGCATTTCGCGTCTTTCTCGGTCGTGCCGCTAAATGTCGCATGTTAGCGACCTATCAAACAGTGCTGGTGAGCATGCGACATCTAGCGGTACTGCCAAGAAAGACGCGAAATGCAGTGAGATATTCCATCGTGAAAACAGACCCTCGCGCGCCAAAAAATAAAAACCCAAATATAGGTACCAATTGTTCACTCCACCGATGCGTGCATTCTGTCAAAAATCAAAAGAATTCGGAGCTCGGAAAATACGGCGTCTGAGGATCGACAGCAATGACAGAAGACAATGGCAATGTCTATAGATCTCGTGCAATTCACAAAAACTAGATACTGGATATCTTATTTATACATTCACAGGGACAGAACTAGATACGATTTGGGGGGACAATTTTTACATTAGAAGGTTTGGGGGAAGACGCAGGGTATAGTACAAATAAAATTAGAATGTATATGACATTTGTGTGTGGAGGGGGGCGGCGTTGCCGCATACTGCGCGATCTACCGTGTGCTTTCAACGTGCGTGAAGTTGGCACCCCCTCTTTTCGAAAATTCAAGTGACATACGCCAAAGTTTTGCCCAAGTTTGCCCAACCTTTAAAAAGTTTTGCCCAAGTCACACAACGCCGGAAATCGAAAATCAAATTTTGGACTTTAAAGTGACTAGCACCCCCACTTTGTCGAAAATTAAAATGACATACGCCAAAGTTTTGCCCAAGTTTGCCCAACCTTTAAAAAGTTTTGCCCAAGTCAAATAAAGCCGCAAATCGCAAATCAAAATTTCAGACTTAAACGTCCTGGAGCTCTCCCACAACGCTATTTCCAACTTTCGAATATGCCATCGTTTTGCCCACGATGAGACCAAGTACATCGAGTCATAAAACAGTTTCGCCCAAGTCACACAACGCCGGAAATAGCGAAAATCGCAAATTTGTAAAACGTTTTGCCCAAGTCAAACAAAGTCGGAAATTGCAAATCAAAATTTCGGACTTAATACTCCTGGAGCTCCCCCACAAGGCAATTTCGAAATTATGACCACATCACAATTTTGCTTACGATGAGCCCAAGCACATCGAGCCATAAAAAAGTTTTGCCCAACTCACAGAAAGCCGGAAATCGCAAATCAAATTTTCGGCCTTAAACTTCCTAGAGTTCACCAAAAAACAAATTTCAAAATTTCGAACATACCATCGTATCGCTCACGATTGGTTCAAATCATTGAGCCTAAAATAAGTTTTGCACAAGTCACACCACGCCAAAAATCGCGAAAATAGCAAATCATATTTTGGACTTTAAACCGACTAGCACCCCCCATTGCGAATTTCAAAGTTTGAACGTACCATCGTTTAGAAGAGTCTTGTCCATATATGAATCAATTTGTAAAAAGTTTTGCCCAAGTCACACAACACTGGAAATCGCAAATCAAAATTTTTGACTTAAACTCTCTGTAGCTTTCCCACAAGTGTTTTTCGAAATTTCGAACATACCACCGGTTTGTCCACCATGAGCCCATCTTCACTTTTTACTTTCCCGTATACGTACGTATACACGGAGTGATATACGTAGTGTAGGGAAAGTTATGTAATACTGCGCGAAAAATGGCCAATTTTCGGCTGAAAAAAATGAATTACCGGGCCGTGAAAACGTGCGGCTAGCGTAAAGTTTATTTTTAGTTGTTTTTTTTTTCAAAAATTACATAATTGTAATTTCTTGTAAAGATCTCTCACATCTTTAATATGCACATTACCACCAATTTGTAAACATAATTATATTTGTGGGTGTAAGTGCTTCAAATAACGTCAAATAAAATATTTTGACAACTCAAAAATTTTCTGTGAAAATGAGCTTCAAATTTCGCATTTTTAAAACCGAAAAATTAAGAAAATGACCAAAAAAATGTAATTTTGGCGGTGATAGATGGTAGCTGGCAAGAAAGAGTATGTGGCAATTCCGAATAGCTAGCGAAGACCCAAGGAAAAACTAATACGGGAAAGTCTGTGCCATTCTGTAGCACCACTAGTTCTTTGTATTAAGCAGTGAAATATTTGTCTGAATAGTGAGCGTATCTTTGATGAATTGCTGTAAAAACAACTCCATTAAAATTATTTTACCATTATTTACGTAGTTGTCTGATACCACCCTCCACTTTTCAGACATGTAAATTGTCAACGATTTTTACTATCCCCAAATAATCATATTATTTTATTTTTAAACCAACCAGCTTTGATAGAGTGTGTGAGTAAGAGATTGAAGTTTCATATTCTGTACTTTAAGAATCATTTTAACTAACCTTAATTAAGAAATCATATTTAAAGTTAAGGTGGCCGATACCACCCGACCTTCCCCTACGCACTCAAAATAATGTATATAGCCGGAACGATCATTCCTGCGGAACCTTGCACGGATCCATTACCATACACGGAACTCCCTACGAATACAAGCTTCTCCCCATAAATCCAATTCTTTGCCTGGACCATAAGTATCAAGATAATATACAATCTAACTGTATTTTTTTTACATTTGTTGAAGCATTGTGACCGATTATTTCTCAGAGTATGCAATTCTTTTCTAAATTATTATACGAAAACTGAATACGAAATATCCCACTACTTTTAATATACATGGAATTTTTCGCTCTTTTTGAGGTAGGCTCGATAACTGTATTGTCTCTTTTCTCATGGGGCGTATGCTGCTAATCTGAGCTAATGACGGCCAACTTGTGTTCCACATTTGGTAGAACTACCTACTTTGACAGTGATTTAGGAGTTTCTCGAAAATTGTTTTCGTCTTTGTGTTGGTGGGCAAACGAACATTTTTAGTGAGCAAATGTGAGGAAACGACGGGCAACGATGTACAAAGTTTCGTCAAAATACCTGAATTTTCTGGGCAATGTGGTTGACCCGAAAATTTTTTTCGCATGTAAATGTTTGCTGGGTGGGCAAACGAAAAGTTTTGGTGGGCAAACTTGCGCAAAAGATGTATCAAATTTGGTTAAAACCCCAGGTCTTTTCCGGCCAACTTCACGGAGGTTCTCGTCCCTACTACGCCGCCGCCCTCACTTTCGCCTCCATCCTCGTCCCCATCCTAAACTCCCAACCGTTCTTGTCCTGCTTCCTCCCTCGCCCTGTACAGCGCTCTTGGTCTCGTCGTCGCCCTTGCCTCGCTCCTCCCCTAACACCTGTCTCGCCCTCTTCCTCCAAAAATCTCGGGGTTCGTTTCCGTTCTCCAACAGATTGTCAAATGATATCCTAGCAGAAGTACTTTTTCATATGAAAATATTTTCATTTGAAACTTGTTTTTCCTGGAACATAAAAAAGGGAAGCGGAATAAGGTAGCGAAATGTGGCCCATAGGATAAAATTATTTTCTTGGAAAGTGTAATTAAAGTAGAAAAAACGTTTCCCAGGGATTTAAATCAATTTTCTGGAGAACTTCGCACAATTGACAAAAAAGAAACATATTTTCCCCCCTTTTTGTTATTTCTCCTATTGTGATACATGTTTTAAAGGGGCTAAATACAAACTGTGCAATATATTCTCTACTGTTTCTCAAAGTATAAAACATTTATCTCATAATTTGCGCCCGACGCCCCAATTTCTATAAAACAATAACCTAATTCATTATTTTTTAAAGTTAGGATTCGTCATCATGCTTTTCGTACTTATTCTATTTCGTTTTAAGCTTAAATTCATTAAAAATAAATATTGAAAAATAAATTTGTAAGAATAATATTACCACTAATTATAATCTCATTATTGTACATTTATATTCCCGGCGATCTGTGACATGACCGAAATTTTTAATGGCACTGTTAACATACCCTTGACGTAGGCTAAAAAATGCCTTACAAAAATTTCCAAATGGCCTCTTGGAGACCACTTTAAGATTAGTCCGAGATATTGATTTGCGTTTTCCGACGTTCTGTAACTTCAGCAAAACTTTTAAATAGCTATCAAATCTTTGAATTATCATAGGCAAGCGTTGTGGGAGAGTTCCAGGACGTTTAAGTCTGAAATTTTGATTTGCGATTTGCGGCTTTATTTGACTTGGGCAAAACTTTTTAAAGGTTGGGCAAACTTGGGCAAAACTTTGGCGTATGTCATTTTAATTTTCGACAAAGTGGGGGTGCTAGTCACTTTAAAGTCCAAAATTTGATTTTCGATTTCCGGCGTTGTGTGACTTGGGCAAAGCTTTTTAAAGGTTGGGCAAACTTGGGCAAAACTTTGGCGTATGTCATTTTAATTTTCGACAAAGTGGGGGTGCTAGTCACTTTAAAGTCCAAAATTTGATTTTCGATTTCCGGCGTTGTGTGACTTGGGTAAAACATTTTAAAGGTTGGGCAAACTTGGGCAAAACTTTGGCGTATGTCACTTGAATTTTCGAAAAGAGGGGGTGCCAACTTCACGCACGTCTCTCAACACTGTACTGCGAATAATATTTCTGTCGACTTGAGAGCTCCAGGCTGAGAGGGGAGAGGGGGTACCGTTATCCAATCAGAGGCTTCAAATTGTGATAATGTCACTACAGAGTTGCCGACGTTTACTGACAAACAGATGAAATGTAATAGCGCGAAGCAACTGAAAATTGAAGAGCGCCGAGCGCCAAGAGGAGCGCAATTACTTGTTAGGTTATGCATCGTGTGTGCGGTTATGTTGTCTACTGATAAAGGCTTACTTAAAGGCTGATATACTTATGACACGATGTAGATGTACATCCACCGTACGGGACATTTCTAATTTTTATCTTTATGCCAATGCATTCAATAGGACGCCTCCTCGAAAACCTTGGCAAAGTCAGTAACTTCGAAAAGTCCTGCAATTTTTTACTTTCCCGTATACGTACGTATACACGGAGTGATATACGTAGTATAGGGAAAGTTATGTAATGCTGCGCGAAAAAATGGCCAATTTTCGGCGGAAAAAAATTAATTGCCGGGCCGTGAAAACGAATAAGTGGATAAAACCAGTTGCTAAATTAAGAAAAAAAATCCTCTATCTCGTGGTGTGGTCAAAATCCATGATTTGTTGCTTCTTTATACTTAAAAATCGATTGACGGCATTCCGTCCGTCTGTCCGTCTGTGGTCAACGCTAGCGCCTAAACCGTTCGGTCGATTTTCTTCAAAATTGATATTCCCCAGTCGATCTGATTCTAGTCGAAGCTTTGTGATTTTGAAAAAGATTCTTTAAAATTTGGGGGTACTTTAAATGAAGCCCCCCGGGGATTTTCAACATTTTCTCAAAAACGGCTCCAAATTTTTTCTTTAAATTTCTTGTATGAATATACAAGAAAATACACTTTTTAACATGGCATAGGTCCGATTTTCACGTACAGCTCTGAATTTTCGAAAATTGTGAAAGTTTGAAATTTTTTCGGCGTCTTTCTCCAACTACAAAATTGAAGATAGAGATTTTTTCTTCAAATAAAATTTGTTCTGCATATTGAGTTCTTTAATAAAGGTCATATAAATGTTTTTCACAATTTTGGTAGTTTTCGTGCAATATTGCGTGCAATATGTGCAATTTTAAAAAATTACAAAAACAAAATTTTCTCAAAAACGGCTCCAAATATTTTCTTTAAACTTTTGGTAGGGATAGTGGTAAATGTACCCTATCAATGACATAAAAGCCATTTTGGTATATCGGTTGGTTTTTTCAAAAATTACAAAAATTTAAATTTTTTACTTGTCTCTCACGTCGTTAATATTTACACTATCGTCGATTTTTTCACATTATTATATTTACGAGTATATATGCTTTAAATAATGTCAAGTAAAGTTTCTCGAAAACACTACCGTTTTCTGTGAAAAGTAGCTCAAATTTCGGCATTTTCAGAAATGCTCAAACGTCATTTTCTCGTATGTGGCTGCAATTTTTTTCTTGAAACTTTTGTAACGGATAGTGCTAATTACACTCATTAGTATAGCGTAAAGTTTATTTTGAGTTTTTTTTTGTTTTTTTCAAAAATTATATAAATGTAAATTTTTTGAAAGATTTCTCACATCTTTAATATGCACATTATCCGCAATTTGTAAAGATGATTATATTTGTGAGTGTAAGTGCTTCAAATAACTTCAAATAAAGTATTTTGAAAACTCAAAAATTTTCTGTGAAAATGAGCTTCAAATTTCGCATTTTTAGTAGTGCTAAAACGCCATTTTCTCTTAAACGGCACATAATTTTTAAAAGAAAATTGCCATTTACGGCTAGTTCTTAATGAAATATGCTCATCAAAAACAGACCTTCAAATAAGATCATGTTGAATTTTTAGGAATATGAGTAGTATTTCTCTAATTTCCTGACAAACATCGCCCGCTCAGAATTCACTGCACTTCGTTTTCGTAGTTTTTTACAACTATAATAATGAAAATACAGTTTTTTTTAATTAAATGTATTTATCAAAACTACATCTGCAAATAATGGTATGCTTAATTTTTTCAAAATACGAATAGTTTTTCTACAATTTCGTGACAAACATAATGCTGCAATTTTACTGCGTGTCAGACAGCTGGATGCGTCGTAAATTAGGATTTGCAATTTTGTATATTATTTCTTTGTTCGTTTCTTACATTCAACCTTTTGTTATACATTCACATATTAATCTTTTAAAAATTATTTATTTTGAAATATTTGAAATAAAAATGACTAGCTCTCAGAATATCGACAATGCAGGGAATACAACAATGAAATTTGGTTTCACGCTCGCGAATTTCTGTGAATCAAGTTTCATTGTTGTGATTTGATGTAGCTGTATGAAAAGGAGTTATAATTGTCAATTAATATTGATATTTGTATTAAAATATTTAGTTTTCGCACCAAATGCTCTATCATTTGTTGTAAGTAGAGTATTTTTGCATGGTCTGAGAATACTCTTCTCTAATCATGGCCCTACGAAAAGCATTTCTGTATTGTCCGGGGTATCAGGCTTATTTTTCAATTGAAAATTTACAAAACTTTAGTATTCTATTTTTATGCAGTTGTAGAATTCACATTTAGAATGCAGTTTAGAATTCACATTCGATTTTATATCACTGTTTTAACTTAATTACTGAAATATTTATTCTATTTTTGTGACGAGTGACTATTCAGTTTATTTTATTTTTGTGGCGAGTGATTATTCAGTTAATTTGAACGTTACGAGGACGGTGTATCGAGTTGTTTTGAATTTGTTTCAAATCTGCGAACACAGACACCACATCCAGTCGCAATTCAAAACAGATTTAGTGTTTTAGATTATGAAACAGATTTTCCTCGCCTTCCTGATCCTCACAACCCTTCCCTTCCATCGACAAATACATGCACAAACCAACGCAAACAGGCTAGGAAGCGTGTCAAAACCAAAACACGTAAAGCTTCGCATCCTAGCCCACTTGAAAACAAAGCCATTCCTACTGAGCCTAAAAAACAGGTACTTATTTTAGCTGACAGCCATGGTCGCCATCTTTCCTCCATTCTCAGTAGGAAGTTACCCCCCAACTACTCAGTCTCGTCAATTTTTAAACCTAACGGGAGGTTTGCAGACGTGACTGCAGAGTTGGACACTCACACGAAGACAATGACCAAACAGGACACAGTCTTTATCATCGGAGGACAGAATGACATTAATTTGGGCGGTAACTTTACACCTGAGCAACATGTAAACCAATTACAATGTGCCGCCCAAAATACTAACATTGTAGTCTCGACTCTGCCCTTCTGGTACAACAGGCCAACACTCTGCAGCGAGATTAAGCACGCAAACCAACAACTAAAACTGCAACTGAGAGAAACAGATGTAACACTTTTTGAAATGAATTTCCTCTCAGTAAAACACTTTACCCGGCACGGTCTCCACATGAACCTTGCTGGAAAACATGCAGTCGGTGAAAAGCTTGCACAATACATCATCAACTCCAGTCCTACGCAGCCTCCTGCCAAAAATCCATCCCTTTCACCTTCCTTACGTTCCCCACCCCCCACCCTTATTCTGAACCCTCTTACCCCCTCCTGTGAACCTACTCCTTTCTTCCATTCCCACTACCAATGACGCCTCTATTTCCTCACAACCTGTGACTGCTGGGACACATTATAACCTTCGACCACGCACTCGAGGTAAAAATGGAGTAAATATATAGCAACTACAGTCAGATGCAGCAGATAAACATTCGTGTAGGTACTTGCAAAAAATAAAGATATTGCACCATAATGTTCAATCCCTTTCAAATAAAACTGAGTTTATCGAGGCAGCTCTACAGAGCGATTTAAATCAAATGGATGTTCTTTGCTTTACAGAACATTGGTTATCTCCTAATGAACTTAGCATTTTCCAAATTCCAAACTTTTACCTCGCAGGCTATTATTGTAGAAAAAGAGAATCTCATAAAAGTCCGGCATATGGAGGTTCTTGTATTTACGTTAAAAATAATATTGATTCTATCTCCTTGACGGAATTCAATGAGTATGCCGTTGAAAATGTTTTTGAAATTTCTGTTGTACATCTTCCTGTGCTAAAATTTGCATCTACAGGCCTCCAACAAAGAGAACTGCAGATTACATTTTGTTCTTTTTTTTCATTTATTTATTTATTTATTAGTATGAATTTACATCGTTCAGCCTTTCGGCTCTACAGATGATTGGTGACTTATACTAATTTTAAAAATTACGAGTGGGGAAACTCAATGAGCACCGCCAGAACATCACTTGAGATGAATTTAATTGTTGAAGTTAATTATTTCTATTCGAACGTGGAAAAGCAGTTTAAGAATGAGTGCAGGGGGTATCTGTTTTTTATTCTTAGAAAGGGAGGGTTATCTATGCCGAGGTTGTAAAAGGATGGTCCGGATATGTTAGGTAGGTGGAGGAAAAAATTGTGAGATGTGTGAATGATTTGCTCTTTTATTGATTTTAGGTTGAAATCTGAATGTAGAGTTGAGTTTCTAACAAACCATGGAGCTTTGGTTGCAATGCGGAGGATTCTGTTTTGGAAGACTTGGATCTTGTTTATGTGGGATGCTGCTGAATGACACCAGATCGGGCATGCGTAAAGAAGGAGTGGTCGCAGAATGGATTTGTATAAGAGAACTGTATTTTCAGGGGAGAGGCTGCTTTTACGGCATATAAACGGTTTAAGTTGATGAAGTTTCTGATGGGCTTGTTTCAATTTGGTTTCTATATGATGTTTCCAGGTTAATTTTGAGTCTAAATAGAGGCCTAGATATTTGACGGGTGAATTTAGTGGAGACCAAGGAATGGGAGAGTTGTTTAACATCAGTGGACGAGGATGGTAAGAATATCGGAGAGTGAAAATTTTTGCGAGCGATTTTGAGGGATTGAGCATGATTCTCCATTTAGTAGTCCATTGTTCGATTAGGTGCAGATGTCTCTGGAGTCGGTCAGTCAGTGTGTTTAGTTCGGGACCAGAAAGAAATAAGGAAGTGTCGTCTGCAAATTGGGCTGTGTTTATGAAACGGGATGTGGGTATGTCGGCGGTGAAAATATTGAAGAGAGTTGGGAAAAGAGGGGAGCCTTGAGGAACTCCTGCTAAAATGGGACGAGGGTTTGAGAGGTGTGTCTGAATTTTTACTGAGAATGAACGGTCTGACAAGAAACTTTGGATGGTTGATAGGAGGTAGAGTGGGATACCGAACTTCCGTAGCTTATAGATTAGGCCAATATGCCAAATTCGGTCGAATGCTTGACTCACATCCAGAAAGGTTGCTATGGTGTGGTGCTGTTTTTGGAATCCGGAATGAATGAATTCTGTTAGTCTGAGAAGTTGATGACAAGAAGAATGTTTAGATACAAAACCAAATTGGTGATAAGGAATGATCTTGGATTTTTTTAGAAATGAATTTAGCCTTTTTAGAATTACTTTTTCTGTTGTTTTCGCTAGAATAGGGAGAAGGCTTATAGGGCGGTAGCTAGAAGGTAAGGAATGGTTTTTCTCGGGTTTTGGGATTGGGACTACTATTGATTGTTTCCATAATTTGAGGAAGTAGCCTAATCTGAACATTGAGTTTATTATATTAGTTATAAAGGCAACTGCATTACGAGGAAGGTTTTTAACATAATAGGTGAAATATTTTCGTGCCCGGGGGATTTTCTTCTCGGTATATTTTTAATAATGTTATATACTTCGGTAGGGGACGCAAATTTAACACGGTTAGGGACATCAAAGTTGGGCAAGGAGACAAATGCGTTTACTTCATTGGAGTGTGGAGGATCTTCAATATTATGTGATTGGAAGGTTGTAGCGTAGAAATCAGCCAGAAGTTCTGCTTTATCGTTCTGAGAAAACACTTTCTGCCCGTTTGACAATAGAGGGGGAATGGTTGTCTTTTTACTTAGAATTTTTCTCGTAGTCAGCCAAACTGAGCTGTTGTGGGACGATAGGGAAGGTACATAGTTTTTATACTGTTCGAAATTGTAGTCTTGTAGAGTTTGTCTACAGACTCGAATAAGGCGATTGAGCTCACTCTTTAGATATGTAGCCTATGTTCATTCCAAAGTCATCTGATTCTATTCTTTTCCTTGATTAAGTTTTGTATGTACTTGGGTAAAGGAGGTTTTGAAAATTTTTGGGGAAGCAAAGGGCGCTTGGGGGTAGACTCGAGTACCGCTGTAGTTATGGAGTTTGTAATGAGTGATACGGCGTTATCTATTTCATGTGCGGATTGAAGAATCTTAATGGGGGGTAACATATTTTCTAGTTTGGATTGGTAAGTAGCCCAGTTTATAGAGGAGACAGAAAGTGTTGGAGGAGGAGAAGGAGGGGGACAGAAAACGTGAGAAGTCAGTAATACTGGATTGTGATCGGAGTCAAGTTCATGAAAAACATACGAGGTTAATGATAATGGGAAATTTGAGATGGCGATGTCTAAAATATCTGGAATGATATTGTTATTGAAAGGGTAGTAAGTTGGTTCAGTGGGAGAGTGTATTTTGAGATGTAATTGGTTTATGATGTTTGAGAGAATTGAACCCGCGGAGTTACTGACACGGCAGCCCCATGATATATGCTTGGCGTTGAGGTCACCCATTACGATCGTTGATGGAGTAGCATTAAAAAGAGAATCGATTCGGGTCACCGAGATTTTTTTGTTTGGAGGTTTGTATGCCGCGATTGCCGTGATACTATTGTTATCCGGAAAAAGAATGCGTATAGCAACAGTTTCTAGGCCGGGGGTGAGGGGCAGGTCTATTTCAAAATAATTTATTGTTTTTTTACCAGAATTAAGACACCACCTCCTGTTGTTAGTCCAGGTCTGTCGTTACGTATACAATTGTATCCTTGAATCCTAAGAACAACATCTGATGTCAAATGAGTTTCGGTGATACACGCTATGTCTATGGAGTGGGAAATTATAAAATCAATGAGTTCGAAGCGTTTTTTATAGACTCCATGGCTGTTCCAATTGAGAAATCTTAATGTTTTAAGGAGTGACATTACTTACATTTGCGAAAAGCGAAACTATGAAATTCTGAATTTTACTTAAGAGTATAGGGATTAGTGAATGCAGAAAATTAGTGATATGGGTGTTAACTGATTGGATGATATTGTTAATTAATGGACTATTTGGTTCAGGGATGAGTGGTTGGGATGGGCGAGGTTGTTGGTTACTGAAATGTGCTTAAGAGGTTGAAGATGAAGGTGAGGATGGGGGACGAAAGTTTGGTATATGGTTAGCTTTTGGTAAGTGAGGAAAATTTCTTGCATTGTTGGGAGGAGCCTGAGACGAATTATTGTCAATTGATCTTTCATTATATTTATTCCAAGTTTTTGTTTTAGATTCTAGAACTTTTGAGTAATATGTACAAAGCGATGTTCTGACGTCCGCTCGATGGTTCCCTTTGCAATTAGCACAAAAAGGAACACAGTTTGTGCTATTGCAGCTAGCCGAAATGTGGTTTCCAGCACAATGTGCACAAGTTACTTTTCTATTGCAGCTGTTTTTGCTATGACCGAAATCTAGACATCGCACACACTGTAGGGGTCCAACATGTCTTTTTCTTTTTTCTACCTTCACTTTTAAATGACATAAACTATCTATTTGAAGGATATTTTCGATTGGATGAGCGCCAGTAAATTCTACAGCAACTACAGGAATTGGTTGACCATTTTTATGAAGTCTTGTCACTTTTTTTACAGAGTCAAACATTGATTTTAATTCCGAGTGAATTTCTTTTTCTGAAATTTTAGTAACTACATTTTTTATAACTACAGAGAATTGTTTGTTGCTAGGGTCGGCGTAAGTATGGAATTGCCTTTGGTTTTCAAAAAAGTTTCGAACAACCGCACGGTAATCTTCAATCGTGGTCATTTGGATTTTCAATTTGTTTGATTTTAATTCAGTGGAAAAGATACTTTTCGCTATTAAATTTAGGGTTATCACTAAGTCACTGAACGTGGATTATTCGTCCGTGTACAGATAAATAGGAGGAATTTTTGAAGTTTCAACTGGCGAATCATCGAGACTTTGTTCGTTGTTTAAATCTCCAAATCTGTTAGCAATTGTAACGCGATATAAGTTTTGCAAAGAACCTGTAGAGTTTACCTCCCTACTTGATGTTGCACTACCTTGTGACGTCCCTGATGAGAATTGCGTCGCACCTGATTTTTCACTTTCACGCACCGATACACCATTTGAACGTTTACTTTCACTCGATTCTGCCTCGTCGTCGCATGCGCGTTTGTTTTGCGACACTGGTACCTGGTCTGCTGAGCTGGATGTTTCCAAATGTTGATGCGAGCCCGTCTGTTGATTCTGCTGACTTTTCAATAATACCTGAAGAGGTGGTGACGACGAGTAGTTCTGGCTGGCGTTTAACAAGGCTGGGTTGATGTTGCCCTCCATGCTGGTCGGGGCTGGCGTTGCTGCGAGGCTCGTGTCCATGGCCTCGCTGCTTGTTGGAAATGGCGACACTGGGGGAACGACATAATGGTCGCCGCTATTTAGGGTGAGCAGGGCTTCGGTTATAGTCTGCCCTGTGGATGGGTTAATGGCGTAAGCCATTTACTTTTCCCTGGTGTATTCAGACACCAGAGAATGTTTGCACACTGAGTCACAACACTACTCACCGAGTTCACTAGTGAGAGACGCCCGATGTGCACGGCACGGCTGCTCGGACTCGACTGATTACATTTTGTTCTTAGAAAAACTAGAGATAACACTTATCAAAGTCATCAATCGCTCTTTTGAATCCATTGTTGTATGTGGAGATTTTAACATTGATTTTCTGGTCGAATCTTGCGAGAAAGAGCAGTTTCTTAACTTAATTAATTCCTTCAATTTAGATATTACAATAAAAGTACCTACACGGATCACAGTAAATTCAAAGAAGGCAATCCATCAAATTACAATTAACAAAACCACTACTCGACATGAAATTGAAACAAAAGATTTAGGATACAGTGACCACGATGCACAAATTCTTACCATTATACGAAATGCGAACAATGACACAATAAATAATACACGTATGAGTAGAGAGTTTTCTAAAAGTAAAATAAAATTATTCATTGATTACTTGCTGCAGGAGTCATGGGACGCAGTTTATAATACTATTGATATAAACGATAAATATTATTCTTTTTTTTTCAACGCTTTCATTTCATTTTAACACTTGCTTTCCTCTTCAGAAAAGAAAATTAAATATTTCACGCAAAAACAATTCTTGGATAACACAAGGGATTAGAACATCATGTAAAAACAAACGAGTTCTTTCTTTCATTTCTAAGCATCATAACGTATCTCAAGATTTCCTCCTATACTTTAAAAAATACAAATCATTGTTAAGAAAAGTCATAAGGCAGGCTAAAATCATGAAACACGATCAGGATATTTTGAACTCAAATAACAAAACAAAATCAATGTGGGATATAGTAAAAAATGCGACCAAACCAACTAGAAACCTTGTAGAGAATGTTGTTTTAAAAGATAACGATAGAGATGTGAACGATCCGGCAACAGTGGCTAGTCTCTTTAACCAATACTTTTCGAGAATTGCTGTCGATCTCACTAAGGGTTTTCAGCCATAAAATTCAACATCTGACGTTTCCCTAAAAGTCTTAGACACTATGTTCGTTTCCGAAACCTCTTCGTATGAAATTCTCAAAATAATCGGTAAATTAAAAAATAAATATTCGGCCGGTTTAGATGAATTTCCGGATTGTTTGTTAAAGACGTGCGCGCCAGCCATTATACACCCGTTAACTCACATATTTAATGTATCCTTATGCACCGGAATTTTTCCAGATATTTTTAAAACAGCTAATATTAAGCCGCTCTTCAAAAAAGGCAACAAAAATGAAGTTCAAAATTATCGGCCAATTTCTCTTTTGTCAGTTTTTTCAAAAATATTAGAGAGACTTTCTTATGTGCGAATGGAAACCTTTCTCAATAAACACGACGCGTTTTCAAATTGCCAACATGGATTCCGGAAATCAAAATCTACGGAAACAGCCATTTTTTCTTTTCTTAAGGATGTTGCCTCATCATTGGATCAAAACGAAGCAACTATTGGAATATTTTTAGATCTTTCAAAAGCTTTTGACGTCATTGATCATAACATTTTACTTTCAAAATTACCTTCGTAGGAATCCGTGGTATTGCTCTAGATTGGCTATGTTCGTACCTTAAACAACAATCTCAGAGAGTAGAAATACCTTACTGGAATGATGGAACCTTATGTACACACCTTTCCGGTTCTTTGCCAATTGCGCGTGGAGACCCGCAAGGATCAATTTTAGGCCCTATTCTCTTCCTATTATACGTAAATGACATGCCCTTAGCGATTCGAAACGGAAGAACAGTTCTCTTTGCGGATGATACAAATATTCTTTGCAACAAAAAAACCGTAAATAGTACATTATCAGACGTTTCAAATTGGTTCCGTAATAACAAATTAAAAGTAAATGAAAATAAAACAGTTTCAATGCAGTTTTCCATATCAAATAAAAAATTCTGTACTCCATTGAAAATGAACAGTGTGCCATTGACTGATGTTAATGTAACAAAATTTTTAGGTCTATCAATTCAGTCAAACCTCAAATGGAATGCCCACTTAAATGAAGTGAACACAAAATTAAGTTCATTATGCTACGCGTTCAGAATTCTTTCAAATTCCGTCAGCCTTCATACAGCTCGTTGTGTATATTTTGCCAATGTTCACTCCCGCCTGAGATATGGCATAATATTTTGGGGAAACACACCTTATAGTTCACAGACTTTCAGATTACAAAAAAGAATTGTACGAATAATAAGCAAATCCAACCCACGTGATTCTTGTAAGTCACTCTTTATTAATCTAGGAATTTTACCATTACCTTGTCTCCTGATTTACGAATCAGTAGTTTTTGTCAAAAATGGCTTACTTAAGGGCGGGAATATATTTTCAGCAAACGCCGATGTCGATAAGTATAACACACGACGTAGTAATCATATTCACCAGGTGGCAGTATCAACAGCTCACTACAAAAAAGTCACATACAATTCATGTACATTACTCTATAACACTTTGCCAGAAGACATTAAACGATTAAATTCAATAGAAAAGTTTAAGTCCCAAGTAAAATCTTTTCTGCTGCATAACTGTTTCTATACAATTCGAGACTATACCGAGCATCAAAAAGGAAAGTAGAATTAATTTTAACAATGATAGTTAATGTAATTATTTATCATTTGGACTGTATAATTCTAAAGAACCTGTAACAAGTATTGTACCACAGTTTCTGGGTTGATGGCCCCCATCTCGATCAGGTTTTTCGTCCAGTTTCCCTGACCTTTGAGCAAATGCTGAGATGGTCCCTTGTTTTGCTTCTGGACATAAATGTAACTTCATTATTTGTGCACGTCTTCTGAATTTCAGTGGGAAATATAGTTATTCAAATTATCGTTTTTCATATTATCGCGGCAAAAAGTATTATTCTTTCATGAAGAACATGAGGGTTCAGGGCAGGAATTTATAGCTAATTTACCTTTGAAAATATATTTTATTATATAGGAGCGAATATTTTGTCAACAAAACTCGAAAAAAAACTCTCTTTTCTGTATTCAAAATTCGACTAGAATATGGTTTAGGATAGAGACCACAGAATTATGAAAACGTGCACAAAATTCACTTCTCCCCATAGCTCGTCATACGCAGTTTTTAACTGTTTTTGACGTAAATAAATAAATAAACATAGTTCTGACAACACTGCGATGGAAACAATGAGTTGTTCGCCTTTTGATTGAATTGGATGTTTTAGAATAATAGCTAAGATGTTAGTAGCGCAGAAAGTGCAATATTTCAATACTACGTATCTGTTTCCAATGACGCGGGAAAGTATGTGCCGTTGTAGCACCACTAGTTTTTATTGTGATCGTTCTGTGAAAGCTATGTATTCAAACCAAGATGTCTTGCTTTTAGATATTTCTCTCTTATAAATCTTTCATAATGAATACTATGCATCTTCTTTCTTAAAACGCATATCGCTGTACTTATTTTCATCTACTTTCCGCGTCTTATGCAAAAAAGTTTCGTTATTCCTTGCTTTGGTAGGATTATAGTGTAAGGGACTGCGATAAAATTGTGTAACAGAATTTCATCAAATAAACCAGTGTCATTATTACAATTCTACCAAAAATACAATAAGTTGGACGTGTATGCCTCAGCTGATCTGACGCAAGAACGAACACGTCTGCCGCCCGAATAAGTGGCAACATCGCTCTCCTCTACTCCCGGCTGTCAAGTCGGCAGAAGTTTTGCTCGCAGTATAACTAGGCAGACAGAATAAACGAATGTTGAGAAACTTAGCAAGTTTGTTTGTAATATTTTTTTACATTTGTAATTAAAATATGTAACATGTTTCTTAATGTTACGTGGCAACAATGTGCACATGACGAACCTTCTGATTCGCTGTTCCCTAGGTTACGGTGATGCGCGTCATCACGTGACCACGAAATGTCAACTAATTCAATTTTATTCGGACCTTAATCTCAGCTCCTGCCGCCATACGGTTTTATTCGTTTTAGTGATTATCCGAAAATATTTTTGCTTAAAAGTGTCAAGTGTCGTGACAAGTTGAAATTAATATGGATTTTGGAGGGGGGGCATTTTCTTTCTCGTGGATCCGCACCTGCTATCGTATTTCAGGAAGAAAATATGGATATGAAGCAAACGTCAAAAGCAAAACATCGGTGTTTCGGGTGGAAAATATATTTTCCAACAACTTATTGGTAATAATGTGAATCAATTTAAATTTAGAACATTTGGCTAAATTATATCTGCAAAAAGAATGTAAATAATTAAAATATGTCCAATTTTTATATTTAAATTAGCAAAAACTATAATTGCGAATTTATTTTATCCACTTGGGTAGAGGGCTGTAGCCGTATGAGCCCTCCTCCCATTTCATAATTCGTCATATTAATTCATAAATAATTTGATTTCGTATTCGCAATCATTTCATTAAGATTGTAGTCTCATCGAACATTAGAGTCTCATCGAACCATAATAATGTCAATGCTGTCTCTTGCATACTTATTAATAAAATGTAGCTTTAATAATAATAATAATAATAATAATATTTAGGTACGTCGTAATAATTAATATGACAGTGAAATGAAACTTTACTAAAAGTACTCAGAGGTACAAGAGTACCTATAAATACAGAGGTACTATACTTCGGTTTTTCTTTCTTGGCGCACGGGGGTGTGTCAATAAAATGGAATAACTCACGGTATTTCGTCTCGTTCTCGGTTGTGCCCCTAGGGGTCGCATGATCGCAACTATCGAGCAGTGCTGGCGATCATGCGACTCCTGGCGGCAGAACGGAGAACGACGCGCAATACCGTGAGATATTTCATTTTATTGACACACTCCGGTGCGCCAAGAAAGAAAAACCGAAGTACAAAATAATACCACCGTGCAAATTTTCTTCACCGATGGCCTACCTTCCCCCTCTCTGGCACAAAAAACAGTTGAAGGTAAACGCTCGCAGCGAACACTGATGACAACATTCCAAACACTTCTTCGCTGGCGCATAATATAAACTACTTTCTGTTCAAACAAAAACTTCTGTCCGCATTGTTCTCTTAAAATCTAAAGCAATGACCGAAGCAGGTCAATGTCCATCACAGGAGATACCTCGAACTTCTGGGAAAGTTTGAACGCAAACTATTGAGAAAGTTGCAAAGGCATGACTGATTTTCCAAATATTGGCATTAATTCATAAAATCTAGAGGTCGATTTCGTAACTAATATCCTCAATCTACCCATATTTCTTCACTCCATCGGTCAAGAAAAGTTGCCCGTGTAACATAGTACTTGGTACTTATACTCTCTGCTTGGTACTCAGAGGCATTATACAATTTGTTCTGTAAAAGCAATGTTTTCCAATTTATGTTTTGTTCACCTGAAATACGCAATTGGCGCTCGAGAAAGCGAGTAATAAAACTATATATTTAATTTAAAAAATGAAACTAGATATGATATACTGTATTTAATTACTTTTGCTGTAATGACTGAAGCACATGAAATAGAATTACTACATAGTAACATAACACGTCGATGTCACAGATCTGTATATAACATACATATGTGTTATATACAAATCAGTGGTCTATGTACATCGCAAATTTGACAGTTACATAATGCATTGTGATTGGCTGAATATTTCTTCTCGTTTAGTGATTGGCTGTTCACTGAAAGAGGTGAATATTATTTGAACGGGTTATAGAAGAATCGAGCTCTTGGTGTGCTGCAGAGCTGTTTCTCTTGCTTGGACACGAGTTGCGTGTGGTGGGTGTTCCGTGGGGTCCGGAGTGTTGTCTCGTGTGTTGTGTATATGTGTGAGTGACGTCTAATTGTAAAGCTTTACCATGGTAAGTCTTCAGTTTATCGTTTATTGTGAGATTATCAAAAACTTCTTGTGACCCGTCCGTACAGTAGCATGCCCTTCTTATAGCTGGGAAATATTAATCAGCTGTCGTTGAAGATTACTTCGAACGTGTGCAAATGAAATTGTGACTACTATCAGCACAGATACCATATTGTTATTAATTTTTTTAAGTATTAGACATTTTTTCTGTGGTTACTTAAGTTTATCGATTATTGCTTTTGTTCAGTATTAAAAGTTCATAACAAATTAGAATCATAGATGCTGGTAGAATATTTTAATTAACGCGACTTTGTTGTGTAGTTACATTCACAATTTGTGATCACAGTGTGAATGTGTGTTTGTTTCTTAAACTACCCCAAACCAGTAAATGTACTTAATTATTTTAAATTGTTGAAATAGAAAAGATGAGGGTGGTACTATGGGCCATGAAATCCATGTTCTAACTTTTATTTTTCATGTAGTCTGTTGCAGAATTTTTAAAAGGCCTTCCTTCCTACGATGAAAACAATTTTGCACGATTCCACACTGATAGTGGAAGTCGTACTTGTGTTAAACGTCCTTCTGTATATTTGCCAACAAAAGATTACCCATCTGAACAAAGTAAGTATGGCAAATTTTCTGTGACTAAATAAGAAAAATTATAACATTAATTGAGACAAGTGTTGAGATAATTATTTATGTAGATAAAAAACACAACAAAAATGTGATTAATTCAACTGGTGTGGGAATTATAAAAGTAATTAAGAGGTAACCAATAAAGTAGTTAGACTAACACCAAAATTCATTCCCCCTAAAGAGACTTATTTCCTACTACTGGGGTGTGGGAATATTACTATTTTATTACTACCTTGTATCTGACTAGAAATACTGCAATCGGATTAGCTAGAGGTGTTATTATTATTTAGTATTGCTTCTTAAGAAATATATATTAAAGATTTCTATTTATGCCTTAGCTGTATCTAGAAAACAGTGTCTTGAGTCTACTGTATTGCAAGATGAAAACAATAGTTTTCTCAAAACATGAATTTAGCTTATTATTATGGGGAAAGTAGAGCAGTTCTTGTTGAAATTACCATCTTCAAACCAAAGTTTTCAATGAAGCAGTTCTTATAAATTTTTCTAAAATTTTAGTGATCAAAGTGTGTATTTACAGTTGACTTGACAACATTTTTTAGATTGTTATTGAATTGTCAATAAATGTTATTGTTAATAATAGAAATCTATACTCTGTATGTTATGAATGATTGGGATTATTTACATACTTGATTTACAGTGGTAAAAAAGTAAAGAGACATAATCATTGTGAAATTAATAATCGTGTTAGCCACCAGTTAGGGGCTGGTGACGATGATAGTGGCTAAATTGACAACAAATTTAATTAATAAGTTTTATAAAATAAGTTTGAGAATTTTTATGTGATTTGTTTATTATTATTATTATTATTATTATTAATAGTAGGTGGTGGTATTTTTAACATTTTGAAAATGTATTTTAAGAAGAAAGTAATCTTCCTAAACATAATTAAATTACTGTAACTGATTTTATTAATTTCACTCTTTAGTTATTGTCACAGAAAAGACCAACATATTACTGAGATTTCTCCATCAGCAATGGGATAAAAAGGTAATTCAATAGGATTTTAATGGTTTTAATTTTCAAAGGGTGAGATGCTTACAAGTACTTTTTCTGTCTTCAGAATTCTCAAAAGAAAAGGGATCATGTTAATTTAGAAAATTCCGAAGAGTCTGGATCAAGGAAAAGACCTCGCCTAGATACAACTGCTACAGGTAGTTCTCCATAAACTGGTTTTCATGTGTTCCATATCAAATGCTGGTAAATTGATGTTTCTAGAATGTTAAATAGTTGACAGAAATCAAAAATCATTGTTCTGTTTACTTATTGGTGTTTCTTAAATATTGTTGTATGGTTTGAATGGACATCTTCAACATTGGTTTGAATAAAGTTCAGTGACTACCTCAGAATCTGTTGTTCAAGTGAATTGAAAAGTAACTGCTAAGATGAACTGTGACAATAGTTGCTTGAGATCATTGAACTGTCGAGTCAAACCTTCATGTGACCAGCATTATTGTTTTTTACTTTTTAAGGTATTATTCATTCCTGTGCTACTTGCTTTGTTAATTTTCTTAAAAGTGTAGCATACAGAAAATATTTATCAGTTGTGAAGTGGATAACTAAAAGCATTGAACACCGTACTATTGAAAATGCAGTTTAATAATATTGATATTTTGTTTTGGTACTAATCCATTTTTAGGTTCATGCATTAATCATTGTATTTATTCAATGCATTAAAATTGTTATATTTGAGTGGCGAAGTTCAGTACCTACAACTTTCGTCCAACTTTCACATTCAAACAAATTGTTTTATATTACTCTGTTTAAGAAGTAAATTGGAAAAAAGCCTTAAAGTAAATTGTGTTTTCTATCATCAATTCATTTTGTTTATTTTATGTTTCAAATTGAATTAACTATGGCAGCATTGTAGTATGGTCTAAGAAATTTGCAGATTCCAGTGGTGAGTCATGGATGACAAGTTATATACACATTATTTCAGTCACATTAATTTTATTGATGTGATCATTGTAAGTACTTAGACAACTTACTTTCCTCTGTGTATGTTGAAATAGATTCCCTATGTTGCTTTATGCGATTAAAAAATATTCAAATTCAATATGACCAGTGGTAGTAATGTAAATGTTCCATAATTTTCTGTATAATTACCAGCTAAATCTCTTCCTAATAAAAACTGAATGTCAATTTGGTGAACTGTTTGGAAAGCAGGAAATGTTCATCATTGATGAGGAATTATGAATGGTGTTCAGGGAATGAGTGTCTTAAAATTGCACAAAGTGTTGCTTTAATGTGGCATGATTTGTTACACTACCTATATTTTCTTGGTTTGGAAATTCTAAAGCAGATGAGCATTTTCAGTATGTGTTGATACTTAAGTCATCAAAAGAAATTTGTGTTCTTCACTGGATTTGTTGCTTGGTTCAGATATGAGTAATCACCAAATTATCTGGTACGTTCTTAGTCCATTACATTATTTATTAGCTGTGTATGACATAGCATTGTTTTGATGTTGTTAGGCTGTATTTTGTAAACTAATATGTACCATGTATAAATACTGAGATTTTATTTGGCATTTATGATTTTTATTTATGTTTATATAGATATGTATGAGAAGTTTTGTGAATAATAAAATGCCACTGTAAATTTTTTTTCTCTTTGTTGTTCTGATATATTTTATTACAGTATAACTTTATGTGATTTAAACCAAATGAAAAATCAACAATATCATATTAAAAAAATCTTGCTGATTAAACCCACTGTTGGCCAGGTATTTATTTATGTTGTACTGTGCTCTGCCTGCCCCCTAGAAGCAATCCCTGATATTTGCACTGCCACCTCAAGTCAGTGCCCGGTATTGTGAGTTTGCAGCAACACATATTGGGGAGTAAACCAAATTTGGGGCTGAAAACAAGTATATTTTTTCCCAGCTTCTCAAAAGTATTTATGTAAAATTAGTGAAATATTGCTTCCTTTGTTTGAAGGTTGTTGTGGAACAAACATACCACTCCCATGTTAATTAATTTTTATTTATTAAGATTTGTAATGAAAAGATTGTAGTAGTACAAGGAGGGGGTTAAAATGCTCCCAAACTTATTTCAATTTTGAGAAGAGGACATGTTTACTGTTATTTTGAAAGTAATTTTCCCAATATTCAAACACAACAGCCTGATTATTTTGTAAGATATCAGAAAAAATGCAATTTTTTGGTGTTTAATTTTTTTTTATGTCATTACTCAGAGAAAATTCTGAAAACCTTTAGACATAGTTGATATCTATATACATTTTGGAGAACTTTTTCGGAGGGGAAATTCAAAATAAACTGCAATATTTTTGTATGGTAAATGACATGATTTTCATCTGGAGAAGTATTTTTCCATAGAAAAGTTATTAACTTACTAGTTATGTATAAATGATGGAAAACAGTGTTATTAATTTTTTCAATAAGAAAAATCTTTAAAACATCAGAAGTAAAGAACACCATAAAACCGGTTAGTAAGAATTTTTTGGAGTCGTCATCCCAGAAATAAAATAGAAAAATATTGAATAATAACACTGATCTGCATCGTTTTTGATGTCTACAATATTTTATTAGTTTCTTTATAAATTTTTCACACTAATTTCAAATCTGCAATCAGTATTTTTGCATCAGCCCCAGTTTTCTCTGTACAAGCCAATATGTCTTTGACATTTGTGGTCTTTATTAGATGCTAATGCTAGTACCTAATATTTCTTTTTTTAACATTGTTATAATTACTTGATTGATATAATTACATGTTAAAGATATATTTCATCAATTTACATGAATAGAAAATGTAAAAACAACACAAATAAATTTTGCTACATATGTGGTAAAGTGATGTTGCCAGGGCAAAGATCAAACATTACGTTTATAGCATTTGTGAAAGCCAGCTATTACACTTATTTTAATATGAAATTGAGAGATCCAGACATGACCTTTGCTCCACAGCTATGGTGTTGAACATGCGTTAAGTAGGCTTGGACAGTGGAACAAGGGAATTGTAAAGACAATTACCCTTTAGTATATGTGTGGTGAGGAGGGAAGGAAAGGATCATTTAACATATTGCATGACGAAATTACAAGGTAATTAATGTCGAGAGACCTTATTTTATGTTTCAGAAGTATAAGGGTATCAAGGTCGCTGGGACATCAGTATGATGGCTGACTTTTGTTGGGGGCTGAAAAGAGATGAAAGTAGAGCCACACATGAAAGATGCTTAAGTAATCATTTCTATAAAATAAATTGTCTTAAGTAAAAAACCTTTAAAATGTAATAAAGGAGAGGTGAAATAGCTACATTTATTACTGATGAGGAATGCTTATAGAAAGGATAAATAAAGGAACCAATTTTTTCCACAATATTCATGTTTTTTTAAATATAATTTTCTATTAACAAAGGTTGCACTGAAACTAGCTTGTGTTTAAATTCACTTAATAGATACCTTCATATAATCTGTGGATGCTTCCATCTTTTATTAAGTTATTGACCTTCTGTAAGCAGAAAATGTCGTAATGGTAAAAACAGTATCCTTCAGTCATAGGATCCATAGTACAAAAACTAGATGTGATTGTGGAAAACCAATATTATTTTAGAGTTCAGCATGGTCAATTCCTGTAAAAACCATTGAAAAAATGTAAACATCATAAACGTGTATTTAAAAATGCAAGCCAGTGTAATTCAACAATTTTTAAAAAAATTGAATTTCCCACCAAATGTTTTTGAAAATCTCTCCAAAATATATGTAGATGTCAAGTATGTCTCATAATTTTTTCAGAATTTTATCTCAATATAAAAAATTGAAATATTTCAGAATTTTATCTATAAAAAACAGAAAATTCATATTAGTTCTGATACCTTACCTTATAATCAGGCTGTCATTTCTGAGATTTTGGAAAAATGGCTTCCAAAATAATTCTAAACATGCCCTCTATTCAACATTGAATTAAGCTTGCGAACATTTTTACCCTCTTTACCCTGCATCATCCGTTGTTATCTTTCAATAAAAGTTCAAACAACTCTGATTCTTGATTAACAGTACTTTACATTTAAATTAGAATTCAAAATCCAAAGATTAAATAAAACTGCAGTAGGACTTGGGTAATTCAGAATGGACCAACAAAATATTCTAATTATTAAAATTCTAATTAGAGAAGTTACGTAAGAGAATCCAAGAACAAAACCTAGAGTAGTTACATCCTTTTGGTTTGGTTTTAGGTCCAATAAATACCTGAAATGGTCATGCTATCAATAAGTATATAATTATTAGGAAAGATTATGTGTAAAATAGTACTGTACGTTAATATTGAACAAAATACACTTGTAAATATGTAAAAAGAACAAACAAATCAATTGCAATTGCAGGACTCAAATATACACAGATTATTCATTATGTAAAATTAAAGCTTTTTAAACAATTGCCAGAGTGGTTTACAAAACTTTTGACTTCCATATGTATTTTATATATACATGTAGAAGTACCCACACACAAAAAATTCAAATTAAGGAAGATCAACTTTGAATTGTCCGGTATTCTCTTTCGTTGATTAGATAAGAAGTTCAAGGGACTAACAAAAAGGGGAGAAGAAGTAAAGTCAGCGGTCACGTGTTGTAAATTTACTGCATGTGAAAGATTTCCAAGCCTAAAAGAAGCCTCTGAGCAAAATTCAAATAACCTATATTGAGTCTCAAGTGTTCTGCTGAACAGTGAAAGGAGTATAGTGGAATTTGCACGGTCTGGTGGAAAAACATGCCTCATGGCCTGAGCTTCATCACGGAAAATAAGATTGAATTGAATTCGTTGTATTCACCACAACCGGGGCCCCAGTTCGGCCACCACATTGGAACTGACATTCATATAAAATTTAATTAGAAAGGCATTATAATAACATAATAAATACACCAAATGATAAAATAAATATGTTGTGAAATTTTTTATATGAATAGAAATGTATCAATAAAAAGAAAATTACATTTTATTTTTCTTTATATGTATGTAAATAAGGAGTCCTATACATAGTACGGAGAAAGTTATATGTTGCTGAGGAATTTGAAGATTTCAGCAGACGATTTGGGGTTCGCTGATATCACAAAAGTTATTTATTCCATACATCTTGAGAATAAGCATCTAAACTGTTCATAGAATTTTTTCCAAAATGAATATTTCCCTGCCAACCTGGACAGACTAGAAGCCCTGTGATTTTCAAAAAAATTCTTTAAATTTTGGCATTACTTAACATGTAGCCTCTGAGACATTTTCAAAATTTTAAAATTCAATGTCTTTGAATTTCTTTTAAAAATTTGGTGAAATTCATTTGCATAGGTCTAATTTTTAGTGTTAACTCTGAATTTTCAAAGATTGCAAAGGTTCAAAATTTTTGAATCCCCTCATTCAGCTACATTATTTAAGATAGATATTTTTATTTTGTATTAGTAGTTTTTGCGTATTTTAAGTGAAATATTAGCTGTTTTAAAACGATTTTCTCAAAAATTGTTCAACATTTTTTTCTTAAAACTTAATGTGTGGAAAATATTATATGAATTTTTCACACAAAGTTTTTATGATAGTTTAAAGATAAATAACATGACATACATTCCCTGTTGATGTTAGGTTTTGGTTTTCAAAAATTGACTCTAAAAATTTGCACCAAATATTTTAGTGAAAATTTGCATGTAGTACCAAGTTTTATTCTTTGATAATATTCTTAAAGTCATATTTCAATGTGCTTTTTAGGGGACCAAAAAATTGAGAAAATGTGAAAAATTGTTTTGGGGGCTAGTGGAGAACACGTGAGGAGAGGGTAGGGCAATGTGGCATAACATTTGTGTCTGCAATGCGGTCTGGGCCAGGTAAAAGAGGTCCTATTTTTAGGGGATATTGTTATTATTAAAGGTATTAACACTACTTGTGTTTGCTTTACAATGTTATAAAGGGGTCCCGGATAAAAGTTTTGCTGGCAGGCCCACTTTCAATTCATTACGCTACTGGAGGTGCAAATCTGAGAAGCTAGCTCAGACTAAAGAGATTAGGCATCTAAACTACCACGAGAGAGTGTGTCATTCTGTAACACCATTTGTTTTATTATCATTATTATTTTTTTCAGCCCTGATTTTGATGTTGGTGTTTTTTGGCGGGGGGTCGATTTTCAACATCTTGGTCATATAGCGACCACTATAATATTTAAACTGTAGGTAGAACATGGAAGGATAACACAGACACAAACAAACATCCATGATCGAGGTGGGATTCGAAACCATGACCGTTCGAGTCAAAGCTAGTACAGCCCTTCGGCCTTAACAACCTTGACTATCCAGAGTGGCAATGTTGGTGTTTGCATTTATTATATTGAGGAAGAGATCGTTTTTGAGATTAGGCTTCTAACTACTACTACGAGAAATTTTATGACATTCTGTTGCCCCAATTTCATTATTATTTCCAGCCTTATCATGTTGTGTTTGTAGTTAATATGTTATTTTGGAGAAGAGATCATATTTGATTTAGTTAGTCAAGAAACAGTAAAAACTGAATTGAAAACTGAGACTTACGGGAAGAAGTACAATTTGCGCATGTTTTCTTGAGCTCCAGAATCTCTTCCCAACATTAATCTTAAATTGTTACTTGATAAATATAGTTTCAAAAAAGCGAGGTTAGCATCGTTTGGAAAAATATATGTTTTTGTTATGAGTTATATAAAACTTGTTTGCATTGGTAAACGAACTGCAGATTTGATATTTTTTATTGATCACAAAATAGAACTTTGCTCTACTCGTACCGCTACTAGCAAAAGGTGAGCTAAACAAAACCTGCACATAGTGAAGCTATATTTATGCTCTGAATGCAAATACTTATTATTTCTGGTATCAATTCTCGCGACAATCCTGGTAGAATTTATCTCATAATAGACCAAGGGCGAATACGATCCAAACATCCGTCAGCAATTCTTATGGGTGGTGATTCCTCGAAATATCTGTAATGCTTTATTCTTCTGAAAGTTGATCGTGCAAATGGAGATTATCGCAATCCGTGGGCGTTGCGCCGCCCGTGTTGAGCGGCTCTGCCTGTCAACGCGAGTTGTTCCTACTTTCTTCGCTAGATGCCATGACTGCTGCTCGATATGAGTGCACCGATTCATTCCCTTTTCGCAAGGGAGAACTGCAGAACGGTACGCAAAGAAGTAGTTTGTTTAAAATACTTTCTTTAACTGAATATAAATGTTTTCGGTATTATTACGTGCTTTATACTTTCATTGTATTATAATGTAGTTAGCGTACATAAAACACTCTCAAAAAGCCAAAATAATAAATCACTTCGAACTTGAAATTGCTTCCAGTCGATCACAACGGAATGAATTCTAACATTCATTCTTCTCGCGCACTTACGGACTGACCCGACTTTTCACGAGGCATGACGAAGTCGAACGCCTGCATCTTGGAAGAACGAAGCTTCGCTGACGTCACGAAACGAATTTACACACCGTTTTGAAAACATCGAGTGTGGCGGTTCAACCACTAGTACTTAGTTCAGAGTCTGAGTTGAGTAAATAGTTTTGCTGTGGCCACAAGCAACGAATGTTTTAAATATAGAAAGGATTTTTCTGTGCTTTGCGTAGGGGAATGACTCATTCCCTTCATTCCATGGAATGCACGCCACTGCGTTGTGGACGTGTGGATCGTTCAAGTGCCAGCGACTGTTGGTGACTGGTAGTTCGTAGAAAATTGTGTGCGCTTATGCTGGGGACTCGCATTCTTCCAGAATAAGCAATAATAATTATAATAATAATGTCATTTTTTGATATAATTAAATATTTATATACAGTAACTAAATGGAGTTTCGTTTTGTCTCCTCAAACACATCAAGTCGCGCCCTTGCTATTTACAGAGCTTACCCATAGGAATAGGTCACCTGCTTCTTTCACTGAAAAATTGTTCCTAGTCTTACTATTGTTAGCTGCAGCCAGCATCACTGATGAATTTGGGCTTAAATTATTATATATTTTACTGTGTAACACAAATAAAATTTAAAAATGGTTTTTACTGTGAAATAAATTATTTTTTCTTCTTGTAAATGGGAGAGGGATATAGCAAGCGATTGATATAATTATTTAGGGAGGTTCAAGCATGCATTACGAATGCATTGTAAGAGGAAGAGAGGGTATTCAAAATACTCCAAATTTGCGTTACGGTCTGTAATTTATGGTCAGCCAAAAACAAATTATTTTTTAAAACCTTAGACATTGTACCTTGTGATAGAATTATGTGTAAACAGTAACTTCAGTATAATACAGAACCTTTCAAATAGAATATAATTATATATACCCAATTTTTTGAGAATATCTTATTTTTGTAAAATATTCATTAATGGTAATTGTTAACGGGTTTGTAAAATTCAGTCTCACAATGATAATTTGTATTAAAAAAATTGTTATCTTTGAGTGCTGAGTGTGGACAGACCTGGAAGAATCAGGGAATTTGGAAACTCAAGAAAATCCGGGAAAAATTAATTAGTTTTACATTGTGTAATAAAGGTAAATTATTTGAAAACTGTACATAACTGTTTCAACTTTAAAATTTTGATGCATAAAATAATTTAGAATGTATTGAAAATACTGTGATTTACTGGCTCCTGATGAATGGGACTGTGTTAAACCGAACCATAGCAGATCGTTAGTCTGAATGATATTTTAGTAGTAAGTGGCAAAGTGATTTTTGAAAATCAATAAAAGTATTAGAATCCCTGGCAAGCTTCTAAAATTGTTCTACAAAATTCATGTATAGCGTGGGGATGGTTTCATGTGAGGGTGACTTTTGAAACTGAATTAAAACTAGGTATCTCTTCGTTGGCGACCCATCCCAGTGATGGTGTGTTTCTTGAATAGTGAAGTTGTCTGTAGTGATCTGTAGTTTTCTGTGCTTTCTTCAGTCAATACCAGGGGAAGATCAGAAAAGTACTCCAAATGGAGTCTCAAGATTGCATGCAGTCTTCTTCCTCATCCTTGACCCTTCCCCTCTCTTTACATACACATGCACATCCACATAAACAAATACCCATATGCACCACTTTACACTTACATCGACTACACGTCAGGCTAAAGCTTGTACCAGCTGGGGCAGAGGTCCACTGAGGAAGATATTTGGTGGGAGAATACCGACCAGCCAATACTTAGGTTTGTGCTGGATCTCACTTTCCATTTGGCGAGAAATACTGATAAAGATACAACATGCACTACACTTGTGGGTCTCATAATGTCACTAGTTGATGCATTTGCAAACACTAAGTAATTAATCAATCTAAAATTTTTACTTATTCTATGCATGACAAATTCAAAAATTGTTAAAAATTATTTGAAATTTCCCCCTTTATTTTTTAAAATTTTGACTTATGTTCACAAATGTGCAGAAACATTAAAATATGATGTTTTTAAATAGGAAAATCCATGTATTAGTAATGTAATTTAATAATTTCCAAGTACCAAATAGCCAAAAAATAATGTAGTTCATACCCAAATGTGTACTTCATAGAAATTTGGTTTCTATCAGTAACATTGTTACTTACAAACAAGATTATAAAACTATTTTAATAATGAATGCTGACATGTTAATATATGAAAATGCATCCCTAAAAATTTAGTTTTTGTCTGATTCATTATAACTTTTTATAACAATATTTTCTTAGGCTATTAATTGATTATTACAAATTTTTCGTCTTACCTAAAAGTAAACAAGTTGATCGATATTCATTTCATCCAGAAAAAATATTATGTTATCTGAATTTTCTTCCCTTGCAATGAATGTCAAGTCAGGGAGGATATCGTCTTATCACAGGCCATAATTTATAATTGTAAACTTCAATAAATTTCATTCCACTTTTCTCAGGGATGGGCAAAATACATTAAATTTGGTATTTAAATACTTCGACAAAATACTTTGTAAATAAGTATTTAAAAACATACTCAAAATACAAGAAGTTTGGAATGGCTAAATACATATTTAAAATACTTCAAATACTAAAAACGTTTTTTGTTGCAAAAATATATTGTAATTATGAATAACAATAAATTACTAATTACAGTCTTAAATTTCTGAACAATAACTAAAAACATTAAAATATAAAACACTTTCAGTTATAGACCTACTTTCACAACAAATATAAAAGATATCAGAAATATGTATCACTTAAATAAGCGAAATTTAAACAACTAGTTTTTCAAAGAAATCTTTTTCAAACAATAAACTCCTAGTTGGCGAATATATAAAACCCGCGAAGGAAAACTGTTGTTGAACTGGCGCTGATGAGCATAAACTAGTGTTATAAGGAATAAATGCTTCTTTGTTGAGGCATTTATAATTATTTAGATTTATCATTTAAAATGAAGATAATTTAAGTTCAACAACTGAAAGGAGCTTTTATTTTTGTTTCAATGCTCCATCCTATAGCGGAATCAAAAAGAATCGCTATATTCTTCATCACTATTTAAAATATTTTAAGTATATTGTGGCGGCATGTAGCAGCGCCTTAAGAAATCCATAACAAAAGCTTGTTTTTTGTACTCTCTGGCACGCGCACGTGCGCCCACCCCGCCAGCCTCTACCCAACCACGCCCCATCCCTCTGACGCCCCTTCGCCTGCTTTGGGAGAAATTTACAACCACTCGCCGTCAAAGACCGCGACGGGCCTTTTTCGCTGAATACACCTTTTGTGTCCCGCCCCCGCCCTCCTCTAGGGGAGTCTCCGCGCCAGCGCGTTCCTCACCGCCACGCCTGTCGCGCTAATTCAAGTAAGTTCCAACCCTTTGCCATGCAATAATTGCTCCCAGGAGATGTCACCCTCCGACGGATGCAGCTGCGTTTCGGTAGACAGAGATAGCCAGACAGACAGAGAAACCGATGGAAATTTACCAAGAAATCATGAACCACGATTCGTCAAATTATTTCTGCGACGCAGTAAGGTCCCACTAATGACAATTTTCCCAAAGTAGGTCAGCGAGCCCAAGACGGACTTAGGAAGGGGGGAGATCCGAAGAGGGACGGATTCCCAAAATCTTGAAGTGAAAAGAAAACACTGGTGAAGTAGTTGCGAGCGAGTAAACACGAGAGCAGCGGCCGCGAAAGACACACTTGTGAAGTAGGCGCGAGAGGAGGCACTTAAGAGTGAGTTGCGAGAGAGCGCTTCATGCCTGGTCGTGGAAGCCGTGAACCAGTTTTTTTGTTCGGGTATTCGATGTAATAATAACTCGTTGCCTAATTCGAGCGTACGAGCCGCGAATACCATGATCCAGCTTCCGGTCCGCGCCCGCAATTAAATGCTCCCGTATCGCGCGTCCAAGTCGTGGTGAGGAGCGAATCCCGGACTCGTCCAGCGCCTTGGTGGCGAGGTGGAGAAGAGACCTTCGCGACCTTGTGGTACCCAGCAGCCACGCAGGGAGGCGTCCGCCCCGCCGTTCAACATTGCAGCTCATCGCAGGACAACGCTCGTCGAAGACGCCGAGGCTATCGACCGCGTCAGGCCCACCCCAGCCCGCGCAACAGATAAGACTCTTAACGCACGCCCGCGCTTTGGGGCGTCCCGCCTCGAGACGAGGCGGAGAATAACACCGACAATTCTAGAGTGTTTTGTTTTTCTCTGTTTTTTTTGTCAGAGTTAAGCGGTGCCGCGCTATGGCATATTTTTTTTATTATTGTAACAGAAGTGTCTTTAATTAATTTTTTTTCTCTTATCTCACCGAGCTCACTAGGTAGGGTGCAATCCCACCTCATGGGATTTTCTTTATGTAACTTCCCCGGCCGTAGGTCGGAAATAAATGTATAATTTTGTTTTATTGCCCAATTACGGCTAATTATTTTTAAAGTAGTTTGTTGCCCCTGCACGTCACTTCCACCCACCACGTTAGGAGCCGCGATCATGCTGTATACCGGCTCTATTACCGGCCCGCTGATGTTGCAATATCTTTTTCTAAATACACCTATTTATGTATTTAAATACATCTCTAAAATACATGTCCAAAAAACTCAAAAATACAGTTTTTCAAATACAAAATGTATTTAAAATACGTATTTCAAATACAAGTATTTAAATACTGCCCAACTCTGATTATTCTGCAAAATGATGGATTCTTATACTATTTATTCTTTCTAAATTGAAATGTTGGTTTTCGAGTGTTTGAAGATTGCGGACTCTTAAATGTAAACTCTCATTGTTTTAGTTATAAATTGTTAACACAGTTTTATCAGGAATTCTTTGCTCTGCTTTTCATGATTATTCAAGACATTTTCTGTGTGCACTTAAAATCAAAAGTTGCCTATTCTAATGAGGTTAAAAATGAAACTTTGATGTATTGTGTAAACTCATTGTAATTATAGCCTCCATCTCTCCTCAGCCAACTATTCATGATAATGGCAATTGTTAGATAAATGGTTAAAAGTGATAATTCCTAAATATTGATAAGACAAAGTGAAGAAAGTCATATCAAAATATGCTTGTGAATTACTTACCTGTTTTCTGGAAATATGATTTCATCATCCTCAGAGCTTTTTGTTTCTATGATAGCTTCTTGTTTCTACGATTCTGAAAATGTGTATTCAATGACTTTACAAGTGATTTACTTTATAATTAAAACCATGTGATTTGTATTTGTTCATTGTGTTAATGAAATTTCAGTACTGTTATGAAAAAATGTTTTGATTACTTTTCAAATTAGAATTAAAGTTCATCTTGAAAATTTTATTTCATTGACTGAATTTTGTTTTGACACAAATGTTGTTATGTTAAGTATCTGTTTGGAGTTGCCTGATAATGGAAAGACCCCAGCTGATCAGATGTTAATGTACTGAATTTTTTTTTCTGGCAACCTGATAAAGGAAACAACAATGATCCTTGATATTTTTTTTAATGCAATTAGTAATTTTGAACTGCAGTTAACTATAAACAGTAGAGTTTGGGCAATTGTGTCTCTCTGTTTGCCCTGAAATTACTAAAATTGAAACTAACAGTACTAACATACTACGAAAACAGCAAATAAGAGCATGTGTGACAGCCATGTAAAATTATGATAATTAAAAGATTTAATTGTTTTAATTATCTCTTCCAGTTCTGCTTGTCAAGTAATCTTCATGAAAATGAACACGGTGTAAAACATGCTTTTTCATGAAGAACTTTGACTTCTTACCAATAATTATTACCAATAATTAAACATCCAAACAACATTGAAAAGTATTTGTTGCTGTGACAAAAACGGCTGAAAGCTTGTCATTTCGATTACTTCAACATCCACGATAAAAAACTAACATATCTTTCAAAATCTGCAAATACCACAGAAATGCTGTTGAAAACTTAAAATTTACAAAACAGTTTTCTTTATCAGGAAAACTTAAGACGTATCAATATTGTAAATTTGAAGATAATGTGTTAGGTCAAAAAATCACCTATTTTTTTCATTCTAATTTTGTCCATTTTACAGGTCCCAAGAATTTTCACTGGTATCTCAGAAGTGCAATTTTTGGTTCATCTATGCACAAAATCTGATATAATTTAATGGAAACAAACATTTCAGTGGAACTATACTAATTTTGAAAAGCAGTGTGGATGGTGAGTTTGTGTTATGAATCATAAGTAATTGTGAAAGATTTAATTAACTCATTGTTACTGCAGAAATCTTGTGGAAATCCATATGGATAGATAAAAAGAAGTAATCTCCTGTAATAAATTGTAGTATTCAAAAAAAGTTTTATTGAGGAAGATTATTTCAAACCTATCTATGTGAAAGACTTGGTCATTTTAAAATTATTTTAATAAATATTACCAATAGTTTCGAAAATTAAACATGAGTGCCCAAATACTACTACTTATATTTAATAATACCCATAATCAATAATTAATTATTTTTTATAAATTGCCTTTCCTTCAAGCAAAAATTACATGCAAAATATTTGTTTAAAAAAAATGTACACAATCTTATTTAAAGATCTAATTTTTTAGGACATTTCATTCAGGGGAAAAAACATCTCTTTTGTCAAAATTGTAGTTTTTGCAGCATCAATTTTTGGAAAAAGCAGAGAATTGATATTCACTGAAAATGGCTCTTGCACCAATTTTATGAGAGTACTTCCCATTATTCATGAACAAGTTAAAGTAAAACTTTGGAGTCATTTTTGAGTAAATCATTATTTAAAAATTATGTATTTTTCTTTCAAAAGTATGCAAGAATTAGTCAAATTTTTTGAAATACTATTCATGACTTTGTCTTAGATCTGATTTCATTAGAGGGGTGTCCATAAATTAATGTAATGCAAATTTGAAACATTTTATAGATCCCCTCTCCTCCCTGTAATGAGGTAAGTGTGAACCCCCCCTAAATAATTATGTAAAGCCTGTGAATATATCCCTATTCTTTCTAAAAAGTGAAAATAATTTATACAATGAAAATGATTTGTATTAATTTTATTGTGCTATGCATTAAAATTAATGATTATTAAAGTCAAAATTAATTGGAAATGCTGACTGCCCCTAACAGTAAAATTTGGGGACAATTTTTACATGAAGGAAGGAAGCATTGGTAAGAAAATTTCTGACTAGTATGTGTGTTGTTGTAGAGGATGCATGGGTGTGAATCTACATCATCAATTTAATTGTATTCTAGATAACACCACAGATCAGTTTTGAATGTTTTCTTTCAAATCTAAGATTTCATTAATATACCATTGATGAAAAAAATTTTCAATTATGGTAAAGTTTTATACACCATAACTTTTTAATTTATTTATATTTTTAATTTAAATTGTTAATATTTTAATTTTTTAGTGTAAGACTGAATAAAAGGAATTGTTTCAGCATGTGTTGAAAAGTAAAAAAACAATATCAGCATAAAGTAACACTAAACTAACATCCATGTAATGCAGTGTCATGCTCCCATTTCAAATTTGGAAGGCCTCAAGATTAGAAAAATTGATCTGGAAATGTGAATTTTGGAGAAAGTCATCTGAATGGGTTATGTGCCAGTGTTGACCACAGACTGTTTGCCATAAACCAATTTTTCAGTATCTTGGACCCATAAAATATGGATTCTACCTACATAATGTATTAGAGAAAGTTAATTACTACAAATAAGAATAAGAATGATCCAATTTTTTGGTACCAGTTTCTACAAAACAAGTTTTTCTGTGGAAAAATTGCCCCTTTTTGTCACAGCATTACAATGCTTTCTCTTTACTATGTAAGTAATGTGAAAAGAATAATAGAATAAAGAAAAAAACATTGGAGAAAAAAATTGTGACATCAGTTTTTGTTTCCTTTACTTTGTGCAAGATAGAAATCACACAAATATTCTAAGTAAATATGGACTGATTAGCTGGGTACCTTTCTGTCTTTCACATGAAGAAATATGATTAAAGCACTTTTCTTGATTGCTTTGTAGTTTTCTCATTGAAATTGAACAATAGAGAAAAGCGTGTTGCATATTATTTAAAATATTCTAATTAGAAATAGAATTTACTTCATAAGTTTCATATCAAAGTGTAGGCCTATGTCTTATTTCAATTGAAAATGGCATCCAAAAAATTGATATTCTATATATGTTGGTAGGCATTTCTTCAATCCAATGTTATGTAATTGAAAGACACTATTGATGCTTTTTGTTAAGCTTTAAATAGTATTGATATTGCCTTGGAAATAGTTTCTTTATCCTGGATAGACTGGAAATGCTGGATAAATTGTAGTCGAAAAATTGTTTTTAAATAATATCTTAGAAAAATATTATTTTGACTTTATAATTTTTCCAGTTTTGTTCTCTACCATGAAAAGGATGCTTGTTATTTATGGTCTGGTATTCTCAATTAGCCCCTGGAAAGAGTTCCAAAAGTTGTGTAAAAAGCAAATTTTACTGTAGGTACTAGTTGGTTTTTTCAATAAGTTAGATGGAAAAATTTGGTTGTGACATGTAAAGAATCAGTGTTTTTGGTATACATTATGAAGTAAGTCTTGCTTAATTGGAGCAGATACATTATGTACTCTTTGTTTACATTTATGTAATTTCCAAAGGGTTACGTAGTTTTTAGTAACTTATCATCCACACATACAAATATCTTCTGAAGGATGTCATTCTGCTCATGAAGTCCATTGAAGGGTAATTTTCTGGACAGTATTTCATTTTTTTATATTTAGAAATGGAAATGAAAATTGACTAATGAAATGGCAACAATTAAAATTGAAATTAATGATATTCTAGTCAGTCTTTTGGAAAGACAAAGCTGCATCTAGTTTCAGGTTTAGTTGGATATAACTGAAGAACTTTTTCACTACCTGTTTTAATTTTGCATATTGATTGATGAATTAAATATTTGTATCCTACATTTAATTCCCATACTGCTTTTCAATAAACTTAGCAAATAACATTAAATAAAATAAATTGTAAGATAATTCACTGGGAATGAATTTTTGCAATATTTCTCAGGAAATGAATTAGAGATGCTTCATGTCTTTAAATAAACACAGTGACATCAACTTGTGCATCCTAGTTGTCTAGAATCAGAAAGAAATGCAAACTTCCTTCCAATACAAAATTTTTGTTCTAAGTTTCCCATAGTTTTATCCTTATTTCACTTGAGAAAAGTGAAATACAATCCTTTGTATTAGTGTCAAAGAGGAAGAGGATAACTAGATGTGGTATCTATGTTTTTGTAAAACATATTTCTGGTTTAGAGAATAGGTTTTAAGGATAGTGTCTTTTATCTAAGAATGTTACAAATTATTTTTAGAAAAAAATACACAATACAATCAATCAGTTATAATTGTGCCCACTTAATGGAGTGTTTAAATAACATTAGCTCTGAAGAATGGAAGATTGATGAAAGAATATGTTAAGTATGCATGACAGGCCTATTGCACAAAACTCATTGAAGCACAGCCTTAAATATGTACCTGTGCTAAATAAGGCTAACTTAAAGAGCTTAATTTAATTTTATCCATGACTTACTGCAATATTGAAAAGGAAACATACAATAACAATATTTCTTTAAGGTGTAATGCATGAAGCTATTGACTTAAACTGTTATTTTGACAGAAAAAGGATGTCCATACAACATTGCACATTACCATGAATAGATCGTCCTTTTGTTTACAAGATTCAGTAAAAGTAAGCTTTGTCTAGCTAGCATAAACATATCACAAAAATCTAAATGATATGTTATTAAATATTGAGAATTAGCCATGAAAATATAAAAGCATTATTTCAAAGAGAAACAGAATGCAATTAATTGCGTTTTCACCTTCTGTGTGAATTTACAACTGATAGTTCTTTGTCTCCCGTTTACCAGAAATTGTCAATCTATATTGAACTGTTGCTTCGAATGACAGTTTTATTTTTACTCAGTTGGTAATAACCATAACCAGGGTTGTGTGACTAATTTTTTATTAGTTGATGACCTTACACTTGATTTCATAAAAAAATCATGTCCATAGCTTTATGCATTTCTCAGTGAACATTCTGGAATATCCAGAACCAAAAATTTTAGGTCTGTACACAGTCCAGGTATTTACAAATCTCTTAAACATAATGTCTTAAAAGGAATTAACTTTCTGACTATAAACAATATTCTGATATACAAGTGTCCTAACAAACAACTCTCGAGAAAGATCAACATAAATATACAACATAATGGAAATGTACAGTTGCAACAATACACTTAATTCCTGAAGTTTTATATCAAGCATAATATATCCACCACTTTCTTTCTGTGGATAGAAAGCAGCAAGGATAAACAATCCTATGAAGCATTCTCTCTTTATGTTATGGACTAGAAAAAACCTGAAAAAGAGTAATAATAATTTTATAAACCTTGAAAACTGTATATGATAAAGACGCATGTAATGATTAAATCACATACCACAAGAAGTCAAAATATGAACATTGAAATACATATGTACAACAAAATATAATTGAAATAAATAAAAATAAATAAATTATTATCATGCTTTGAATATAATGCACTATTTTAATTTTCTTAACAACTCACACAACAATTCAAACAACAAAACATGCATGAATTATTGAAAATGTGTGCACCAAAGTAATAATATCACAAAATAAAAATGAATTTCAAATGTGAACTAATATTTAAGCAGTAGTGAAACTTAACATTCAAATAGTATGATTTGCAAAATCATTGAACATCTATTTATAAGAGGCAAATGGGCAACAAGTTGTAATTTTAGAGAAAATCAAATGACCAAAATTTTAATAATTTAAGCAAGATGTGAAAGTACTTGACTGATATTCACTGTTGAATTCATAATAAAAATTATAAGTTACCAAAAAAAGAACAAAAAAATTTAATTGCACGCAATGTACTTGTACATTGTAGTGTAGCCTATTTTTCAATTGAATTCTGATATTAAAATTCATAACAGAGGATCTAATTACACAATATCAGAATTTATTATTCTGGCTTATAAAGTTTAGGAGAGAATGTTCTTGCTAAAGTTGTTCACCATAATTTTATTTTGAATGTCTGAACTTGGTCTCGAATATATGTTTAAAAACATGGAAAAGAATATGTACAAAAATATGGAAAATTGCTTCCCTTAGGGAGCAGAAAGCATGGCACTTTTGAATAGAATGATAAAAGGAACAAATATCAACATAAAACCATAAACATAATAATTGTACATATATTAACTTAAACTATTAATTTAAAGAGTAACACAATATTCATCTGTGAAGAGGGAATAGGTTATGTGAAATTTTAACATGCAGTGTACAGTACGAGAAGTAAGTGCTGTGTACAAAACAGGAAGCAGTGCAATAACTAACTGTTGTGCTTATAAGTACTGTGCAGGTTAATATTGAACTTAAATTGCTTCTGTTGTGCTGTAATTTACACTTGAGCAACAAAGTTAGCTAAAAGTCATGTCAATGAAAAAAAATATTTAGTGTCCAACAAAAGTCACTGCGAAAGCACTGAACAGGTAAAATGAAAGTTCAAATATTCATTTTTAAAATAAAAAAATATTAATTTTTGATCAACTTATTTTAAAGCCATTATTTAGGTCTGCTGTGCAAAATAAACAAAATTATATTTCAACACAAAGAATGTTTCTACAACTAATTTTGGAATCTGCATGCATACTCAAAGTTGTCAATGCTATTACCTCACTTTTCTTCTTCAAAGTTGAAAGAATCAAATGCCTTTGTCCAATTGAAGGGATCACTTGAATTATTATTTACACTAGACTTCTCTGACGTCCGTCCTTGTTCAGATTTTGGTCGGGGAAGTGTGGCGGACATGTCACTACTAAAGAACTCATCATCAAATGGATCACTTTCACGAGCAAAAATGTTAATAGATTCTGATTTTCGTAAACTCGAGGAAGAGTCAGCTCGAAGTAAATTAGACATCCGACCTTTAATGGCTGTGTAATGTTTTTCAGATTTATTTGTGTCTTCACTATTCCAGAGATTTCCAGTCAGCCTTTTCTCAGTACGTTTACTGTCTGTCAAAGGTTTAGTAGGAGCCTGAACTTCACTTATACTAGTGCTTAAACTACTACTCTCAAAGTCTGCAAATACTTGCTCTCCAACAGAATGTCCTGATTCAGGAGCACTGTCTGGTGGAAGGAACACATCATCATTGACTTTACCGTTTTTTTGTTCATTTTCACTTTCACACTCATTCTCCTCCACAACACTTTCAACCCTGCAGCTACTTCTAACATCCTCAAAAGGGGACTTCCTATGATCACTTATGTCACTAGATATACTAGAAATGAGCCTTGCACTGGCATGTCTACTTTCAGGGGGAGTAAAATCATCTTCAAAAGGTGACTGTCTATGACTTGACCCTCTAGAAGCTCGTGTTTTACTCTGATCCTCAGGGGTGGGGGAGTTCTGGTGTTCATGCAAGCTACCTAAAATTTCCCTATTTTTTGTTTCATTTTCCAGTACTTGCCCATCTTTTGACTTCACAATTGGTTCAACAGGTATGGAGATTCCTGATGGAGTAATACTCTGGTTAAGTGGAGCTGGGGACTTTTTTTTTGTGGGATCACTGACTTCTGGTTCTCCGGGTTGACTTTTACCAATGTCTGCAAATTCAAAGGCTTGCATTGAAAAATCATCATCAAAAGGTGATTTCTGGCTGTAGGACCAATCTCCAGATTTTTTATGTCGAGGGGGTCTTCTTGGATGCAATGTTTGAGATCTCTGCTCGTATCCTTCTCTCTCTTGTCGCCTAGGGCGTTCTGGTGGCCAGTAATCATATTCTTGATCAGATCCAAAATGGCCTTCTCTACTTCTAGGTCTAGATCCACTTTTATCACGATATCTTCGTTCAGGATAGCCATACCCTGGAATTTTTTCTGAACCATCTTGTCTTGGCACATTTGGTAATGAGTGTTGCTGCTTCTCCATCATTCTTGACTTATATTCACTAGGAGAACTTTTGTCTATTGTCCTTCGCATTTCAGAGGCACTACTAGGCCTTTTTGGCCAGTTTCTTTTTCTTGTTTGATATCTAGGTGATTCATCTTCGCCTTGTTCACTGTACTCATCTTCCCAGGGTGATTCTCGAGATCTGTCCCTATAATACCTGTGCTTCCTACGAGGAGCATGTTCGGGTCGGACATACTCATCGTCTGGTGCTCCATATCTTCTACTCCATCCATACCTGCCATCATGTTCGTAATCTTTTCTCCATCGGTAATCTTCTTCACGTTCTCCCCTGTATCGCCTTTCACCATATTCTCGAGCATATCGTTCATCTTCATCCCACGAACCAGATTCCCAACTGCTACGCCTATCACCTTCACCAACACCTCCACCACCAACACCCACTCCACTGCCAGCACTGCCACCACCTACACTGCCCGGACCTCCTCCTCCACCACCACCACTGCTCCCTCCACCACCACCACCACCACCACTACCACCAACACCAACACCAACACCACTGCCACCACCACTAACAGCGCCACCACTAGCGCCTCCACCCCCACTGCCTACACTTGCGGTACTTCCTGGCGGTGGCCCTCCAGCCCATGGTGATGCTTTGCGTTTCCATCTCTCTTCATATTCTGATCCATTAATGTCTCTCGATCCATACCTTCTGTGCCTTTCATCATCCCAAGAAGAACCTCTGTGCTTTGGCCTGCTTTTCCAAGAAATATCATATTCTTCTTCTTCCTCTTCATCATCTGCTGATCTTTCTGGCCATCTCTTATTTGGACCCGTCCAGTTCTCCTCATCTTCATCATCTTTACCTTCTTGTTCCCATGGGGAAGGATCTCTTGATGATCTCTGGCCACGCTTCCAGGGAGATACCCGTCTTCTTCTTCCCCGCCTCTCCTCATAATACATCCTATCTCTATAAGGTGGCATATCATCATAAAATGACTCACCATCACTCCATCCATTCTCTCTCCAAGGTCTCTCCCATACTCCTTCGTCTGGACGACGTTCATCCCATCCTTCTTCTGACTCGTCATCTTCATGCCAATGAGCAGGCCTACGAATGCGCCGTCTTCTTCCTTTATCTATTTCTTCTTCAGTGAGTTCAGTAGGATGTGCTGATGGCTGTTTGTTGAATTCTTTTCCATCTGATGACCATGGTGAAATGACACCTTCACTTTGACCTTCTGATGTTTGCTTTTCAACTGGGAAAGTGCCGGTGTCAAATTTAGCCCAACCTTCTGATGGTTCTTCTAGCTTGCTCTCTGGTGGTGAAACTTTACTACTTTCAAGCTGTTCTGGTGACTGGTTGTTTGAATCTTTTTGAATTTGTGAAATTTCTTCCTTGCTATTTACAGTAATTTCAACTGGACTTTGGATTTCCTTTTTACTCACCTCTGTAGGCTGAACGGTTTCCTCGGAGATTGTTGATTCCGCTTCCAAGGCATTTACATCTTCTTCAAATATTGTGCTTTCAATTATGGATTGGGGTTCTCTGGGAGGAGGGGCTTCAATTGTTGGAGAATCTGTACCTTCACTTTGTTGCCTTGAGAGTGATAAAAGATCATAGTCTTCATCAAGTTTTGCAGTTTCTGTAGGACCTTCTTCTTTCTCACTAGATGTATCAACATCCTCTTTATCTCCTTCATTCTCACCTAGGGATATTTCTCTTAAAGCTGCATATCTGTCCTCAGGAGGTTTTTCAATTTTTGGATCTTCTTCTGAAGGTTTCTTCTCTTCAGTTACATCAAGATTTTTAGAATCTTCTGCTTCTTCTTGTTCAACCTCTGAAGTTGGTAATGCTGTTGTTGATGCTTCTTCTTGTTTTTCTTGACCAATTAGTTCACGAAAAACAGCATATTTGTCGAAAGGTGTTTCTTGGAAAACATCTTCCAGTTTTTCAGAAGAAGGTGGTTCAAAGTTTGTTTCAAAATCTGCTTTAAACTCTGGTTCTTCATCAACCGATTCTCTTAAAGCATCATATTTATCTCTTTTAATTGCACTGGCTTCTGACTTGAGATCTTCAATGTTGTTATCGGCTGCTTGGATCTTGGCAAGGCACCTAGTGAGGTCTTGTAATGTCATATTGGATAGGTGCCCAGGGGAAACACCGAGAGCAGCAGCTAAGTCAGCTAAGCCGGTTTTTGTAAGTTGACTAAGTGTTATATTCAAGGAAGAAGCAGAAATAGGCTGTTTGACATGATCACTTGCAGGAGTTGTGGTTGAGCTTGAGGAAGATTGAAGAATTGAAGCAATTGTGGTCATGACAGGAGTGCGAGGTTTGGAAGTGGAATGACTCTTGCTGGCATCTGCAGCAGGGCTTTTCTTCTGTGGTGGAGGAAGGATGGGAATAGGTGGCAGGTAATCTGGTTCACTTGCAGAAGCAGTTGACTGGTATTGCCTCCTGGGCCTTTGAGGGACTTCAGAAAGATCTGCATCTCCAAAACGAGGGCGCCGAGCAGGAACAGGTATAGGGGGACTTTTGATCTCTTCCACTTCCTGCGGGGTGGGTGAAATGGATGTTTCATAGTTCTCGATGTAATCATAATGTGGATGATCACTATGAGGTGGTCTAGGGGGTGGTTTCATTATGTTTCCAACTTGTTGCCTTTTTGGTGGTAGTGGAGGGGGTTTAATGGGGGCAATATTGGTTGCAGGACGGGGAGGTGGCTCTGGGGCAATTTCAGCTAATTCAGCACTTGAGCCAGATAACCGTGAACTGTCCATGTCTGTTATCTCAGGAAAACATGCAACTATTGGTGGTGAAGGTGTTACAACTGACCTATTACGCAATGTGACACTCTCAAGGATGCCTTGACTACTAGGTGATTTTCTATCCGAATGAGGAGGAGTTGCTACCATCTGAGGAGTAGGACTTGCTTGAAGAGGTTGCACACCACTACCACTGTCTACTGTCATTTGTTTCATGAGCCGAGATGACCGCTGAGATGATTTTGGACTGGGCAATTTCACCATGCCAGTGGCAAGGGAAGTCTGTTTCGAGAGCCTCGTTTTTGATTTGCCCTTTGACAATGTACCAGAAGGGCTGGAAAGTGGGCGAGGTGTGGCTGATGAACTAGGAAAAGGAGGAAGAGGTAATGAACTTTCAATTGTTTTTTCGGGGGGTAGGGATACACGTAAAGGTCCATGGAGCGTTGGTTGTGATGAAACCGATGACATTCCTGCTTCTACTTGGGGAAGTGGTGATGATCTTTTTGTATCTCCATCAGTAGCTGCTGGCAAATCTGTAAATGGAGCTAAGTCTTTTTTTCCTCTCCCGAACATAGTGAAATCTGCAAATCCGGTATCAAAGGGATCATGTGAACTTCCTGTAGGAGGAAACCCTCCTATCTGTGAAAAGTCATCTTCTGCAAAGGGATCAGTCTTATCAAAAGGGTCTGTGTCTTTAAATGGGTCAATGTCTATTGGTTTGATTGATGTAAAAATGCTGGATGTTGAGGTAGAAACTGTCGTAGTATTGACACTTGTGTTAGTAGTAGTTGTGGTTTCAGCACTGGACAACACATCTTTGGACGATGGACACGACACACTATCATTCACATTTAAACTGCTGCTACCTGTATCAAATGTTGCATGAAACAATGGTGCAGTTGCTTCTGAAGATGGAGCCTCAGTCACTAAATCTTTTAACACTTTCTTTGGTGGATTTTTCAGCTCTTGGAAGAAGTCTTTTCTGTCTATGTATGGTTTTACACGCCCTGTACCCAATGGATCTAACTCTGTGAAGACATCAAATTGACCTCCAGTCTTTGGTACAGTTTCTGTTTGAATTTGCTGAAGTTGTTGAGATGGTGGAGGACTTTTTGCTGTATCTTGATTTTCCTGCAAATGAATATTAAAAAAATTACATTTGAACTAAGTTCTTTACTTATATCTTAAAAGTAGATTCTATACCTTAAGATATCTAACAAATAGTAATGGGATTGCAGTTACAGTAAAGTCAAGCAAATGACTGAGAATGTGGATATGAGGAAAGACCCAAGAATAGGAATTGAAGATTGTGTGAAAACTGTTACAGGATCCAAAGGAAAAATGTGTCAAACAACAGAGCAATGCAAAAGAACATATATCTTAAATTTTGGTACTGATACTAAATACAGTATATAGTATCTGATGAATCTTACTTGATCTACAATTGCAGGTGGCACAGTTGGAAAACTCTGAACGTTGGTACTGGATGAAAGCGGAGGAGTAACTAATTCACCTTCATCAAATAACGACTCTGTCTCCTGATCAAACCAATGTTTCTCTTGCTGTTGCACTGGAGCTGCTTGCACAGGCAATGGCTTACTAACATTATTTGTCACTGGAGCAGCAGCAGCTGCAGCTGCTGCAACGGTCTCTGTAGCTGTTGCTGCAGGAGAAGGGCGAGATGTTCGTCGCAGTGTGTGACGACCCGAAGGAGGTACATTGAAAGGATCTGATGATCGAGATGTGTCTTTAGCAGAGGGTGGAGGTGGCAAGATAGCAACAGTTTGTTGTTTCGAAGATTTAGCAGCAGGGAACATGGTGGAAGGTGTGAAAGAATCACCAAAGGGATCTGTAGCAAAAGGATCTTCTTTAGTGGAGGGACCAAATGGATCTGAAGGTGTGATTCTCTCCATTTGATGTATGCCTTGCTGAATACTGTTCAGTTCAAACTCCAAATCCAACAGATCAGCTATTACCTCTGATGTTGGTTGGGATGTCTTTGAAGAAGATCCTCCTGTACCATTTTCCTTCACTGTGTCTTCTTGAATTGTTCTCATTTTGGCTGCCGCTTGATCTGAACTGCTACTTCCATTCTAAAGGAAGAAAAACATTATTAATTTTATATTTATTTTAACTTACTGCATAATGATAAGATGATGGTATACTGAAATCAAAAAATAAGTTACCTTAGAACTGGAAGTTGAGTCCACAAACAAACCAGCTCCTAACTTAATTTGTGTTTGTTCTATATGCTGTTTAGCCAACTCTATTTCTTTCTTTTTGAGTTCAAAAACCACTTGAAATAAATCTCTCATTGCGATGACTACCTAATTTTGGGAAATATCTCATTAAAATACAATGAATAACAACAGATCAGAAGGGGGGGAACTCATCACTTGTAATGTAATATGCAATGAAATAATTTAAAAACATGTGTTACCTGACTAGCAGCTTTGTCAGTTTTTATTCCAAAAAACCTATGACCAGTATCAGGTGAGCCAAAAATGTATCCAAATGCTCTTGAGTCTGACATGTCTTGAGCAATGAAGGATATTTTATGAACCGGGTGGTGGTAGAGACAATCCTGTGAAATATAATAAATTTCTTTAACAATGGCTACAGTTAAATAAGAACATTTACACTGAACTTTCGATTTGTAAAAATTATTTTTATCTAAGGAAAAATAATCTGTTGCACTTACCCCTGTTTTTTCATCTCTCAGTCTTAAACCATCAATGGCAATGTTTATGTTAATTCTCTGCTTGTGCTCTCCAGCGGCCCGTATTGCCATCTTCAAGTCAGCCAATGCTTCTTGGCACATTCTATCCCCTCGAGCTTCGCTCACTTCCAAAATACCGATTAACTTTGCCTTGAAACTCACCCCTTCTCCCAGGAAGCGTGATGGCTCATTCTTATCTAGAACATAAAAAAAATCAAATGTAGATAAATAATATTTAAATTAGTGATAATTAACACAGATGAATCAACAATTTTAATTTTATATTGCATGTCACGTATGGGAAAGATTTCAAACAAAACAAACATTAAAATTTGAAAAACAGCAATATGAGATTACTCCAGTTTGCAGTAAAAGTAAACTTTCAATAATGTTAATAACTCCAATTTTCTCCCCATAAAATGATTGTACAGCTGTTATATATCACATGTTATATCACTTCAAGAACATAGCAGAAACAAATGACCCTCCCATTTTGCAGAGAAATGTTCAAATAACAAGTGATTACATTGAACTGTAATTACATTTACTTACATTTACAAGGGCTTGTTTTCTTCCTTAGTGTTTGCATGGGATTTCTCCTACCTTCCTTAAAGTGCAAAACACTGCAAAAATTCTCCCAATATGCCAGATTTCAATTAAAGGAACAGCAATGGCTACCTACTCCCCATGCTTCATGCTAATGTAAGAAGCTGCTACTTATTGTCTTTCCTGAGCCACTGTATAACACTTCAAATTACAAAAACACTATCAGAATTAACTAAGTAGAGCCTACAAAATGATAGCACCACTGTGTTGCAGAAATGTACTACCCACACTGGCTCCTGCATTGATTTCCAGCTCAGGGAAGGGTTATATACATTTCATTGATCCACAGCAGGGATGTGGGCAGGGGGTGAGTTGTGCCCATGCCCAGTGTGTGCACCCCTTGATCAATACAGCCAGTTCCTCCACGTTCCTGCCACACGAAGTTCTCCTAATGTTTTGTGTTAACGGCTATTAGTTTCCCTCGATATTAAAGTTTTATTTGTGGTGTTGATACGAACTACTATTGGATTGTGTTTCTTACCGCCTACTTTTCTGCGCCATTTCCTTGACTTGTGATTGTGCTTGTGTTGTTAAATTAATGTGAATTAACGTCACGTAGGAGTCTTGTTTTTGTGAAAATGTGCAGATAGTCCATTGATACTATGTTGATTCTGCATATTTACAAACGAAGACCATGAGTTATTGTAAAACGACGATATCACGAACTTAAACTCTAAATGTCTATGCACGACTGGATATTTTAATAATTTAATATTTCTGTAGCTGAAATTACTGTATATTAAATGATCAGTCAAGAAGGTAGGCAGGGAAGAGGCATTAGGGGCTCTTTTTTCACTGCGAAATTTTACGCCTACGTATGGCACTTTGCTTCCTTGTGGGATGCATAATAGCAGGATGACAGCATTGATGTGTAGTAAAATTTATTTAAATAATCTTTTCTTCTATTTACTAATTTCGCTTCTACTAAATGATAATGAAACGCACCGTTCCTGCCTATTATTGGATTTCGTTTTAATGGGTAAACAAATTTCGTAGTATTTACAAAATGATTCTGATTCAGTTGCATACCAGTTCGTTTACTTATTTTACGGGTGAAAACTATGCATTGCAATGGAGCAATAGGTCCGTCGCCGATTCTTGAAAGACGTGCGTGTATTCGAGTTCGTGGTTTTACCGTGGACCCGGCCGCCTCCAGCAGTATCGTGTGGGTGGAGGGCGTCAGACAGCTATTTCCTGTTCTTTGCTTATCGTACTTAGACAACCGGAAATGTCACTAGCATCACAACCAGCCAATGTTCCCTCTTTTCTCTCTTTCCCCCCTTCCAGAGATGATGCCAGAAACTTTATTGGAGGAGGTAGTTTATTTCGGACCCTCCCCGATAAGCTTGTTCAAGAAAAATTAGGCCTACACCTTTTAGGATATCAATTTCTTCTTGAAATACCGTCGGACTTTATGGAAATACAACTCCCTTCATGTCGGGTGCTCTCTACTTGTATGTTACTTTGAAGTGTTGTCAACTAACATCACATATGAGCAATATCACATACAAATGTTCAAATTGTCACCTGCTACAATATAAAACACTTAAATATTAATTTTACTTTTGTAGTCTTTGTTATTCTTTTGTAGAATACGCTTAAAATGAGGAATTGATATTATTATTTTGTGTATATTATTGCATTTGTGCCGTATAGCCCGGTAATCTGGGGTGGGCGTATGCGATGTTCTATTCAGTTGCTATAATTATTATGAGGCAGATAACGTGTTGCTTGCACATCATTCGCAAATATTGACTGCAATATTACTTTTTCGTCTGACAGAAACATTACCAATTTTGTATACTATTATAATTTCTTTTCATTTTTTTTATAATTTACAGGCAATTGCCCTTTTACGATTAAAATATAAAACATTAATTACGAAGTTATTAAAAGTCTATAAGTAATTCGTAAGTCTGAAAGTAAAAGCTAATTTCTGCTAATTTCATTCATAATGTAATGAACTGGATATTTTTTCAATTCATTAGTCATTGTGTATGTGTTATAATAAAGAGACTGATTTACTTCAATTCTTGAACTCTTTACATACGTGCAATACGACTACTTATTGTTTAAATCCATCTCGATCAGGTTTTTCGTTCAGTTTCCCTGATCCTTTGAGCAAATGCTGAGATGGTTGTTTGTTTGCTTCTTGACATAAATGTAACTTCATTATTTGTGCACGTCTTCTAAATTTCTGTGAGAAATATAGTTATTCAAATGATGATTCTCCAATATGATGATCCATGTAAATGATCGATCGACAATAGTCGCGGCAGAAAGTATTATTCTTTTGTGAAGAACATGATGAGGTTTAAGGGTACAAATTTATAGCTAATTTACCTTTGAAAATATATTTTATTATATAGGAGCGAATATTTTGTCAACAAAACTTGAAAAAAAACGCTCTTTTTTTGTATTCATTCATATGTATTTTGTATAAAATTCGACTAGAATGTGGCTTAGGATAGAGATCACAGAATAATGAAAACGTGCACAGATTTCACTTTTCCCCATAGCTCGTCACACACAGTTTTTAACTGTTTTTGACGTAAATAAATAAACTACTTTATCAAAAAATATTATATGAATAGAAAAAATAAAAAGGGAAGTAATATAGATTTACAAGTATATTACGAACTGCTTTATGTCTTTTCTAAAACTATTAGTGTTAGTTTACGTGTTTACTTTTAAATGAATAAATTGTGCATACAAATCCTGAAAAATGCATCTAAAATTATCTATATTTGCGAATCTCGATTTAAAGATTCTATATTACTTAAAATGTATCTAAAGATTGTCCTTAAGAGTAGTGTTTTCGTTAATTCAGTTTTATATGGCCATATATTTTTACTGTAATATTTATTTATCGTTCGTCTCTAGCGTGAAGAGTGATTTAATATTTAACTTAACATTACAAAATCATTAGAAAAAAAAACTAAAATAGCATAATCAAATCACATAGGAAAATGACTTTAAGCAAATCCATAGAGTGAGATTGCAATTAATAAATAGACGTAATACGCACTTTAATTTGGTCTACTATCTTGTACAGAAATGAACAAAGTTAAAGGTATAGGTAGGTAAAGGTAAAGGTAAAGGTAAAGGTAATATAATAATATAAAAGTTCTGAAATTTGGAGAGTTGAAATATTGCTATTATTTTATTTTGTTGAAGTTTCTATGTTCCATGATTTCAAAACTCCATGATTTGTTTCCTAATTTGACCTGACGGAAATTGGATTCGGTGCTTTCAGTTACATTGCCCTAACGAATAACAGTCGCGATCGCTTGCATAGTGTTCGTAGTGTTGCACTTCTTGACGCTAGCGGTTCCGCATTGTTACTACCGCCGCTGACCGAAACGTAATTATCAAAGCTTTACAACGATCGGTCGGTGCGCGTCCACGGTTAGCGCGCACGAGGAAGATTGGAGATGGCGGGTGGGCGTGCGCCGGCCGTGACTGCGACTGACCGCTCGCTGCGCGCCGAGTGCTTCTGGGGGCGACGCCCTGCCGCCTCATCTCGCGCCTGGGGCGCCGCGCAGCGCCGCGGGGCGGGCTAGGCACTTGCCTACTAGTGTAGTCGATGGGGGTTCAAAAGCGGGGTTCACCATGCCGAAGGTGAGGTAGAAGATTTTATTGTTTATTTTGTTTATATTGTTATTAGTAAGAAAACCCTTAGTTTTCCACCTCGAAATACTTCGGGAAAAGTTTTGGTAGCCCCCCCCCCAAAAAAAAAATTGCGGACATTTTTTTTTTTGCGTAATAACTTTTTAATGATTGATCTTAGCGCAAAAGTAGTTATGTACAATTTTAAAGATCGTAAATTTCTCTACAAATTTGCTTTATCAATTATTTTTTCAAGCAAATTCTTTTCCCGAAGTATTTCGAGGTGTAAAACTTAGGGTACCTACTAATGACAAACTAAACAAAATAAAAAATAAAATCTTCTACCGTACCTTTTGCAAGGCAAAATGACTTATCGACTGCACTACAGGGGCGGTCGGCGTTTGCGCCCAACAATGAATTGGCATTGCTAGTGCAACAGGCACGGGCCAACAGGCAGGCGAAATAAAATCGGCAGTTCGTTTGCCAGTGCATAACTCGGGGGCGAAAATGTGTAGATTTCAAATGCTACTAATCTCGCTTTTTTTATAAAACTTTTATTCTTCATCCAACTATTTAAGTTAAAATGTTGTGAAGGAATCTAGAGCCAAAGAAACGGTGTGCAGATGGCTCGTACTTCTCCCCCATACGTTACATAGAGTGTTTACTTTTCTTTGACTAAATGCATCAGATCACGGCCATATCTCTTTACAGTTCCACATGCTGACTGCATTTTCCATTAGTGTAAAAAATACCCTAAATAAATTCTGTCAATGTCTATCACGCATCGCTAAGATGAAAATACATAACAATTCTGATTGTGGGTTACGCGAATTGTTAAATACAAATAACTCCGTCTGTTAACTTTTAGATGTTTGATGTTGGATGCTCACTTTTTGAATTCCCCCCGAAAGTAATTTGAGGGGCATTGAGTAACCCGTGTTCTTCCATCACCCAGGGTTAGGCCATTTCCGGTCCGGTCGAGACAGATGAGTGTCATTCGAAGCTTCTGAGTTTCTTGACGGAACACTGATCATATTTTTGCGAATTTTGTTCAGAACATTTTAAGACATTTCTCTGAAAAACGGCTTTTTTGCTTTTTGTAACCTACTAAAATGCACCAACGTCTGGAAATATATCACAGTCATCTAGCAATAAAAATTTTCAATTATGGTCAAGAAATATCATACTTCCATAGAATATTCTCTCTACATCTCCCTTACCGCTTTCATACTCAACATACTCTAACAAATTTCTTAATTTTCTTCTATGTCGCTCTAATGTTCTTTTTACCATTTGTGTTGTAACCTTCTCGCATACTGCTTACGTAGTTGATTTTGGGGGATGAAGCGTCAATAACCTTTTCAAAATTTTCTAAAAAATGACAGCAAATTTTTCTTTAATTTTTTCCCTTCGGATAGAGCAAAAGATACTTAAAGAAATCGTGTAGGTTACAATTGTGACTCGGAATTTTCGAAAACTCTAAAAGTTCAAATTTTTCAACGTCTTCCTACGACTACAATATTGAAGATAAATTATTTTCCTTAATAAAATCTGGTCATCAAAACAGAATTGTTGAAAAAGATCGACATTTTTAAAAACATTGAAATTGTTGAAAAACATTGATATTATCGAAAAACTTTAATTGTTGTAAAACATTGAAATTGCCTCTAAATCCGTACAATCTCCTACGTTCTCTAAATCCGTACATCGTTGATCCAACTGGTCTTTGTGGGCTAGCAAGGAATTCATCAGGTATCATTTTTGTCCTTTTATACTGTCTCAACAAGTTAATTTTCTCTTCATCAGTTCAACAATAACTTCTGCAAAATTAAATCAATTGTCTAAAGGGACTTTGCAGTTAGACCCTTCAATAGGTTTGCATACACGAAGCATAGCGTGAATAAGGTTCTAATTTTTTCTCTTCTTGAGCTCGGATCGTTCAAAGGAATTGGGCGATCCATTACACTATTTTGAAAGTAAAAATATTAAATAAATATTTGAGTAAATCGCCCAAGATCGTTTAAGATCGTTTATGGAAACACCCATCTCACAGACCACTACTAAGAGAAACAAACGGTCTCGCATACCGCTACGAAAAATATGGAAAGAGAAAAACAGACCGCCATGATATCCAAAAATGCCCCTTAAATGCCGACCGCTTTAGCCGAACCAAATAAAACTCGGCCGAGTGATACAAGAGGGTCAGGGAGGAAGCTACTATGACTGTCAACGCTCTCGCCCACTCACACCGGCCATTATTGCATAAACCAATTTCACTTGGTGCCTGTCAGACCGAGTTTCCATATGTGTTAAAAGAATTAGTTTTCGCACATAATGTTCTAAGATTTGTAATGCGGTTTACAAATGTTAATATGGACAGAAATTGCCGTATTATTATATTACGTAACCGTTACCAAGTGCGAGAATGTACGTGCTGCTTAGCACCACTTGCTTTATTATAGTTATGTTATTATAGTTTGCTGTTATTATAGTTCTGAAAATGCCCCGGGAAATTCTGATGACTGTTCTGCAAGTTACTGCATGTTAACGTAAATAACTCCAATGCAAACAACATTATATTGTATTTACTATTTATTTCAAGAACACAATTCAGCACTGCGTATAATAAAAATATATTTTTTTATATATAAAAAGTTTTTTCTGGAATTTTAATGAACATTCTCAGAAACTCTTTGCAGTTTCATTAATACATGACTTACTGGCCATTTGCCCTTTGCAAACTGTCACTAGCATTATTGTGGGCCCGCGTCTGTGGTGTTCGAAAGATGTTTGATTGCACAATGTTCACAAGCAAAACGGACCAAAAACACAAAACTCGGGGCATACACGAACGAGTTATTTCTATCAATTAGGATATGAGTGTTTGTGTTAATATATCACGCAAAATAAGATCGAACAAAGCAAAACGACATTATTCTCCCGTTCTTTTTAAAACCTCTGACGCCCTTCACTCTTGTAACGTATTATTTATTGTACGAATATCGTAATAGCTTTTGAGAATTATTGGTACTTCGCAACAATAAATAACCCTGTAGTGTTCATTAGTTGAGAAAGCACTTTAGCCGGGCTGGCGGGCGACCCATAAGGGCTCTTTTGCTCAGCCAGCGCCTTACGTCACCTTAAATTTGCCGCTGGTCATAAACAGGGCCCAGAAGGAGGGGGGAGGGCCGGAGCTCCGTTTACGAGCGCGTGCGCCGTGGCGACAGCAGCGGAGGGGGCGTGGTGGGGGGAAGGGGCGGCGCCCGTTGCCTGGCAGCCGCGCTCCACCCAGCCACCTGCAGGGGCGCGCCGCGCCCCTGGGAAGGAAAGGAAAGGAAAGGTGCGGCAAGGGATCGGGAGAGAAGGGAGCCGACGCACACTGGCCCCAACCCCATCCAAAGCACGCTTGTGCCGAAAAACTATGGAAGTCACGAATTTCGAAATAACACATGTTCTCTAACCAACGTTTCGAGTTACAGTGTATATCAGGGGTTTTCAAACTGTGCGTCACGGCCGTATGGTAGGGGCGTCGCGGTGATTTATTAAAAATGATCTTTAGATTTCATTTACTTTAATCTTCGTGACATTTATGTCTTACAAAATAATTTTACACTAACATTCTACATGTTATTCGTAATATTTTATTGATTTATTTTTCTATTAAATTGTGAGTTAATTGAACCTAGCAAGTTTCTTACCAGTAAGTTTGTATGGCTCCTCACTTTTGTGTTGAATCTTTAGTAGACCTATATTAACCCTTACATTTGAAACTTATTGTTACCGCGGGAGCCGCGGGAAGTTTCTTTTAGGTCAAGGGAACCGTGGACACCAAACGTTTGAAAACCGCTGGTGTATATACTTAAGACTACTAAAGATATGACCATGTGTTTGAAAACGAGAAATTCATGATGTTGTGAATGTCACGTGGAAACTTACGACAAGGAAATTCGAGTGATACCCATCCGTAACGTAGGGCGGACTTGTGCTGTTTTGGAATTTATGGCTTCAATTCTCTGTTAAATCACTCACGTTTTAGAAACGTCAAAAAACTAAATACTAAAAAACGTATTATACTTCTTGCATTTGCTTCCCGCCGTCTAAAAAAGTCCCTAAATTTAATGGTTTCAGTGAAATAAACTTTCTTGCCCCGGCTGTAAATATTACGCCTAATGGATTGCTTTTATCTATTTATTAAATAAATTTCTGTATAATTTATGCATTCTATACTACAACTTGTAAAAGTCTTAAGTAAAGTGTATAATATTAAAAAGTATATGACTTAACAAAGTATTTTTACTTTGCCCTTGAATTTGTTAAGACTAATTCAACTGCAGACTGTCAACTTATTTCAACTAAAACCTTCATAGCCGTTAAAAAAAACCACAATCCAGAAATTAACATCATAAAAAGAACAAATAGTATATATTTCCGTTGAAATCAAGTGCCCCGACCTGCCCCTTTGAGAATGGAAACTGTATTAATTTCATAATATTCACGGAGGGAAAATGTAACACTTTTCTGTATTGCAATTTGTCATTGTGAACAAAAAATGAGATCAAAAACTTACATTATCATTATCTATCTACCTATATCTATGTAAAATATATGTGTATAAAATATTTTTCTATTTAAATATAATAGTTTGCTGTAAATTATCGTGAGAAAAATGAATGTGTTGCCCCCACAGCCATCTTGACAGAGAGCTAATAGAAGTCTGTTGAGGTTGCGCGCGTACAGGCCCTCTTCCGCTCTCTGCGTGACGGCGAGGGCAGGACGCGACGCGGCGTGGCGGAGCGGGAGGCAAGGCCGGGCGGGAGGAAAGGCGCGGGGGCAGGGGCGGGGTGGGCAAGGCGGAGCGGGGCGTCCAGGAATAGCCGCCTGCACAGCACGAGCGCGAGGGGGCGCCACGGCCTAGTGATTCCCACCTTTGAAAACGCCACCGACGGACGCCTCGAAGGATAGCAGTGTAAACATACAGTAAGGAATCGTTTCTTCAGAGTAATGAGGGCTTGGTGGGAGAGAGGAAGGACGAACGAAATGTAGTTGTGATTTAAAGACGTCGGAGGGGAAGAGCTTGTGGCAAACGATCTGCGCAAGACGAGTATTCTTTCGAAATGATATTTGAGAACAACCAAAAAATGAGATCTGCAATTTGCTTCCACAAAAAACGGTAATCAAGAGGGAAGTATTTAGACTACCGCTAACAAAATAAAGTCGAACTTCGATCGTGAACGTTTTTTTAATCAAAATTGTCAATAGGTAAGTAAACTTTATCTCCATAATATTTTATTTTATATTTTTACGGTCTCGTGTACGTACTATATATGCAGTAATATAAGAGTATAGAGAAAATTATCTAATGCGGTGGAAAATCGATTTCGAGATTTCAATGGAAATACATGTTTAGAGGTCCCTTCATAGCGAAAACGTAACCCTGGTCGATCTGCGGCGACATTTACAGCAATTTACAGAACTTTACATTAAGCCTCTGGGGCATTTTCAAAATTTTCTAAAAAATGGTTCCAAATTTTTGTCTTTAAATTTCTTGTAAGAAGAAAGTGATACACACTTACAAAAATTGCATAGGTCAAATTTATGCTCTGAATTTTCGAAAACTACAGAAGTTTGATTTTTTCTACATTCGCATAAAACTACACTATACCGTACAAGACAGAGACTTTTTTTCAAACGAAATTAGTTCTCCACAATTAATTCTTTAATTAATGTCATGTACTTTTAAAAATATACCCTAGATAACGCTCATCAATGGGAAAATCTGAGCAGTAGATAGTTTTTTTTTTGTTGTAATACGTTTGCAGCCGACATCTCACTCGGTTTTGTGGAGAGAGATACTTGAGTTGAATGATGTGCGTGAAATCTCACGGTGTTTAGCTTCTTCGTGACAATGCATCTGTGCTTACTACCCAGATTGCAAAGAATGCTGTAAAGGACTGTGGCTTCAAGACGTTGCACCATTACCCTACTGTCCAGTTTTGGCTCCTGGCGTCTACAACCTTCAGAGAAGAAAATTTTCCGATGTGTGTGAAGTAAAAGAAGCAATTTTTGGACATTTTACGAAAAAACCTTCGGAGTATTTTTTTTAAAAGCTTGGAAATGTTAATGAACATATGAAACATTGGTTGGAGTAAAGGTAGATTCAGTTGAAAAGTTACTTAATTATTTTTTGTATCACACATTGAAGTTACTGAGGCCAGAAATTCATGGAACCTAGGGATCCGGAAAATCGAAGAGACATGAAAAAAAGTGTTTCAGGCACCAATAGACGGCAGCTGTGAAGACGATGGGACTAAACTGAAAAGATAGCCTAGACTGAAGAATAAGGAAACTAACTAGTACGAGAAAGTCTGTGCCATTCTTTAGCACCACTAGTTTAAATTCGGTGCAATACTTCTATTCATATTATTGCATGGGAACAAAAACGCATTCTACATTAGGTATTAATGGCCTAGCTGTTAACATTTAAGAAAGAACCCACGATCTGAAAAAATTTTGAAGTAGAGGCTAAATCAATCAGATTTTTTTTCTTAAAAGTACTGTTTCGTCCTAATTGCTACCATCTTAATTCTTTTGCCGGCGCAGATAGCAAAGCTTACTTGAGATCTGTTTCATTAAGGGAATATCTATAAATACCCATTCGATGTAAACTATAATATCCGCTTTTGTAAGACTTGAACGTATGTACACGTGGATACAAAAGGAGGGCTGAATCAAGGAACTTACATCTCGTTTTCGTGTGGGAGACACTTTAAATGACACTTCCCTTTTCCAACTTCTTAAATACCAGGCTATTCGCTGTGCATTCGTATTTTCAGGAATGACTTCTGTTAGTACTGTAATTAGTTATGATACCGGTTCATTTATGTGGCAGAATTAGTAGGACGACAGTCGTTGCATTCAATTCTTGGTAAAGCAAGTAGCATAATTTTAACGAAAAAAGTGAGAAAAATATTATTCATTTACTACTTATCAGTAAAGTGATTTTGATTACCTAAATTTAATTATCTCAATCCAAATACTCCTCCAGGGCGTGAGTGAGAGTAAGAAGCACCTTAGGCTTAAGCCGCAATGTTTCAAATTTGATTTTCTCCAAAATTGATGTATCACGAACAATGTGGCCAAACTCGAGGCTCTGTGATCTTGAAACTGATTAATTAATTTTGGAGGATACTTCACATGAAGCCATACTTTTGAGTACGTTTTCAAACTATTCTCCATAATGGTCTACATTTTGTGGATTAGTGAAATGTCACATTAAATCTTATCCGACCAGTGATCTTAGAGTCGGAATAAGGGTCTGAAATATCTGAAGATGAAAATTTGAAACACCTTGCGGCTGGTGATGCGGTGAGCGGGGAAGAGAGAGGGGAGGTCACCTTCAGGCAATGGAGCGGATGGGACAGAACAAAGCAGAGCAGGAAGGGGTGGCGCAGGGCGGGGCTTGAGAGCGAGGCTGTGGAGAGCAGTCGGGCTTTCAAACAAAAAGCGCTGCGCTGCAAAGCCGTCGAAACTAGCGAACTGGGATAATTCTCTCTTTCGAGGAAAAGGCTTGGGCTATTTAGATTCTTCAATTCACAACCTCATTGTAATTTTACTGAGAAAGATTTTATTCGATTTATTTTCGTAAAAAAGAACCCTGTAAAAAACGTACGTGACACACGGGGGAGAAGTATTTTGTGAAACTTTTCGTGAGGTACAGAATCCCTACGTCACCTTTTTACTACACATAGTTGATTGATGAATAAAAGTATCAATAAACTTAGGTTTGGTTTGAAAACTAAAAGTGTTCTCTCTACAGTAAAAGAAAACTTATTTACATCGATAAACGAACTACAGATTTGATTTAATGGTATTGCTAACAAAATAGCAAATCATACTCCCTGGTTTTATTCCTACCACAACTACCAAAAGAGATTAACATAAAGTGTGCATAGTAAAGGTACATTTACGAGATAAACGTCACAAATAATTATCATGACATAGTAGTAAAATTGATTCATTAAGTTTAAGAGTACGAGGGTGTAATTGGCCTAACAAGATTCTAATATTTACGATATGGCTGCAGCTGTGGTTTGTATTAGGGTGAGGCTAGATTGCGGAAGCAAAGGGGAGGTACTTTTGCCTTTGGGGATACAAGGATTTTGCTAAGAGCGACACAAAGTTATAACAATATTATTTATATAAGTTTAAAGTATTTGTAATATATATCTATTATAAAAGTTACACATTTATTGTTTTTAATATAAATCTAACGTATTTTATGAAGATTCATTCACCGATAATTATATATGTATGTTCATTTGATTTTTGTACTTCTTACTAAATTTTTGTGGGGAGCATGTGCATCCAACAGCCCTCTCCCAACTAGCCTCACGATTTAGAAGTGTGCGCTCGAGAAAACAGAATTTGCTCAGAAATTAAATTAAAACTACAAGTATAGTGTATTTGAGAAATGTAGGGGAGAAATAAATCTTTCATGTATATTTGTAGTCCTTATAACCCTGGTCTTGAGATTCCTTCAAAATCCTATTTTTGACAAGTGGTAAGCTTTATTAATATATTCTCTTTCTTGTAGACAATAAAGTTTACAGTAATAATAAACAATTCAAACATTTTCATTTATAATCTGAGAGTGACTCGTCTTTGTTTTTATAAAAAGATCTCTCGTTATTATGAGTTCGAAATATTTCATGTATTTCTTAATGTTTTTTAATTATTTCTAAAATGTAAGGAGCCCAGACAAGGTTTTTCGTACGGAAAAAACATAATTGGGATAATCTTTTGTACATAAATTGGTTTTGGCGGTCTAAGCGAAGGGGTCGGTGCTCACACGCAATGTGTTACGTGGAGGCAGTTGAAATATGAAAAGTCAGGACACTTACAACGATTATTTCGCAACAATGTCGCTTCCAATGAGACGAACGTTCTTACAAGCTATTATAAAAATTATAGAGCATTAAAGTGCCTACAAATAGGTTATATTAAAAAAAACAGCACATTTCAAGATGCAGTGCTGAGAAGACTAGAACGTTAGGATTTTTTTTCATAAGGATGGGTTTATTTCATCACATTATCACAGCCCATACGAAATGCAATGAGTTTGTTGTAATTGTCTTTAATGTTATTGAATGTTAGCTTAACTTATTGAAAATTATCTCCATATTTATTTCCTACGTGTTGTATGAGCATTTTATTAGTTTATTAGATTGGTCAAACAACCTGTTGTGAAATGTTCGACCTGACGAAAATGTTGATACTAGCAGGTGAAATACATCAGTATGCTACAAAAATACTTTGGACGATTATTTTAATTATGAATTAATTAGAATTATTTGGTAGTTTAATTACGGAGCCATTTTGAAAGTAGAATAATTATTTATATAATAAGTTATTGAGCAATTCATGAATGTACTGAATATATGAACCTTACAAGAAACTGTTTTTTTATTGAATTTAATGTTGAACGATAAAAATAGAGGCAATAACAACTGAAATTTCTTTATACAAGTAAATGACAATGAATGCACTGGTTTCTTTGTCTTAGGCTTCTTAAGTTATTCATTGCTCCGCACCCCGATATGTGAAAGTCGAGAAAACGAGTGAGGTCAAGGCTGTGACAGCGATATGTTGTGGAGCCTGATATGTCAAATGCAAATTGAATTAACACTCTGTGACTTTACGTAGTCAGCCATGACCTCAATTGTTATTTTTGCGCTTGCGGTAGTGCTTTATGCGAAGTGCTTTCTTGAGAAGGAAAGTGTAAAGCAGAGTTTTCAGTAATTGATTCAAATACGAATTAAGACTTAAAGGCGATATATTTAAAGGAGCACAATATTCAATTTACATACGTTGCTGATTTGGAGAGCGAGAGAACGAGAGGGAGAGAGGGGAGAGCACGAGATAATAGACTATGATGAGACAGAGCACGATAGAGAAAGCACACGAGAGGGAGAGATACAGCACGAGATAAGAGATTATGACGAGATAGAGCACGAGAGAGAGAGAGAGAGAGAGAGAGAGAGAGAGAGAGAGCACAAGAGGGAGAAAGAGAGGAAGAGAGCACGAAATAATAGACTATGACGAGAGGGAGAGCGCAAAAGGGAGAGAGAGAAAAAAGGAGAGAGGTGCAAATACTAGTATTAGTATTCGCGAATACTAGTACTCGTGTAGTATTGTAGTCGGGGGTTAAGAGTCGTTTTTGACTTACAAATATTAGAAGTACGCGAGAAATTGAGCAGGTTTTGTGGCATGAAATAGCATGATAACATTTTAATAAATTGTTTTTTTCGCCAGAAAACCCGAATTCAAGGGCAGGTGGGCGTAATGCTCGCCATCGTACATCCTGATACGTACGTCCATTGCCTTACGAATCCATTATTTAATCATTTATCTGCACACTTAAAAAAGATGATTAAAGACATGTTAGAAGTCGGTTTCAACGTTCAGTTAATCTGGAGCTATTCATCGAATTTCATATTACCGAAGCAGAAAATTAGTCGATGGTAGTATAATCTCGGCGACCTTTTTTGTTCTCGAGAACTTTGCTTCCTTTAGTTGAACTTGTTAGACAATAATCTACGTTTCCTCTTCTTCTTTCCCAAGTGAGTCATCGCCGCAGAGCTCCCGAGGAGCCTTCTTCCCAGAGCGTGCGTCACAAACATTTATATCCGTCGGCACATTTCCACTGAAGAAGATATAGGTCACCGCAAGATGTACGAGCGTGCTTGTGAGGCTCGCTGCCTGATCTCCGTCGCGGGCAACCGCGCGGCCCTCAGTTTCAGCTCGCCTGGTTTACTTCCTTCTTTTTCGGCCGCCTTGCAACTCTCCTCTTGCAAAAGCCTACCACCATTGACGAAGGCGGAGCGCGGCTCGTCTGGCAAGGCGGCGAGGGGGCGGGGGTGGCTACAGCGAGTGAAGCGCGAAATAGGGTGACGGTGCACAACGCTGAGGACTCTGACAGTTGCCACACGGGGCAGCACGGGCACTTCTGCCAAAGCGGCTGCGGTGTAATCAATGATGTTGCAAAAAGACGGTTCAGTACGATGAAAACAGTTCAGAGCGATCGACAGTTGAAGGGAGGGAGAATTCGCTCTGAAAGAAGGAGAAAAAGTTGCAGTAGTGGAAGTTGTGCTGTCGAAATGCTCGGACTTTCGTTTCATTGTGACAAATCGTATGATTGCGTAGTCATACGGAAGTAGTGACGGCGGAAATTTTAGCGATAACAAAGGCGGTGCAGATGGCGAAAACATTGGTGCGCCGGTGGTAGAAGACAAAAACGTCAGCAAAGCTGATAATAACGATGTTAGTGGTGAACGTGACAGCTGTGGAGGCGCTCTTGTCGGCGGTGGTTGTGGCGGTGAGGGCAACGGGACGGCGCTGTGTCGGCGGTGGCGACGGCGGCGTCGGCTATTCATAGGCGCGTGTTTGGGCGTGGTATAAACAAAGAAGCTGCAAAGGCTCCGGAGCACGCACGGAGCGGACCGCAGACGCACCCTCCCAGGCGCGAACGCTGCTCTTGACGCAGCGGCTGCCTTTTTTACGCACATTTCTTCCCCTTTTTCTCGCGAAGAATCGAGTCGTTACGTGAATGTTTACGAATCTTCGAAAATTTCTATTTCATTTCGTATATACGAAACATTTTGTTCTCCTTTATTTCATTAACAAACTTGCCTCCTCGAGGCTCATCGTGCATTAACTTCCGGGTATTTAGTTTTCCTTTTTTTTACTAAGGAATTATTACCACAAATAACGTCAGTCACAATGTTTAATACTGTGCAGTTTGTAGTGATTCAAAATGCCTACATAATTGTATCTAAGGGGCCGTCCATAAATTACGTAAAGCAAATTTCGAGTATTTTCAATACCCCCTCCCCTTTGTAACGTAGCGTCACGCTGCCTCAGACCCCCTCCCTCCCCCTTTAGCGTTACATAATTTATGGACGACCCCTAAATATATTGCATTCTTTAAAAATGTGTGAGTTGATTGGTTGATGGATTGATTAGTGATTCCGGGAGCATAAACTGCTGTCAATCGTCCCGTAAGTGTAGATATTTTTTCGCGGGTGGTGGCGGTGTTCTGCCTCCGCTGGATGGAGCAATCCGGCGACAACCTACCCGTCGGCTTGCAGGTGTTTTTGCAACCAGGTATCTCCCATCAGCAGGGCACCGTCCTAGCCCAGTTTGTTAGGGTAGTGCTCCAGCATTCGCCTGGTGTTGATCGGAGAAACTAAGGAACACTACCGATCAGAGCAGCTGGCCGCTCGAATATTTCCCTCCAGACAGCCACTGAACTCGACCTCCATACTGCGATTTACTCCACTCGGCCCCTGGCAGGTATCAGCTGTTGACGCTTTCATCCAATCGGGAGCTTAAATTTCGCTAGTTACGTCAGTATGATGACGTTCAAGGGCCCGTTTGGATGAAACCGTCAACAGCTGATATCTGCCAGATGCAGAGTCGAATAAATCTCACTATAGCTATGCCGGACCTTGGGGACTCCGCGTGGTTGCTTCGCAGTCGAGGCCCGACGGCGTGGCGCGGCGTGGCGTGGCGCGGCGCGGCGCGTCGAACCGAAGGCCAGGCGTGGCGGGGCGTGGGCGGACCAGGGAGGCGGCGACTGCACGTCACCGCCATCGCCTCTGACCACTTCCACCGCCGCCGCCGCAGCGCTGTGGTCCATTTCCCGATAACAGCCTAAGAGCAGGAGGACGTCTGCGCTTTATCCAGAGCAGCCGGAGGCGTCATTGCGGAGCTCATTCAGCCACGAGGTGAATCAGCGCTTTGACTAGCGTCACGAGATGTAGAAACGTCAAGCATTGCATTTTATCGGGCGGACGGGGTATTCGTGTTTTGATGAAGAGATCGTTAATGCTCACGTAGCTCGTGCTATTCTTTCGAAATACAGTTTGTGACATACGTTAAGATGGTCGTTTGCTTTGAGCTCTTGATGAAATTGTAGATTCTCGATAAACTGGTCGAATGATCAATGAAGGGCGCTTGATCTTCGAATAACTATTACTTCTGGACCATCTGGGTGATTGTCTCTCAATCTGTGCCTCAACTCTCTGACATTTTTAGTCTACAAAGTTTGTATTATGATATCGAGATGCATCAGCATGCTTGTGTTAATTTTGGAAAACTAGAGATATTAAAATTTAACAATGGATATAAATCCATTTTTGAAATAAATTATTGAATGAATAACAATATGCAAGACATTGGAAATCGAATACTCTTCGCTGGTAAGACGCTACAATAAAACGGCTTTCTTCTCGGCGTCAGCTCGTCTCGCCTCTTCTCTTCAACGTGACACATCACCTGTTTCCTTTGCCGGTCCTGTCATTTTCAAACGTTTTCAAAGAAAATAATTTATTGACGCATCGTTAGCTTTCCGGCAACATCCGGCCTGTCATTCCCTATTTTTCAGAGAGTAGCACTTGCGACGAATGCGTTGCACATTAATTGCAGAATCTTTAGAAGAAATGTATTACCGTATGTTTATAAATGTTGGTTGTGGCGAGAAACATCCGCAAATCTCTTTATGATGTTACTTTATGATGAGGATTACTGTGACACATCTCTTGAAATGTTACAAATTGCCCTAATTTGTTTTGCAGAACATCTCAATAATCCGGGTTCATGCTATTCTATTCTATTTTTAAAATGGTAGAAATAAACAGTGTGCAGTATTTCAACTGTTAGTACTGACATTTTGAAAAAACTCAACATAATGAATTAAGATCAAAGAAACGTTTAGGTCAGTTATTTAACCGTCGATAACATTTCAATAAATATCTTTCCATCGCAAATTAAAAACTGATCTACGATACAATGAAAAAGAAACGCCTCGTGGGAAAGGGTACATGCAATTATTCATTTATATTGTAGTCTGAATAAAGAAAGGAAGATCCCTATAATAAATAGGTCAGAACGCTTTCTTAAGAACTTATACGTAACTCAAAAAATATCCTGTCGATCACAACTTTGTACTAATTCAGGACCACTTCGCAAATTTCAACTGCAGAAATGTAGACTTTTTCCTCAAGTCCGATAAACGTCCACAACAAACGATTTCCAAAATCATACCTTTGTGGGGTCTATTTAAAAGCGGCTTCATTGGCCTCCACCGAGACCCGAATTTCAAGTCATCGCGCCCTTGACATAGTGTTTTGGCGCCTTCTTCTGTCATATAAAAAGGAAGTTTACAAGTAAAATATTATTAAATATAATAAGTAGAAGGCGGATTTTCATGAAATGTCATTTTTTCTCCAGGAAACTGCCTTTTAGTGTAGACATTAATTTTAAGTTATTACGAAAGCAAATGACCCATTTTTATGTAACATATTTTTACATTTTTCGTCGAAGTAATTTTTTGCCTCTTCCCGTCATTTTTAAAGCATTTTTTCATTGATTTCATCGGTTTTTAATATCATTTTAATGGTACTTGCTACAAATGATATTTACGAGATGCAACAAATGTTCTCCACAGAATTAGTAGCATATTCGATTTCATAGCTCAGAATTTGTAAAGGTAACCGTTGTGAGAATGTAATCTAAAGTTCCTGAGACCCCACCTATCAGTGCCACTGCCGGTTTGGCCAATTTCGGGGTGACTAAAGACAGAGATTTCCAATAAAGAACGGTCCAAACCAAAGTTTGCGAGCTGAGTTCACTTAAACGGAAGGAAGAAGCCTCGATTACGTCAGCAACAAATCTTAATAGCTTGAGTTGTTCATCTGAACTGGTTTTGGCAAACTTTTTACGTAATTTTTCTTTGCTTTTAGGACATTTTAAAAACATTTTAAAAGCACATTGTGGATCATTTTTGATGATATTTTAGGTCATCAAAATCTGCCCCTAACTATTAGTATTAGGTAGCGATTTGACATGGGATCTTTGCCCCCTCAAGAGTTGGGTGTCTCCTGCTGGAGAGAATGCATTTGTCCTTGTCAGAGTAATCAATTTTAGAAGCCTCATTTACGATTTCTGCATTTTGAAATATTTAAATCAAAGATTTCAACTGAAGAAAATTGCAGAAGAAAACATTCTCGATAGCATTGTTGGGACTCCTTCAGATTGTGTTACGTAAGCGAATATGATATTCGTTTCACCATCCAGTTTAATTGTTCACACCTGAAGCTTGATGGACCTTGTGGAGAAAATTGCCAATTCTCCGTGTTATATAATAGAGAACTAGCAACAAAAGAGGAAATTAATAAAGATAAAATATTGTAATCAATGATACAGGAAAGTGGCGACCGGGGGGGGTATGTAAAGAGCTTGACAGATGCAGCAGCAGAATACTGCAAAGGAAGTGCGCGCCCAAGCTCTGTCGATGGAGGTGTTCCATGGCCTTTGACAACCGGTTTTGTCAGAGCAGATCTGGTGCAAAGAGAAAGTTGTAAAAGCAGATGGCAAGCGGCTTAGAAGAGTATTCACAGGCAAAATGATTTGTAATAACAATTTAGAAACATTAATCATACGTGTAAACTGTCTTTCATCTTGTAAACAATCGCTTCTCTTTTCTTTTACTGTTTTCGTAATTCGCCGTTATCGCAATATCTTCATATTTCATTCAGATAATATTCTGTTATTGCAACGCATGACAATGAAGGGGAAAAGAGAGGGCGTTGGAAGTGGGGAGTTACTTAATCGCAGATGGGGAAGAAGGAAATTTGATTTACGACTCTGAAGAACCACTTGTTTAATCTCGTGAATCTAATTTCGGCATATTAATAGCCTCTATCGTTTCGAGGGCCAGTTGAGCACGTGCTGTTTATATTCAGTTACTAGGGTGTTATATAGATGATGGCTGTTATGCATACTAAGGAGCTACCGTGCTTGTACACGGATCTAACACGCAATTACAGTAATAATGTTAATGATAGTTATGGAGATATTTTTCAACATCACTGATGTAACACAGAGGAAATATTTCTGATACCGAGAACTTCTGTCAGCAGTTAAGAATCAGTATATGTATTGATCAATACATCATAGTATGCATTCTGGTTTAATTTCTCCGAACATGAGAATTTTTAATTATTGTCTGTATTGTATTGATACAATACGACACACAATAATTAGAGAATTGAGGATGTTTGAGAAGAAAATAATTAAAAATTCTCCCGTTGTTCTGAAAAATTAAGCTATTATAGAATGCATTCTTTGATATTTTACTGAATGTTTAAATCGAAATGTTCGTTTTTCCTCTTCTTACACAAATGTTGGACAACACTTTTACGTATAAGGCTAAAATGATGAAAGTTGAGCAAGATGAACACACGTATCATAGAAATTGTTTGCATCTACAACTGTTCTCTCAATTATTCGAATTGGCGTTATAATTTTCATGAATCGTTTTTGGGTCCAGCGAATATCTTGCGCCGATCTGTAAAAGGACATCACTTGCAAGCCACTATTAGCATAGAGTGAAGATGTATATGCTAATAGTAGTGAATATTTCCAGTCTTTCTTCCGTAGTTTCTCATCCATCTGATGAAGCAAAAATATTTCAATATTGCACGCTCCTTTTGCATTTTGTTTTGTACTTTCAAATTTCCTTCTTCACCCTGAATATGCAGTAACCATAATCTGATTTTGTAAACAAAAAAGACCTGAAACTTTTTCTTTACATCAGCTTGGACTCCAACGCATTTTCGTTCTATTGACAGACTTTGATCGTGACAGACGTTTGCTGAAACAGATGAATTCTTAATGAGTAGGGCTCGGATTCTGATGACAAATCTTTCCATTCTCGGCGTAGCTAACTTGTAAATCAATGTAAACAACATCACAACATTCAGGCGAAAGAAATGAATAGTTATTGGGTCATTTTTCGTCGTTTTTTGTCCATTTACATTTTTTTTGACCTTTGTGTAATTTTTGTCATTTTACGCATTTTGATTCCTTTTCTTATTTTTTGGTAGTGAATGTTACATGAATTTACAACGACACACTAAAAGAAAGTTTTTATCTTATCATCAATTCTCGACGAAATTCACCACTGCATTGGCCTCTGTTTTTCGAACTCTCAAAATAACACGATCTTCGATAACTTCCTCGATCTTTCAAAACTGACGGTTGGAAGATCCGAGCTATATTCGGATATTATATTATATATAACTGATCATGGGCGATCCGGACTTTATATTATATATCTTCGTATAAATTAATTTTATTTGAAATTGTAAAAATTGAGCAAATAAACACTTTCATACACATTTTTGAGTATTTGTTTTCAAAAATTAGGTCAGTTTTCCCTTACTACTAAGTCATTTTCCGCCAATTTTTAAATTATTTTAGATATTATTTTCCTCTGATTTTTAAGTCCTTTTATAGGTCATTATCAAAGAATGTTTAGATCATCAGAATCCGAGCCGTGTTAATGAGAGCGAACGGCATGGGCCTGCGTTGGCGCGTTGCCGGAAGCGGCGAGGGTTCGCGAGATCCGCTTGGGGGGGGGGGGCGGCGGCTGCGAGCCGCGCATCGCGCAGCCTCCAAGTGCCCTTCCGTGCAGTGGGCCCAGCCCTCCGAGATGGGACACGGGATGGGAGACGTGTGAGTTTCAGAGCTCTGCGCGAAGATAGGTGGAGATGCCTTGCATGGAACGAGTACCTGGGCCACTAGCGCTTTTCCAAGCTAAATGTCTGTTATGTATCACGATAGGTCCGTAGTATTCGTCAATCACCATATATTATACATTCAACTTCACATCCTAAATAAACACAACACTTCAACACGTCTTGAAGTTCGTGAATATTTTTTCTGCCGTATAAACGAATTCTGAAAGTAACAATATCTTATTTTGTTGAGCTTCTGCAATATTGTAAGCAAATGTTCAGTTTATATTTTCATCGATGATACAACTTTATGATAGTAATATTAGTTCCGCGTTGCATTTTTGACGATTAGTTAGTTTACATCCTATAGAATAACAATTTAATCGATTGCATCCGGAGGGATTTCTATTGTTTTGTTTTCAGTTGAATTTGCATTTAGTTTCACGGCATCAATATCAGAATAAATGACATTTAGCGAACTGAGTGATTGATGCTTCATTGTCATGTCAAGTCATTTCTTGTATTACTCTTTGTATTACACAAGGAACATTGTTCACCTCTGACCATTCGTTCTAAACCGATTTCTTCGTGACTCACGACACTGAACGTAATGCGAAGTATGATATTGCCTATATTGTTCACACATTCAATAGACACTGAATACTTCTAAATAAGATATTATTCGTTGTAAATCGGCACAAAATAAAACTAATGCATAAAGTATGCATATGCTCTTTCCATTCATCTTCTATCAGCGGATAAGAATTATTGAATAAATATTTTACTAGCAAAGTAGTAATGGAATTCAACAGTATGCAATGCGTTTCTTTCGAAATATTTACATTGAATTTATTGATTATGATAAGGATAGAATTCAAGTATGCCGAGGGAACTGATCATGGGCGATCCGAAAACACGTATGGGACCGTCGATAAATCACGTAACGCAAATTTCGAGTATTTTCTATACCGCCCTGCCTCTTTGTAACGCATTTCCTTATCTCTATGTAACGCAGCGTAACGCTGCCTGACCCCCTTCCTCCCTCTTTAGCGTTACGTAATTTAAGGGTGGCCTCTGCCCAATGGCCTGCGTTAGCACGCGCGGGGCGCGGCATGGCACAGGCCGGCGGGCGCTCCGTAAGTGCGGCTCCGCGTTTCGTCACGCGAGAGCAGGCATCGAGCCCAGTGTGCTGCAGCGGCGCTGCGCCCGCGTTCGCACCCCAGCCTCCCCCCTCCCCTGCCCCCTCCACGGCCCGCTGCGGCGCTGGAGCCGGCTCTTCCTGTGGGGCCCGCTCCCCTGCAAAGGCCCACGCTTCCACACAAAACGCTCCGGCCTCCGCCCGCCCCGCGCCCACCAGGCGACTTCCTGGGGCGCCCCGCCACGCCCCGCCACGCCCCGCTCGGCGCCCGGCCGCGACCCGCGCACGCCACGCCCACGTACGGGCCCTCCCTTTCCCCCGCACATGCCACTCTGGCGGATTTTTCACAAGTACGGAAATATAGTAGAGTATAATTCGAGTCTTGATTTGTGGATTGATTGTTCGTGATTCCGGGCGCGTCCGGGCGCGAGGTCATTAGTCCCGTAAATGTAGTGCGTGTTTTTCATCGGGAGGTGGCGGTGATCTTTCCGCGCTGGATGGCGAGATCCGGCGCCGGCTTACCGTCGACTAGCAGGGTTTCCCCTCAACCAGGTATATCCAAGCAGCGGGGCACCGCCCCAGCCGGGACAAGCTCTCAGCTCCCGACCGGTCTCCCGGCATGTGTGGTAGTGTAGTGCATGTTAGTGTGTGTGTGTAAAGGGTGAGGATAGGACAAGGAAGACGAAGGAAAGATCGCACGCGGTCTGTAGCCCGTTTGTTAGGGTACTGCTCCGGCATTCGCCTGGTGTTGATCGTAGAAACCACGGAAAACTACCGATCAAAGTAGCCGACCGTTCGAATTCTCCTCCAGACTGCTACTGAATTCGACCTAGCTGACAAACTAGTGTCAATTGTTCGAGTTTCCCATAAATCCGAGTTAAATTCGACTTGTCAAAAATTAATTAAAATAAATAAATAAAAATACGTAAATCCCCCCCCCCCCCAAAAAAACGTACCAAGACATGAAACATTTTCTACATCTGTTTTCTGCTTCTACAATCTCAGGCAACTCCAACCAACAATGTGAGTGATGTTTAGGCGTAATATTGCCGCACGTAAAAGAAACAATGTATTTATACAAAAAAAAATTGGCAATTACTTTAAGATGCAATTAACTTATCTTCAGCAAGTAATGTAATAATATGCAAGTATATTTGTTATTGAAATATACATACTTTGAAATTTAAAAGTTGTGTTTATATTTCCATTTTAATAAATTAATCATTTTCGATCACTCGAGTTTTCATTAATTCGAGCTCGCACCGGTGCCGTCCACTTCGAATTTCCGTGACTCTACTATAGTAGAAGAAAGTACCCAAACCCGAGCCCCGTTGTTTTCGAATATTTTTAAATTCAACTTTTCGCTCTACTAAATCAAAATATTTGCAATACCTTACTTAGGTATACAAATGTATTCTATTTAAAATTATTGGACTCGTAGTTTAAGAATAAATTAATTTTTGGCAAACTTTACGTTTTGTGGATTTCTGGAAAAGGTTTCCTAATGTGAGCTCCTCGCAAATGTAAGAAATGGGTAAAAATTAATTTTAAAAAAACTGAAAATAGATTGAACCCAATATAATTTTACAAAAATACTAGTTTACCAACATTTATAAACAAGAAAGTGTCTTGTATGTCTTGCACTTAGTCTATATTTTATTCAAGCGCGACAAAAATCACGTATCAAAGCAACTTTTTCGCACAATCTACACGAGCCCAAAGTGAACCCATTAGGCATCATCCACAGTTCTCTTATAGCTCTATAAAAATCTTACACTGAAGAACATGCACTCTGCATCTTCTTCTGAGAGGAAAAATATCCCTTAACTTGCAATTCGGAAGAGCCAACTTCCAATTCGGACATGTTCAATTCCTCGCTGGAGGTGCAATCTTCCTTTTGCTTTTTGTTTAACTTTAGAATTAAATGATACTTCGACAAAATGATTCCAACGACATTTCATCACAGAACCAATACATTAACTTTAGAATTTTCTTATGTCTCCCTCTTTTCGACTTCTCTGGGATTAAATTCTTAAATTGACACTTGACCTCATTCTTCTTCCTGCCATCTCGAACCGATAGCTTCAGAGAAGGCTCTTGCTTTTTGTTAGTCTCCTCAGGTACAAGCAATACCAAATACCTTAATGGAGTGTCCTGGTTACGAACATTTGAGGGGCCAGGGTTAGACACCAGCGTGTTTATATTCGAAATGCTAACATTTTTACAAGGCAAGTAAAATAAATTACATTACCTTACATCAAAAGCTTGTAACGTCCCATTCTGAATAATGTGATGGTTAGAAAACATACCCATTACGTAGCGAAATCAAGCAACTACGAATAGGCACTTGAAAAATCTTTGCTTTTCACTTTTCGGACTAATGGCCGTCAACAAGTGAAGGTGAAGACTGTACTGGTTGACTGGTCTGCAGTGTTGCAAAGAACTTTTAGTACGTTTCCAATAAGCAACAGCTCTCTACAGAGCTGTAAATCAAGGAGTTCGCATTAGAACCGGGCCCGGGTTTGGGTATTTTCCTCTATACCGTGCAAATCTACGTTACTAATTCACAAAGCACACAGAAATTGGAAGGAAACTATGCAGCGTCCGACCGTGTGCTGTCTATCGTTTCTTCATGTATCCAGGACCTTGGCAAAGGTACAAAAACAATGAAACAGCTTCGATTTTGACTGAAAAATGTTAACATTTGATTGTGTTATTCCGCGTTACTCGATACTGTGACGACTACTACTACTACTACTACTACTACGAATTTTTTCTACTGCGAGATTCGGGCTGATAGATTCTTCCATCCATCTTTCTTTATATCTATTGTACTTGGATCTCTTCTTCTTGTAGAGTGATTTTTAAATACATTTTTGGATGGAATATTAAATAACTTATTAGAAGAAAACTCCAGATTTACAACAACGGTTTCAATATCGCTAAAAAAAATCGATAACTCGTCGATGTATGTGATGCATTGGTTTCTCATAGAACGATCCGCACGTATTTGCACTTTGCATGTCTTACAAGTATAACATACTCCTCCGGACCTTGGGAATTTTGCGCAGGCTGTACCAGATATGCATTATGCACGAGGAGCACCAAGGCAAACAATACGTGCATAGAATGTGTTCTGTCAATATCATGCATCAATTCTCAGGGACCTCTGGGTCTATTGAATATCGATTATTTTTGACAGTTAAATTCAATTAAATTCATAAGACCTCTATAAAAAATTCTAAGACCTCAATAATTGATAATAAATCCTTTAACCTAACTTGTTTTCTGCATTTTAACAATGTTTCTCTATTCTTGGTGTTCGAATACTAATTCTGTCGTGCATGCTTCAATTTAAATCATAAATTCATTCATTTGAAACCTCATTTGGTTTCCAGGAGTTGAAATGTGTTTCGTTAGTTTCTGTTTATCAAAAAATCTAAGTAAATAATAAATTTGTCAAAATTGATATTGACGCAAGACATAGACTAAAATTAAATTTCTTACTTTACAGTACCCAGTTTTTATATAAATTTTAGGTAGTTGTGCAAAGTTTTTCCATAGTTTTTTAGTAGTTTTGTACATGACGTATTTAAAGGAAATAAGTTGAAGACTTGGAAAGTTTCTTCGAATTCCTCAATTTTGCTTGCATTGAAGTTTATTATTGTTAACAATTTCAAATACTGTCTGGGCAAATGATGTTGAATAATTTTTATCATATTTACTTTTACAACTTCCCGACTGTCCGAATGTGAAATGTCGATAGCATATGTAGGACCCACAAATCAGAATCGCGTTTTTGCGGATCAAAAAACTTCCTACTTCAAAACTAGCGTATGGGGAAATTTAATCTTAAGATGGAAACAAAAACGTGTGGTGTATATTGTCATCAAACGAGTGCCTTTCATAGTGTAGCCACGCATACATGAGAAATGCAATTTTATGTTCATCCTTATTCTCGTAATACATGGCAACTGGAGCTACAAAGCTCGAATTAAGATCATATTCAAGTTTACAACACGTTTTAAAAGTCACGTTTGCGACAAATTATCCCGAGCGCTGAGCCGTCGTATATAACTTATTCAAACAACTCGTCATAAATGCATTTTATAACCGTTCCCTGCTGTGCAGCAATGCAATCTTTTATGGGCAGAGCTGCATGTACGTATTTGTAGTATGCTAATGCTCTCTGCGGCTTGCTCCCGCAGCGGATGAGGATTCGTACCGCCGGTACCAGTCACGATGTTGAACTTGTAGTCTCTGTTTATTTATCTCCGTGCGCACTTAGGGCAACCTCCCGGCCTCGCAGACGGCAAAGCAAACCCCTGTAGCCTCTGGCGTGTTTGCGCGGGTCAACGAAGAAGGCTTTAAACAGTCTGCGTTTGCAGCCAGGAATTCGCGTTGCGCGCATTTACAAGATGTGTTCGATATGTACATATGCTTGATTATATATGCACTTTACAATATGTCGTCCATTTATACATCTGCTCGATTATATATGCAATTTACAATATGTCGTCCATTTATACATCTGTTCCATTATATATGTAATTCACAAGATGTGTTCCATATATACAAATGTTTTCTTCAATTTTTTTTCCAATTTTTTCCATGGAGAAAACCACGGATTTTCCACGGTTTTCTCGAAATGTTTTCTTCAATTTTTTTCCACGGATAAAACAAGGAACGCTTAAATAAAATGTCTCATTTTCGTCGAAATCTCTGAATTTTCGAAAATTGGTAAAGTTAGAATAATGCGAGAACGCATGTGCTGTTGTAGCTTCATTGGTTTATATTATCAGATACTGAAATTTATTTTTGAATTTATTACGTAACTTGATGAAAATGTTTCAGATGTTTACGACTTCTGAGCTTTTCCTCATTGAATGTTGTCTGGTGGTGATTGACACCACACCCCATTTCAATGTCAATGAATAAGATGCTGCAGTGAAACCATGTGGTCTCACGTGACGTGTCATCTTCGCATTATCTTTTTGACCACAGAAGCCCTTGTCGGTAAATGAGTGAAACCACGTCCTGTTATTGTCTCCATGTCCTCTTCAAAAAAGAAGTTGCTGATTGCGCACAAGATTGTTTCGTCAGAGGCAAGTTATTTGCTGATCTAGATGTGCTAAATCAGATCCTTCTGTAATTAAAGGTTAGTGCAATGAGAAATTTTGACAGAAAAATCACTTTTAGTAATGCTTTTGAAGAGATCGTAGCAAAAGTTGAAAAATAAGAAACCATTGCTGTAAGTCGCAAAAAAATTCTTATGTACGTAAATTAATTTCGTTAACTGAATTAATTGCATCGTTAGGAAAGGAAGAAAATGTGCTACGTGCAGATATTTGGTAACTTAATGTATGACCTCATGTGGATCAGTTACTGTTTAGCAGAAGTGTTTTCTCACCAGAAAGGAGTGCACGTAAGGAAATATCACATTCACATTTCGAAAACTCGCTGCGTCGATGCGTAGGCAGAAGTGTTTTTCCATTGGCTTATCTTCTTTCTATGTACTTTTTAAGCAAGAGATTCTTTTGATTATTAATTTAAATTCAAGAACCAAAGAGTACGAATAATGAATTTCAGGGAACTTTAATCTAAACCCTAGAGCTGAGCTGACTTTCGAGAACACCTTAGAAACAAAATATAAAATAAGCTGCAAAACTGTCATGAACAGAAAATAGTGATCCTGATAATACTATTATTATTTTATAAACTGATGTATAGAACCGTGTTATAATATGTAGGATCCAAACATTATCTCTACTATGAGTTCCATGACTTTACTTTAAAAAGAATCTAAACATCTGATTTTTCGGATTCCCAGAAGAGTATTTTGGCTGAACCAACATTCGAGTTCGAGATCAAGAGTTCGCGGAAGAACACGCCGCGACGCGGTGATTAATGTGGTACGTTGTTGCTCAGGATACATCGCAGAAATTGCGAAAACATTCATTTCCCTACCAGCAACCATTATTTATTGTTTCAGAATGTAAAAAACGAGTTTTATTCCACTGAAACCGTGTGTATGTGAGGCGCTGCGTAGTTATTCCTAGAGAGAGAGACGCCGAGCAGAGTTCTGCTCTGCGCGGCGGTTTTTATCCCCTCTCTTTCTGATTTCTCCTCTCCAGTCTCCCTAGAGAGGCGGGAATTTATTCAATATTCGGATACATATATTGCTTCAGCCGATTAGGCTTCCGAAAATTCGGGAGGGGTTTAACTTAAATACACTAACTTATTCTAAATTATAACTTTTATAAATGGCCTCTTTCGGGTCTCTTTACTTGATATTAAAATTAAAATTTTGTTTGCCTCGTGGCCGAGATCGTTAAGGCAGTAGTGCCGTAATGATCTCGGACCGTTAGGGGGCATGGTTCGATTTGTTCGTCCTTTCACCCCCTGTCATCGCCACATCGTTTCATCATCATACTACATCGTTTATACTAATAGTGGTCGCTAATGACCTAGTAGTCGATGCGTCCTTAAATATAGAAAATAAATAAATTAAAATTTTGGTAGAGTTCTTTATAATGTTCATTGTTCTTCTTTTCTTTTCATTCACACTCATTCATGCTTAATCTACATTTACAACACATTCATTCACACATGCACACAACACTTCACTACACTGTTAACACTTTGTACACTTTTTATTCGCCACGGCGCAGACTTCACTCAAGCGTCCGTGGCGCGCGCGGCTGGTGCGCTACATGTTTCGCTGGTGTTTCATCCCCCCTTCCTTCCCCCGGGTTCGCGTCCGCTGGCGGGCTGGGGTGGGCTGCGAGAGGCACAGAGAGGCAAATGAAGCGGATCACCCGATGTCGGATGTGACACAACTTCCTCCGTGGTAGGAAAGCGCCGCCATTGAACACCAAATGGCGCCGCTCCTCTCCCCGCCTCCCCCCTCCCCGACACGGTCCCTCGAACTCCGGCCTCTTCCCCTCCCGCCCGCGTCCCACACCGCGCGGCGCCTCGTCCCACCGGCACAATTGGCTCAGAACCAGCGCTACCGTTGACTTCGCAGCAACTCTGACCGGGAGGTCCTGGAGTTCGAGTCCCGACGGTGGTGGGTTTTCCAGGCAAATGCCGAAGCAGTACTCTAGAAAACGGGCAACGGACGCGCACGATATTTCCTTCCTCATGATTGGCTCCACCTCTCTCCTTTCACTCACTCACTCACTCACTCACTTACTCACACACACACACACACACACACACACTACAGCCGGCGGGAGACCAGACGGGAGATTAGAGCTTATCCCATATGCGGCGGAACCCTGCTGCGGGAGCTACCGGGAGAGAAAAATCCACAGCAGGCAGACGTGTAGGTCGGCGCCGGATCTCACCATCCAGCGGAGAGGACCACCGCACCTTCCGGGATAAAACATTCACTACCCTAAGAGGACTATTGGCCATAGCAGTTTACACGCCCGGAAACATCAATTAATCTTCCCGGCCCCGTTTTTCATTCCCATCTCTGAACTCCGTCCCCGCCTCACGTTCCCATCTCCCTTACCTTGTTTCCCAAATCCGCGCCAGGGTATGTAAATTGCATACCAGAAGGAAAATAAGAGTTAAACCTATATGTAAATTGCGAACCGACACAGAGAAGGGCACACGTAAAAAGCAGACCGATATACCTATCCTTCCACGTGAAAATGGAAGGTAACCAGTGGCGTAACGTTTTTGTCGCCCCTACCATTCGTACCGATTAAAATGAGCTCGGAATCTTTCATTATTTATGATGTGACAACTTCTTTAAATTAGTGTATTATAATTAATGACATATTATTCATTGTAGCGACTTGCAATACAGACTACTGACTTGTGGGGTTTCTCCGTACTTTATTCTGTGCCTGGATTGTTTATGACTAATATTCAATGAGAATGACTGCGTTCAATATTGTATAATAATATTGTAATAAAACTTTTGCTATCACCGGATCTGACGAAGAATCTCCGACTGTCAAGTGAAGGGAAAGGCATAAGAAATGTAAAGCAGCGCGGCGGCGGCGCCCTTAACGCGCCTACCTGCATTTCCTTTTTCTCAGTCCTCTTCCTTACCTGAGATGATTTGGTCCGCAATTTGCATACAGACTTAAAAAGAGAGCTTCACGAGATACGATGAAGGGATTATTTGGTCCGCAATTTACAAAAGGCTATTCGCGCGCCGTCACCCATTGTTATCCTTTACTGACCAAGGTGACGACTCGTGTCTTTTTCTCCTGTTTCCTGCCGTTGCAGTGGACGCCGGCCCCTCCTTCGTAAAAACCGTCCGCCACTACATCCACCTCTTCTCGTCCGCTTACTCCCGTCCACTCCGTCAGCTCCGTCTGCATTCGCCTCTAAGCGTAACTTCATTATTTGTGCACGTCTTCTAAATTTAAGTGGGAAGTATAGTTATTCAAATTATCGTTTTTCATATTGTCGCGGCGAAAAGCATTATTCTTTCATGAAGAACATGATGAGGGTTAAGGGCACAAATTTATAGCTAATTTACCTTTGGAAATATATTTTATCATACAAGAGCGAATATTTTGTCAATAAAACGTGAAAGAAAAAAAAGAACGCTCTTTTTCCTGTATTCAAAATTCAACTAGAATATGGTTTAAGATAGAGATCACAGAATTATGAAAACGTGCACAAAATTCACTTCTCCCACTAGCTCGTCACACACAGTTTTAAACTGTTTTTGACGTAAATAAATGAATGAATAAATAAATAACCGTTTCCTGTACTCTTCACTCAAACTTGATCGTTCGTCTTCGAGGCTGACCGCTGTAATGCTCACCCCATTCAATCAGCCACTCGCAGTCTTTACCTTCTAAACCTTTTATTTCGTTGTATCTCTGATTAAACGTAGCTAATAAAATATGCGATCCTACCGAAAGTAACTATTTCAGCTATTAGAGGCGGTGATGGCAAAATGGCCTGGAAATATTGTCCAATCTGGGATGGACGGAATGCATGTAACGGCTCTTGCAATCCTGAAGCGAAATTGTGATTCAGAAATAATTAAATTTCAAATTAATATCCATGAAAAGTTCGTTGTACTAAAACAGCTGAATAAGAAAAAAGATGTCTCTTAATCGTCACTTCTGATGTCATTTTGAGAGAGCCAAATTTTTGTTTCTCACAAGCCACTGGTGACGAAATTCGAAAAGGTTTTTGAAAGATAGTTTCTAGTAATTGCGAGTATTTTGACGTGCTAACACGATTGACTTGCTGGAAAGGCAATGCTTGGGATGGGACTGGATGAGAATTTTAAAGGCCAGCTACGCTTATTACATTAGGGAACACGATTTTTACCTCTAGAAAGGTAGAGTGCGCAATACACTCAATTTTATACGTACATTACGAATACCACAATAAAAACTTCATATCACGTCACAGTTTTTTAATATACTTTATCATACCGTATTTTGCTATTAATGCAAATACATTAAAATTGCACCTGTAAGATATGTACAATTAATAGGCATAAAATGTATTTAAAAATAAAGCTTTTGTTTAGTTCATCATGCCACTTCCATGAGATATCAACAAAATTTGGCTTTTGTGTTTGTATTTTTACCTTCTGTATTCCAACACTGCCGTCTTTATTCTCGCGTATGGTAGCCGCGTTCAGTTACGAGTAGGTCTTCGTGGACTTAGTAGGTCTTAATAGATGTTTTGAAAACAAGTCACGTGCCCCATCGTATTTCCTACTGCGCATCAGTCACCGAAAGGAATTATTTTAGCCTCTTACCTTATCACAAGTATACAAGTATCCAACTGTTGGGGTGGCAGATTCTGAGTTAGGCGGTGTCTACCGGAACTGCACATGCATTAGGCGTGAAGTTCGTGACTGGTTTACGTGTGTCTCAAATACATTAATATATTACAGTTCTTTTATAAAGTGCAATTCACCTCATGGTCTGTAGAATTGAATCGGTTCGATAAAATGCATCGAAAGTCTGCGAATCAACCCGGTAACTTCTGTTACGTATGTGGAAGATTTACACCCAAATTTCAAAGGGAAAAAGAATGACACTTCAAGAGTTCCGAAGTCTTTATACTTTGGCTATTGTATTTGTGTCGGGACAAACCCTGGACTGCTCACCAATGTTGAGTCACCTGTACAACAAACCTTAGGTTGTGGTTGTATGTAAAAAAAATCATTCTCATTCGCTCTACCGAAAAGTCATTTTAACATCTGCATATTATTGAACGAATATTATTCCATTTTTAACTTGCTCTTACCTTGTATGAAGCATGCTCATAAAATTTTGTAATAATATAACCGGAGTGACAATGTGGAAATTAGTATAAGATTTTGTTTATTTCAAATACTAAATATGTTCACATCTTTTTAACCTTCCGTGATAGAAACTTACTATGATGATTTTCGAAATGAGCGTGATGGTTTCCTTTGATATCATCTACTTCCATCCTAGAAGTATGATTTTTTTTTGTCCCCAAGTATTACTTTCCGTGCGTTCCTCCTAATAATTCTAGGCGTACGTCGGTACGACTAGGCGGTACCCCGAACAACCTCCCACAAACCTCGCTCGATTTATCCTTGTCGCCTCGTTACGGCATTTTTATCTCCCTCATCCCCATATGCCCCCTCCCCCTCTGATGAAGTACTCCGCAATCACCGATGTCACGGAGGGTGCGAATCGACAATTTCCTCCAGGGGCGTACGTTCACAATTCCGAGAAGGGACGACCATCGTCCAGCAGGAGACGACCCCCCACCCCATCCCCGTCAATTCGCACAGGCGAAGGTTCGAAGGGGTGCAGTGCCTCAGGAAGAAATGCTTGTTCACTTTCACTTTTTTAACCTCTTCGCTTTCGTTGGGTGACGCATGGTGTATTGGTGAGACCGCACCAACTGCTACATCTGGGGATGGTTTTCAACCTCCACGTGGAATTTGTGGTGGGCAGCGCGGGTCTGCGCAAGTTTTTCTCCGAGTTTTCCCGTTTTCCCGCCTCTCCTTCCACCATTGCTTCATCAACATTCATATCTTATCAACATCACCCAATCATCAAAACCTTCCATCTAAGATATTGCCAAAACGACTAGGTACAAGAGATGTATTATATATTGTTATGGAGTTCTTTCCGAACCATGGACACATTCATTCTGTTCACAAATGCAATGAGTTTAAACAAACACGATGAGAATACTGCCATCTGTGCAAACATGTAAATCCAGTATTTAATGAAAAACTTCGATATTTAAAGTAGGGTGGCTGTAATTTGAACACCAGAGCTAAGCTAGAAATTTCAGTGTCATTTTTAAATTCGGTGATCTCAAATTATCAAAACTAGTGACTTACATTTCCGTTTTGTATGTTGAGTAATGTATTTTAGAATGCGCCAAATCTCTTTAATTCCAACTCCCCGCTACCGACTGAGTTAGCTCAGAGACAACATTATCGTCGTCTCTGCAGACTCTCTACCCTGGAGGTCGTAGAGTTCGAATCCCAACGATGACTGATTTTCGATATAGATCGAATTCAATTCGTCTAGCGGCCTTTTGCTTGACCGACAAGTTTCCATTCCACACCTGCTGAATTCCGGAGCAGTACCCTACAAAACGGACCACGGAGCACGCGCAATCTTTCCTTCCTCTTCCTCGTCCTATACTAATCCCTTAAAGCACTGCACTAGCGCACATACCGGGAGACCAGTCGAGAGCCTCGAGCTTGCCCCGACTGAGGCGTTGCCCCGCTGGGGGCGGTACCTGGAAGAGTAAATCTCACGTAAGCCGACATGTTGGTCGGCGCCATCCTACAAGGGAGGAACATCACCACCTTCATTATTATTACTAGCCGTGGTAGCTTAGTAGAAGTTGCAGCAACGTGCTGAATGACTCTGCACAAAGGCAGACTGTAAATCCCGAAGGCTTCGGATTCCCAAGGTGTAGAATTTTAATTGATAACATTCTTCTCATCCCAACAACTTTCCCAGCACATGTACGGATGAATGACGACACATCCATCGCATAACGCTGGCTTCCTACCGACAGCTTCCTACGCCAGGTGCTTCCCTCTCCGGGATAAAACATTCCCGACACTAACGGACAAATGACCATAGCAGTTGACGTGACCTCAAACACCAATCAATGAAACCCGTCGGTAAGTCTGTTCCATCAGCCTGGTTACGCCACACAATGGCTGCTTACGTGACGGTGCCTGAAAGCGGCATTCCAGAGGCGTGCCGGGCGGGCGGCGCGTTCCCATGAGTGCATGTGGGCAGTGTTCCCAGCGCGGAGCGGCGCGAGGCGGGGCGGGGCGGGGTGTGGCGGGGCGGGGCGGGGCGGTGTGAGGCGGCGCGGGGCGGGGCGGGGCGGATGCGCGTAGCACCCGTCTTCCCAGGCTGCCTTTCTGGGCCACCCGCCTTCTTCGCCTTCCCCACGCGCGCAGCTGCTTCGCGTTTTTACCACCCAACGAAAGTGGTTCGCGGAAAACTATCTCCCGAATTCGGTGTAGACGGCCACCTGGCGTGGGAAGCTGTCGGTAGGAAGCAAGCGTTATGCGATGGATGTGTCGTCATTCATCCGTAGTCGTTCAGATGAGAAGAATGTTATCGATTAAAACTCCAGATGGTTTTTGAAAATGGAAAGTGAAAAACATCTGATACCAGTTTATTCGGTTCGACGTCTGTATGAACAATGGCTGCAGCACAAAATACCACAATCATGACCACCAATCTATGAATCATATCTACAAACGATTTAGAGTCAACAGAGATACGGCTCTGGCGAGCCAAGGTTTTAGATCCAACCACTCGCAATGTTCCTGGGTTGAATTCAATAAAGGTGAGGTGCTTTCAGGAAGTTGAACATTTCGTTTATGTGAAATGATGAAAGTGATGTCAGAAAAGGCAATTTTTCATTCATCGGCAATATTAGTTAATCAATTTTTGGGTACTTGTCTCACTTCTGAAGAAGATAACGTATTATAATCTGACGCCGTAAAACGGCAAATTTGGGGGCGCTTAAAAAATTGTCGCAGGTCTAATTTTCTAATTTTCGTTGAACTCTGAATTTTCGAAAACTGAGGAAGTATGAAATAATTCGAGAAAGTATGTGCTGCTGCAGCACCATTTTCATATGTCGAGATTTCCCATTGAGGGGAAAATTGTGTTACGAATGAAAGCAAACAATCACATTCTGGACAAAAAATTCTCTACGAACGTAAGAATTTCATTTAGATGCAGTTGTGTGAATACCAAAAAACCGAATTTTACTTCAGAAAAGTAAAGCGTATTGTAATACCAATAGTATACACAGGTAACACAAAACTGCACATATTACACATGAAAAGAATGATTATACATTTGCTTTTCAAACGCAATTGTTTGCACATTGACAGAGGCCAAGATAATTTTCGACAGACTGCACTCGTTCTGGCTTATCTAACGAATACATTTACCAGACCCAACAAAACAATGCAATTGACGTTGATATGTGACGTCATTTGGCGCAGAGTGCGGAATGTCTGTTTATTCTGCGCCCCTGAAATCGATCAACCGCTACTATAAACATCGTAACTTTTTCCATGCGTTCACGCTGTGGCTCGATTACTATCGATCGGGCCGTTGTGCGTGAATGGGGTCGGCCATATGGCGTACTGGGGCGCTGATAGGCACTCTCCGAACGGCGATCTGCTGTCCGCCCCTCCCGCAAGAGGGCGCGGTGTGCGGCGTACTGTGTGCGCCATTGCGGCCGGCGCAATGGCCAAGTGTTCACCCAGATAAACCAATCTTACGACGCAACATTCTGCATGGATGGCGAGAAATATATACTTTGATATACCCGTGATTATTCGAATTTGCTGCAAAAAGTGTAGGAGAAAGTAGTTGGATTTCAGATTTTAAAATGCATACTGCAACTGGACGCAGGCATAACGCGGAAATTTCCAGATTAAAATACCTGTCAGAGTTAGAGAAAATTACTGCGCCATGAAATCAATGAGTGTTTTGACGTTCAAATATGGTCTACTGGTCAAATAGACTATACTGGTCTGGAAATAGATTTTATTGAATCCTTTTCAACTAAAAAGCGATATTTTTCGGTACATTGTAGCATATGTTCGAAAACAATATATCAATGTATTCAATGAGAAATACCAGTATTTGTGAAAAATTGCCATCCCTATTCAGGAGAAAGAAGCTCGTAAACTGCGTCCATGTCTCGTCTGACTTAAGTAACGACCTCTTGGTTCCTCAAATGACAACAAAGAAGTACGTCTTCCTATTTAGAAAACTACGTTAAGTAAAAAATCTCACACTTTAGTAAGCACAAAAAACTATTTTTAAAACTTTCCAAGAAGTTCCAATGTTTGTACATGGTATTTAGAGGGTTTGAGCATTAAATAATTGTTTCGTAAAATTTAAATTAAAAAAATAAAATTAAAGGGTTTCTCTCTTACAGTGACGGTATACCTCATGTGCTTTCGTTTTGCACCTGTAGAGCGTTGAACCTGTCACTTTTACAAACTTTTGCCACTGTATGTAGGTGCCAAACAAGATTTTCAGTATTAAACTACAATAAAACATTTTTCAAACAATGTTGGACTTACGTGGTTTTTACAGTTGACGATAACCGAAAACTGATAAATTTCCCTATTGCTATCACGTTGTAAAAACAACGTGAATTACTTTTACGACTTTCCCGAAATGAAATTGAGCTTATGATGTTTGAAAAGAGTACTGTGTATTTATGAACAACCAGTATACTTTAAACGACATTGAATCTTGGGTGTTCCGCTATGCAAATCAAAGCAAGATGATTTATTATGCTCGAGAAACATCAAGGCGATTCCTTTTCGTGACCATAGAAATTATTTTTCATTCAAACATTTCAGTAGATGTAAAAACATATTTTACAGTATTATGCAAACTACGATCCTCTACATTTCTGAAACAACCCCTAAAAGACTATCTCAACTCCGGAGTATTGCATATCCTCACGTAAGAGAAGATTTACGTCATCACCCTAAATGAATTTGCTAAGCTTTGTAAAATAATTGTGAAACGATTTTAAGAGATAGAATGTTGATGAAAAACTGGAGGTTTATTACACTGTACTGTAAACAATGAGAATTATTCGAGGTATTCGGTGTTGCTTTACGTTATGAGTCATATTAAGCCACTGATACCTCTCGCACTGAATCATGGCGCAGTCATCATAATCGTAAACAATGTTATAAATGCCACTTCAGAAGAATGAAAACAAGATCAAATTTCAGTTTACATAATTTTACTTATAGTCAAACATTTTCTCATCCTTACACATTCAGTTACTTTTATAGCAACCGTTTTAACATAACACCAACCTGAAACGAAATTCTTCGGGTTCAAATACGGGTGAAAACCAGTACGGTATCAATGACATTTTCTAAATTCTGAGAAAAACGTGTTTATAGTAGGTTATAATTCAATGCCAATGTAAAGTTGTGGTTTTAATAAACAACTGATACGCCGCGGTTTTAATGATGAAACAAAGTAACACTTTATAGTGATATATGAATTAAATTAACAGTTTAATATTGAATACAGTGTAGTACTGATTTAAATGAACAGTTTTCGCAGAAATTATAAAATGTCACTTAAGCCGTTCTGGTTTTCAACCATTCAAATAGTGTTTTGTGATAATAGATTCTTCTGGCTCAAATTGGGTGTTTAGTGGTAATTTAAAACCAACATTAAGACGTTTCAATGACAAATTCTCAACAACGATAAGTTCTCAAAATGTGACGAATGACAAGTTCTCAATATCACGCTTTTCACTGAAATTGTCTGCTTTGGTAAAATCTCGTCAACTCGGCCTGCGGCGTTTTACAAGGAAAACTTCCGCAACTGATAGACCTAGCGCTGTTCTTCAGCCATCTTCACACGCCGCAATGCTTAACTTCTAAGTCAACAACAATAAATACACATTCGATTCAGCAGCGATGTTGTTCATAACCACGAGTACAAAATATTCACAAATTATTGATCATCAATAAATAAATGTTATTGATCGACCAATGAACTGCGCTCTTGTCATACGCGAGGAAGCTGATTCTTAGCTATGCAGACTTACTGTATTTTAGTAGGTGTCATTTCACACAAACTTTTGGTAGTTGTGGTACAACTTCGCAATAAAATATTCTCTTAATATGAGACTGAGTAATTTAACATTATAACCCCCCCTGCTAATTGCCTACATGTAGTTAATTAGCATACATCTACTTAATGTTCTGAACGTTAATAAACTTTCTAACGCTTACCTTCCGATACCGCCTAACAATTCCGTTCAATAACAAAGCAAAGATTCAATAGAATTTGCTCGGCCAACGAGCAAAAAAAAATTCTGCATTTGTACTTTGTGTTCGATTCATGTTAACTGTGCTGTTAAGGCTGCTGTGTTATTGCTGAGGATGCCAGCAGGGCAACGCTCCCACTCTCTTGACACTCCCGTGGAAAGCTTTCGAAGAATGAGGGGAGAGCGACATCACGGAAATAATAAACAGACGCCGCGTGAGTCAACAGGCTACTTCATTTCATGAGTCAACTTGGATTCTGGGGTGCTCAAGTATAACGGCTCATGTGACGTTAATGTAAACATTCGCACAAAATTTCGCAGTTACGCCTTAATAAAAGGCGTTTACTAAACTGATTTGTTGGATACTATTTACAAAATTCAAAATGGACCCATCATTCCACTTCTTACCGTATTGAAAATAGTAGATGTCACGGAACCTTGTTTTAATTTACATGAACCATTTTATTACATCCCCATGAACCGTACATTTGTTTTGAGAGGAACAAATTGGTTGTTCTGACCTCTTGTTTCTTTGGCTCATGTATTTGAATATGAATTTCTCTTAATAATTATTTTGTTTCCATTTTGGGCCATATTGAAGGTTCAAGCAACAGTTAGAGTTATAACATATAGTCGTTGACTCTGTTGTCGGTAGTTGTAACTTCTATTCACATAAAGCTGAAGTCTTGCAGACAGAATAATTTTTGTTGCAAATTATTTTAGATTAATGAACTCACGAATCAGTTGCTTTGAGCATCATTTATATTACTGAGATGTTTTGCATAATTCAGAGCCATTCGTGTTTTTTTTGAATTTCTGTGTCTTCTTTTCTTTATGAATAATTTCACCGAGACTTGTAATGTTTCCTTTTAGAATTGACTTAGTCGTTTAAGATTCCCTGCGCTGCGTGCATTACTGGCAGATATTATGGTAATAGAAAACATTACTTGCAGAGAACAATATGATTCGCTTATCGATATTTGGTAGTGCTTTGTTACGCAAAATGTCCCGAGTGCAAAACAGGGGCATAAAAGGTCGACCAATCATATTTCCTCTATTAATCTTCCTAAATACACTTTTGGACGCCGGAGAAATGTGAAAACTTTCCTATCACGATTCAAAATGATAATGTCAATGGAATAATGAAATAATATCCGAATAATATTTCTTTGTCCAGTTTTTTAAGACAAAGAGAGACTAATACTAGAGTTTGATAATCAAAAGGTTAATGAAGACCATATTTTAAATTTGGAAATTTATTTCTCCCGGCATTTCGAAGAGCACTTTTCCACTTTTTTAGGAGTCTAACTTAACACATATGTCATACCTTCTTAAATTCTATTTGTAATTTTTACAACTAACTACATTTTGTAATGAAGTAAACTTTCATTAACACTCTCCATCGTTTCAGAGACCAATTTTGTTTGGTCAAAACGTGCATGGCCTCAAAGGCCACAACTAAAAAAATTAATACGGTTGTGGGCCATATTTTCACTTCTCGGGCTATCCACACGTGACCCCGTAGTGTTGATCTCAGCAGTTTGGCCGGCTGTTCTGAAACGGGGGGGGGGGACGATGGAACCTTGCATGATATCAGGCTCTACCATGCATAATGCAGTGAAACAATTTGGGACGATTTTGAATTTCTGAATTTACTAAAAAAACTAAAGTCTAAACTTAATCTATTTTTACATGAAGGGATTGTTGACTCCGATAGAGTGCATGCGCTACGCGCAAAATTCTCGCCCGACCTGGATGCAGGGACTTTGACTTGGCCCGGGGGCCACCAGTTGGACAGCTCTCGCTTATCCAGTCTTGAGGCGGTGCCGCGTTGTGGGAGATAACTGGAGTGGGAAATCCTTCACGAGCCTGCGTGTTGATCGGAGCCGGATCTCGCCATCCAACGGGGGAGGAGCACTGCCACCTCGCGATAATAATATGTTTACACTACTGGGACTAATGACGCGCCAGAAACATCAATGAATCAATCAACCATTGAAGAGTCAACCAAATACATCAAGTATAATCGCCTTTATTCAGTGTTGGTAAATGAATGAAAAATATCGATATTAAAAAAAACACGATATTATGATCATTAGTTTGGCTAGTGGTGGGAGGCGCAAGCTGGAGTCACTTCCTGTTCCTCGAGCGGCGGCCGCTGATAGCATCCCCGACCTCCCCGACCGCTGGCGAGTGCCCAGCGCTCGCCCCCGCCACGCGCCCGCCCTCGCTCCGCCCCCTCTGCCCGAGCGTCGGAGGCGGCGGCGGCGGCGGCGGCGCGGGCGACCCAGACCCAATGACCTTGGCTGGGAGGCAACGCGGGTGCTCCGGCGCAGACGCCATGGAGCTAAGCGCATTTCACAGGTCGGCCGCCTTCGAATTGCGCAGGGGCGCATCAAGCAGGTTATTTGGCAAGGGGGGAGGCATCAAAGAGTTTTGTTAAAATAAACGTATTTGTTATTACATTGTACATTGTTTTTGTAACGTAAATGTGATAGTTTACAGTATTATTGTTTAAATAATTACATAATTCTAATATAAATAAACATTGAAATCAATTTTTACAAATAAGGGAAGGGAATAAACGAAAGCTCTAGGTGTTGGGGGGGGGGGGGCATGGTCCCCACGGCCCCCCTGATTCCGCCACTGGTATTGCAGAGCCTTGTGTGAGTTTCTTTTCAATAATCGTTATTTCACGTGGCGATTACGACCGAAAAGATAGTTCGGTGCAAATTTCAGATGAGAGGGATGCTGGGTCATTTCGAAACCCACCCTTCGCTTGTTGATCGTTTATTTCGTGTTATATTTTTTATTTCACAATTGTGTTCCTTAATGAACTGAATTTTCTAAAAATATCTGAAAAGAACACGGTTTCAGTGCCGAAAACGACGATAGTACAACTCCCATAAGCTCGCATTCAGTCTGCGAGTGTGGAAGGTGGCAGGTCACGAGCAGCGAACAGGCGGTGGGCGGGCGGGCGGCGGGCAGTGGGCGAACCAGCAAGCGCGTGGATAAGGTTACCTGTCGAGGTGCAGCACATAGGCAGCCTCTGTACGTAAGAGCTTTGCTCCGGCGCGATAGAAAATGAACCGAATTACGTTCAAGAAAAACTTCAAATTAGATTAAATTGGGAACATGCTTAATCATTTCATGATTTCTTTTGATTTGAAGATTGGTGGTGATTACTTTTTTGAAAATATCTCATGTTCATTAATGGATTTCATGACATACGTGCGAGTGGAGAAATAAACTTTGAGATTATGTAGCAAAAGAAACGAATTGATCTCTACACTTCAGACTGAGTTTCAAGTGTTGTGGTTACTGAAATGCTGCACTGCCTCAGAGACATTTTAAAAATTAAAATTAAATCAAGAATTCGAACAAATTCTTTAAATGTCTGTGCACATGCAAAATGTATACCAAAACAAATGAAAAATTAAGAAAAAAATCTTTAATATAAAACGAAGTATTCATTCATTTTAGGTGGCTTCTAATAAAAAACATCAAATATGCTGTTTTTTAAGTTGTTGTTTTGTCACTTTTTAAAACAATTCATTCATCTGGTTACTTAAAGTACTGTTCTTCACACTTTCCTCAATGGCAGATGCAAATGTCACGGGGTGGATCTAGCCGATCATTTTGGTGGGGGCCACCATAGATTTTGTTAAATAATAAACATTTGTTATTATATTGTATATTGTTTTTGTAGAGTATGTATGATACTATAATTATTATTTTTTAAATAATTACAAAATTCTAACACTAATACATATTTAAATCAATTTTGTCAAATAAAAGAAGGTAACAAACGAAAACACTAGGCCTCTTGGGGAGGGGAGAGCATGGCCCCAATGTCCCACCTCCGGGATACGCTACTGCTAATGTGTATTGACTACAACCGACAAGCGATTAGGGGCTTTACGAAGTGTGCTCTCTCTGGAAGTCTCCCTCAACTTCTGCGCCGCCCTAGCGGCGTCTCCATTCACTCCCCCACCCGCTCCCTCATTTGCGCCGCCTCCGTGCCCTCTTTGGCCCCCTCCCTCCCCCGCCCATCGCTTCCAGCGCCCATTCTCTCCCGAAGACCTTGGGCGCCAGGAATTCCGCTTTTTACCTGAGGTGGAGGCCCGCGATGCGCTGAAACGGGGGACGCAAGAATGCCTTGCTACTGCAGTAGCCAAGCCCATAACTCAAGGTTCTTTCTGGGATCCATTCCCGGTCTAGGCAAAGAAGCACACCCTATATACGGATTACATCAGACTCATGTATGCAAAAACAAACAAGTTTGAAAACAGACTGTTTACAGGCATTGCTATAATACATTTTACTCGCGATATCTCATAGAGGTTAACTGTTATCCGTAGTGGAAGCATGCTTTCTTTGCATTTGACTACTGCTTGTACCGTAGATTCAGATATTAGAATGAAGATATGTAAGATATAATGTCAAGAGACCTCATAGTTGATGAATTATATTAATTTTTCCTAACTACTTTGCTTTGTTTTTGTGATCAAAAGATAATAAAAATTATAGCAATTAAATGAATTTTACGCATTGAAAGTTGGATTAATAAATCCGTTTTGAAAATTTCCTGAGAACTTACAAATATAACTTTTCTTCACAATTAGAGATCTTGGAGAAAGCGATTTTTTTTCATTTTTCTGTGTCTCAATTTCCTAACCAACATTTTATTTTTTTATTTTAGATCGCTTTTCAACTTTTGGGTCCTTAGCGACCACCTAACCAACATTGTGCTACAGAAATCTCTTGAAAATCTAGTGTTATTTGACGGACTGTCCTTCAATTATTTACGCTTTTAAAGTAATTATTTGAGGTAAATTTGCACCCAGAAAGCATTACAAGTCCTTCAATTCTATCCGCACATAGGTTTTCTCGCTGATTTCCAATGATGCACGTCTCTTTTATGAACTGTCACTCATATTCTGATGTCTTCAAAGCCTTGCTTCAAAGATGATGTAACTTATTTCCTGTATTTAAACTTGTAATTTTCCTTCTTCGCATTTTCTGAGATCTTTTGAGAAAAAGAATCAGACATTTATTTCTCGAGTTTAATTTGCAGTTCAATTAGACCCCTTTCATGGATTTTTGGGAGGGGAAATTATTTACATATCGACTGTGACCATCTGCGGAGGATGATATTTCTTCGAATGCAAATTTCTATGATTACACCGGATGTTTGGGCTAGTAATTTTCCAGATTCATTACGAGAGAAGATAGATTTCGGTCTCACATAATTACGCGAGATCTTGATTACGCAGATAGTGCCAAATTTACCACTGGATTCAGATCCTCAGATCTGTTTCCATTTTTAATAATCCTGACATTTTTATTTTTGTTCGCTTCCATCTCACGTTCTCTGTCCCTATGTCTCTGAAAGAAAAAAGCTGGCGTTGCTAACCTGAAACTGAGTGAGTATATGAAAAATATCTGGGGCCAATGAAACATCATGCAATTATTTCGCGGTTTAAATAATATTCTAGAATTGTAAGATTCCGTTTCTACGAAATTAACGACTTGCTATTTCAAAGAAAAAGTACTGAGAAAATATATAAGCGTGTTTAATATAATTATTTTATTGATTGAATGATGAAAAAATGAGAGATATGTTTTAGGCATGTGGCCCTACAGCTAAGGCGCTCACCTAGTTTTTTATATTAGGCTAGCCTGTGGGCTCCTACTTATTAAAGAGATTAGTATAGTTCTAGAATGAGCTTGGACTGTACTTGAAATTGTTGAAGTTGCATAGCTTTGGAAGAGGGGTTATGGAGTTACCTAATTTCTCCAAAAGCGGGTAAGCGGGAGACGGTGAGGAATGGGTGGGATATCAAATTATTTTTGCTCGCACCAATTACGTGGGGAAAGATGTAATTAAAATGAATGAGATTCTTTTGTGATGTTAGCTGCTGTGAGTTTCATGGAAAGATCGTTGTATAATTTCGTTTCTGACGAAAGAGGGAGCAGTTACTAAAATTTTCAGAAATGTAAATCTGTTCACTCTGTATAATTTATACTGTGAACAATATAAAACATATAACATTTAATATTTTTTAAACATCCTCCATTCTCGTACATATATACATCCCTAAAATAAAAAGAAAAAAGTTCATGTTGGCGAATTTTTGATCCTGAAACCTTTATATTTCGGGTAAAATGAATAATTAGACCTCCACGGTATGATAAAACGTAATTTTCGCGCAACTAGATGCATTTTAATATCTTTTTAAATCTATTGTTCCTTTTTCATTTCGATCCAGGAGAGGTGGCTCAGGGCATAAACTGATGCCACTGCAGTGCCTCTGACTGAGAGGCACTAAGTTCGAATTCCAACGATGGCGGGATTTTCGACTCGAGCTAGATAGCTAGGTAGAATTCAGCCGCTGTCTGGAAGAGAATTCTAACGGCCGGCTGCTCTGATCATTAGTTTTCCGTGGCTTCTCCCAACAATACTTGGTGAATCCCTGAGCAGTACCCTAACAAACGGGCCACGGACCGCGCGCGATCTTTCCTTTCCCTTCCTTGTCCTGTCCTCAGAGCCCTTACTTACATTTCCTACCGCATATGCCGGGCGACCGGTCAGGAGCTTAGTGTTAGAGCTTGTCCCGGCTGAGACGGTCATCCGCAGGTGGAAAATACCTGGTTGGGGAAAAGCCCGCTAGCTGAGAGGTGATTTGGCGCCCATTCAGCGGGAGATCACCACCATCTCCCGAGCAAAAACCTACACTACACTTATGGAACTAAGGACAGGAGGTGACGCTCCCGAAATCACTAATCAATTAATTTTTTATTTTGCCCCAAGCGCGCTGAATTTTCGTTCTTTCAAAGAGCTCGCATCTAGAGCAGGCATGGAGTTGGGTAAGGGCGAGGCGGCTAACACCCTTGTTGACAATGAACAAAATCACCCTTAATACTGAGTATGTAACGTATGGCTGTCTTTACGAACATACCGTTAAAGAATATCGTTGCTGTAAAAATGCATTTGTCTTTCACATTTTTTCGATGAAAATTGGTCAATATTTGGAGAACGGATTTCCCAAAATATAAAGAGGAAAAACAAAGTATCCGTCAGTTATCAGCTTACAATATCGTAGTTCCTTTAAAATAAATGTTTGGTAGCGGAACAATGAGTGTGATTCAAGAGCAAAATATTTATGGACCAAGGGTTCTAAAGATGGAGCGACGACAGAAAGTCAGAGACCCTTGGCCTGAGGGCATTTTGTCCCCCGAGATTACTAGAACCAGTTAACGCCCGTGATACATACATAATTTTATTTTTTACTTTATTTTAATGATTCAGATTTACTTATTTACCAATTAACTAGACGTTAACTTGACTCACTTGGCCTTTTCATATTGCCGTCGGATAACTCCCTTTTCTAATTCCCTCTCGTAATTCCCTCCATAAGGAGCCGTCTATAAATTACGTATAACAAATTTCGAATATTTTCAATACCCCCTCCTACTTGTAACGCACTTCCCTATCTCTATGTAACGCAGGGTAACGCTGCCTCAGATCCCCTCCCTCCCCCTTTAGCGTTACGTAATTTAACGATGATCCCTAAGAGAACATGTAGCATCATTTAACTGTTTTCACATTTTCCTCGTAACCGCGATCTTTTCGATCCAGGTGAGTTATGAAGCGTATATCGAGCTCCGGAACGAAGGCCAAAACAAGCAATAACGCATCCGTACAAAATAAAATACATTTCTCCCCCACATGCGGCGTGGTGCGCTCGCCTGCGGCCTGGCCGGCAGACGGCCTGCGGGGACGCCCGCCCGCCCGCCCTTCCGGCGCTGTCTTCTGCCGCGATTATCTGCAGCCCCGGAAGTGAGCCACGCTGCGCCGCGCGCGCCCTGATAGCCGCCACCCCGCTCCTCTCCGCCCCACCCCCACGACGGCTCTGCCCCGCCCACACCGTCCTATGGGGATGATTTGACACGTGTTCATATATCATATGCGGATCGCCAATGGCGGTTACCTGTGGTTCCGACAATTGATTGATTAGTAATTTCAGGCGTGTCAAGGTCTAAGGCCATTGGTGCCGTAAGTGCAGTGCATGGTGTTAACCCAGGAGGTGGCGCTGGATGTCGAGAGTCGCTGGCGCTGACCTTCGTCGACTTGCAGGGTTTTCCCCAACCAGGTATTTCCCACCAGCTGCGCATCGCCCCAGCCAGAGGGGCGCATCGCCCCTCCAGACTGGTCTCCCGGTGTATGTGGTAGTGTAGTGCATGTAAGTGTGTGTGTGTGTAAATAAGAGTGTGGATAGGACTAGGGAGAGGAACGAAAGATCGCGCCTTGTCTGTGGACCGTCAGTCACGGCATTGCTCCGGCATTCGCCCGGTGGTGATCGGAGAAATCACGGAGAACTACCGATCAGAGCAGCCGGCCGGTAGAATTCTCCTCCAGACAGCGGCTGAAGGTAGCTGCTATCTAGCGAGTGTCGAAAATTCTGTCACCGTCGGGACTCGAACCCTCGGACCTCCTGGTCAGTGACATCAGTGATGCCCTGAGCCACCTAATCCGGCATGGTTCCAACAAAAATTGGCCTTTAATCAAGGCTGTGAAATTACTGGAAGCGTCAATCAATAAAAATGTGTTAATTGCTATGAAATGCATGTTCTCGTTTACATTTATTACCATAAATGACAAAATACTGTTTAAACAAGGTAATTAGGACCGTTTACCTCCGCTCGGGTACTGTTAAAACCCACCCTTAATTTGTCGCTCATTATCGAAATCGAGAAAATCGCTTTCCGTTCTCAGCGAATCGAACTTAATGCATTCTGCATTTGGGTTAGACGTTAGAGCAAGGCCGTCGGACGAGCAAGTTTCATTGTATAATATATAAATAACTATACAATAATGAAAGTAATTAGAGTAATAATAATGTCTATAAAAATGAATTATTTTCTTTATGGGATATAATAATAAGCATAATCTATCAAACTGTACATAAATTGATAACTATGTTAGTGTTTTTTATAGTGTGATCACGTATAGAAAAGGCTTTAAGACAGGGATTTTAAAAGGATTTTTATCACAGCAACTCACTGTAAGTACTTTATTGTTCCATTTGTTAAAGAAAAAATTCAAACATCAGCTCTAGCAGTTTTAATTCAATTTTGTGTTCGTAACTCCCTGTATTGATGCACGTAGGTCTACCAATTGCAACAGATGTTCATTTTTTCCCCGCAGAGCCGCAGCACCTGCCTTTTTAAGTGTAGCATGTGAGTAAAACACTCAACTTCAGATATTATTTCGAATTTTTTTCAAATATCATTTTATCCCCCTCTAGACTTTGCTATCATTTGTTTGTCCTTATTATCCTTCTGCTAAAGAAGGATGGATGCTTTTAAAAAAAATTCCTAATTTTTACATATATATTATGTCAAAAGAAAATATATTAATAGTATGCTTATTTTCTGATGCTTGAACGAAAACCGCATTCTAAAAGTTTTTGAGTGGTTTTATTTGACAGAAGAAAAAAAACAGTTGGAAAACCCATTTTATAATTTTTTCGCGTAATTTAAGGCATTCGAGAGACATAACTTGCGAAGCACTGTCCTACTTGACATTCTGCCAACGATTCTAAATGGACGTCTGAACATTTCTGTTGTCGAGGCGCTGTAGTGCAACTTAACTCAACTTATTTGGGTAAAACTGCTTGGATTTAGAAATATGACATCTTCCCTTTAAAACAAAAGAGCTTTTATCTTACCAACATATTTAGGGAGAACGTTTTATTAATATTAGCGTCCTTTTAGATCAAAATCATTGGAAACTGATAATTAGCCGAATTGTCATCATTACTCTGAAATAACGATTACGACTATTTTAGTGGTTAAAAATATGAAAAAAATGTAAGCAATTCAACCACATTGCTCACAGTGTCCATGTTGCTCCTTTGTTCGGATTATTATAGATTTAAAAAACAAAAGAGATATGAATGAACTAATTAACCTTAATCTGGAACCACATGCCCACTGCAGTTTCATAACAGTTTTAAAAAGTTGTTACGTATCTCGATGGTCTTTTCAACGTAGACTTACTTTTCTTCCGATTTATCGAGAATGTTTCATTCCGTATTGACTTTGAAGCACGATTATTTTTTCTGGTTGCCAAAAATGATTTCGAAATGCACAATGTAATGCTACATGCAGTTTTCTCTGCAGCAGCTGCGTCAGTATAACATCACGTAGAATTCTGAACGTCCTTCGCGGGGAAAGGATCTGTGTGATGCGGAGAGCCTGTGCCACTTGCCTGGCCATGCGCGCGGGTGAAAGCCAGGATCATCCGGTGCTGCGGGGACGTTGGCCGCGGGCCTAGGTCAAGAGCGGGCTCTCGGCAGGCGATGGCATGCGCTCCAACAGGGAGGGGGCAACCCGCTCACTTGAACGCCAGAAAGACGAAAGAGGGAGGCGACGGTCTCGACGCGGGGTGAACTTGGACCACGGGTCATCTCTCCACCACGAATAAAACTAAAACTGGAATCTGACAAGTAGAACGATACAAGATTTTGTATTTTATAATTTGCAAGTTATGGAATATAATTTTGAGAGGCAAAATATTATTTTGCATTAAAATACTGTTTCGATGTAATTAAACACGTTCGTTGATATATAATAATAACTGTACTTACTACTCATTATGGCAATTGTAGTATGATATCACATAATATCACATTGTCATGCTATGACATTAGAAATACGATACAATTCAACAAAAACATGTTAGTCATACTCGTATTAGTGAATAGTAACTGGCGTGTATAACTTGAGAAATTTGAAAATAGATTTGTAATGTATATTCCCCTTAAATTTACTGACAGAATAAAATAAAATCTGACCAAATTGACCGTAAGATTTCTACAAATTCTACCAAGTATTGTAGAAATACAAATTTATATCTGTATATATATATATATATATATATATATATATATATATATGCATATATTTATTTCTGTGCATATGAAATAAATTATCAGATTACACCATTGCCAAAAGTAACTTTGATAACCTACATCACATTTATGATGTTCAGGTTTTGAGAAAAACATTTGAGAGTCAAACACGTCAACTACGATAAAATTACTGCATCAGTGTAAACGGTAACTCTCGTAAACGATATATACTAAAGCGACAAGTGACAATCGGATTTGTGACATGATATGACGTTATTTAATAGGCAGCAGAGTGGTCCATAAGACCATTCTAAACAAAATTCGATTTGTAGGTCAACTCCAAGAACACTAATTTTTTTATAAACCAAGCTAACATCAAATACGAATACACCAATTATTTTACAAGACTTCGTGAGCTTACTCTTGTTTCACAGTTGTTGGAACAATTAGCCCGCCAAAGAACAATTTGAAAGTGTGCGGTACTGCATCTTTTCACTACTACAATACATTAGTTGTGTAAGCTTAATAAGAAATGTGTTTGTTGGTTGTGTGTGTAAGTAATAGAAACAGGCGAGGGAACTGCAACAACTCCTTGACTCCAACCCCTATTCTTTACTAACATTAGTTTAATTATTAATGAGTGATAGCAAAGGACGTTGTTGACAAATTGACCAGAAATATTTGCACCCAAATAAGAGAAACAATTTTGCATGGAAAAACGAGCTACATATGTGACATAACAGTATTTGATAGTTCTGTCTTCGAAATAACGAATCCCTCTCACTTCCCTCGCATCTAGAAAAACGAGGGCTTAGGAAAACATGAGCAGATAAAATATATACTAACACGAAAAGTCACGATCGGATTTATGGCACGATATCACACTGACTTGCTTTGTCGTCATTTCATAAGCAGCAACGTGGTCTCTAGATCCATTCCAAACAAAACTCGCTTTGTAGATCTACTTCAAGAACACTTACATGTTTTATACACCAAGTTAAATAGGAATATATCAATGACTACCTACGTCTGTTATATAGTTTACATTTAGTAATGATTTAATGAAACAGACATCGTAATTTTATAAGAATTTATTTATTTTTATACATATCTTAACGTTTCGACCCTATTTGGGGTCTTTTTCAAAATCTAGTATCCAGAATTTGTTGGCATCAGAAATAAAATATTAGTATTTTAATGAAAAATTGTCACTATGGTATAAAACTTGTCACTTCGAAAAATTCATCTGGACAACTCCCCGGATTAACAAATCTTGATTAAAATGCCACCATTTTATTTATGATGTCAACAAATTCTGGACACTAGATTTTGAAAAAGACTCCAAACAGATTCGACACGTTAAGATATGTTTAACAATAAATAAATTGTTATAACATTACCATATCTTTTTCATAATGGTCTTTAAACCATTACTAGGAATATATCAATTATTCCACAAGAATCCTCCAAAGAAGAAGATAAAAGTGTGTGTCGGTGTGTGCATCTTTTCACTACAAACAATTAGTCGAAAAAGCTTGAAATGAAACGTGTGTGAATTGGAGAAACAGGCGAGGCGAGTGCACCGTCTCGCGGGAGTCGTTCCAAAGGGGGAAACCGGCGCATGTCACTTACTTTCACCGGCCGGGCGCACGGCGGCGCCAGCTCCGCTCGATTCGCTCACCTTTCTCCGCTCTGCGCGGCGACGCCAGCGTGCGGAAGCTCATCTTGAGGTGCAGCTTGCGCCCGCCCTCCTTCACCTCCTTGATGCCCCCGGCGCCGATGGGGAAGGCGGCGGCTGCGGCGGCGGCCGTCGCGGGGGCGTCGGGGGCGGCGTGGTGGACGCCACCGTCCAGCGACGGCGCCGTCTCCTCCGAGGCGTCGCTCGCGCGGTCGTCCACCGCCACATGGCTGGCCGTGTCGCTCTGCGCGTCCAGCCCGGCCATTCTGCGCGCAGTCAGAGACGACGACGCATCGTCAAGCGCAGCTCACTCACCTCCCCCGCACCACTCCACACCCTCCTCACACACCCACACACACGCACACTCGCGGCGGCGCGCTCACCACCTTGTGCCGACGGCCATCGCCGCCTCGCGGTGTGTCGACGCAGCGCCCGCCCGTCCGCCCGCCCGAACGTCACTCGCGCATCGCGTAGCGGCTTGCGCGCAGCAGTGGAACGGTGTGTCGCCGCTCCAGTCGCGAGAAGCCCCGTTAGAAACCTGCTGCTGTCGCTGCTGCCGTCTCCGGTCGCCGGTCGGCCGCCTACTCCGCGCGTAGCACCACTCAAACGAGTTCCGCGGTGGTTTTTTCGGGAGGCGGCGGTGGCGGAGAGGTCTTCCCTAGGGGGAGGAGCAGTGCTAGGCGGCGACCTGTAGGGAAGCGGTGACGGAGTCGGCGTGCGGGGACACCGCAGCACGCGTGCGAGTCACGCGCTTCCACGAAGTGACTGCGTCGGGAGCGGCGGTCGCGGCGGCGGGGGCGGAGGCGGAGGCGGCGACTGACATTTGGCGGCGCGGCGCGGAGCGGGGTGGCCTGCGAGTGCCCGGCGGCGCAGCGGAGGCCTGACTAAGCACAGCGGCGGAGGCGGCGGCGGCGGCGGGCGAACAAAGCGTGGAGGGCGGCGCGGCGGCGGCGGCGGCGGCGGTGGAGGCGGCGTCACGGCGCCGCCCACGGCCGCCCCTCGACTTGTCGCTGCAGCTGCATGTCGCGCACTGCACTCGCGCACTGGAGCCCCTGCTGCTGCAGGCCCCGGCGAGCGAGACCGCGAAAGCGTTCGCGCGTCCGCCCGTGGGCCGTGCCGTCCTTCCTGCGCGTCCCGTCCTGCTCTTCGAAGACTCCGTGCATGGCGAAGCGGATGATGGCCTCGCAGGGCCGCCAACCGCGCGCCGACCCACTCCCCCAGCCCCGCGGCCCGGACGCCGCAGCCGCCGCCGCCGGGATTTGGTTTTTGTGCGCGCCGGGGCCGCGCGCGCCTCGCTCTATGACGCAGCAGGGATCTCCGGGGAGTTTGTATGAGTGTGGAGGAGGCGGCGGCTCAAGTTGAACAGATGCCCTGATGTAAAAAACGTACGCGCTCTTGACAGCTTTTTCGTTTTCTTTTTTTTTTTTTCTTTTTTTTCTTTTTTTTTCGTTTTTTCGGAAAACGAGAACCAATTAGTGACGGTAATTAAAACATTATTACCCATACTCATACACGTACACAAACAATTGTTTTCTGTCAAGTATTTTGCAAGGACACCACTTGCAATCATTGAAATCAACAAACCTGAAATGTTAGAACTGGATTTTTTTTTATGCGCTCGAATAATGAACAAAGTGAACACACTTTAATTTCACTGCAAATTCATCACAAGCATAATCTGGTATTTTTGAGTCCATGAGACTAAAGCGATGTTCTAAATGTATTGAAATATACTAATTTTTTATCTTAAGGTTTCATAAGCTGTAAGAAGTGTGAAAGAACTGTAATTCAATTATAGCTTATAAAATATTTATATCTGTCAGAAGGAATTATAGTAATCGGTAATAATGGAAAACAAATTTTCTATTGGAAAAAGAAAAAAAATACAAGAAAATATATAACACGTATGATATTGGTCTTCTCCCGCCATCTAGCCGTGAGCCTTCGAAACACTTCTTCGAACATACATGGAAATTGAAGAGCCTATATGTACATAATGTTGTTTGCACATTTTTAAAATTAGTAGGAAAAAGAAGCATTCTAAGCTTTAAATTAGTAGGAAAAGAAGCCCGCTCCCCAAATTGCATTCAAATCGAAAGGCTTGAGGCAGTAAGGATAAGCTACATCAGTCGCGGCAAGCCCCCCGCTGTTCGTAAATGTTAATACCTCGATTTTGATGAAAGTATGGCTTATCTTCTTACTATATGAGTCTTGTTGATATTTATGAAGGACTTAGGGCAGTTACTGCCCAAAAGTCTCCAATAAACGAATATGTACTTTAAGAAAAAAGGTAAATTTGAATCATTCCGTTCACTTTCATTTTACGCTCTCAAATTGCAATAGTCAATACCATTCCGAAGCAATTAAGCTCTAGGAACGATGGTAAATTATTGAATTTCTTTTGTATATATTTCTTCAGATACGTAACTTATGCATTACTGTTTATGTGAAATAATTTATTAGAGATCAAACGTGCACAGAAATCGTTATTTTTAGATTTCTTCAACCCTCTTCCTACAATTTCGAAACAAAAATGTTCTCCCTCTTTACGGGTTCCTTTTTCCTTTACAGTTCACTCTTTACGATTGACAGAATCACAAAAAAATAATATCAGGACCTACAAGAAATAACCTAATAATGAACCCACCAAACGCATTTCTCGACAAAACTTTGTGTCTGTACCCCAGCAAAAGGAATTAAAATAAAACACTTGTTGAAATGTATTTTCCTATTTCTTCCTTCCGAATCTTACAATTCATCACAAAACTGCCAGACTCCCCGGCCTCAAATAGAGGTTTGAATTTCCTAAACGATTCCTTATATACCTTTGATTCCTTAAGCAAAAATAGCATATTTGCATTGAATGATTTATTATTTAGTTCTTTAAATGATACTTTAAGTGAAAACACTTTGGAGGTTCACGAACATTGGAAATGAAGTGTTGGTAGAAGTCTCCTCGTGGAGGTGTTGCGTTGCATCGGTTGATGCCCTCGCGCAGGCTCCTTGTGGCGAGGAAGAAGCTGGGCAGGGGCGGGGGCGGTGGCGTGGGGGCCGCGGGCGGGGGCGCGGGCGGGGGCGCGAGCGGGGTCGGGGCCGGGACGATGGGGGGGCAGGGACGGGGCGCGGGCGCGGCGAGCAGGGGCCCGGGCGGTGGCGGGGGCGCAGGCGGGGGCGCGAGCAGAGGAGCGGGCGGGGGCGGACTGGGGCGGGGCGTTCGTGAGGGTGGGGCGCGGGCGGTGGCGCGGGCGAGAGCGGGCGGCGTGGGCGCCGGTGGCGCGTTAAGTGCAGCGCTGACGGATTCATGGGACGTTCTCTGGCGCGGGATGGCGCATGTCCGGCGGGGAAACGGCGCCCGGCGCTGCTAAGAGGCGATCATTTGACGGAGGGACGACCATCACGGATGCGAGCAGGAGCGGATCCAGCTGATCATTTGACATGGGGGGGGGGGCATCGTAGATTTGTTAAATAATAAACATATTTCTTATTATGTTGTATATTATCTATGTACTGTAGAAAATGTACTACACAGTAATATTATTTAAATAAATACATAATTCGAACGTAAATAAATATTTAAATCAAAATGCCAAATAAGGGAAAGTGAACGAAAACTCTAGGCCTGAGGGGGGAGGCATGGCCCACTTAGCTCCCTCCTGGATCCGGCAGTGGATGCAACATCGATGTCAATGTTTTGAAAACATCTATGTATGTATAAAATTATCGATGGATTTAACATCGATTTTTTAAGCCAATGTTTTTAACGTTGATGTTTTTTACGTCGTTGATATTTTATTTCTAATGAAAAAATAACCATCACAATTAAAAATGTAACGATTTTCTGGTTTTCACCAATTCTATATTTTTCAGACCTGTGTGATGAAGGGGGAGAGTTATGATTTTTGATAAATGAACTTTTGAATTATCCAATCAGGTGATAAACGTTTGGCCTAAGTGTCATCGTCATGTTTCACTGTACTTTGCGGATTAAATCTCAATTAAAAACTAATATACGCGACCACCTTTAAACTCAACAACTTAACCCACACGAACATTAATTGTTTTGCATTTTTAAGAAAACCGACTTAAAAAAACATTGATGGTTTTGGGGCGATATTTTTTTAACATCATTGTTTTAATTTTGAATGATAGCGGAGGTTAACAGGTACGAGTATTATGTTGAAAGAGAAGAAAATACACGAAATGGCTCGAGGTGGAGGGATGTGGCGGTCAACAAAGCCCTAGCAAGAATTTTCATCTGGAGTAAGCGCCACAAGCGTACATCGAGTATAAAAAACGTTACGAAATTGTGTCACAATTTTTCCCTTGGGGGCGCGAAAAGTCTGGGTATAATTTATTTATCTCGTCCGCACTAAAGCCACTCCCTGGGGGCTGCAGGTCCTCGCGCCCCCCCCGCCGGCGACGTGCCTGGCGCAGGTGATTTGTTGGAAGCGTGGGTGTGGCGACCGCTACTCACGGTGGTTGCAACGGCGCTGTTCAAGCGGTAGTGTTGATGCCGGCTAACGCACAGGGCCGGTGGCGACAGACTTACGTAGCTGTGTTGATGTTGGTTGCTGCGTGTGAATATTTGGTATTTTGGAGCGTCAGCTGCTGAGGTCACAATGCCCTGAATATCGTGGGTGGGGGCGGCATTCCTCTCCCTTTGGAACATGAGATCCGGCGCCGACCTACACTTCGTTTGGCGAAGAAGAGAGGTCCGCTCCGTGAACCTCCTTTAAACCCGTAAGTTGTATCCCGGCATGTCTGATAGTGTAGTAAACGTAAATGTACGTAAGGAAAACAAACGAGACAAAAAAGAGAGAGGAAAGATCGCCGAGATCCATATCCCTTTTCTTGGTGAACTGCTCCGGCATTCCGCAGATTTTGACCGGAGAAACCTACGACAACTACCGATCGGAGCTGCCGGCCGACAGAATTCTCCAGTCAGCGCCAGCGTCTCAATTCGATTCAGCTCTGTAGCTCGCGCGGAAACTCCGCTGCGGTCAGATCCAAACCCTAGGATCTTCCGGTCAACAGCACCGCTGGGGACAGGCTGCCGGGGGGGGGGAGGTCTAGAGGTGGATCCAGGGGGGGGGGAGCCATGGGGGCCACGCCCCCTCCCCAAAAGGCCTAGGGTTTTTGTTTGTTACCTTCCTTTACATGACACAATTGATTTAAATATTTATTTACATTAAAATTATGCAATTATTTAAATAATAATATTATATGTTATTATACATACGCTAAAATCTACAATATAAATATGTTTATATTATTAATATAGTTAAAGACACAATACAATAATATAAATATGTTTATTATTTAAGAACAAATTATGATGTCCCCCCCCCCCCCAAATGATCGGCTGGATCCGCCCCTGCCGCCCTGCCTCCAAAATATTCACGCCGTAGGACAGTGCCGGGTCCAGGGGGGCCATAGAGTTTTCCTCCTTTTACATTGCAAAATTAATTTAAATATTTATTTGTGTTAGAATTATGTAATTATTTAAAAAAATAATATAGTATATTATAATAAATACACCACAAAATTAATATACAATATAATAACAAATATGTTTATTATGTAACAAAAATATACGATGGCCCCCTCCACAATGATTGGCTAGATCCGCCTCTGGAGGCATCGCAGTGCGTTTGGCGTCTGCGGCGGCGGCAGCAGCGGCATCAGCGGCGTGGGCGGCGTCGGCGGCGTCGGTTGGGCCCCAAAGCGCCCACATACGAACTCCAGAGACGGCAGCGGCGGCGGCGAGCGAATTGCCCCAATTAAGCGGCGCTCCCGCTGCGCTCCTCGCCCCCGCCGCTTACCCCCCTCCCTGCCCCCTCCCCCCCCCGCTTGGCTTACGCCCGGCGTAATCGTCCGCAATGGGGGCTCATTGCGAGTCTTTCAGCAAGATTCCCGCGCTTGTTTTGATTTACTTCATGAAAGCATCTCGCAGATAAGCTGAGTCGCGTTTTCTCCAATTCTAAGGGTATGAAAGTCTCTTTCAGTCGGAGTCAGTGATACGATTCATTAGAGAGAGCTTTGGTTCGCGTCTGTACTTCTTCGCCACTTTTCTCTGTAATAATAGTCTCGTGCATTGTCTTCTTGTAAATCAAAATGTAGTGTTTTGAAACCATGCAGTAGTTACATGAGAAAGACAGAGATTCTTTTCTTTCGCTTCTATACATTTTACATTATGAATCCTTTACATTGAGAAGAAATATAGAATAAAGTTGAAATAATTATTTAAATCACTTACTATTCGTTTTTAAAACTTAATGACTGCATTGTGAAAATTATTTCCTTTGTATGTATGAATCTAGTTTCTTTTTTGTGACTTTTGTTACTGGAATTCCCAAAGGCCGACAGTAATTCATTTTCTTACAATGCATATGCAATGCTTCCTTAAGAATGAAATGTACATAAACTGAGAATGAAGTTCTCCGAAACAGTCAGATGCCATCCAGGGACATTTTGATTACTACAATGACATTTCAAACATTCGTTCTTCACAGGAAGTTCACCTAGAAATTAAACTACTTTGAAAACCTTAAAATAAACAATATTTTGTCTTCAACTACTAATTTTGAAAATAATTTTCCATAGATCCTACTCGCATTATAAGTGAGTGGTTTTCAGGATCCGATGGACGTTTTATTTGAAATTTGCTTGAGAGAAACAAATTGAAATTTTTGTGTTTGCAGTTAAAACCAACATTTTCCGGTTTATTTACTGATACATTGTACACCCCTTCATGTTTCGTGACCTAGTCCTCTATTCTTCTACTCATATATCTACGTGTTTATCAAGTTCTAATTACATGTTTTTCGTATGTCCTTCGTAACCATTCGTTTTCTCCCTCAATATTCCTATGTTGAAATTATTATATTAACTCAATTCTTTGAAACGTCTACTCTATCAACGTTAAAAATCGTATACTCCTAAGACTTCTGAGTGACATTTTCATTGCGGGAATAAAACTGAGCAAATTTTCAAAGGCAATGCAACATTCATTCCTTAGTTTCGCTACAGTTCATTGAATTGGAGTTTGTTTACTCTACATATTTCTTTAAAATATTAGCGTTTTAAACTCAGATATTCCGTTCGGTACGTTACTTCCGGATGGGGCATAACTGAGTCTCAAAGATATTTCTAAAAGTATATTATATTATAATAAAATTCTTGATTGAGAATATAAATATTAAATAAGATCTACATACATTCCCCATTTGGAACTATTTTTCACGACGGTCAATATCATTCATTCGCGCTGGCGGCTGACACATGCGTGCCCCGCTAATTCAGGAGCATGACATTTCCTCTCTGGTCCCAGCACTGGGCCGTGGGCTAGCGGTGCCCGCTCGCCCGTTAGGGAAGCCCTAAGGATCCCGCACTGTAAAGGCACATTCACAATGCAAACATAAGCATAATCATGGCGATATAAAAGTTAGGACTATGTCTATAAGCGGACTTATAACGCGGTCGCATAAGCATAACACGTAAGACGTTAACCTTAAAGCTTGCAAGCTGCACGCTTTTGTGCTTATGCATAAGTAAGAAATAAGAAATGAACCAATCTCAGTACGGTAACTCAAAATCGAGTGTCGAAATAGGATCGATGACGATAGATCGAACAAAACACTGGATTTTCAAATTGCATGGTTGATTTTCGGCGGTTTTATATTTTGTTCTGTAGCGTTCGATCTTTTTGTAATTTAGTTTTGTTATAGTATTCACAGTACTGTTTATTTAGTTGAATTCATTGTAGTATGATTTAGTGTTCAGTTTTATTGAAATTAAAATATTATGTAAATATTATGCCATAGACACAGTCGATATCTCTAAATCTGTTCTCACATCCAACTAATAGTAAACTAGAATGTTCCACAAACAATAGAAAATCTTATTTTTCTTACGTTTATGTTCGACATTGTGAATACTTCAGTCCTTCGCTTACGTTAACGTTTATGTCTTTGCGTTATGCTTATGTTTATATTTGAATTGTGAATGGACCTTAACGGCTCATAGCTACGTAGCTTCATGGGAAGAATGGCCGGTCAAGAACCGATTTGCCTTTAGAGAAACTAAAGAGCTGCCATTCAACCACGTGGTCATTGAGTGTTTCCTGAGAACGGTTTTGTGTTAAACACAGATTGGAAGCAGTGATATCAGAGTTAATACAATGTTTGTGTGGGATCCTTAAATTGTATTATTTTAAATTTTATATATTCCATATTTTTAGTAAACAAATACCCTTCAGAAAGTTTTACCTACACAAAGATTAGAATCATAATAGACTTGTTGGAGAAACTACGCAATTTTATAATTTTGAATTCTGCTTAATTAGTTTATAATTCAAATCAATGTTTATTGCTTTGGGTCATTATTTACACGCTGTACCTACATTAATACATTTGGTGAAAACTTTTCTTTACAATTTATTTTTTTCTAATAAAGAACAACAAAAATGTTTTTCTTGATATCTCAGCGAATTAACTGAGTCAAGTCACTATTAATCCTATTTTTTAGTGACTGAAGATCTTAAATGCGCCTGTGATTCATGTGCTTTGTGAAACTACCTCTTGTAAACTGAGGAATGTTTTGAATGAAATGTTTAATGCTAAAAAGTGAGGGTAGACGATGATAATGGTGTCGTTTTACAATATCGACGAGGATTTAAAAGCCGATGCTGTACTTTTGTGTTGACATCAATGTCTTCTCCACGGTCGCATATCGCCTTACTGCGATGTAATCTTGGAACGATATTTGTTTATCTCCCATAGCGAGCCCCCGGTCTTGAAAAGGGTTTGTTTGCTTTATCCTCACCTAATACCCTCCTTGTTGGCTGTTGTGATCTCCACCGCCAGCGCTCACACATCCACAGTCTTTGACTACCTCGTGTGCCATCCACTCCGCCTCCATGCCATCCACTCCGCCTCCATTTTCGCTCACTGATATTAAACTCAGTAGAAATAGATTAAAAAGGATTCTTTAAACAATACATAAAATAAAATAATAAAGAACATTCTAGTAAACAAAAAGAAAACTGGTCAACCGCAATAATAATAGCTTTTTCCCTTACATTATTCAAAAGTTTACTGAGCAATTCATTTCAGGATAATTTATCATATTTTAAATTTAAAATGGAGGGACACGTTGTACTCACACAACACTCAAACAACTTGTAGATCTTGTTTCATACGGACTGCAATAACTGTGTTTAAAATTTAAATGCTATTTACTAACAGTTTTGATTTGTTTTTGAATCATTATTGCCGTACGATTCATATACATGTCTTAGATATAAACAGAAAAAAGTTCAATATGTTGACATTATTTTAATAGCCCATGAATCACATGAATATAATTAATTATTCTTGTAAGATCAGTTCTATTGAACTATTCTTGTCTTCGAAATTCATTTTCTTCCTATATTGCTTATTTTGCAACCACAGCATTGTTCTGGCTTCACCCCACTGTTCCATGCCGTTGTTGCATTTGCAGGGAACGCCTGTGGGTTCCTTCCAACGGACTAGAATATACTGGATAGTATAGTATAGCAGGGGCGCATCCAGAGACAGATTTTGGGAATGGAAATTAAAAATGTTTTGCTCGAATTTGTCATGACAGACTTTGTAAAATGTCGCAAGCTACACTCAGCTAATGCTGCGATACGATTTTATTCGTTTTAATGACTATCCGAAAATATTTTTGCTTAAAAGTTTCGTCACAAGTTAAAATTAATAGTTACCAAAAATGTTTAGGTGGGGGGGATATCCCTCATTCCCCTCCCCGTGGATCAGCACCTGAGTGTGGAATATAGTATATAGTATTATTTGTATTATGTAGTATTATTATATAATATATAGTACTATATAGTATAGAATATACAATATAGTATGTTCCAGCTCCTTCTGACCACCGTCGCAGGCTGAACCGCCACCGAGGCATCGCCCACCGCACTCCAGCCTGAACCAGGCGGACCTGCTTCCCGCTCGCGCCGCTAGAGCGCGCCACTGCCCGCGGCCCGAGTTCGAGTACCGAGATTTCTCGCAGCGTCCGATGAGAAGAAAGAACAAGGAACGTCTACAGAGTGACGGAGCCGAGAAGCTTCAGAGGAAGGGGTGGGGGAGGAGGCCGACGCCGCTGAGATCACCACGCCTACGCAGCTCCTCGCTTTTAGGCGTCAGGGGCCATCACTGTGCCTGGCACGAGAGACTGCGGAGGGATGGGTGATCTCCCGTTTCAGAGGGGTTTAAAGAAGTCAGAATTCTTCAGTTGATGTGAGCGGGCAGTCGATTGATTGATTGATTGATTACTACTGATTCCGGGCGCGCCTACTACTAGGGTCATTAGTCCCTACTTTTCTCCGGTGGCGGTGTTCTTTCCCCGCTGGATGGCGAGGTCCGGTGCCGACCTACGTCAGCTAGCGGGATTTTCCAACAGCCAGGTATCTCCCATTACCAGGACAAGCTCCAAGCTCCTGACGGGCCTCCCGGCATGTGCGGTCGTGTAGTACTTGTTAGTGTCAGTATATGTATAAGGGGAGAGGATAGGACAAGGAAGAGTTAGGAATGATCGCGCGCGACCCGTGGCCCGTTGGTTAGGATACTACTTCGGTATTCGCTTTGTGTTAATCAGAGAAACCACAAAAAACTACCAATCAGAGCATCCGGCCGCTAGAATTCTCCAGACAGCGACTGAATTCGACCTAGATGACAAGCAAGCGTCGAAACTCGTGCTTGGACCTAGGACCTACCAGTAGGAGGGTCTGCAGTAACATCAGTTGACGCTCTGAGCCATCTCTTCCGGTCGGGTAGTCGAATTACTTTTGTTTCGTAAATCAACTTTCCGTTCAATAAACGAGAAGAACATGTTAGTGCAAATTATTTCTGCCCATTATGAAGTTAATTTTGTTTCCAGAAGTTTATAAATATATATTCACTTTAATTAAAAAATACACTCAAAGTATACACTAAAATCAACTTATAAGTATAAAATACTTGAAATGTTTAACATTATCAAATCAAAAATGTCTTTTTAACAAATACTTTAAACTCCTTACATATTGTAATCTTTATTCTAGAAGATTACTTGCACGCAAAAACGTTTACCTCCATTCACTGGTTTCATGACTGTTCATTCATAGGTCGTAAAATAAAAATTCTTAATTTTCTTAACAGTTATTTTTAATGCCACTTCATTCCCTACCTGGAGTATTAAAAAAGGAAAATTACTACGAGCACATTGCAACACGTGAGAACTGAGTAAGTTCAGAGTGGTTGCAAAGAATGCAGTCTAGAGTGACGAGAACTGCGTGGTTATATCGCTCTAACCTGTTTGTGATGGGATCTTGTACTCGTAAGTGTAGAATGTTTATTTTTGCTCTTTACCTTGTACATCGAGGAAAATTCCTTAGACTCACACAAATGATGCTGAAATATAGAGTTATGGTGCCTTCAAGAAATATTTCAATGAAGTGATATTGTAGAAATTACAATGTATAGAAATTGTTGTAGAACTAATTTCATTTCAGTTGATTTTTACTTTCCCGTATACGTACGTATACACGGAGTGATATACGTAGTATAGTGAAAGTTATGTAATGCTACGCGAAAAAATGGCCAATTTTCGGCGGAAAAAAATTAATTGCTGGGCAGTGAAAAGGAAAAAGTGGAGAAAACCAGTTGCTAAATTAAGAAAAAAAATCCCCTAACACGTGCTGTAGCCAGAAACCCTGTTTTGTGGATCCTTGATACCGAAAAACCAATTGAAAGGAAAACGTCGGTCTGTCTGTCTGTCCGTCTGTCCGTCCGTCCGTCTATCTGTCCGTCTGTGAACACTGGTAGCGCCTAAACCATACGTGCGATTTCTTCCAAAATGTATATTCCCCGATCGATCTGCTCCTAGTCAAAGCTTTGAGATTTTGAAAAAGATTCTTCAAAATTTGGGGGTTCTTTATATGAAGCCTCCCGGGGATTTTCAAAATTTTCTCAAAAACGGCTCCAAATTTTTTTTAAAATTTCTTGTATGAATAGAGGAAAATACACTTATTAATATGGCATAAGTCCGATTTTCATGGATAACTCTGAATTTTCGAAAATTTTGAAAGTTTGAATTTTTTTCGGCGTCTTGAAGTCGGAATTTTTTTCGGCGTCAAAATTGAAGATAGAGATTTTTTCTTCAAATAAAATTTGTTCTGCATATTAAGTTCTTTCATAAAGGTCATGTAAATGTTTTTCAAAATTTTGGCAGTTTTCGTGCAATATTGCGTGCAATATGTGCAATTTTAAAAAAATACAAAAACAAAATTTTCTCAAAAACGGCTCCAAATATTTTTTTAAACTTTAGGTAGGGATAGTAGTAAATGTACTCTATCAGATGACGTAAAAGCCATATTGCTCTATAGGTTGTTTTGTTTTCAAAAATTACAAAAATATAAATTTGTTTACTTGTCTCTCACGTCGTTAATATTTACATTATCGGCGATTTTTTCACATTATTATATTTACGAGTACATGCGATTTAAATAATGTCAAGTAAAATTTCTCGAAAATACAGCTGTTTTCTGTGAAAAGTTGCTCAAAATATCCCATTTTCTGAAACGCTCAAACGCCATTTTCTCATATATGGCTGCAAATTTTTTCTTGAAACTTTTGTAACGGATAGTGATCATTACTCTATTTAGTATAGCGTAAAGTTTATTTTCAATTATATTTTTGTTTTTTCAAAAATTACATAATTGTAATTTTTTTGAAAGATCTCTGACATCTTTAATATGCACATTACCATTAATTTGTAAACATTATTATATTTATGAGTGTAAGTGCTTCAAATAACTTCAAATAAAGTATTTTGAAAACTCAAAAATTTTCTGTGAAAATGAGCTTCAAATTTCGCATTTGTGGTAGCGCTAAAACGCCATTTTCTCTTAAACGGCACATAATTTTTAAAAGAAAATTGCCCGTTACGGCTAGGTTTTTGTGTTCTTTAATATTCTAAAATAAATTAAATTTTAATTAAATAATTTAGTTTAATTAAATAAAAAACTTGTAAAATATTTACAAACTTTCTAGTAGTAATTTGAAATATGGAATTAAGGATGTTTTATGTATATAAGAATGTTTGATCCAATGCCAGCTCGTGACTGTGAAGTTAAGTGAAGAGATAGAGAAATATAAACTTATACGTGGTTATCTTAATAAATGAAATCTCTTATTTCTTGTAAAACACATTGATCCTTCGGTGCTTCAAGGCTTGAGACTTGTCTTCATTCATCAGTTTTCTTATTAACTTCAGAATAAGTTTCTTCTGAATTACAACATTCCTCAAAGAAGACACTTTCTCGCCTGAAAAATTGTTCCTGAGGTCTATTCATGTGCATTTCCGACAAGAAAAGTTTCTTTCCCCCATTTCTGTGGAATAGAAGATGGAAAGAATGAGGATGAACAATTTTAAGTGTCCATAAAATGTCCTTAATCTCATGAGGCATTACAGACATTTTTCAGTAAAACTACGTCTATATTTTCCAGCGGCAAATAAAATAGAGTTGATTTCTTAAGGGATTTATTTTGGGGTCGACAATGCAAAGAAAAGAGAATTTTAAATTCTCTTGAAGGAAATCAGGTATTGTATTATTCAAAGTTTGTGCAATCAACAAAGAAAACAAATTTAATTTTTCACAATTTCTCATTGTTTTCCATCAAAATGTGGCCCAAAATTTCATAATACAACGCTCTATAAATATAATTATATTTCATTCCGGAAAAAATACTAACAGTGAGGAAGTGTGCCGTATTGCCAGCTCTTCGCATGTAATCATCTACTTTTGGGTCACGGAAACGTCCCTGATCGAGGTGATCATACTGTAGTGTTTATATCAATAATCGCCAAACCGTCGATCATGAGCTACTAGTAGCTCACGAGGGCTATTTTCGGTAGATCACGGTCTTGTTCAAGATTGGCTAACCTGGGCATATTTTACAGAACACTAGCAAGAACAGAAACAGACTCACTGATGAACATTTGAACAACTGAAATCGGATGGCATAACTGTCACTACTGGCTTTCCCAAAAAAAAAAAAAAAAAAAAAAAAACTTGTTGATGACATAAGAGTGCCATCCCTCTCATTAACATGTCTGATAAACAATCTATTCTTACACTTATAATTTGTTACTAACTATATTTCAAATTTTTTGCAATTTCATTTCAATTTATTTTTCTTGTATAAAGTTGTAATAAAATTTGTTTCATATTGAATACAAATGTATGTTTAAAGACAATAAATACGTGTGAAGTTTTGAAAAAAATATTTTTCTGTCTTGGTTTCTGGGTTGGTCACAGTAGGACTGAAAATAATAAGGTTGCTCACAAGCTTTGAAAGTTTGGTGACCACTTGGTCTATATAGCCAACAGTGGAGAAGTGTGTCCATTATAAATTTTTCAAATTTCCAGGACGTGTATGAAGTATAATGAACATTTTAGAGCGCATAGGGAGAAAACTATCAATTTTTCCCAATACACATATGGTGAACAATTTCATATTACGCAATTACACACGTGCCATTTGCCCCTGATTTGTAGAAACCCATTTGGCCCACGACAGATCCACGAAAACTTCGCGCGAGAACGTGACTTGCCGAACATCAATGCATGATGGGTTGCCTGTCAATCAGGGGCAAATGTGCAACTCCCTAACATGAACTTTCCTACATCATGTTCGGTAAGAAATGAGTTTCTGAAGCCTCTCTACTTGCCCTATATATGTACAGGATGCACTTCTTCCTTTGGGACAAAAATTTAAAAATAGATATGTGATTTCTTAAATATTTTACAGGTAGTTTTTAAAATTATGTGAATAATTTTAATGAACCATGTGTATTTGATTTCAAATATGTTCTTTTAAATAAACTACTAGTTATTTTCGCCTCCATGATAATGATAATAAAGTAAATGCGACAATTACCTTACAACTTATTATACTAGATTTAAATATGTCACACACCCATTAAAAAGCAATTTAAGCAATAAAAGATTTGTCATCACGAAGAACTGTCTGTTCCGCGTCAAAATACATTTTGTGCTAATTCATTTGAATCCCATTAAGGAAATCTTGTGTTCAATGACTTTCCGCGGCGTCTTCTGCGTATCTGTTGAGGAAGACGAGCTCCTTCTAACGACGCCCACTTCCTTCCTTTTCTTCCATGGCGCAACGAACGCTTCTCCAACCACTTCCCTTGATGACCTTAAGAGCTTCCCAGTTTGCTTCCCTATTACGGCATTCGCGCATAAGGAAATATTTATTTATTTATTTATTTATTTCAACGCCCGCACTTGGCATGTAGCCATTTGGTGACGCGCTGACCAGTGACCAAGGGCGTAGGTGGCGAATCACTGTCGATCATTTAACGTTACCCAGGGGACACGTGTGGTAGACCACGGACGCGAGCAACTTTGTCCCCGCTGTGAATTATTATTGTTATTAATATTATTATTATTAATATTATTAATAAGGGATTATGATGTGATGGGAAAGTAGTGAGAGGTGAAGGACTAGGACAATGGTGAGAGGTGGCAGGTAGGTGGTGGGATGTGATCGTGAATATTATTATTATTATTATTATTATTATTATTATTATTATTATTATTACTCTATACCACGACTAAAGATTTATGAGTCGGCTGAATATACGTAAAATCTACCCCAGGTTGCAACCCGCTATCAAAGGTGAAGATCTAGGGACTGTCGGTGCCTCTACAATACGTTGCGCAAAATGTGGGTTGAATGAAGCAATGGTGAAATGAAGCAATTTCTTGCACTTTCCAGTCCTTTGAATGACCTTGAAGTTTAGCCAAGTTCTTATACATTATTTTCCTGAACAAATTCCAGAGCTCCGATAACTATCGGGACGACCTGTGCTTTTACGTCCCACATTCGGCTGATCTCGATTTCCAAACTCTTGTATTTAAGACATTTCTGTGCCTCCTTAGTTTAGACATTTTGATCACAAGGCACAGCAACATCTACAAGTAGACACGATTTGTTCTCCAAATCTCGGATAACGATATTCGGTTTGTTTGCTGCTATCGTGCCATTCGTTTAAATTTGTTAGTCGTACAATATCGTACACAGTCCCACAGATGTCACCGGTTTTGGTGTGTGTTCGCACCACTTGGGGCATGTGTTTGGAACTTCGAGGGCGGTAAACTTTGTGTTTGGAACTTCGAGGGTGGTACAGATCTGCCAGTGGATGTAACTACACACCCTGTCGTGTCTTTTCAAGTATTCGGTTTTTGCTAAAATTGGACAAGCTGAGACAATATGATATATGGTTTCTACTTGTTCCTGGCAAATGCGACATTTATCATCTCAGGAAATTTTGAGAACCGCTTGATCATAATGTCGTGTTCTCAACGCCTGATCTTGAGCAGCTATTAGAACTGCTTCAGACTCAAGCTTCATTCTTCCCCTTTTAAGCCACATAAATGTTTGATCTGTATTGATCTGTGCTCTGTCCATTCGTTTCAAATATTGTCCGTGGAGTGGTTTGTCTCTCCACAATTTCTTCATCGTTTTTTGTGTCTCACATTTCATGTTTAGAAGCATCAGAAGTTCAGTGTCTGTGTTATTCGGCGTGTCTTGCATAGTTTTCTTTGCAATGTTTCTTGCTACACTAATAATGCCATTCTTCGGTCAGATTTCATGACCTGCCTCATTACAGTCATCTTGATGACTGGTTACATACTTTCCCTTTCCAACTATTGCATTGTGCCAGGAGGCTTCAATTTGTCTGAGTCTTCTTCCTCCTTCCTTATGCGACACAAAGTCTATATACTCGTACATCAGCTCGAGGGTGGGCGAAATGATGCATTGTTAGCAGTTTTCTGTTTTTTCGATACATGATTCGAATTTTTTGCGTTCCAACCAACTAGTCCGGATCTGTACTCGAGCACAGGCACCGCCAAACTACCAATTGTAGATATTTTTTTCTTGAAGGTCAGAGCAGACTGCAGGACAAGTCTCACTCTTCTGTAATACTCCTTGAGAATTCTCTCTTTCATAGTGTCGTTCAAGATAGTCTCACATTCTTCAGTGCCCAGACTTTTGTAAGTTTTACCTGGCTCAACATCTTGAATCACATTATTATCCATATTATTATTATTATTATTATTATTATTATTGTTGTTGTTATTATTGTTATTATTGTTATTATTATTATTATTATTACGATTGAACTGATAGGGTGATGATGAGGGGTGAAAGGACTAGGATGATGGTGATGGATGGTGGTGGATGGGGTAGTGGGAGGTGTTCTTGGGATTTTGGAACCATTCGATCACTCGCTTTATGACCGAGAGGAACCACGAAAACCCGCCCGTCAGGATGATCGAACTCGGACCTCTCGATTGCGAATCCAGCGCTCTATGCACTGGGTCACTTCGCACGGTATATAAGGAAAGATGTGTATATTAAAAACTTTTATATTACTAAACGTACTCGATTGTTACTCGAATACCTTTTGCCGTCAAATTAAAGCAGGGAAAAGTTGATTTACTCAGGGAAAACCAGTTAAAGAGACTAATGGGGACTAATGGTACTCAGCTGGGAACTGTAATACCGATTGTTATGCATGCGTGTTTTTGTGGTTTTATGTGCTTGATCATTTCGTATTACAAAATGAACTTTCATTCCTATGTAGATATTGTTTCTGAAAGCATTTCTGGGCGGTCCTTATGTTTGCGTCTTGATGATGGCGAATTTTCGTCACTAGCTGCGTGCGTAGCTAGTTCGAATTTTGCCTTTGTAAGCAGGAGAATCCAAGCAGCCTGCTGCTCTGATCGGTAGTTTTTCGTGGATTATCCGATTGATACCTGGTGAATGACGGAACAATAGCTTAACCAACGGACCCCTGGACAGCGCACGATATTTTCTCCCTCATTCTTGGCCTCTTCTCTCGTCTCTGTCTGTTTGTTTCTATCTCTTTCTCTCACTCTCTTTCTCATTCGCACACACTTACATGCACTACACTACCGTATGTGTCGGGAGACCAATCGAGAGCTTACAGCTTACATTGCTGGGGCGGTGCCCCATTGGGGGAAGTACCTCAAGAGAGAAATTGTAGAAAATTAGACGTGTAGGTCGTCGCCGATTCTCACGTTCTAGCCGGGAAGAAACGCCGCTACCTCTAGGCACATAACATGCACCTCACTTACGTGACTAATAACCTTGGCAATTAATGCACCCGGCGTTAGAGAATTCTCACTTAGCCCCAAAGCACGTGTGTGTGTGTGTGGCATTGGATGGCGCGTGCGTACGCTCCGCTGCGCCGCCAAGCGCGACGAAGAATGCTGGGTGCGCCGCCGCCACCGCGCCGGGGTCTCGCGCTTCGCGCCTTCGGACTAGCGATGCGACATCAACAAGAGAACATCGATGTTCGAAATCAAAACATCGATGTTAATCGCGCCTCGGGCCTTCGGACTAGTGATGTGACATCTACAAGAGAACATCGGTGTTCGAAATCAAAACATCGATGTTAATAATAAGGCTAGGTTTTTTATTTTTGAATGTTCACAAAACTTGGATGTTAATTTACAAAAAAAAAAAAAATTCAAAAACACGCCACACACAAAAAATACTAATAAGTAAAGCAGACAGATAATAAATTATAAACTCAGTATTGCGAACCATCAGAACTGGTTATCGATGGTCAGTAATTCCAAGAAAATTCAATGTATGTCGATGTTTTTAAACATCGATGTTTTAAAGTTCGTTTAGTAACCTCTGATATTAAATTCGCACGCAACAAAATTTAATTTGACTTGGCCCTGCTTATTAATTTGTAATTCAAATTTAACTAAAAACAAAGCCATACAATGTCTCTCCGTGTGCGAAATACGGGAAAGATGAAGGAAATACCAGGCCATGAGGATCATATCGAGCAAGGGATGGTAGTCTGCTCGTTGAAGATAGAACAAACCATGTTCGCTTCGATCGAATACAAACAGATATTGGTACCAACAGTTATTGTTCCTTATTTCAACTTTTGCAAAATTGTGATTATTGTTATGTTCATAAATTAAACATTGCACGTATAATTAACAATGGTTTATTCCCACATATGTACAATTACAATCGGCCTTAACGCCGTTCACTGACAATCACCCATGCCGTCTCTCGTACCCCGGGCAAATCCCTAATGCCCTCCGGGTGCTGCGTCTGCCTCTTGGACGCTCCACGCTGCTGCTGCTTGTAGTTAACCCACGACGGCTTCCGTATGGCGGCTGACTCTCCGGACCTAGCTCGTCCACTCACTCGTGCTCTCAGGGCTCGCTCCCAACTGCAGACTGCCGATCAGGTGTCGGCTGGCTCCTTATAAAGGGCCGGTGTCCGGCGGCGAGACTCGCTTCCCGGCTCGAGTTCGCCGAACCGTGGCTGCAGCCAGTTGCTGCCGCCGCCGGCTCCCGCCAGGACGCGCTGCCTTGGCGCTAGCGCGCCACATCCAAAGTTATGTCGCGCCTGGTCGCGGCGCACATAACAATTATGACCATCTTTCATCCCCTAACAAAACATTGAAAACAAAACATCAAACCCAAAACATCGATGTTCAAAAACCATCGGTTTCAATAAATTCTGTGATGGGAGCGGAGATCGTGTGGTACTCCATGATATAATTTCAGGATAAAAAAAGATATCAACCACAATTGTAGGCTTTAAAAAAGTTTACTAGTAAATTTTACTACTAGTGACTAAAGTTTTACTAGTACAATTTTTTAAAGCCTACAATTGTGGTTGGTATCTATTTCATCCCGAAGTTTTACCATCGGTTTCAATACATCGGTGTTTAAAACATCGATACTTTTATAGAAACATCGATGTTTTGAAAATATCTGCATCGATGTCGCAACCCTAGTTCGGACGCGACCACTGGCCAACTGCGCAGCATTGCGGCCTCGCCCCATCGAGCTCGGGTGGGAGAGCACGTCGCACTACTGTTAGAGTCGCGTGTGTAAGCCAGGCGTAAGTGCGAAAAATGTGCGACGTGCGTGTCGGTGATTATAAGGTGACTTCGTAAGTTTCGCAGAACGCCACTTGGGCGTTTCCGGCAGAAGCAAAACTAACATTTCAAAAGCAGCAACGTAAACTTCGATTTGGATACTATATACTGTATGGCAGCGGATGGCTATACTACACGGGAGCGGACGGCTATTTTACTATACTATGGCGCAGACGAGGGTCTGCGCTATCCAACAGTGGAATCGAAAGAATAAACTGACCCATCGACACTCCGAGAGAAAACAACTGTCAACTAACTCCGGTAACATCTAGTACTCCAGTACATCAAGGCAAAGGCAACGGGTGTCTTCAGGCAGAAGCTCAATTACTCGTTCTTGTCATTTTGGATGCTGAATCTCTGGGTTCAAATACTAGTTGGATTTGCCTTTTTTATCGCTTTTACTTTCTAGGAAACGCACGTATATACGAAGTAATATACGTAGAATAGAAAAAGTTGTGTAATGCTGCGGAAAAACAAACGTGATTTCAACGGATGCACGTCTTGGATCCCCTGATATCGAAAAAGTGTTTTTTTAAAAGTCTGTCTGTGTTTCTGTATTTCTATCCGTCCATCACCTGTCCAAACAACCTTCTAAACTATTCGTAAGATTTTTTCCAAAATTAATATTTTCCGGTTGATCTAGCCCAACCCGAAGCTCTGCGATCTTGAAAACTTTCTTTAAAATTTTGGTGATACTTTACATGAAGCCCCCGGCACATTTTTAAACTTTTCTCAAAAATTGCTCCAAAGTTTAGTTTTCTTGTAAGAATAGACTAATAATGATGACAGAGGTGAGATTTTCACGGTTATCACGGTTTCCACGGTTGAATTTTAGTAAATTGTAAAAGTTTCATTTTTTGGGATTCCTTTGTAACCCTAGATTATTCATGATAAAGATTTTTGTTCAAAAAATTGTTCTCCACAAATAGTTCTTGAAATGAATATGATGTACATTTAAAAAAATAGTGGTTCTCGCGTTTGAGTGAAATATGGGCAATTTGAAAATATTAAAACAAGCTTTTCTCAAAAAGGTTTTATTTACATTTTTCATACAGATAGTGCTAAATGCACTGGGCGGTGCCCTTTTAAGTGGGAGATACCTAGTTGGGGAAAATTCCCGCAAGCCCACTTAGGTTGGCGCCGGATCTCTCCAGCGAACTTGAAAAGATCACCGCCATCTCCCGCGATAAAAAACATGCACTACCCTTAGGGGACTAATGCTGTTAGCAGTTGACGCGCCTGGAATCGCTAATCAATCAAGAAAAGTATCATTCAATAATTTCCGAGTGCACTTTCCGTAAAGATTAACTTAGTAGCTGCTATTCAGAGCAATTTTCTATTTTCGCTTTCAGGCCCGAAGTGGCTGGGATGCATTTCCTTGTGTGCTTGGGAGCCGCCCGGCAGCCAGGCCCCCAGGCGCGTGCGAGGAGAAGACTGTGTGTGTGTGTGTGTGGGGGGGGTATGGCTGCGTGGCGCGCCGCGCATCTCGACGCGACCGCCCAAGGCCGCGCGCCGCTAACGGAACTCGGCGGTTTCCTCCGCGCGCGCGCCTCCTCTTCCAGCGCGGAAGCGCCGGCGCTGGGGAACAGCGCTCGGCTCTCTGCGAGAACTTAGGGCCGGTGTGGCTGGCGCAGGGCATCAGTGGATGCCACTGCAGTGCCTCTGACTGGGAGGATTTTTGACACTAGCTACTTCGCTAAACTGCGATTTATTCAACTCTGCCCCTGACAGGTATCAGCTATTGACGGTTTCATCCAATCGGGAGCTTATATGTCGCTACAGTGACGTCACTATGGTGACGTTCAAGTTCCCGATTGGATGAAACCGTCAACAACTGATACCTACCAAAGGACAGAAAAGTCGCACTATAGGTGGAATTTATCAGCTGACTGCTGGTGAATTCTAACTGCCTGCTTCTCTGATCGGTAGTTTTCCGTGTTTTTTCAGATCCATACCAGGCGAATGGCGGAACAGTACCCTAAAATCGGGTCACGGTCCCGCAATCTTTCCTTCCTCTTCCTTTTCCTATTGTTACCCATTACTTGCACACTCACTAACGTGCACTACACTACTATATATGCCGGGAGACCAGTCTGAAGCTTAGAACTTATTCGGGCAGGGGCAGTATTCCGCTGGTGGGAGACACCTGGTTAGAGAAAACCCCACTAGTCGACGTGTAGGTCGGCGTCGGATCTTACCATTAAGCGACAGAATATCACCGTCACATCACCAGGAAAACACTTATACTACACTAACGGGACTAATGTAGATGTTGACACGCCTGGAATAAAAAATCATTCAATCAAAGCGACCCTGTGGAGATACACTTCCGCCCAATGATGGATTCAGGGGCGATCGCGGAGATCATGACTCCGCGGAGATCACTTCCATTAACAAATTTCTAGCAACAATTGTTTTGTTATTTCGCCCCCCCATTCCGCAAACCAATTTTGAGACGAGAAGTGTTAATAAAACTAGGCATTAATTGCGTGTTGCCCCCATCTGAATGTGAGAGAGCACTCCGGCTCCCTAAACTCAATTTCGCGGTTTCAAATGCTGCTGGGGCTTCTCAAATCGCTAAAAATTCTCAGTGTGCATATAATGCTAGTGGCGAGCAAAAGAACTCCGTTTAATTGCCCGGGAAGATTAAATTCTCCAACTTGCGGCTTCCCTCATCATACTCCGCACTCGCTCAGCCAGGGAACGACATAAGGACTACAAATACGTCGCTGAGATAGTTGTTGTTTCTTGGGTTGTTTGACACATTGTTTCCGGCCCCGTAAACCATAATGATTATTAGATTCGTTAGAATAGTGCAAGTTTTATTTCGGGAGTTGGTGGGGTTTTTCCGTCGCTGACGCATTGAAATCCAGCGTCATCCTATAAGTCGGCATGTAAGGTTTCCTCATCCAGATATCTCCCCCTAGCAGGTGAGTGTGTGGGGGAAAGGAGAGGACAAAGTTGAGGAAAGTAAGATTCTGCGTGGTTCATTGCCAGTTTGCTAAGGTGATGCAGAATTCGCCTGGAGTTTTTCGAAGAAAGGTCGGAAAACAATCAGAAGAGAGGATCAGAGTAGCCAATATTCTCTCCAGAGAGCCTGCAGCGGCTGAATTCGACCAAGCTCTCTAGCAAGTGTCGGTAATTTTGTGAATAATGTTTCTAATAAACAATAGAGACATTTAATATTTCCCTAATCACTAAAACGATGTAAAATCACACTATTTCCTTTACACTAAAATTAGCTATTATTCTAATGATTAAAAAGAATACTAACATATATAAATATAATAATATTTAAAATGATTTTCATCTATGAGATACGGAAAGTTATAAAATAATTTGCATGTGATTAAACAGTTGCCAAAGTTTTAAAATTGTCTCTTTCTGAATAGAGAAGTTATTCATTTGTAGTGGTGTTCGAAAACTCTTAGACATTTCTAAATCCGTGGCTTTAAATTGAGAAATCCACCTAAAAAGTTTTCTTATGTATTGTGTATGTTAAATATATCAAACTTCTGTTTTATGTATTCAGTATAATTTACTAATGTGACTCCTTGGAAGAGCTATCAACAATCTGGCGAAAACAAGACATGGTATTGCACTGCGTATGTAAGATGTTTGTGCGTAGTTACTCGCTCAGTGCTAGACGAAGAATTGCGGAAATGCTGAAAGACATTCTATCATCTCTGACGAGGTTAATGCACAGACTTTTTGCACACACAACTTAAGCACTTATCTTCATGTGTCTGACGTAACGCATCTCATCTCTAAGTAAATGTTATTCTTTGTGACATGATTCCCCTTGTAGGACAACGTCCACGCTGTTCGTCTGAAATCTCTGTGACGTTGTTACTATCATGTTTTTGTTGTACTGCGTTGCATCATTTCACCATCATGAAAGTTGTTTTATTCATTGATAACATCAGCACTGCTTTCAACGAAATGTAAACATTTTGATTGGTTTTGTTTTCTTCCAAGATCTCTCTTGCAGAATATTAACACTCTAGAAAAGTGCATATTAACTTCCAAAAGCAAACATTTCTACCCTTAAAGCTATCAAAATGATTTGTTTATTTCCATGACATTGAAAGTATTTTGGTGTGTTGCTTGATTTAGAAATTAATATTCTTGAACGTTTTATTTAAATAGTAAATATTTACTACTACTACTACTACTACTACTACTACTACTACTACTACAAGTTGACTGCGTCGTCGTTGACGCTGTAAACTGTTTTAAAAGTATTTTCATGTGTTGAAAATGTATTTCATACATCATTTATTTCACGCGTAGCTTTGTTCAATATGTTCTTATAGTATCTGGCATTGAACATACCAATGAATTGTAGTAGCTGATAATGTAATAATACCCTTCAAAAATTCCCAACATCCAATGGCCTTGTATGTTATACCCATATGGAATATGAACTGGTAATATTGCAATTTCAGAATTTTAATCGCCGTAAAAAATACTTGAAGGTATTGATGAAGCGATTAGTTAGAGTTTAGTAAGCTACATCTTTTTACGATTTTTGCTAATATGCACAATAATGCACAAAGATCACCTGTAAGCTGTTCTTTTGGGTTATTCTCTAATCCTAATATAAGATCATTGTCAATGAGTTCCGAAAATTTTGTCGCAAAATCTTCTAGAGCTACATTTGATTCATCCTCGGATTTACTTAACACGTCCATATTTTTCTCCCCTAAGTTTTGAAGTGATTAAAACTCCCTAAACTCGGCCTAATTTGTGTTCACTTTTAATTATGCAATTGCTCTATTAGTTGTTTTGTATCCTAATCTAAAGGTGACCGTTTTGTATGTTTAAGTGTAATAAGGTGTTAAGTTTAATAAGAATAAGTTCTGGGTCACATTCATGTGAAAATCGGTGTTTTTTGTACACTTACGAACTTAAAAGTGAAACGTCGAACATAATAGCGTTTATTCATTCTCTAACGTTTCTTACAGATTTATTTTCTCCGTATTCACTTGAAATTCTTCAAATTTAATAAGTTTTAAGGCAATATTGTTCGTAGGTTTTTGCAAAATTATTTTTAAAAAATGTGGTAATAGGCCTACAGATAAAAATTAAAATGAAATATACCGCGCGATTCTGTTCAGATTAACTTCACTTGTTCACTTAAAGATGTCAACATCAGTTTTTTCAACGTCGTGAAAGAAAATTATGGTGTATTGAGTAAAAAAATGCCTTTGGGTTCTGGTCTTTAAATCAACACCTACTACATATATCTATTTATGTGGCGTTAGTTTAATTCGCGACATACTCGCTAAGATTGCAGCAAAAACACGTTTTTGGAAGTGTCTTTGAGTCTTCTAACCGAATCGGAAAACAAATTATCAGTTCCCCATCAGGAGAACGATACGCGTCTAATAACACCTCCTATGTCTAGATTGGTGCTCAGGAAGAGGTCTAGCCGCGAGTGACGGAACCGCATTTCCGCACACTCGGAGTTGCTCGTATATTGTATTTCGTATAGGGATAGGAACAAAATTTATTCACTTTTTATTTACCATGACCCGACAATAAGAGTTATTGCGTCGATTTCCGTCGCACGATTTCACTTTCTTTTTAACACTTACGTAGAAAGAAGAGAAGTAAAAAAGTTAGTAGCAATGAAAAGAAGTAAAAAAGACAGCGCTAAAACTTAAGCCGTCAAAAGTCAAGCTGTTTCTTAATATTAGCCTAATCCCAAATGAGTAAATGTGTTGTCAGAATTCGCAAATTTTACTACAGTAATTGAATTAGTATAATAAAGTTTGGAAAAAAGACTCATATCGAAGGCAAAGTCAGAATTAATTGATTGCAATGAAACAGTGTTTTGGGTTTCAGGAAGATAAAATAAATTCCATGCGTTTTCTGGCTGATGTATACAGATTGTGTAGAATCTTGACGTAGATTTTGCTTTGCATTTCAAAACATATAATTTTATCCGGGTGAGGCTGCAAAAGTGATAAGATTTAGAGCGTTTGGTCCAATATTGCATTGGATGAAAGTCATATTGAATTATTTTTCCCTTTCGTGCACGAGAATTTTTCTGAATTGATGTTCGAAGAAAATCAAAATTTTATCAATTTGTTTACGTATAAAATTCAGACTTCCAATTCTCATGACATGACAAGTTTTGAAGAATGCAATGTTAATTTATACAGAGATTCGGATCAAGTACCCCAAATTATAAAAATATACATTTGTAAAGTATTTATACTTTCTCCCGTGTACTACATACGTAAAGAAATTATATTCATTATACGACAAAAAAGGCATTATTTTAGCAGAAAAATTCGTATCTTAGATCCCTGATACTGAAAAGGTGATAATTCTTGTTCCTGTATGTAGTAAATTAATTTCTCGAAAACATTGTGTAGTCAGAATCCCTGTGTTGTGGGTCATTGATACCAAAAAATTGATTTAAACGTTTGTCCGTCTGTATACAACACTATCGGCTAAACCGTAAGTAGGATTTTCACCAAAATTAATATTACGCAGTAGATCTGGCCGATGTGGTGCCCCCTTGAATTTGAAAGTGGTGATTTTATTTCTAGGGATACTTTACATGAAGCCTCAAGAACATTTTCATTTTTTCTCAAAAATAACTTTACATTTTTCTATTAATTTTTGTCCTCGTGGAGCTTAAAGGACGTTTAAAAATGGCAAAGGTCTCAGTTTCATTGAGATATCTAAATTTTTGAAAATTGCAAACGTTCAACATTTTCCAGCCGTTTTCATACAACTTCAGTATTGACTATAAACATTTTCCCTATGAATAAAATCTGATCTTTAAAATTCCATCTTTAAATGAGGACGTATTCCATTTTTGTATAATATAAATAGTTTTCGAGTAACTTTGCATGGAATAAAGGCAATTTTAAAATCCAAGATTTTCTCAAAAATGCCTTCAGGTTTTTCCTTGAAACTTTTTGTATGTTTACGCTACGCACACTGAACTAACATGGCATAAACACCATTTTGATGTACGTTTTTTTTAAATTTTCGACAAATGTAATTTTTTATACATCAGTCACGTCGTTAATACTTACATTACATGTTCATACATAATTGAATTTGTGAGTACAACGGCTTCAAATGATATGAAGTTTTTCGAAAATTCAAAAATGTCAGTGAAGATGAAGTGAACATTACACTTTTTCAAAAATTCTCAAACGACATTTTTATAAAAAAAGGCTCCAATTTTTTCTGTAAACTTTTAGTACGGGTAGTGTTAAACACACTAAGTTATATGACATATACGCCATTCTCATATATTTGGTTTTGCCAGTTTTCCAGTTTGGTTTTCCAAAAACTACACAGAAGTAATTGTTTTGAAAAATCTCTTACGTCGTTAATGCTATTTACATTGCGGTATTTTATATACATTATTCCATTTGAAAAAACAAGGACTTCAAATGATTTCAATGAAAGTCTCGAAAACTCAAAACATTTTAGTGAAAGTGAGCTCAAAATTGCGGATTATCAAAAAGGTCCAAACGAATTTTTTCAAGAACGGCTCCAAATTTCGCAATGAAAATTTGCATATAGGATTGTTTTACTCTTCTGTAATTTCTTAAACGCATCCTACAACTAAGAGATTTTTTTCCTTAAAGAAATATGTTCTTAAAGAGAGATTTTCAAATACGTCCACGTACAAGTTTTCGAAAATTTGAGTACTTTTTGCGTAATTTTGCGTGAAAAACAGGGACGAGAAAGTACGTGCTGTTTTAGTATCACTAGTTTGTTTCTTGTGTATTTTGATCTTCATTTTTATTTTTGGCATTTCTTTCACCTTGGCCTGATTATTTACTATTACCAGAGTTGAATATTTTTATGTTCTTAAATAAGTATGAGCAATTAAACCTGTAACTGATTCTGTGAAGCTCATGATGCAAAGATTAATGAATCTCTTGAAGAACTGTTTCCAATTATTAAAACGGATGGTCCTAGATAGAATAAAATCAAATTGACTTATCAATAACTATTTAGTATTCCATTGAACCTGGTTTATTTTGTTTTAACAAGAGATGACGTGTTAGGTCGCTTGCGCGGATGATTGTGAGTTCGTCTCAAGTAAAAGTAAACTTCCTTGGCAGATAATTATGATTTAAAATGTAGTATTCCATCAGTCGGATATTGGAAGGAGTTTTCTAGAGTTCGGGCAAGATGCCTGTGAAATCGACGTCGTTGAAATGCAAATTGTCACCGAGACTTTTAACGATCGTTCCAGTGCAATGATGACTTTGAAAGGGGTTACACCATGTACAAAAATATACATTTTTTCAAGAACCAGTGTATGGTCATCATTTTCTGTTAATGTACAGATTGAGATAAAATTCTTGCTCTTATTTGCATGTAGTTTCATTTTTTCTTTAAGTTGATTGATTCTTTCTGTACTGTTACATGTTATCTGTCAAATATTTTTAGTTTTGGACCCTGCACACAAGATGGACGTGAGAGAAAAAGTAATCTGAGTAATCTTACAAATTACAACAAGCTATTTCATCTTTCTTTCATTAGGTTACTCCGTATGCATGCCCCTGTACTTCTATAAGGAAACGTACAAGTATTTGTGCAAAAGTATGTCAATATACCACAATACTGATAGATTTAATCAATAAATAATCTGAAAAATAGAGAGTAATGTTGTGCTCACTCCAAATTTGATTTATTTTGATTAGGACGTTTTTTAAATATTTCTTCCTAAATGAACACAGGCTGTTCCTGACATGACAAATCAGAAGGCAATTCAGGGGCATATCACCAAAAGTATTTGACTTTCGATCGTAAGAACTGTGTCTGTTTGAGAAGACGCGCCCGGGGAACACTGGGTGCTCGCCTGCGGAGGCAACCTTTCAGGTGCGCGTGCGTGACGGATTGCCTGACTTTCAGGGGTCGTCCTCGCTTGCATCACGTTAATCCCCACTTTAGGAGTTTGATATTGTTTTGATAATGTCAGCGATGCGACGGGTATACTAACTTCGGGTTAGCCTTTGGCTGGTCACACGGGTTTGGAGCAGGTTCAAGAACACAGAACCAACGGCTACGGGTTTGATTTCTGTGTAAGGTCGTGGGTATTTTTATCATTTGGTTGGCTTTCTCCCCACTATGTCTGCCACTACTTAACCCGTACGTAATCTTATAATCCGTACATCATCTCATTATTCACCCTTCAATAGCCCTTCAAGCCAATAGCCCTTTCAAGAGCCCTTTCCTTGCTCAGCGCGTGGTTTTAGAAAAAAAGTATAGGAAATTAATCAATAGGGTGAAAAGTGCAGTGAAGTGAAATGAAGTGAAGTGAAGTGAAGTGAAAGGTGCGATTATGGGTAGTAAACTAAAAAGTATTGAGCTATTAGTATTTAGGTAAAGTGTTATGAGGTGCAGTGACGTGAAGTGAAGTGCAGTGAAGTGATTTCATTTCGTAGTTTAGTTCGCTAATCTTAAGCGTCTTTTATAGGCTATTCTGACAAAAGTTCGTATTTATTGATTGATGTTAACGAGTGTTTTACGTGTTAGAAATGTAAAAATTATTATAAGTATTGTATATTATTATGTTGTAGGTAAAAGTGATTATCCATATTTGTCTGAATATGATTGTGAGTGAATACTTGTAGGTTGGTGTGTATGCGAGTGTTCTTTTGTCTTTGTATGATATGTATGTAAGCGTGTATGTTTGTATGTATGAATGTTGGTGTTATATGTAAGTAAGTTTATTACTTAAATGTTAGTATATATGTAGTTTCATTTGTTGTATATGTATAGGCATGTAAATGCAGTTGCATGATCGTTTGATTTTTATATTGATTTTTTATATATTGTTTTATAGTTAATTGTGTTTTGTACTTTTAATGTACTTTTGTTTTTCTGTATTCTGCCACCGGGCAACATCAGCCCAATTGTAGAATAAACCCTATCTATCTATCTATCTAATATATTTCTAATATCCATCGTACGTTATGGATAACTGCCACTGAGATCAGGAAAGAAACAACAGAACAGGGCGTAAGCTACTATTAGCCGATATTAGTACTCACACGCACACATACACATTTCGTTGCGTACTGCCTTAAAGAACATAGCTCCTACCCCCCATAGATTTAGCCCTTAACTCTGCCAGACAACAAATTTAGCTTCTGGGTCAATCACTTCCATCTCCATCAGGTGTTCGCTCCGTTTCTCTGAATCAAGGGGCAAACGACCCTTTAGTTTTCTTCTGGACACAAATGTACACACCTTGTGTTGAGGTCTCTTTTTGCTAGGAGTAAAACTATTTTCTTAGCAACGCTATAAAATCAAATATATTGTTCATTTAACGATGGAAATCAGTTTTCTATAACCGGAGAACGATAATTTCTAGTTTTCAAATGTTGCTACCCTTCTAATTGTTGGTACTTCTCTTCGTCTTTGTACAGTAAAAGGGTGGGGAAGAGATTCTGGAGCGCAAGAAAACCTTCGCAGACAGTACTGCTCCCCCAAACATCACATACACTTTTTACTGTTTTTGTTTTACGAAAATCAAGCCAAACTCAATTTCAGAATATTGAAATGCGTGGTGAAAATCCTTTCCATGTTCTGTTTTAATGTGGCAGCTGATTTAAAAATCAGCCTTTCAACTGCGTCTGTTAAAATGCCTCAAGTACTAATGGCTTTTGACAGGGTAATTCTTAAGCAGCTTTCTTAATTTTCCGTATTCGTGAGAACTGAACATGAATATGCTTATTGGTTTTGAGAATTGTCTGGATCAGTGCCAGTTCGTCGTGCGGCGAATAGTTTTGGAGCGTAAATATGTTAGGCAATGCTGCTTCTAATGGTGATAGATGTGTAGAGAAATTTGAGAAGAATATCTTATTTTCTTTAAATATTGTTTATTATTTTGTTGTTTAAAGTATATTAACAAATAAAGTTATTTTAAGTACTTCATAATGTAATAAAACATCATTGAATCCATTTTTCTGTTGTTCTGTCCACTAGTAAAACAATTTAAGTTTATTTCACTGCGTTTGCGAACTTTAGTTTTGTGTTACTGACGCTACTTGTGCTGCTAATTTTATTGTGAAAAGATTAAATACACTTTAAAATTGTGCGTGTAAACTAGAACCACTACTACAATACCAGTATTTTTATACCAGTAAATATTACTTTATTCTTTAGAGCGTACTTTCTATAACTTAATAAGTACACATTTTACTTACATCCATTGGTCATCGGCCTTCGTGAAGTCTATTTCTCTGAATTGCACCATCTTGAACGGGTAAAATCTGAAGCATTTGAAACAAAAAAGAATTATTTACAAAAATTGAAAATGTGCATCAAGCATCAAATAATAAAGTATCTCTTGAAATTAAATTCCCCTTTTAAAAAAGTACCCCATCGGTCACTTGAAATGTTTCTTTCAAATGATGAAGACCTCAAGTTGAGTCAAATGAATCGGAAAAAATAATTTGGAAAAAAATTGTGTGAATGGATTAAGCGCTAGGCTGTTTGTAGATGGACAGACAGGCACATGTTTTAGAAAGAAAAAAACAACAATTTTTTCTGTATTTTGGATCTTTACGCCCAAAAGATGACTTTCCGTCAAAACTTTGAGCGAAGATTTTTGCAACATTACATAACTTTGTACCATGAAAACGAGGAAGTAAAATCAGAACGATAATTGAAAGCTACGAGGTCAGAGAGAAGGGAAGCTTATTGTGAAATTTGAGTCATATTATAATTATATGTCTGCGTGAAATCAAATTATCTCATAGTTCTTAATTAACTGCAAATTTTGATTTATTTTAGATACGAATATATTCTTTTTCGAATGCGTTTTCACGAGATTTACAGGAAATTAATGGAAATATACGTAGAATTTATTGTGTGAATTTTATGTATACGAGGAACACTTAATCATGTTCAGGAACTAAAGTAAGTTTGAAGAAAAAAATTGGGTAAGGTTAAATCAAATAGCTTCTACAGTAAAATTTAGAAATTCGAAAATTCGTCAGGAAATGTATGGCTTCGAAAAATCATTTTTAAATTGTTATTTGTCCAATAAGTAAGTGAATTTAGTTTCTCTGTAACGAATTTGTCTCTGGATTTTAATCGAAGGTGTTATAAAAATATGACTCCTTTTACGTTGTTCGGTGAAGACAATTTAATGTTTTACGTTTAAAGAAGACAATCTTTTATGAAGAAGAAGCATTTGTACATTTTAGGCATGCGATTTGCTGTTGGTAAGGATGATTTCATTTCATAATATTTGGACAGATTAGTAGGTCCAAATCTCACGTTAGAAAGTGACAGTAAGGTCCAAGAGTGAGATTTACATTAAAGAAGAGGTTACGCGATAGTTTTCATTTTGTAGCTGGTGTTTCATTCATGCAGCATGTGCCCTTGAGCCATACATGAACATCTTGTGATCTTTGGAGGGGATAGCCTGAGACTTTGCATAGAAGGAAAACAGGCTCCAGGAAAAATAACATGTGTTATGGGTGCTCGAAAAATATGCTTCTCTCTGTATATTTAAACGAAAGAACATGTATTGTATAAGCAGTCCAAACTGTGAAATCTCTATTCAAATTTACCTCTGAGAAAAGGATAGGGTTCGTGTTCAATATTCAATATAAATACATTGCAATGGAGAACAAAATATTTATACTAGAAATACGAGTAGAAATAAAAGACATCACATTACCAATACACATCTAAATTACTATATTATTAAAAATATTTATTAAACATTTACCGTAAGCTGACATTTTCCAGTGATTTAACAAATGGCATTCAAAGTGAAATCTAATATTAATGTATCAACGATTAAGTTTGCCCGTAAATGATCTCCGCATCTTGAAAATAATATATATTGAATTAATAAATTAATAGATTGATAATTACAAGTACGGCGAATAACTAATATCTCATTTGAAGCCATTCACTGCATACCAATAGTCATGAAACAACAGAGAAAATTGGAGCTGTTTACTTTGTTTACTGGAAAAAGTACGTGAAATTATACAATCTTCTACAAAATCTATCGCATATAATTCTCAATTTTACTTTCAAACGGAAGGAATGCTGAGTATTTTGAAGAATAGACACAAAAGGAAATAAGGAAATAAACGGAGAACCAAGGAGTTGAAGATCCTCGAGGAATAAAATATAATCTCGTGATCAATTTTTATGGGAGTGGTAAAAGTTCAATGAACAATTTTGTATTCATTACCTAAACATTCTTTAAACAAGTGGAATCAATTGAAATGAAACACTTACGAAGGGTTGGGCTCTGGATAGCTCTGTGATACTTTTCGATAAAATTCTACGTACGTATATCGATTATTACATTTTATGTAAGAATTGTGATTAATGTATGATAGTATTGTAACAAATGAGGGCAATTATTGAACGAAAACATTGTTGTTTTTTTTACTTTATGGTGTCGGACATCGGATTGAAACCTTGATCTTTGTATATCTCACTTCCTTACTGCTCACATTTTTATCTATCTAGTCCTGTGCCACATTTAACTCAATGTGGCACAGTACTAACTGGATTGAAGACCTTCATATGACAAAATGGTACTACCAAATCCCTCAAAAAGCAGAAGGAAATTCAAACACAACGTTCTAGAATGCTGATCCTGTGGCCGAGATCGCTAAAGCAGTAGTCCCGTAGCGATCTCGGACCGAAGGATCGCGGGTTGGAGTCCCGTCTCGGGCATGGTTGCATGTATTCGTCCTTTCACCCCCCATCATCACCATATCATGTCATCTTCACAGTTACCATAATGTTAAATCCAATAGTGATTGCTAAAAACCTAGACGTTGATGCGACCTTAAATAACAAAAAAAAAAGTTCCTCCCGAATGAAAATCATGACTCCAGCACCGGACGCGAGACTGGCAAGTCTTTCCTTGAACGTGTGGCTTACCGCGTGTGCGAGCGGACGCCGTCTGCGGCGCGTGCGTCGGCGCTGCGGTCGGTCGGCGTCCGTGTGCTTCGTCCGTGCGCGAGGCGGGTGCCGGGTGCCGGGCCGTCGCGGGGGCCACTGCCAGCTGACTGCCAGGCGCGCCGGGCGCTGCCCAGCCTGTACCCTCTATCGCGGCGGCGGCGGCGGGACGTCCGCGGATGGCGCCGCTGCTGCAACGCGTGGCCCCAGACGGCGGCGGCGGCGGTGGCCTTCCCGGAACCCCCCGCTCCCGCCCCCGCCGCGACCTCCGCCACCCGCGCCAGCGACGGCGACGCACAAAGCCCCGCGCCGCGAGCCTCGCTGCCCGCTGCCAGCGCGCCAAAGCCTTCTTTGTTGGCGGCGCCCGCGCTGACGTCAGAGGGCTGCCGCGTCGCCGTTGCGGCGTCACTAGTCACAACCAAAGGGTGCACTGCTCCTGTTTGTTGTCTCTAAGAATGATGATCTACTCGTCATTAATGCAGTCAACCTCATTTATGTGGCGAGTTCTCGTTTGATATTATTTGAGAATAAGGCACTTTGAAACAATACGAATAATACAGTTTTCTGCTACATCTACACACTTTTAAGAAGGGCAAAATATTCAATCACATCAATCAATCAATCAACATATCTATTAATCAATCAATCAATCTACCTATCAATCTATTAATCGATCAATCTACATATCTATTAATCAATCAATAAATCTACCTATCTATCTATTAATCGATCAATCTATATATATATATATATATATATATATATATATATATATATTAATTATATGTATATAATACACATGTGGCAAAAGTCAAGGGATATCTCCTAATATCATGTCGGCCTTCCTTTTGCCGGCGAAGTGCAGCAACGAAGAAGCATAGTTACATGGGATTTGCGCCACATTCGAATCATACCATCAGCTCTTACCAACTGAAATCGGGGCTCATCTGACCAAGCCAACACGGTTGTCAGTCGTCTAGTGTTCAGTCGATATGGTCAAGATCTTAGGAGAGGCGCTGCAGGTGATATGCTGTTAGCAAAGGCACATAAGTCGGTCTTCCGCTGCCATAGTCTATTAAAGTTAAATTTCCCCACACTGTCCTAACGGATACGTTCGTCGTACTTCCCACGTTGATTTATGAGGTTATTTCACACAGTGTTGCTTGTCTATTAGCAGTAACAACTCTACGTAAATGCTGTTACTCTCAGTCATTAAGTGAAGACTGTCAACCACTGCGTTGTCCGTGGTAACAGGTAATGCCTGAAATAATTCTCTGCCCACTCTTGACATCGTGTATCTCAGTATATTGAAATTCTCCTTGTTATGGAAAGTCCCAAGCGTTTAGGGCCAACTACTATTCTACATTCAAAGTCTGTTGATTACCGTCGTGCAGCCTTAATCAGAGACCTTTTCACATTAATCACTTGAGTACAACTGAAAACTCTGCCATTGCACTGCCTTCTTGTAATATTTAATAACTTTGGTTTGAATTCATGTCACGCAATACGTGTTCGCAAAAGGATATCACTGACGCAGACGTAAATGAGTTGACATATTACTTACTAATTCAAATGTTTGAGTAGAAACCAATGATATTTTTCTGAAGCTTAACAATTCTATTTATAGATCAGTTCTTTCCATTAGGGATAGTGAAAATATATGCCGAACATATTCTCATAATTATTCTGAAGTATTAAAATTCCAACTTTCAGCGATTTGCGAACACACGTGATTCCCTGATGGGCTGAAAACAATGTCCAATATAATCCACTAAATAAATCATGGCAATATACTAAAATCGTGTTATTCTTTAAATGAAAAATTCTGGAAATGTAGTAAAAGGAAGTTAACATCTGGTAGGATGGCGACACATGTGTTGAAATTCAGAACATTCCGACTTTTTTTCAGGTCGCATGGAAACCCTAGAGATGTACACTGACATAATAAAATTTTGTAGGTCTATATATCGTAATATATGAGTACATCATACTAAACAACAGAGTCATAGTCATTTTAGGAAATTTTCTTGTTTTGTTCTTAGTGATGAAAGTAGTAAGATTTTAACGGAATTACTCAATAAGAAAAAAAACTATGATAAACTCATTGATTCCAGGAAATTGAAATACATTTCATAAATAACATTTTTAATAGTAGTCAAATTAGACCCATTTTTGCAAAGAAAATATCGTTCTATTTCATTTGAAGAACAAAGTATATTTCTTAGACAGCTACTAGTAAAAGCTGTTCTTTTAGGCCATGCATAGCATGCTTAAAGTTCAATTTTTAGCACTATTGTTAAAAGTAAAACGATACTCACGTGTTCAGATAAATCTGTATTTGTAACAAAGGAAACAAAATAAATTCATCTAATCGCATCAGCTATTAACAACCATAATGTATCATTAAGTAATTTGTACACTTGAATAAAAATAAAATGAAAGTCAGAAATTCTTTATAAAAATAATGTATGACACAGGTGGTAAAAGTGGTTTTGTATGACACAGGCTTTGCTCGTGGAATTGTGCCACTCAGCATATCGGCCTCGTCTCGCAACATTTCCTTCCTGCTCGCAAAGTTAAATGTCACTTTTACCACTCGTGTAATGAATAACAATTTCAACGCTCGTTCAGGGAAATTATTTCTTCCTTCCACTATTTCTTGATTGGAAAGTTATACTTTGTGGTACCGTTAAGTCTATTTTGCTAAGAAGAAATCATGACAGAATCTGGATAGCGAAAAGAAAACATGCTGAGGCGATATTAACCAGATGGCTGCAACGTCATATATTGAGGTTGAACCTAAAGAGTATACCCTTATATGTTTCCATGAATTCGTGCAGAGAGATGACACAACAGCATATATAATTTATCGCATTTTATATAACTTTTGCAATTTTCGAAACTTTAGAGAGATAAACGGAAATGAGAACTGAGTAATTTTAAGCATTTCTCATGCTCTTATGCAATTTCGTTTGCTTCTTTATAGATGAAAAAATAAGGAAAAAAATTGCAGCGGTTTTTGAGAATTAAAAAAAAATACATTAACTTCAAGCACAAATTACGTGAAAACTATTCCTTATGTCAAAAAATTGTACATAACTTTATTTATAGATTTATTATTTAGAACAGTTTCTATTTAAGAAAATATCTGTAATAAATATTATAGTTTTGGAATGTTAATTTTTTGCAATTTTCAAAAATGAAGGGATTTCACCCAAAACTGGGACAAGCACAATTTTTTATCATCCATCATACATACGAGGCTACATGCATACCATTCTTAGCTACATTTAAAGAAAAAATTAGAGTCATTTTTGCGAAAATAATTGTTCAAAATTTTCCTGTATTTCTCGCAGAATTAGGCAAAGCTACTCATATTTTGAAAAAGTTGTACGTTATCTTATTTGAAAATCTGTGAACAAATGATTCCATTAAGAAAAAAATTCCTATCTTCAATATTGTAGTTGTAGGAAGACGTCCATCGGACCTGCGTCATTTTTAAGCGTCCTCTACGCCCTCCAAGGACAAGGTTTTTATAAATCAATTTGCAGCCATTTTTGAAAAAAAATTGAAAATGTTGAATCTTCTTGTAAAGTATCCCCAAAATAAAAATAGCCATTTCGAACTTGCAGGGCTCCGAGTTCGTTCAGATCAATCAGAACTTTATAGCATTCTTTGGAGAAGAATTCTAGCAGTAGGCTGCTGTGATCAACAGTTTCCCGTCGATTCTCACAGAAATACCTGACGAGTGTGGGGGGCTGTATCCCATCAAACAAACCACTTATTTCGAGTGATCTTACTTACCTGACTTTGTCCCAACCTCTCCCCTTACACACACACACTTACGTAGACTATAGTATCATACACGATGGCAGTTCAGTCGGGAGCTTAAAGCTTTAGCCGATGGGAGTGCCGGTCTGTTGGAAGAAGGCCCTGCAAGTCGATGGGTTGGTCGGCCTCTGATATCACATTCCTATGGGGGAGGGAACTCATCTCGCCACGTCGAGGGTACAACATCCACTACACTTAAGGTAATAATAATTTAACCCATTTCTGCCGGAATTTTTATTTCACGCAAAACTAAGAAAAATCATTGTTGAATTGCACTTTTTGACTATAGAAACACAAATCAAGAGCTCACATGTTGAAATTGTTTATAGAAACAAAATTATTGGGTGTTACATATACGGGATGAGTCACGTAACTTTAGCACCTCCTGTAACTTTTGAACGGTTGAAGATATTGCAATGCAGTTTTCACGGAAGTGCATGAGGGGAAGAGGCTAATTGATACGTATATTAATTTCTATTTTATCACTTGTATTTTACGACATTTTTGAGGTAACTTTGTTTTTTCAAATGGAACTATACATATTTTTTCAGTCCACCATGACGAACGTAAAAAGATGCATCCAATGATATACATATTGTCATATGTTAGATAAGCATTTTTTTGAGTAATTGTGATTTTCTGCCACTAGTGTTTAACGGATATTTTCATTGTAACTGTCAGCCCCACAAGGTCACGGAGCGCTCCCCCAGCAAACGCGAGGTCGGGGAAGGGAAGGTGATTTTAGTACTTGAGGATACGAAAAATATTCACAAAACTGTTGCATTTTTTCCTGAACTCTGCTTTCCATCCTGACCCATTTTCAGATATTTTGTTTCTTAGGGATTGAAAATACGGATTTGTCATACCGAAGTAGTATGTATTGAAATAAGATTGTTTCTATCCCTAAGTTATTATTAAAATCTTATTAACATTGAAATTAATTTCTCAAATTATGCAATATTTTTGTACAGTCTTAATTATTTATTCTTACTGTGCTTTGTTTCAAGAGCCCATTAATAGGTATCTCATGAAACCCCATTAAATGGAGTTGAAGTAATAACAATTTTATTACAATATATACTTATGACAAATCCTTATTTTCCATCCTTCAATTCCTTCAATCAAAGAAAGACAAAAATCTGAAAATGCGGAAGGATGGAAAGCACAGTTCAGGAAAGAACTGCAATTGTTTTGTGAATATTTGGAATACTATGTTTCGTATGTTCAAATAAGATCCCTCCCCTTCCCTTCCCTGAGCGCGCGTGTGCTGGTGGAGCGCTGCGTGACCTTGTGTGGTGGACTATTCAAAATGTCCGTTAAACCCCAGTCGCAAAAATCAAAATTACTCAAAAAAATGCTTATCAAACATATAACAATATGTATATCATTGAATTCGTCTTTTTACGCTCGTCATGGTGGACTGAAAAAATATGTATAGTTCCATTTAAAAAAACAAAGTTACCTCAAAAATGTCGTAAAATACAAGTGATAAAATAGAAATCAATATAGTATCAATTAGCCCCTTTCCCTCATGCACTTTCGTGAAAACTGCATTGCAATATCTTCAACCGTTCAAAGTTACAGGAGGTGCTAAAGTTACGTGACTCACTCTGTATGTAACGCTAGGCAGAAGAGGGGATAGGTTTAGGGACGTTTACCTTACCATACCAAAATCCTGTTTCTTTTATGTTTATACATCTGTACCTTCTGTATTACACTAGAAGTGAATATTTTACTTTCTGTGTAATGTTACACAACAATCTACACTCATATGTCACATTTTATACACAATGTCCTTGTTGAACTCTTGCAGTTTGTTGCTGCACATTGCATTCCTTTCATGTCTCGTATCTTTGCGACCAAATGGTTTCTTCCATTATATCTAAGGCCATACAGCACCCTTGCACATGCTAATGAGTTTACTGACCTGGCGAGACCTTTTTGGGAGTGATGCTTGTGTTGCGAGATAACATGTGGCTACATAACTCCGGATTTGTATAGAGTAGTGTGTCCTGTGTAGAGTGAATTGCTTTCTGAGTTTATCCATCAGTGATCTAAGTTTTCACATTTTATTATATTCATAAACTTATGTCACATGTATACATAAATATCATTATTACTTCAAATCTATCTCTTCACATTATGCTGCATACTATGAAATTCCTCATATCAAGTTCTGAAACCCAGTAACACCCTCTTGGGAGTGAAGTGTATTCTGACAGAAAAAGAATTCCTACAACTCCTTTCGTGATAAGTAATTTTAGAATATGTGCAGTTTTTGAAAAGTGGATAATAAATGTTTCTTCAGAAATTAGAAAAAGTCGTATTTTGTCATTCCAAACCAGTTCTAAAAGTTCAACGGGAGATAAATTGAGATTATCACTAGTAATTGCCTTCTGGAAAGGAAATTTTCCACTTATTTCCTCTTTTTCCTAGTCACTATACCACTACGTCACCTAAATCATGCCTTCCTTCCAAAAGTTGCACGATAACATGATCAGAAACACTCTTGAAAGGAAGTGGATAACATGAGAGGCATTAGTGTGTGTACTGATGTTTCCGGACGCGTCAACTGCTACGCTTTTCTGCCTAGCGTTACATATATGTAACGTAAAATGTTAAGTTCGATAACTTTGAAAATTTATCACATTAACTTCTTTAACAAAATTCATTGCACACTTAAATATGTTTACTAACATAGACAATTGATATTACGATTTTAAATTTATTCAGAAACCTTTAAAAAAATACTAACGTTTGAAGGATGCCATAACACGGGAAATGGAAGCACAGGTTCAAATTCAATAAGCTTTAAAAAGAGAACGACATCTGAGAAGTAGAAATATACTACTGCGTAATCAACAATAGATTCCAGCAAGCTGCATAGAGATAAAAATGAAGCTTTGAAAATCTTTGCAACGTAGCCACATGTTGCCAAAACTAACGTTACATATATGTAATGCTAGGCAGGAATGGGTTGACGTACCTGGAATGAATACTCGTTTGCACTAAAAATGTAAGCAACTTTCAAGGAAACGTCTCTCATTTGAAAATTTCACTCGTCGCCAAAACACTTTCTGTACTATGTATGTATTTGGCACGACAGCCCGTGAAGGAACAGCTCAGGCATACCGGCGACGTCCCAGCTTCGCGGCCATGGATTAAGGGGGTTCGTGTGGTTAGCACGTACGCATCCCCAAGCAGTATCCCGGTCTTCTTAAGATGAGAAGTGAATTTTCTCATCGCCACACAGCAACATACCCAGGAAAATTGCAAGGAAATCGCAATACTGTAGTCTTGCGTCGACCGGGAATCAAACCGGGGCCGCGTAGTGGAAAGCGAGAACGCTGACCAAGAGCTAGCCGCGAGGCTACTTTCTGTACTACTAACGTAGATTATTATTATTCTTGATTTCTTAAAACGTCGAAAATGTAAGTAATAAAGTATAAAGTCATATTTCAATAAATTACTTATAACTGCGGATATATTTTTCTCCCGCACAGTTGAAAAATTAACGAATTTTTCGGTCAACTCTCTTTAGGGAATTTATAGCTTCACAAATGTTCAAATCTATTTCAGTATTGATCAACTGTGCAATATCTACTTCGAATACTAAATTTCTAACACTGAAAAAAATCATTTTACAACAGAATAGTAAACAGCAATTTCAAGGCTTATGTTTTTCATTTCACCTTTTGCTGAAACCGTTATTTTTGTTCCTGACGTATTTTCTTCAGGGAGTTCATTCCTTGTATCTCTTCTACTTTGTCGACGCAGTTGCTGTGGTCGTCAATATCACTGTCGTCGTTATTGACCTGCTATCGTTCTCGATGTGATTGTCGGCAGCTCTTAACCTCAATTACGGCTCTATATGTTGAATAGATTAGGTCTTGTTATATCTGTTTATTACCGAGGTTTCGTCATTTTAGAGTGTCATGAAAGACTGAGCGTGATCTGAACACAATTAGAATATTGATAAAGGCTTATCTCTAGATATTCCAATTCTTAACTTCCTGTCCCTTTCTACTATCTTATTGCGTGACTCAACAATATTCTCCTTGTATCGAACTCAAATAAAACTTCGTTTCCTTTCTATACAAAAGCGAAAGCATTATAGACTGCGAGTCAACGGAAATCTGTTTATCACCAAACGTTTTTGTCAGTCTAGCTATTAATTTGTCTTTTTGGAAACTGTACCCCGCTTATTAACACACTAATCTCGTGAATTATTATTAGGGCCGATGAGAATTTGGTTTCCGGATATGTTTGGGGTCTTCTTTTCCATGAAGCATGATATCCTAAAATTGCTTCAAAACACCTACTTACAAATGCTACATGGAACTTAATAGTTAGTTGCTGTGAAAAAATGTGTATGAAAGTACAAAGTACCACGGAGTTTTACATGCCAGGAAGATTCCAATTCGCATACGATGAAAAGGATTTTAAATACCGTTTTTGAGGATCTGTTCATAAATGCAGCGGCCGCATTTATTTTTGCTTGCGGCATGTATTTTTCAATTTTTCTTGTTGGTAATATGACACTTAGGATTTTTATACATTAAACCATTGAATAAGAGTAGGGACTATTTTCTATATGATTCTTCTAATTTATTTATTAATCTTTAATTTTGTGGAAAGTAACATAATTTGTAAAATAAAATTTATGAGCACAAAACGATGCTAAGATACTATTAGTTTAAAATGTTCAATTCCTTTTAAAATAATTGTTTTGCGCATTAATTTTTTACGCCAGTCTTTAGAATTTACGGTTGTCTTCAGTGCTGAAAGATGAAATAGAGAAGCGTACTTGGCGCAACAAGTCACTATTGAACCGCAGTCGAATTTAGTTACTTCTTTTTACTCCTCAGTCATAAGTAACAGTAGATGTTAACTATTTTAATGGTCAATGCGTTAGAAAACTTTTGTGGATTATCGAATGAAATGAAAGTACGTAATACACCTGGACAAAATGACCATGTGATCCTACAAATATTTAAGATTAAGTCTGTAGTAACCGACTCGACGAAAATTAATTAATACAGCTTTCAAATCGCAGAATGGTGGATAGGTTTAGCGTTTCCTACAAGTTAGTGGTGTCAAGGTCTTCTTTTGGTGGCAGTGGCATGCGTCGTGGCTCCGTAGCATGCCACGAGCCACTCTGCGCAACTAGCTTCGGGAAAGGAAACTATTAGTAACCCCGCCGTTTTACAATAGGGATGGTGTTGTCTCTGGTGGGGGGATAACGAACCGCGTGAATAGACGATTTCGTCGTGGCACTCGTGCCACGGACTCCCACTCGTGGCATCCTTGACAACACTAATATAAGGCGTATATAGGTCTCCTTGCACGGAAAGAAATTCGGAGCAGGCTACTGAAACCGGCCTATTTAAGCAGAGGGGCTCGTAATTTCAAAATTCGTACATGAACGCAGCGATCTGACACAAATCGGACAATAAATAACTGGAACAATTTACCGACTGCTCGTGAAAGTAGGGGAAAAATAGACTGATGTGAAAGATAGATGCAATATATAAGTATTTCTGTTGCGTACCTTGCGTTGTATTATTTTTCATGTTAATGTAATAATATTCGTTTTATATACATTGCAGTACATCTTGTAAATCTATCAACGGGTATTAAATCCTAAGTAGATTCAAGTTATCTAAAAGCTATAAGTAATTATGAAGCAATATTTAAGAAAGTAACCCACATTACTCTTAAGGAGTTTTTGCCACCTCGAACGTTAAGCACTATCGACCTTCTGCGCATGCGCAGGTGCACTAAAGTGATACGAAACTTGCACTGCGCATGAGCAGAAGATCGATAGTACTTAATGTTCGAGGGTGCAAAAACTCCCTAATATCGCAGCCAAAAATAAGTCGATATTTATATTCGACGGGGGAATGAATTCGTCGGCCTTTGTCTCGAGAACAAGTCTGTTTCCTCCACGCGACGCGATGGCCGGTGCTCGTCCTCGCTGGAGAATGCGGCCCGCGCTACTCGCAGGCACGTGCGTCTGGCAGCCCGCCCAGTGCGGCCCAGCTGTCGCCTCACGTAGGCGGGGTTATCTGTTTGTTGGCACTTCCTCGCCAGATTGGAAAAAAGGCCGTCGATGCTGCTGCCTTCATTACGAAGGGGCTTCGTAGAAGACTCCGCGAAACACGTTCTGCGAGGAGAAGGAGCAACAGCGGTGTGGTTGTTTTTGTTGTGGAGGTCTTTCGCGTGATTTCGTCATGCGAAATCATAGCGTGAGGTGCAGCTTTTTAGTTTGAATGCGACAGATTTCAAGGAGGCGCTTGCTGTGGAAGGGAACGATGGGAGAAGAGCGTTGGGATTATACAAATGCATCGAGTGTCTTTTCCTCGTTTTCGGGGACGCATTGAGCTTCTTGGAAATATTTTTTGTCCGTTCTCTGAAGCAAGTAAGAAATTGACACCAAGAATCAGCTTGACGAGAGAGGCTAAAACGAGAATCGTGTGTATTTGTGAAACTATCCCAAGGTCTTTCTAATTTCCTTTATATACCTATTATTGACAAATTAATTAATGTTATAAACTAGGGGTATGAGTTAAATCAAACTCATGATTTTTAATAAACTATTGCAGAGTGGTTTGCAGCTTAATGTGTAGGTGAGAAAGAACTTCGACTATTTATAGAGTTTTCTGAAACAATCGTAAATAGTTTTTACAAAACCTATTTAGCTCTCCCAACACTCAAGCTCTTCAATTGAAAATTCTTTGTCAGCGTATCGGATCCATTCAGATATGGGTGACGAAGAAAACGTAGCTTCGTGGAAACAGTACTGTACTCATTTTAGTGAAGGCCGATTGTACTACTTTATAAGGAATATTCTTCTACTTTATAAGGAACATTCTTCTGTCCAGTTCATGTGATATGAGTATTTCCTATTAGCGATTTATTTATGAGTTCTTAGTTTGTTGAATATATGAAAACGTAATTTCGCATAATTGTTACGGGGGTTCATTCAGATGGTTATTACAGAAAATGATCTACTACTTTATAAATTAATGGTGACGTTGGGAACAGCACTGGTAATTTAGATTTCAACTGAAAATAATTAGCTTTCCAGTTGCTCCGCCATGTTACCTTCGTATTGAATATTTTAAATTATAATCTATCAATCGTTCGTTGTTTATCTTGCATTTTTTGTTTGAAATACTGCGTAGTGCATAGTCTGTTGGGGGCCCCAGAGATCCAATGTATCTAGTGGTAAATGTTTAACAATGTCAATTTAATTATTTCTACCACAATTTTAAAGTAATTTTTGAGCACGTTAAAAAACCCTTTCAGCAGTTTCATTGCATGTAAATACCTTCACCAGATTTTGGGTAAGTCAAAATGCCCATTCCGGTTTGTTACAATTAAATCGCATAACTCTCGTTCATCATTCATTTAGTTTTTTCTTTGAATTAATTAGTCATCATTTCATGTGCAAACAGATGAAGGAACCAGGGAGGAGGGGAAATAGCGTTCATTACTCTTTGAAAAACAGCATAATCAGAATATTGGTAAAATATTAAGTTTTATTAATTGATATTTTACAAAGAAATTACCTTACATTAGAAACAAAATTTGTCTTAACAACTAGAAACACAAGAAATATTACAAATGATGTCGATAAATAATACGTCTCGCGTACTCAACAATTAAATTAGGTCTCTGGAGATTCGGAAGAACGTAGTATGTGAACGTGCAGGCAGAGCACCACATAAATACAGACCGATTCTTTGTAGGAGGCCGCTGCAACGCGGTGGCAGCGGCCCTGGAACGTGGCCACGCAGTGTGGCCTTCACAGTCTCTCTGACTCCCTAGCCATTCCTTATAACACTGCAGCGCGCGGAAGTATAAGCGATGCTTGAGTGTCGATGACTGATGCAGTCATATTTTTGTTGATAGTGTAGAAATTTGATGTGTAGAAAAGTAATTTCCTTCATTCTTGCGTAACAATAGTATGTTCTTGTAAGAAACCAGTGTTGGTTTACAGGGAATATTGAAGTTATTTCTGATCAGTTTGTGGTATTCTTTAATATATTGATGTGTATAGGAATTGTTTATATTGGGTATTTGTTTAGCAATTTACAGTCCCTGAGACATTACGTTATGCATAGTTTGACGATTCACGATTCTTGGTGTACTGGCGATACTGTTTATAAGATGATAGGATGAGATTCTTTTATCATTATCGGTGACAAACTATTATAATCGAGTTTAGACCAATTTTTCATACGAAATACCGTTATCATGCTGGGGGATGAATAAGATAAAACCACTTGACCCATCTCCAATATTGTGCATTCAAATGCAGTACGTCTCGATGACGTAAATAATATCAACAGTTTTAGTTCAATTTCTAAGTCGAATAATTTTGGATATCTGCAAACAATAATCAACACGAAGGAAATATGACAAATTTTGAAACAACCTTTTAACAAATAAAATAGTGATATGAAGTAATGTGTTTGCGCGCTGCAGTCTCATTCGAAATGCGTCCTAGGCCTGGCTTCACTCAGCAGGATTGCACAACTCCTCGAACTGACAATTTGTTTGCGATGAAGTGCACAACTAAATGCGTCGCCTCTTTAACGTAATGGAGGCCTCTCGAATCAATTGCTGCTCAAAGATCACTTCAAATGGCGACACGTGTGAGATAAGCATCTAAAGTCGAACTAAGCACGAGAAATAATGTCATTGGGTGAGCGGGTTGCATGCGACCGCGTAGTTGTTTGGACCAGAGCTGCACATCCGACGCGGACGCTTCCTGGTTGAGCAACAGGGTTTGCTCGCGCGCTTGACACCGATTTAAGACGAGCATGGGTGAGTTGCTCCGGCGAAAGTGGCATGAAGTGAAGTTTTTCAACAGTGACCAACCAAAAATAACACGAACGTGAAATTAAAATAATAGATGCAATTTTTTAAAAAAATTCTTCGTTATCTATAATAAGATCGTTTTTGAGATAGAGTTTCTTAAAATTCAATAAATGAAAAGTGTTGTCCGGTATCAAATATATATTTAAACTTAAGATCTTTTCGATCTTTTAGCGATCATCATCAGGGCTATTTTGCAGCGTCTGGGCGGAAAACGAAGTTCACAGAAAAATATTGATATCGATCGCGTTTTCCGCCCAGAGGCTGCAAGAGAGCTCTGATGATGATCGCTAAGTTATATAAGAGATCGTTAAGTTGATAGCTAAGGGCGTCATGGACGAGCGTCATGTTATTGTACAAGGACCCAAGTCCTTGTACAAGACCCAACATTGTACAAGGACCTCATTGCATCATGGACGTATATCATATTAATGTCCATGGACCCATGACATTTCGTCATGGACGAGCATCATGTCACTACCCATGGACCCATGTCGTAGCGGCAGGGACGAGCATTATGTGACTGCCCGCGGACCCATGTCACTGCGGGATGGGCGAGCATGATATCATTGGCCATAGACTCATGGATCTCATGGACCATGTCATTGCTGCATGGACGAATGTCATGTCACTGCCCATGAGCCCATGTCACTGCGACGTGGACGAGTATCATGTCATTGGCCATGGACCCATGTCACGGCGTCAAGAGCAGCCCTGGGGTGTTTCGAAGACAGCGCGGAGGCCAGGTGTTCGAGGAGGTGGGCGAGTGAAGCGTCGGCCGCGGGGGAGGGTGTGCGCTTAGCGCGGAGCGGGCGCCGCTCGTGGAGGGGCGGAGCGCGGGGCGCGGGGCGCGGGGCGCGGGGCGGGGCGCCTAGCCGCGGAAGGGCGCGTCGTCGTACTCGAAGTCGTCCTCGTGCGTCTGCGGCTGGTGCTGCTGCTGCTGCTGGGGCGCGTGGTAGGCGCGCTGGTTGTTGGCCGGCGGCCGGCGCTGCACCAGCGGGATGTTCACCTCCTCGGGCGAGTGGAACACCTGGTTGGGGCCCGGTTGCTGGCGGTACAGCACCTGCTGGCCCGGGCGCGCGCGCGGCGGCGGCGGCGCGGGGGCGGCCGCCACTTGCTGCACCGGCCGCGCGGGGCGCTCCTCGCCCTCCTCGTAGTAGTTGTCCGGGTAGTAGCGGTCCGAGTAGCGCAGCGTCACGTTGGGCTTGGTTTGCGCCTCCTCGGCGTTGATGGGCCGGTAGAGGTAGTCGTTGACGAAGTGGAAGTTGGACGACTGCTTGCAGATGTTGTCGCCGCTCGGGGGCATGCAGATCAGGTGCACCTGCCGGACACAAAGACACCGTGATGGATTGGCTTTTGTTTCTCCCTTTTGGATGGTTCACATTTGAGGAGCAACAAATCCAAACGCGTATTGTCCACTGGTGGAAAAATTTAGTTTGATATGAAATCGTGTAGTTGTTAATACGCTTTCAGATTTCTTCGAAGCGCATTTAATTTAATGTGTTAAAAAGCACTTTGAAGAAATCTGAGAGCGGGATCGTGTAGAGCGTATAAAAAACTACATGATTTCATATCAAACTCAATTTTTTTCACCAGTGAACAATATGCGTTTTGATTAGATACTTATTTAGCCACTTCTGACAAATATTGCATTATTGGCGATGATATGGTTGATAATATGGTATTCACGGTGGTTTACGTTTGCCTTCCTCATCCCTTAACTATTTCCCTTGCCCGGAATATGTGCCAACAACCTCACGTTCCCCACTAAGCGATTGCTATATCGAGACAATATCGTCTGCACTCACAGTATTGGAAGCTGTGAAGTTATCTCTAAGGCTTAAAAAATTATCCCAAATTACTGTTTGAATTATAACTCAAATCTGTTTGGAAGTAACAATTTTTCCTCAACCTATCTGTTGAACGTTTTTATTCTTTTTCATTTAACAGTGTCCTATCGTTATGCTTATTTCCTGGAAGACCTTCATGCGAGAAACATATACTTCATCCCGTTCAATTTTTCGAACGAACGTACGTCATAGTTTTAAGTAAATTGCTTGTAACTTCGCCTTCTTTTGCGTTGTTAATTCACTCATTAAAAAATTAAGTCGTATCACTCATTTATTTTAGTGATTTTTAAGATACTTTTCTGCAGATTGTTAATTGCACATTTTGAAAGAAGGGTCTTAACTATTATTCATAATTTTGTTCATACGTTTAGCGTGACATTGCTTCTTTTGTAATATTTCATCACATATCTTATATTAACCGTGAATCTTCAAATAATTATCTCTTGAGAAATCATAAACAAAAACTACTTGTAGAATAAATATATTTGTTGTAATATAGTTAATGACAATTGATTGTGAGTTAGAAGGATAATGTGTGTAGGGGAATGGTGAGTTATGAGTTTGAAAATATAATTAATTGCTAATTACGTTTTTTTCGTATCTTCTATTTTTTTTCTGATTTGACTGATCAATCAAACATATTCTTTAGCTGACATTTCTGGTACCTTGACCTTCAGTGTGTGCCCTACTGACTGAAAACAGTTGTCTGATATTTATTTTGTAAGAGATGTTTCGTAATACTCTATTGTGATTATTTTATCACTGTTTACCAAGAAAAGGTCGTTAGTCACACAACAAAAAGAGTTAATCATGCTCGTCTTTTTTACATTCTTGTTTCTATATTCTTTTTTATTTGCTACATTATCAATACTTTTGAAATTTTCTCTTAGAAATGTATACTTTAAAAATTTGTGTCTTTAAGTTTACAGAAAAACAACAACAAAACAAAAAAAACACAACACTAGAACCTTATTCCATGTGATTATACTGGTGTAGCTCAGAGCCCCCTATTCATGAAGAGGATATAACAGTTTCATTAAAATTGGGCTGTATTTATTTACTCGTAATTACTATTTTATCGCAAAGAACATGTAATTTTCATATACAATATTGTTATATTTATCTAATAAAGTAATTTAAATGAAAAGTATTGGAATATTCAAACTAAATTGTACAGGAGCCAAAAACTCGTAAAGCTTGTTCATATTAATTAAAAAGGATTCTATTAAAAAGTAAACATCGTATTTTAGCAGAATCAACCGGAATTGCTTACATATATTGTTTCGTTTAATTTGGTTTAAAATATATTTTCTGTTGTGCAAATCTACAATATGTGTATTGCATGTAAATCCTTATTGAATGATTTGGAATGTTTTTGTCAAGAAAAACGAACTTGAAGCTTCAAAAAGTATTCAAAAAAGTATTCGAGAATCTTTATGCTCGGCAGTAAGGGCTTTTAAGCATTGCCAAAGTGGCCAACAGCCTGCGGGGACAAATTGGGAAAAATTTCTAAAATTTTTTAATTTGTGAACCATGTTTTTACGTCTTTGTCGTCTGCATGTGTCAAAATATAGATTGTGGATGTAGGAAAGTCCAGAATTTATTTTTAATTTTGTTTGCTCTCTCGAATTGTTACGCAAATTGTTCAGCGTTGTATTAGTGGCGTGCCTTTTTATGAGATTCGTGGGGATTATTCGTTACCTTGCCTCAGATAGTTATAAAAGCTTTGTGTGGGAATGTCCAGAAATAGCCGTTCATTCGCCAAACTCAGAGTAGTGCACACATTAAAAAAATAATGCGAAGAATAAATGTTCTTTTAATTCATAAAGAAACAAAAATAATAAAAAATATTATTAATACAACATTAAAAATTCGACTTTAGTAATACGGGAAGAGGTGCTAAATTAATTTTGAATTTTTTATTTGCTTTACGAGTGGCAACTCTTCTAAAAGCGCTTGTGACAGTGGATACTGAAATGTTGAGTGTTTGCCAACTTGTTGTCACTGAAAACATAATATTGATTTATCCTATCGTTCGTAAAGAAGGAATATGTGCTTTGTCGACTTAAATATCTAGTTCTGAATTACAAAATTGCTCTCAGCTGATTTCTGTAAAAATCGTCATTCGGCACTTCATTAATAACCACATTAGGCTCAAATGAAAAAAATATTGATATCAATTGCAATTCCATTTCCATTCCCAATTTAAAACGGCATAAACCTCCAAGAAGGTCATGCTTGATAAGGAGCGTTGTTTTATTCATTGACTTGCGAGCACGTGGGTATCTTTTCTGCACTGAACTATGTGGCCGCTTGGATATCTTTTCGCGATTGAACTTTGAAACGGTTACTTATCCCTCTAAATTAGTAAAATATAATTTTAAATATTATATTAATTATATATTTTATTAGTTTCGTCTTTATATACTCACTTAACATGTATACTTTACATTTCAATTTATTAATATGCTCATTTTATATTACATTTCATAGCGAGAGTACCGTAGATATAAAGAATTACGCTACATGCGACTGATCACACAATTTTCTGTTATTTATTGGCTCCAATGTGATGGAAATTAAGTTTTTACAAATGATAGTTACTAAAACAGTTATGCTCACTAAAACGTAATGAATTCCAATGAGGTTGTTCTTTTAATTTTTATAATTTATTGATTTTAAAATGTATTCGAATATGAGATCTCTATGCAATTGGTAATAATACATCGTGTTGAGGCCAGTTTATGTGTAATGACAACAGAGAGGAATGAATTACTCAACAAGTGACAAAAAGTAGCTTAGTAATAACAATGAGAACACCATTGAAACCCACACGAAAATATTGCAACGGTTCGGTTTCGTGTACTCTTGACGCGCGGCTGAAATATTCTGGGAGCTGGAAAATGCAGCCGGCGCCAATGCAACCTCTGTGCAACGTCTCGGGCTCGCCGAGTGGAACTTGGAAACCCCGTGGCCCCCGGTTTCTCCGCCGCCTCGTTCGCTCCGTGCGGCGCGGCGGTGACGAATTGATCAAGGCAACGGCGGGTGCTGCGGGGCTCGTTTCACGCCTCCTCAGACACAAAACGGCTTCGGATTGATCGCTGGCCTCAGGCGGCTCGCGATAAATGCCGACAGGGGTTTCTTATTAATGAAGCGTACAACTAGTCTCTTGCACAGGTCTGTACTTAATTTTTCTAACAACTGCGTACTATTCGTGTTTAGAGTCCCTAGAAAAGGAGAGTAGCGTACTCCATTGTTCCACCGTTCTCACCATTTTATGTCCCGTTGTCAGGAGAGTTGGAACTATGTGTTATTCTATATCACTGGTGTCAAGGTCTACTGGTGGCAGTGGCACGCGTCGTGGCACCGTAGCATGCCACGAGCTTCTCTGCGCAACTAGCATCAGAAAAGGGAACTATTAGTAGTAACCCCGCGATTTTACAATTGGGATGGCGTTGTCTCAGGTGGCGGGGTAATAAACTGAGTGGAGGGGCGATTTCGTCGTGGCACGCACAGAGTCCCGCTCGTGGCATTGACCTTGACAACACTGTTCTATATGTTGAGAACCACGAACCTATCCAAAATTAATATTAATAATCTTAAACATCTCCATAACGTCACCAACTGTGATAATTTCCCTTCAGCTTTTAAATACTGCCTGGCGGGACTGTTGGGTGAGAGGATATTAAATGGCGGCGGTAGCGCTACTCTTTGTATCTAGGGACTCTATTCGTGTTTGATTTTCAGTTTTCCAATTTCTATGTCAGTTGTTTTTACTGCGGCCGCTGACTTGAAATTTAAGCGCGACCGAGTTTATAGGTTCATGAAGATGACCTTGGTCTAACAAGGGTCTTTTCTCAAAACGTAATGACGCGTTACAACGAAAGTAAATTCAAAGAAACAGCGAATTCAAAGGAACTCTCGTTTTTATGAACCTTGCTAGTTGGATATTCTTTCTTAATCAGGGATAATAATTGACTCCTTCCGGATCTGTAGAATATTTAATGCTATTAAAAGCAAGAGAGGATCGAAATAGGATAATTGTGAACGTAATACGAAAATGCCAATGCCTTTAATCACGATTAATAAATACGTAGATTTTTCATATAGGAAGGCTGAACAAGAAATACGAATGTCAGCGAACGCTCTACTTAATACATTTTGGGAAATTAAGTGGTTTCCTTGTAACTCTTGCTTTCTGAAACACTCACAGCGTAAATCGAAAGTCCTTTTCCTTTAGAATTCACTTTTACTAGCGTGACAATAAGATAAATGTAACTTTCTCATCCGACTTTGATAAGTGACCATTAGAGAAACTTCAGTCCCTGAATGTTAGAACGATCTCTCTCGCCTTTAAAAGGTACTTTCAAGCTTGAAGACGTCTTTTCCAAGGAAAAGACGTAAAATGAATCAGCAGTAAAGGAGAAAGGAATGCTTTAACATTCTGAAGTTTGAAATATGATACGCATTATTCGTTATTATGTTGTAGTTAAGAATGCATTATTTATTCTGATCAATTAAGGTAATTGTAGTGGTCAATTACCAAATCCAAATATGTTTTGAAACAAATTTTAACTGCTTTACAAAAAGATGTTATATATTAATAAGAAAGAAATATCTCAATTTATATTCGATACAATGAAAGAGAATATAATTTCACCAAAATTAATAAATGTAATTCCGCAGTTATCTGTTGGGCACTAAATCGAATAAGATATTATATAAAAGGACACATTTTAAGTGGCTGTCTCTAGAGTAACTCATATTCGTAGTGCCTCTTTTTCTAACACGGAGCTGAAATGGTGATGTATGACGAAATTTTGAGCGTGGAGAAAGGGTATACCCGTCAATTCATCTTCCTATTTATCAACTTCAAAAACAACTTATTAGGTGAGAATACATAACATCGTACTTACGAATGGGATGTACATTAATAATGAAATGTTACTTTCACTATCCTTCCTCTGTTTACCTTCATTACTAACGAGAGAAAGCTTAGCATCCCGGGTATTAATGAAACTGTGTGAGAGAGGTTGGATGACGACGTATATGTACAGGTGTCTCAGAATAAATGTTACAAATTTCTAAGAATTTAGGGAAATGGATAATTATTTTTTTAATGAAAAATGAAGTGGTAAATTTCTTATAACGGATTTACACATGTGACTGTTGCATCTGATTAGTGGGGAACCCATCTTGCTTGGCAAGTTAAATTACGACGTAGTGAAAGGGATATTATGTATCTAGTGAACACTAATGCAGGATGGGTTATCTTCCAGTCGGGGGCAACTAACATATGTGAAGACGGGGCCAGAGTCATGTAAATGATCTTGGCTACCCGGGTGAGGCCGTGTTGAAGACAGCTCTGAGGAAGACCATGACAAGATGGTGGAAACGTCGGCAACACAACCTTCGACGCCGCGTCACCCGGACAGCCAAGATCATTTACAACTAATGTGAGTGTCTGTAAACTTCATTGCATGAAATTTGCCACCATCGGTTCATTGGGAAAAAGTGATCGTCTCCCCTCCATACCCTAGAAGTTTGTAACATTTATTCCGAGACGTCTGTATTATTATTATTATTATTATTATTATTATTATCATCATCATCATCATTATCACTATCAGTAGCAGCTTAGCAGAAGTTGAATCAACTTGCTGAATGACACTGCACTAGGTAGATTATAAACCTATAAACCCGAAGGCCTCGAACTCCCTATTCGAGGCAGAAGTGAGTGAGTGAGTGTGTGTGTGTGTGTGTGTGTGTGTGTGTGTGTGTGAGAGAGAGAGAGAGAGAGAGAGAGACTGACCTGGTGGAAGAGGAAGCCCTCAGGGCAGATCCACGAGTGGCGCACGTTGTCCTGGCAGTAGTGGAAGACCTCGCAGTTGAGCCCGTCATCGGCGTAGTAGCCCGTCTTGCGGCTGTGGCAGTCGAACTTGGACTGCGGCAGCAGCAGGCTCAGCTTGTCGGGCTTCTCCTCCTCCAGCTCCTCCTCCTCCAGCGGCTCGTCCTGCGAACGCACCAACACGCTCATCCTCCGCCCGGCACCAGCGCCACTCACCGCACCACACTAGCTTAACCCTTAACTGGTGACGTGCCTCTCTGAGACCGCTGAGGAAAAATAAACAAGTAGCCCTCCTTTCTGGTAGGTTGCAATAAGTTTTTCTTTACAGTACTTTCCTATCTCTTTCCAAACTACACTTGCACGCTGGGCCGCGGATACAGTGACAGCCCTTCGCCCTTGTGAGCCAGTTGAAATTTCGGAGCGGTCTCGCAGACCTCACATCACCAGTAGTGGGACTTTTCTTCCCTCAGTGAATGTGCATTGCAAATTTTTTATTAATGGATAATTTTCGTGTAACAATGTCTTATCGTATTTAAATGAAGTTTTTTTAATGTAGTGAACTCTATTTCAAACCTTTCTACGAGTTCTTAAGATAATTAATAGTGAAGAAACAATATGAAACAAATTATAGCCAGAAATTTACTCGGCGAGGAATAAATAATTATATTATTTTTATTTTACATATTAACAACAAATCCTTTTATTTTATTGTTTATTATAGAATTGTTAACGTGAAGAAAATTGTCGTCAACAAGAAATGGAACACCGAAAATATTCTGGCGTAAAACTTTTGGGGTCTTGCAGACCGTACGTCACCGGTAAGAGAAGTTTGAAGGCACGTCTCCTGTTAACAGTTAACATACAGTGTCCAGGGAGTAAACGTAGAAACTTCGAAAATAAGCTCTTAAGCCAATTTTAAGCATATTTTGTCAAACTACTTAAATATTGCGAATGGCTGAGCCGCAGTAAGCACTGAAAAGTTTGTTTGAAAAATTATTTCTAGGCAAAAATTTGCATTGCAGAAGCACAGAAACACTCCAGAAACATAAATTGTTTATTAATGACAAAAGAAATGAATATATATTTGTTCAGAAAGAAAAAAAATAACATGGTGTGACGTACTACACAAGAATAACACAGACGACTGATTCTGTTTGGTATTTACAATTATAATATAAAGATTAAGATACAAAATTTAACACCCTTGGCAACCTTTCAATTCCCTTAGCCGCGAAACCCCGCGACCGTCCCTAGGCCTAGCCCAGTACCTCTGCTCGAGAGCAGGAGAGAGCAACGCGAAGTGCGAAGCTGTCGGACATAGAGTCCCCGTAACTAGAGAAGTTACATGGCCTGACGCCAAAACCGATCTTCCACCCGAAGATCACGTGCAAAGGTAGCACTGGAGATACCACCCGTCTTTCGACACTGCGTATCCCGCGAGGCGCGTGTCGGCGCCGCCTTAAATATCCCACGGCTCGCCCCCACTCTACAAGCGGCGGGCGTCATACCGCTCGCTGGCCAGCCCTCTCCAGGGCGCAACCGACATCACCTAGACTCGCGCCCGTGCGCGCCCTGTTGTCCAAGTTATTTTTGGAGCCGGGATTGTCCTGCCCGACGCGTGCCGGCGAGGCGTCGCCGCGTTCCACCCCCATCCCCCATCCGGCTTAAGACTGGGCTTCCCGAGCGACCCGCCGAAACGCGGGTGCGCTACCTCGTGACGCTACAATGGAAATAAAAAAGTACCTATATTAAACAATTCGACTGCTTTTTTTATTTCTGGGTTAATTTTCCTTTTTGCTTTTTCAAAATATGCTTAAAATTTTCTTAATAGCTTATTTTCGTAGATTCAACGTTTTCTCCCTGGATATCCTGAATAATTTGGAAAACATTTACCATCTATTAGCTCTCAGTAGTCCATTTTTTCTCTGTAAATACTATTACATTTTTACTATAAAAGGGAAAGTATTTGAAACTTGCTGTTGATTTGTTGTAATTATAATTATTTCCATCTTCTTTACACTCAATTTCCGTATTAGGTGGCATAAGAGTATTACTATCGATCCAGAACTATGCAGTTAGCATTGACAGCAAAACTACTTGGTAAGACATTGCAAATTGTCACCTAATTAATAAACTAAGAAAGGATGAAATTATAAGAACTTTTAAACCAATTCCCTTAGAAAAAGTCTGGACGAAATAGATATGATCAGGGAAAATAAATCTAGAGATCAGATTAGTAACTTTCAGAATATTAAAATAAGTTTTTCTAAAGAATTAGCGATTGGCATGGACATAGAGCAGAATATCACTTAGCACGTTATTATGCATTGTCCGATATAGCTCTCGGGAAACTGACATGTCTCTGGGTAATGGTAGAAGATCACCAGAAAGACCGCCAAAAAGAGAGTGATTCTTAATCTTCTAATACATCAGGGAAGTTCAAAAGAAGACAAAGAAGAAGAATGTGAGTAAAAGTATTTTTCAAATTCAGGGGATGCTCGAATTTGTTAAGTTCGAGAAATCTCAAACTCACTCAAGATCCTGAACGCCACTGTTTTCAGAAAACGAAACTGTAAAATGTGCAATTTCGTTTTATAACGATCGCTGTGGACCTACAATTGGGCACACTGGGTCACACATCGCGTTACTTTCACGTTCCCCAAAATGTTCTGACCAGAGGGAACTCGAACGCAAAAATGACAGGTTCCCGCGCGAGCCCGTGAGCCTCGCAGTGCCCCGCGTGCGTGCTGTGTGCGTGCGTCGGCCAGCTGCGCGGAGGCTGCGCGCCGCGCGAGGGCGCAAGAAAACAAGTGCGTGCCGACCTCCTTCGCGGCGGCGAAAGCCCCCGCGGGGCACGCGACCCCCCGGTGCCCGCAAAAAGGCAGTCCGGCGCTCTTTTTGCCCCGCTCGCCTCCGCGCCACGCCGCGCCGCGCCGCGCCACCCGCTGCGTAGAAAGCGATCCCCTCTGCCCCGCGCAGTTCTCGCTGCCCTTCGGCTCAGACCGGACTTCTTTTGATGAGGCTCCACGATTGGTTGATTAGCGATTCCAGAGGCGTCAACGGCTAAGATCATTAGTCCCGTAAATGTAGTGTATGTTTTCCCATCGGGAGATGGCGGTGGTCTTCCCCCGCTGGATGGCGAGATCTGGCACTGACCTATCCGTCTGCTTGCAGGGTTTTCCCTAACCACGTATCTGCCACCAGCAGGGCACCGACCCAGACACAGCCCAAGGAAGTTTGAAGGAGGGATTGTGTCCTACACTTTCAAACAATTTATGTACGAAAGAAATATTAGCTGATTCTGTTACTATGTAAGGGACATATTTTCTTGTTTTTTTATTTCTAGTATAAACAATTTTATACTGTACATGTTATATAACTTCCTCATTACAGTTAATAAAATTTTCCTCGAAATTTAACTGAATATATAATTAATGTTCTAGGTCTGTTATTGTTAAATTGTCATTAATAACATTTTATTAATAAAGAAATAATTTCAATTTGTTGAAAATTAAAATATTAAAATTTATGAGTTAGATATATTTTATGTTTTCATTCACAATGTTACCATTTTATTTTTTATAAAACACTTTAAAATTGAAGTAATTTTAAACACTGTTTTCCTCATTTTGTGGGTGCCCTCAGGGCATTCAGACCACCATTAAATTGGAAAATGCTTATAATTATGAACCTGTTGATAATTTTGATAAATACGTAATCGATTAATTTGTTTTTGATATTCTCAGCATCCTGACTTAAATCGATAAAATCATGGTATCGATACAAATACTGCAGTAACCGTATCGAATAGTGTATATTACTGTCATAAAAGTAAATTCCAATAATGTACGAAGTCTGTATTTTCTCCTCCTGCACAGCATAACCTCATGTCATTTTTTTGTGTTATTTAATGTTGTATCAACATCTAGGTCATTAGCGACCACAAGTGGGGTTAACGTTATGGTAACTGTGAAGATGACATGATATGGTGATGATAGGGGAGGAAGGACGAACACAAATACAACCATTCCCGAGGCTGGACTCGAAGCCGCTCTCCTTTGGCCCAGGTTCGCTACGACACTACAGGTTTAGCGATCTCGGCCACCGGGGGTCTGCACTGCATACGCCCATGTCATTGTCCTATGACAATGAAAAACATTGAAGCCGCATTCCTTGCAATGCCGTTGCGTTCGCGCCCGCCGGCGCGGAGTGGTGGTGACGGTGGTGGCGGCGGCGGGCGCCTGCGGCATTCGCGCCGGTTCCACTTTCCGAATCCCTGGCACGCCGCGAGCGGACTGTGTGGAACAATCGGCGCTGATGGAAACGATATGCGGCGTTTTTCCACAGGCGGAATTTAGTGTGCGGAACGTGATAAATTGTCTGAGCGCTTTCTACTATGTGCTACAAGAACAAATCATACATTTTGTTTCACTTTCCTTTTACTGCGTTGCGTTTTTTTTAACAATCTGCATTTCTGGGAAAAACTTAACATAAACATTTTTGCTGTGGGTAATTATTCGGAAGACGAGTATTTAATCAGGAAGCAATTACCTCTAATCTACATTTTCTCCTTCGAAAAAGCTACATGACACGCGTCTCAATTATCGTTTCGATTTTTCACTGACTGATAGTTTGCCATTCAAGAACTTTCAGAAAGCAAATTAAAATAAAAATTATTGAAAGTCGAGCTAATAAATATTCACATCAAGAACTCACTTCATTTTTATCTTTTGTCGTATACTTTCAGCAAAGTGTCTTTTCCGGAAAGTTAACTTTCTTGCTCCCCTTTGTACATAATTAAAAGTTGTTTTATTTCTATTTTCAATAATTTTCCAGATGCAGCAATTAAATAATTATTAGCTTTGAAACCCATCTTTGCAAACGAAAATCTAATTTATCCGCTTTCCAGGAAATTCCGGAGAACTTGGAGCATCGTGTAAATAAGCACTGCCAACAGTGACGTCTGCTGTGTCCACGTCGTTTACTCTCACACGCGCATGTTGAGTTTCGTTTCTATTTGCGCAAACACCTTCGATTTCTCCGCTGCTACACACTGACTACATAGCTTCTTCTTCTCCTCCTCCCCGCCCACTCTATGCATCCGTGGCGCTCGCCCCCTTCCCACAACCCAACCCCCGCCTGCCCGGCAGCCCATCTACCGTCCCGCTCCGCCCCGCCCCCTCAAGTCCCACCCCGTCCCGTCCGGCCCCGCGCCTCTCCGATCCGCCCCATCCCACTCCGCCTCGCCCCGCCAAGTCCCGCCCCGTCCCGTCTTGACCCGCCTCGATCCGCCACGTCCTGTCCCGTCCTGTCCGGTCCCGCTCCGTCCCACTCCGCCCCACCCCACTCCTCCCCGCCCCGCTCCGCCCCGTCCCGCTCAGCCCCGTCGCGGCTCAACCCACTCCGTCCCACCCATTCGCGTCCCGCCGCCCGCCGCCCACCCAACGGCACGCCTGCCTGACGTACTGCCCGTCCGTCAACTCGCTCGCTCACCCGCCTGCCCGCCCCCCCCGTCCGCTCGCCCTCTTCGCCCCCGCCTGCCGGCCTGCCCCCCCGTCCGCTGCCCTCTCCGCCCCCACCTGCCCGCCCCCCCCCCGTCCGCTCGCCCTCTCCGCCCCCGCCTGCCCACCCGCCGGCGCGCGCGCGGTCGCTTCGTGTCGAATCGGCCATTTTGCGGTTTCTCCGCGTGGCCGGCGCAGTCGCCGTCGCCTCGTCCGGCGGAGGCGGAGAAATCCCGGACTGAACGTGTAGCTTTTTGCGTGGCGCTGAGGCGCCGGCCGCCGCGAGGAGGTGCTGCGTCAAATTGCTGCTTCCAGCGCACCCATTCAAAGGAGGTGTTTCCGGGCTGAATTAGGGATAATCTATCATGTATTCTTTGTGGTACAGTTTGTCGTCATGAGAGGGAGCAGAGCAAACGTGACTGCGCTACCATGCGGTACAGCCTCACTAGCGCTTTGCCGCCTGGGTTTCTCGCCGAAGTAATCTCGAGGTGCTGATCTATAAGGCTTCGGCAACCGCTAAATTTCCTATCCGAGTCATATCACGGACATTACACCCGCCTCCAGTGCCTCCGCGTTTCCAGCAATATATTTATCCCTTTGGCACCGAGCCAGAAGAAGCCGCTCGCGGCCGACTCTGAGTTTGGCGCCTCTCGGGTCTGCAACCCGTCTAACGCCGCTGCGAACGGGCTGCCGAGTTTGCAGGCGCCCTGCAAGAGAGACAATCTGTCGCGTCTGTAGACTCGTTCCACGAGGTCGAGAAACTTATTCAAGGAGTTGCAACCAGGTTTTTTCTTAAGGAAAGTGTCGCTGAGCAAATTAATACCCCACTTACGTTCTTTTTTAGATCTTTAAAGGCAAACTACTTTCCCAGAAATTGCTTTGTAATAGGCGCTCAAATGCTTGCCTGTACCTGCTGCATAATGCGGCGACTACGTGTCGCGCAGGCGCCCAGATGGGGAGGATACTGCCCTCGTCGTTGCCAGCGTGTTACGTAAGGCGAGTTCTTACTTGGAAAGCGATTTATTGCCAGTGATTTACGGCTGTCTTGACAAACGGAGAACTGTTTTGAAAGCGTTCCTTGCAAAATGTGGACGGACGATTACTGTTGGGTTCAAGAAAACTAAAGAAGTTAACGGGTATATTAGAGATGTACCCGAGACCGAATGATTGTGATGTTAGCAGAAAAAATGTGGATAAAATGTTTTTAAGTGCATTGAAGGGAAGCTGAAATGGAAATCAATATTTATCATATTCTGATAAAACAATAATCCTATTATTAAAAGAACAACATATGAAACCTTTTCTTGATCTCTAATGCTGGTTCACCTTTAATGAGTGAGAAAAACAAATACGAAATTAAAATCATAAAATAAAAGACTACTGGATGTTCTTGTAAAATATTGACTTGTTTTATACGACTGCAACCTTAGACTTTCAAGTTGTAAAATATTATGATGCAACAGTGATGTAATTACTATAAAGAGAAAAACGTACACATGAAATGAGTGGGCATTCTCTTAGACTTGCCTCTCAAGAACTGCATGTATTAATAATTATAACAAAAATAATAATATTATCTTTCCATGTGGCGAAACCAAAAGGTCTACTGTTTCGTCAGATCTCTTGGTTTAATATGTATTTACATGTGTGTCAGAATATAATACATCTCGCATTTGTCTCTGAATATTAAACAACCTCATATGTACAGGTATTTGACAAGGTAGAAGAATTCTTTTTAACTGAGTAAGAACGCGCTCTGCCGAGCACATTTGCAAAAGAAGTTGCTGAAGTTAACGTTTTAAGCAATTTACCACATCGTGTTCATTGGCAGAAACTGACCCGCAACATAACTTACAACTTGAAAGCTTATTTTGTAGAAATTATTTAAACAAGTTGGTGCTTTTCATAACCATCAAGTAATCTTTAATTTTATGAATTTTCTTTGTATTTTTCCCTCTCAACACTCATTAAAGGTGATATAATAGTTAATAATCAAGGCTGATAAGGGTTCTAATGATAGAGCGGCTACAAAACTTGACTCAATTTGTCTTTTCATATTTCCCTCCCATGATTCCCTTTTATAACTCCCCTTATAATCTCCATCAGAGAACATGTAGCATCACTCAACTGTTTTCATATTTCCCTCGTAACCACGATTCTTACGATCCATATAAGTTTTGCAATGAATGTCTGGTTTCGTATCGAAGGCAATAACGTCTCAGTAAAGAATAAAGATGATAATTATTATTAGAGATCAAGAGAGTGTTTCATATGTTTTAGGACTAACGAGTGCAAAAGACGTGCGCGTAGCGTGTGTGTGAGCGGGCCGCACCTGCACCTGCTGCTGGTAGGGCCCGCCGCGCTGCGGCTGAGGCGCGGGCCGGCGCTGCGATTGCTGCGGCTGCTGCACCCTGGCGGGGATGGGCTGCTGCGCGGCCTGCGCGGGCCGCCGGTACACGGGCGTGGGCGAGGGCTGCGGCGGGCGCGACGCGAAGAGAGCGGCCGGCGACGGCGTCACCACGTTGCGCGCGAGGGCGTCGTCGTCGTCGTCGTCGTGGTCGACGACGGGCGTGGCGGCGCGGAAGGCGTGCGGCGGCGGCGGCGCGTGCCCGCCGTCCAGGGACGGGAAGCGCGCCAGCGGGATGCCCGTGAAGCCCACGGGGCCCGTGCGCTGCGGCGGGGGCGGCGCCCCGCGCGGCGGGCCCGACGGCTGCGGCTGGAAGTAGTTCTGCGCCGCCGCCGGCCACGCCCACGCCAACGCCAACACGCTACACACCAGCAGCGCTCTCATCCTGCAACACGCACACGCAACAAGCGATTCATTGGTTGATCCTGCAACTCGGACACGCGCTCTTTGCAACAATATATTGATTGATTGAGCCTGCATCATAGACACGCGCTCTTTGCAACAATCTATTGTTTGATTGATCCTGCAACACAGACATGCCCTCTCTCGAAGAACCTATTGATATATTAATTGATTGATCCTGCAACACGGACACGCGCTTTGCAACAATCTATTGATTGACTGTATTCGCCTACTGTTGATCGGAGAAACCACGGAAAACTTCTGATCAGATCAACCAGCCGTTAGAATTTTCCTCCAGACAGTAACTGAATTCGACCTAGCTGTTTGCAGCAATCGAACGTGTCGTTAATGGCATTATGTCGATACATATGAGTGTATCAGAGCAAATGTTACAAACTTCTAGAACATGTAGGGGTAGGTCAATAATAATCTCATGAACGCGTAGGCTTCCGCGGCCGGAGTCAATATCTACTTCGCTGTCTGGGAGATGCCGTGTCCTTGGTGCAAATGCTGAAGTTTCGTCATGCTGCGACCTTCCTCCGGGCGAAAACGTTGCCATCTGTGCCTAGGATAAGGCTTCTCTTGGACAGCCAAGTATGAAATGATAACCATTTCCCAAATAACATATAGTGGAAAATTTCATTTAAGAAATTATACATGGTTCATGTGCCTTTGATTGATGGGCATCATGCGTCAACGCATGATACCAACTGGTGTTTGGCGAGTCAAGTTCTGACGCATTTAAAGGGATTTACCTGTCAACCACCGAGAATGACGCGTTGCCTACAAATTATAAGCGATTGTGTCATGCGTAACTTCGTTAAATAAAATTCCCCACTACACATTTATCGGGCAAAAAGTGATTATCTTGAACCCACCTACATGCACTCGAAGTTAGTAACATTTATTTTGTGACATTCTGTAGACAAAAAATCTAGCAAGTCTCAAGTCCGTTGTTTATGATATCACCCATGTGTCCATTCAACACGTATTCTAATACCACTTTCTGATTAAAAATAAAATAAATAAGAAATATATTTTTTAGGGTAGAAGTATTCATCCGCCATTTTTAGCTGCAACTCATTTGTTTTTTTGTTCTTAATGGACGGGGAACTGTTAAGTCTTAAACGGATGCCGGATATTAAGAGAGGGTGTTTATTCCTCTCTTAGCTTGCATATGACGATTTAACAGAACAATATTACCAAAAATTAACCAGTTAAACAAGATTATACAGGGATACATTTTCTACGAGAGTAAGGTATTGTCTCAGGAACGATGGAGAAGATAGTACCTTGTGACATATTTGTGAACAATGTTCATAGACTTGCATTGTCTTTACAATATTTACATTTATTATTCCCTGGAAAAAAACATTCTGTGTAAAGTCTCATCCTATGGTGAAACTTCTCGATTATCTCAGACGCTATCGAATACTATTTAATTCTGCGACACTGATGGTATTTCACATGGAGCCCTTGCCACATCTGAAGCCCTGCTTACTTTAATTGGAATGTGATCTCATGCCACTGCTACTGATAGGCATATCACTTCTTTGTCGAATCTTAGATCAAAGTCTAGATGATTCTCGTGTCGAAACGCGACTGCCCTAGCCTGGGCTGAAAAGTTCGTATGCACTTAGAAGTCACCTAGACTTGTGCCATTACCTCGTTCTGCTCTCGTTGCAAACTAGATCCCAGCGATCACGACATTCTTTCAGCGTGTTTTTTTTTCGCCATGCGACACATCTCGTGGAATTGTTGGTCTCTCGTTCGACTTCTGAGCTTTGCTTCGGGATGGTGATTCTGGCGACGCCATGCGTTACCCCAATCCTGGCTGGTTCACCAACGTCGCCAGAGAGGTGTCTCTTTCAAGTAGATAAAAGTATCTTTATCGTCGTGCATAGTATTTTATTTCGTTCAATTTGTTTGAGTTAAGTTCTAAAAGATTGACAAGTTACGTTAGGTTAGATACATTCCTACTCTGCCGCCAGGGGAAAACTAGAGATGGTTATGGACTACGTTGAGTCATTAGTTCCTTGTGGCGTCATCCGGACCGCTGCTTAGAGTAGTTAAAGGCGAGTAGGAGAAGAGAAAGAGGTCTTGTAGAATCGTAGTACTGATAGTACTAATTATTTATCATTTAGAAGCGTCTTTACAATTATGATAAAATAAAAATATGAAGTCTTGGATAGCGCGACAGGAGGCATGCAATTGCTCTCGGCTGCTCGGAGGACTTTTGTAAGTTCTTTGCAAACGATTCGGCCTTTCTGTTTTGGTATAATATTGTGTCGTTTCGGCCTTGAAGAAGAGCTAAAATTGCAAAAATGTTGTCAAACCAATTTACGACAAGTATCGAAGGACAGCCGAAAGTTACGTTTATATATTTTTGTTCCGAATCCGTCTTTAAAGACAGAACATTACTGGAGAAAAAAGACAGAATCTGATGCGATAAAAGAAAATAGAGCGTAATAATATTGAGTTGTAAAGAATATCTGTATCCTAATTACCTGGTTAAATTATAGCGAGCGCGCATGTTGAGGGCCTGAATAATTTTGTAATTGTAATATGCTCATTGGGCTCAGGGTTAGTATAACTTTGGATTGCGTCAATTGAGAACTGTGAAATCGGTTTTATTCGAAAGTTAACACTCACACGATTTTTATTTGGAACATTGTGATTTCAAGTTATGAAATATTCCGTTCGAGTCAGAATGTCTCAGAAGTAGAAGATGATCTTTGTATTAAGAAGGTGGTGTATGAGGCAGACTGGGTTTTTGTATTTAACACCGTCGATATTTATTTCATTTACTATAAAAATTATTTTCCTGGTTAAATTTATCAACACTATGAAGAAATATGTAGGGGAATACCGGTTTTTCTTACTTTACTAATTACCTATTAGGTTTCTTATTTCTGATTTAAATTACAAAACCGTTTTATTCCCTTATCTCTTTTTTATTCCCTTTGAAAACTTTGATTCGTTGGGGACAGTAAATATTGCAGATAAATTAGTGCATAGAGTATCATTGCGTTTTGAATAATGCAAGACTTCCTTCATTATTTTCATGAATTAAATTTAAAACTATTTCGTTTTCCTTCATGCCATTAATCTCCTGTTCAAATTTAGTTCTTAATTCCGGTGTCTTATTTATTAAAAATACACGTAAATCATTTTAACGTTATAATAGTATAACATTTCTTATACAACGTCCTTATAAAACATTCAGTATAACATTTCTCATATAATGTTCATATCTTTTTACATCAAATTATGATTATTATTTGAAAAATAAAAGCCCACTGCTAATTGCGTAATTCAGAAAAAGAATAATTACAGTACGCCATTTTGAATGATCTTCCATACCAGGGAAGTTCAATGAAGTTCAAAACGTATATTTTGCATACGCCGTATTCTCAAAAACAACGTTTTCGAAATTTCCTTCAGAAAAGAAAAGGAGTTAGCAGCGCATATGATAGATTTTCCACCCTCTGAGGGAGAGTGCGTCAATTTCCCGGGTAAAATGTCTGAGGTTAATTAAGTGGAAATTTCCATTGCATGCAAATTGTACTACAGGATGTTAAATTAAAGAACTGGTCTGAGTGTCACTTTATTTAAATGACCTGCACCCGATTCTGTTGGATTACACACGTTTGACTAGTGAACCTGTATTTCTTCTTAAGCGAAATTCAGTCCCGTTCCAGTGGCACACGGCGCAATACCGGTGCAAGAGGCGGCAACACGGCGCGGGATTCCCCAGGTCTGACGGCTGCGCGGTTTGGACGCGACGCCTACGCCAACGCACGGCCGACACCGACGCCGGCGCCAACTAGTGATGCCAGTGACAACCGTTCGCCTTTGAGGGCCAGTTGAAGTTTCGGAGCGGTCTCGCAGACCTCACATCACCAGTAGAGGGACTTTTCTTCTCTCAGTGAATGTGCATTGCAAATGTTTTATTAATGGATAATTTTCGTGTAACAATGCATTATTGTATTTAAATGAAGGTTTTTAATGCAGTGAATAATATTTCAAACCATTCTTAAGATAATAGTGAAGAAACAGTATGGAACAAATTATAGCCAAAAATTTACTAGGCGATTAATAAATAATTATATTATTTTCATTTTACATATTAACAATAAATCCTTTTATTTTCGTCTTTATTATAGCGTTAACGTGAAAAAAAATTGTCAAGTGAATATGGAATGAAACACCGAAAATAATCCGCCTAAAACTTTTGGGGTCTCACAAACAGCATGTTACTGGCAAGAGAAGTTTGAAGGCACGTCACCAGTTAACAGTTAATAAAACATCGACCAAAAATCAACAATTTTTTTAAACATCGATGTTTAAAGCTGATTTTGTTATCTCAAACATTAAATTAGTGTGCAACACAATTTTGTTTCACAGTGGCCGCGTATATTAATTTATAATTAAAATTTAACTCAAAATAAATGTTATAAAACGCCTCTGTATGTAAAAAATACGAAGAATGACGAAGGAAATACAAAATCATCAGCATGATCTAGGGTCTGCTAGGTTAAAGTAGTACAAAGTCAGTTATTATTTCATTTTTTAACTCTCACAAAATTGTGGTTATGAAAATTCTTTACCCATAAATGAAACAAGAAACACTTAAAAACATGGAGAACAAAACATCAACGGTTCAAAAAACGTAGTATTCAATATATCGATGTTTAAAACATCGATGTTTTCAAAACATATACATTGATGTAGCACAGGGGCGGATCCAACCGATCGTTTGGGAGAGGGCATCGTAGATTTTTGCTAAATAATAAACATATTTGTTATTATATTGCATATTATTTATGTACTGTAGATATGATACGATACAATATTATCATTTAAATAATTACATAATTCGAATTTAAAGAAATATTTAAATGAACTGTGCCAAACAAAGGTAGACGAAAACTGTGCCTTTGGGGGGGGGGCATGGCCCCCATCCACCCCCTGGATCCGCCAGTGACGTCGCATCCCGAACGTCAGTGTTGTCAAGGTCGATGCCACGAGCGGGAGTCCGTGGCACGAGTGCCACGACGAAATCGCCCCTCCCCGTAGTTCATAACCCCACCGCAAGAGACAACGCCATCCCTATTGTAAAACGGCGGGGTTACTACAATAGTTCCCTTCCCGACTCTAGATGCGTAGAGAAGCTCATGGCATTCTACGGTGCCACGACGCGTTCCACTGGCACCAGTAGAAGACTTTGACACCACTGCCGAACGCCAACGCGGGGCCGACGCTGCGCCGCGTCGGCGGGGGCGGCGGCGGCGAGCACGTCTGCACAGCTCCCCGAGGTCATGGCCCCGCCGCGCGGCCGGGGACGATTACACCGGCCGTGCTCTTGGTACAAGGTCCAATTGCCGACATCACATGCTCAGATCGCATTCCCCCAGGCACGGCGCCGAGGAATTCATGTACACTTCTTCAGTGGAGAGTTGTATTATCCTTGATAATGTCTTTTAATTATGTGGTTTTCTCAAGCGTTTATTTTGAGGGTTGTTATTATGGTGAACAATCTTTCGCGTTGAAAATCGTTAGAAGCATTCGCTGAATGGTTACCTTAATTATTGTTTAATTACATTCTCTCCGAGATGGAATACAGAAGGATGCAAGTCATTGAACTGTTCCCTTTCTGGCATTTACAGACGTAATTAAGAACTTGTTCTGTTGTAATACTGATGACTTCGAGAAAGTGCATGCAAAAATTGTTAATTTACTTCATTTAAAAAAAATACAAAAATAAGAGAATATTCTTAATACTTTTAATTTCAATTAATTTATTTTCCCTTTACAAAGATACTAGACCAAGTAAAGAAAATTCATTGAACCGCCGTTTAGATGTTTAATTACCATGATTATTCTGAGGCGTATAATACGTGAAGGTTTGAAAAGGAAAAGCGAGTGAAATGGAGTGGTGGCAGAAATGTTTCCGCAGATGAAAAAAAGTATAAGTAACCGTGCATTAACCCAGTTTAAAAATGATAGCACACGCATCAGAGATTCCTCGTTGCGGTTCACTGGGCCACGAAAACACACAAAGCGCGCAAAAAAGCCACGTCTGAAGACGCTTCCTGCGGGCGAACCGCTTTCTGCGTCGCAATTAGAGGCCGCCGCCGTTCGTGACGAGCCCCGCGGTGGTGGCGGCGGCGGCGGCGGAGGGATCTGGGAATGAGGAGCTTGTTTCCGAAAGGTAACAAATCCAACTGGACACATTTTACCGTAGAACGGAAAAACTTACTTTTGCTAAAATAGTTATTATATTAAATCAATATTTTATTTCGAAATTCTCTGAAGTATTTTATGACGAATTTTAAGTATTTTTCATATTTTATTCCAAAGTTATAAGTATTTTAATTTTGGATTTGGTACGTTTTGACATGCAATTGTAGAAAAAGTTGGATGTAGGTATAATTAATCAGCAAATAGCTATCAAGATTGAAGTGTTTTGAAATATTTAAAATTAATTACTTCATTGAAGCATGTTTAAATCACTAAAACTTAAAAAAATAATGAAACTTATCTTTATCTTTGAACTTTTTAAATTCATAATGTAGTACATCAATGTTTTCAAAATCTTCATATTCATTAACTACATTATTTCTTACTACAGCTTTATGTTTTGCAGTGAAAGGTGAAGAGGATTTGGTACGTTTTGCCGTGAAACGAGAATTATGACGACCTATACGAACGAAATTTGCAGGTTTCGGGAAAAATAATATTGTTTTTATTTTCTCTAACATGCGAAATATGTGCTTATGACTAATAGTTCAATTTTCAAACATTATAGTTTTGGTACTTTTGGAAACAAACTATTCCTGACGATATCAGCTGCAAGGGCGCGGGTAGTGACGGCGGCAACGATAGTGGTTTGGGGGGTGGGGGAGGGGAGGAAGGGAATACTGGAGAGGCGCCGTGAAAGGGGAGTTGGGGAATATCGAGGAGGCACAAACGCCATCGAGGTAGAAGTGCGTGACGGTGGAGGGGTCAGGGCGGCGATGGCGACTGCAGTTGAAGAGTTCAATATTTGTGGAGCAGCCGACGACAATGGTACGTGTTAGAAATCTTTGTTCAAAGCTATCGAGGACGGAATTCGATGTGTATTCCTAAAATAACTTTTTAAAGAAAATGTAAGCTGGCTACCCTATATGGTCGAATTGATTTAAGCGCGTTCTGAATGAATGCTTCCACCCGAAGGTTCATGTGCTCCAATCTTGCTCCTTTTCATTTGTGTGTGTTTTGTGTGTAATGATAGATAGGCCTAACGTTCTCATCTACTAGGTCGGCGAGGCTGGCGAGTTAATATGTAGGGGTTTCACACCATTGAAGAATTTATTACGATAACCGTTTTCAAATGTAAAATACCCTAAGAAACATGAAGTAACGTACAGTGCTGTAACACTCTGAGAAATTGTTAATAAATATAAAGCGTTACTCTATCAGTGACATTCTCGTGGTCGCACGGCAGCGTGGCAAATTATTTGCAGGCTAAAAATCCTTTGTAAAAACCATAATTTGTTAATTCTGAGTGTTAATCTGAAATCAACACAACCAAAACAGAAGCACCGAAGAACAGCACGAAATGGCTGTAAGGAGCTGGGGGAGGCGGTAGGCAAATGCTTCCGCTGGTCGTGAGCGGCGGTGGCGTCTGCGCCGGTCGTGACAGCCCGCGCCGCGCCGCGCCGCGCCGCGCCGAGCTGAGCCGCGTCACGTCGTGGCGTCTGCCTTTTCTCCGCCCTTGACCTTGGCGCGCCGCCCCGCCGCGAGCGACGCGGGCGAGGGCGCGGGCGCAGCGGTCTACGACCTCGCGGCTGGGCGGGGCCACCGTCAACGGGTGGGCGAGGAGGGACAGGACGAGGCGGGGCGGGGCAGGACGAGGCGGGGAGGGGCGGGACGGTGCGGGGCGGGGCGGGACGGTGCGGGGCGGGGCGGAGAGGGACAGGACGAGGCGGGGCGGGCGGGGCGGGGCGGGGCAGAGCTCGGCGGAGAGGACGAAACGAGACGGACCGGAGCAGGGGTGGGGCTGTCGCCAGAGGGTGGAGCGGGGCGGGGGCGATGCAGAGAGGGGGGCAGAGATGGGCGGGGCAAGGAAGGGCGGGGCGGATCGGTGGTGTGGCCGCTGTCAGAGGATGGATAAGGAGGAGCGGGGCGGGATGAGGCGGAGCGAGGCGGAAAGTGCTGGAGCGGTGAGGAGCGGGGCAGAAGGGGCGGGGCGAATCGGAGCGGGGCCGGGTCCGCCAGAGGGTGAGTAGAGGGCGGGAGCGGGGTGGTGGCTGGGGCGGATCGGATCGGATAGGATCGGGAGTGTAGCCACTGTCGGAGGGTGGGCAGGGCGGAGCGAGGCGGAGCGGGACTTTGCAGCGGGGCGGGGCGGGACGAAGCGAAGTGGAGCGGGGGCGGGGCCGCCGCCAGAGGGTGGGCGGGGGCGGGGCGGGGGCGCCGAGCGCGCTCTATCGCCATCTCGCGTCCGCCGCCGCGGGCGCGGCCCAGATCGCCGCCCGATAACACTGCGCTCGCCGCCGCCGCCGCCGTTGCTTAACTCGCCCGCGCTAAAAATCTGCATCTCCTTGGAGGCGCGCGCAATCGCAGTGCAGTGCCCCGATGCCCTTGGCGGAGTCGGATGTGGGACGCCTTATTGCAGGCAGTCGCGTTTGCATGTTAATTTCTTGTGACGGATGGCAGGCTCGTTGCTGAGTTGAACGTGGATCTGTCTCAGACGTAGTTCTTTGTATTTCTTCTACGCACATCAACAGACTTTCAAGGACATAGTGAAGGAAGAACTCGTATATATAATTGATCTCTTTTCAACTACGAAGGAAAAAGATTTGAAACGGCATATTTTCCATCAATAATCCAAGATAGTATAGATGGAACACTTGTGTTTTTCTTATGATATTTTTGCAATATAATACTCATGCAGTTCTTTTGTACTTGTATTGAATTTTATTTGTATTCGTATTTTTGTAATTTCTGTAACAGGATGTCTTGAGAGAGACAATTTTAGTCATAATATCAGGCAGTTAATGCATCATTGCATAAGATACTGAGGCCACATCCTTATATGTCTGCATCTAGCCTCGAGGGCTGACTTTCTAGTTTTGTCCGCGGAAAGGCAATTACCGAAACAGTCCTCGTTCCCTGTATTCCCGAGTCGTGAAATACGCAGCGAACACCGCGACTGATGCAATCCCTTGGCAATATGGACGCCATTTGTCACGTGTAGCGCAGGAAGCTCTCAGGCCCCGGGCGGTGGGCGGTGGAGGAGGCGGTGATCTTCTCCCGCTGGATGGCGAGATCTCGCACCGACCCACCGTCGGCGAGTGGGGTTTTCCTCAACCAGGTACCTCTCACCAGTGGTGCACTGCCCCAGCCGGGACAAGCTCTAACCTCCCGACCTGTCTGATAGCGTAGTGCACGTGAGTGTGTGTGAAAGTAAGGGACGAGAAAATGACAAGGAAGGGGAAGAAAAGATCGAGCGCGGTCCGTGGCTCGTTTGTTATGTACTGTTCCGGCATTCACCCGGTATTGATCAGAGAAATCACAAAAAACTACCGATCAAAAGCTCTTTCAGAAATAGGAACTCGTATTCTGTTTGTACTAATCTCAGGCCCCGAACGACGCCGCGGGCGGTGGATGGTGGTCGGTGGGCGGTGGGCAGTGGGCGGTGCGGGGGGTGAAAGCCCTGGCTGCCGCGGCGCGCGCCGGTCACTGCCCCGCGCTGCCCCAGTTCCATGCTGCGCCGCCGCCGTCGCCGCCGCCAACGCCGCTGCCATTGAAAGAGAAAGTCGCCGCCGCCGCCAGAGGAAACCGCGCGGTTCTCGGAACGTCACAGCCTCCGCCGCCCAATCAGAACGCTGCTACCTTCTGCAGCCGTTTCTGTATCTCTCCCGCGCTCCTCGCTTACCTTACCATGACGAAGAAAAACGACTGTGTTATTTGAAGCTTTGTCTACCCGCGATGCCAGCGAAACACATTGTTCCTCCTCTTCACTCCGTCGATTCCTCCGTCCCGCCCCGCCCCGCCCCGCCCCGCGCCACCCAGCCGTCGTCTCGATTGATTTTAAATTAATCGATTTCCCCCCGCCCCTTCCCCCCCACCGCCCGCACCCCGACGCAAGCCCTTTCCCGCGAGAGGGGAAGTGCGCTGTTGCGCGGGGTAATAAAGTTATTTGTATGCGCGATTACGCCCTTCATTAACCCAGATCCGCCCGCTGCCTGCGCCGCTGCGTCTCCGCCCTTTCGATATTGATTCGGCGGCGGAGAGATTTTCGTGTCCTGAGGAGGAAGGTGCGTTCCACTTGGCGGAGGGTGGTTGGTCGGTCGGTTGGATGTCGCGGGTCGCGGAGCGTGTCTGTTGGTGCTGTGTGGCTTCCTTGCGGCTTCGGGCCGTGAAAAATCGAGACGCAGCTTTCTTTCGCCGGCGCGGCTGCGCTTCGCGGGATGTGTGCCGACTGCGTCTGCGCTCCCGCGGGGGGCGAGGGGGGGCGGCTGCGCGCAGATGCTAACGAGCTGCGCTTATGACGTTCGTGTCGATGCGAGCACCTTCCGGGCGCAGAGCTCCGATCCAGAGTAGAGAAGGACGCTCTTCCACATTGATTGACCACTGGTGATTCCGGGCGTGGCAACTGCTAGAGTTATTAATCCCATAAGTGTAAAGCATGTTTTTAGCGCGTGAGGACGCTGTGATCTTCTCCCGCTGGATGGCGAGATCCGGCACCGACCTACAATCGGCTCTAGTGGTTTTCCTCAATCAACTATCTCCCTCCAGCGGGGCACCACCCCAGTTGAGATATGTTCTAAGCTCTCGACAGGTCTCTCGGTATGTGTGATAATGTAGTGCTTGTATGTGGTTGTGTGTGAGAGAAAGGAGTGAGGAAATGAGAAGTAAGGGAAGAAAATATCGCGCGCGGTACGTGGCCCGTTTGTTAGAGTACTGCTCCGACATTCGCCTAGTATTCATCGAAAAAGCACGGAGAACTACCGATATGACACTTTCCGAAATAGAAGGAAGTCATTACGAGAAATATATAGTCGTTCATTTAATATTTACATACCTTGAAGACCTAAAGAAATAATGTTCGTTTCCTTTCCTTTGTATCATGATTTTCTAATAAAACCTTTGGGATTGCATTTTTATTGTTATTCATCTCTTCATTTGCAACATTCGAATTGTACTAGTGTGAGAATTTGTCTAATAAGTTGTGGCCGATAATTAAGAGTTTTTTTTCTCCATCATTAGGAATTGAATATCTGGAAATTCTGTCATCCAATCCAAAGGAAAGAAAAGGTAAAGTGGAAGTCAATTAAAGGTAAAGTAGTGCACGAGTTATTGTTTCCTCGTTGAAATTAATATTAAATAACTTGGTGTCTGAATAGTTGTAATAAGAAAGCATTCAACTATAACTACTTCCGAGATCATTATGAAATACATAAAATTTGCTTTATAAGTTCTTGAAACCCTGTTCGTGGCAGGACTTCTCGTAGGACGACTGACATTATTAATCAACTTCCTGTTTTCATGTCCTTTCATTAATGTGCATTTCATACTTTAATAATTTATCAGACAAGATAAATGTAAAAAATCCAAAATCGAAAATGAGTAGAAAAACTAAATTAAGAAAACAGAAATTGTAGGGGTTTTGAAAATGCTATTTTTTTATGAAATACACATGAGCAAATTAAAGGCTGGTCATTGTTTTTACGATGTTTAGTGAGCGTCAATTAATTGCTTTAGGCTTTAAAAGAATTTTATTTTCCAAACATACAACAGTTAACATTTAATGACAAGTACAAATGAAAAATTATTGATTAAATGAGGACGTTCTGATTAAATTCATTATCAAAAGTATCAAACTCTCTACAGGTAATTATTTACGAGAGACGTAGATTATTAAATTAGGCAAGTCAACTGCTTTGTGAATATTTGTTTAAGAGATTATATTTGCCTGCCTACTTAAATCGCAGGCGGAGCCAACTGGACGTAAGCAGAATCCGCAGTGCTAAAACAAAATTACGAACCGGTTCGCAATCGGTTTTCGCGTAATAAAACTTGTCACGCCGGTTCACAAAAAACAAATTCCTCCGCCTTCCAAATATGGGGCGGTCCGTGTGACATATTCTCCTCTATCAATTTCTCTTCAGCGAAAATAACGTCATAAAGAAACTTCTAGACGTTCATATATCCCAACATACATTTATACCTTGCAGCGCTCGTTCTGTTTTACGGTAGCCAATCTTTTTTTCCGTATTATCCGCAAATACGAACGACAAACGAAAAAGAAGAAAAATGAAAGAAAAAAAGACCGCAGTCGCGGTGTGAACCCACTAGTCGAGAGTGAGTTGGTGTCCCGTTAACACCAAATCGCGGTAGATGGCTTCCGGAGTAGAGGCGTAATACTTCCTCTCTCTCTCTCTCCCCAAGTTACGGCAGCGTATAAAGCGAGATTTTCACATTTATGGTGGTCGGTTGACGTGTCGTAAAGAGGAATTAGACGCCGAAAGAGCCGCGTTTATATCGTTTACAGACCCCCGATCCTCACGAGAGTCCAGCGCGCGTATCTTCACCGCGCGAGATCTCTCAGAAGGACGCCCTCCTCCGCCCCCCCGACTTCTCAAGTTGCGACACAGGAGATTTTTTTATACTTACAAGAAAATTCATCGGACCGACAGTTTCTTCCTAGGAAAATACATTTTCCGAATACGCTTACGGAAGATTAATGTATCACTTTACTAGAAGTCTGTTATTATTTATGCATACTAGAACAAGATTTTCACAGATTTTCTAGTTTTCAGTTTTCACAGATTTTCAAGTTCTAAGAATGTATTCTGAAATGTACTTGATTTACTAGGTTATGCATATTTAATTATATCTGTGACAATAAACAGATTTTTTAACACATCCGTGGCAAATTTTAGATAGCTGGAAACTATTGAATGTAAAATTAATTTGAATCAAAACTATGAGGGTAGAACTACAAATATAATTAGCGATGTTTATGATTTATCATTTTATGGAACTGACTGGAACAATGTACCTGCTGCTGCACTAGCGACGTTTCTCCCTAGTGCGCGCGTTACTTCCGGAATCGTCTAGGGAATTGCGTGTGATGCCAAATATTTGTGTGTGTTACATTTCTTAGTTACTTAGTTGTAGTTTCCTTATAATATGTATTATTTAAGTTGTCTTTGTATGTATTTATATGATCTGTATAAACCCTACCACCGAGCGAAAGCTCATTAGCAGGAAATCATAAATAAGTATAATGTCCATCATACAGCAAAACGAGCCACCAGGAATGCGAAGCCCTCAAGTTGTGTTTACAGCTGTGTTTTTACTCTCGACGAACTCGAACTTCGCCGTCCTCACGATCCGCCTGCAGAACGGTTTTGCCGCGCGCGCCAGGCAAAGAAGCACATAGCGGCACGCCGTCGACGCGCGGGGTACCGAGCACGGCGCCTGCGCGCGGCCACCCGCCCGACACGGCCACCCGACCACCCGGCCGTCGCCGCCACCGCTCACCTAGTGCTCGCGTTGCTGCTGCCGCTTCGACAAACTTTCTCCTCTCCCCACTAGGCCGCTGCCGCTGCTGCTCGGCTCGGCTCGGCTCGCTCCTCGGACACTGGCACAACACTCACTGAAACTCTGGCGTCCAGCCTCCCGCCGCTTTATATAGCCCCTTCACCGCGGCGCTCGCCGCCACCGTAACCTCGATAGCGCGCACCCCTTCCACGCGCCGCCCCCTCCCCCACCCCCGGCGCCCCCACGCCCCCACCCCACGCGCCCGCCCGCCCGGCGGCGCCGCTGCGGGCCCCGCCGCGCCCGGACCTCGAACGCGCGCCCGCCCGCCTCCGCGTCTGCGCCCTCTGGCCCAAGGACTCGCGCGTTGACCCAACGCACAACTCCTGCTGCTGCTAGACGATACGAAATGGAAACAGCTCAGTGTTAGCTTTTGAGTGTTCTTGTCCTCAAACAGACGATCACCGCCAGCTCCCGAGGGGAAAATGCACTACACTTACGGGTTTAATGACCTTAGCAGTTGACGCGCTCGAAATAACTACCAACCAACCATTAAACACACTCTACTCGACTCCGTCTCCAAGCCCTCAGGGCACCACCAAGGTGAACACTCGCTTATTCCTAGCAGAAACTGGTGGTTGATACGCGCAGTATGAGGATTTTGAGCATGCGAGATCTCGAACACATGCCTGCTTGACTCTGTGCCTTCACGCCGAGGAAAATCGTTTTCCCTAACAAAAATGTAGCAGTCGATGAGAAAAGTCAAAAACCCTACATGCACGTTTGAGTGGTCCGAATATTGAACTCACGCCTGTTGTTTTCGAGCCTTCAGGGCGCCACCACGGTTAAGACTCGATCTTTCCCAAGAAAAACTGTTAGTGATACGAAAGCGAACACTGATTGGGAGATCGTAGGGTTAGAGACCCCATGATGACGAATTTTCGGCACTAGCTCTACAGCTGGGTCGAATTCAGCGACTATCAGCCGAGAACCCAGCGGCTATCTGCTCTGATTGGGAGTTTTCCTTGTTTTCACTGATCAACTCCCTGGCGGAAACCGGAGCAGTATCCTAACAAACGGGCCACGGACCGCTCACGATATTTCCTGCCGCTTCCCTGTCCTCTCATCGCCCCTCACTTATACGCACCTACACTCACATGCACTACACTTCCGTACACGACGAGTAACTAGTCAGAAGCTTAGAGCTTGCCACGGCTGGAACAGCGCTCTGCCAGAGGAGATTTCTGGAGAGGAAAATTACCGGCAGTAGATATCTGTAGGTCGGCGCCAGACCTCACCAAATAGTGAACGAAGAACACTGACACCCCTAGTCTTAAAATCACTACCTACACTAATGGAAATAATAATCAATGCACGTAGACGAGTGGTGATTTGAGTTATCCATTAAGACGTCCTGATCTCGAACACTTGCCTACATGACCATCAACTCCCGTAAGGCGCTTCCACACCGAGAACTATAGCTTTTCCAACAAAAACTAGAAGACGATTCTGAAAGTGAATAGCTTTAGAGGGATGCGTATCTCGAACACACGCTTAGTCGACTCCGTGTCCACCGTTGAAGACGGTCGCTTTTTCCAAACCAGAAACTGGTAGTCGATACGAAAAGTAAATAGCCCTGTATGAGCTTGTGAGCGGTTTCTCCTCTGCAAATAGTTGCTTTGTTAAGTGAAATTTTGTCCGATTTGAAGATGTGTCTGATGATGTTATCTGTAGTGTCGGTTTGAAACGAAATCTGTTACTCTTGAGAAAGTTTTGAAAACACAGAGAATATTAGTGGAAATGTATTTTTACTCCGAGTCACACTATTAAAAAAGCTGTATCGGAAAAATTATTTCGAATAAAATAATATAAAGCGAGTTAAAATATTAATTAAACGTATTAAATAGTTATCTGTAGAAGGTAAATCTGTTCATTACAATTATACGGTAAGTGTATTTGCAAGGGTTTACTACTGCTTACAAGCTTTTCAAAATAATGTAAAAATAACTTAGTTACCTCGGTCTTCAGATCACTCTAATATAAAAAAGTTGTCGTTTTCTCATATAAATGGCATATTGGAAGATAAATGCTTTTACAAAATCTCTTATTAATCTGTTCTACCATAGCATTGCTTTGTTTAAAATAATTTTTCTTATGTATTTACGTGAAATCAGTTCCCTGCTCATTACTTTCTATATAAATAAAATGGAAAGAAACTATGTTTAACGACGCCTTCTACCAGACACCTCAATCGATTTTTGAGACATACTAGACAGAGCATTGCCCATCTTAGGAACTTGGTACATCCATTTGATGGTTGGCCATTAAGGTGCGATGATACTCGAATTTAACTTTTGTTGATGTGTATTGGCTGCGATTATGTATCAATTGTCTAGTGTCTGCAGCTGCGAGTAGCAACTGTCTAAAGGTAGAAGCAACAATGGTCGTAGGGGTTTTTAAAATCATTTATCACCTGTTCAATTACATATCATTTTTCATATATGCTTCATATGATATCACATATCATTTATGCTTTTCCTTGATCTAATTGATGATTGTGATAAATACCGTGGTAAGGTTTGTATATACTCTAATGTCATTTAAGAAAACCATAAACAGTGTATTTTGACACTGTATTTAATGCGAGCCAAGCATTCTTCAAATGATGTGAAATACAGTCTTGTGGTGAAAAATAGAACCCCTGCCACGAATCAATACTGATAATAACGACTAAATTATATTTCTATTCCACACTGAGTTAAAAACAAGCCTATGCTCAATTTAGAATACCCCGCCACTACTCCGCCATGACTTCCATATTGATTAGATTTATGTTCTCCGTAGTACATTTTTTAAATTTTCTCTGTGGGTTCCAGAAGTCGTTCATATACGGGAAAGCGATTAATAATATTAGTTTATTGGGAACCTGATTTTTAATATTATTCCTTATCACAGACCATTGCTGTCTACAAAGTAAAACACGAAATTTCAACAATGGCTGCCGAACATCATGTCAGCAATTATTTTATTCTATGTGGCATACAGTGAGAACAATTCTGATCGAACACATTACACATAATAATAAACATAAAATATACCGTTACAACAAAAAACAAATACCCTTACAAATGAAAATTATTCATACATTTCTTTTTGCTGATTCATACAAGTGCACTTAATTTTGAAAGAATTATTTTCTTTATGGCCATTCTAATATATACTGATAATACTAAAATAATAATTCTAATATATACTTATAACACTATACTATAAATCCTGGCCTCGTTATAAAATTTTGTTAATTTTAAAAGAGTTTATCATTTCCCTGGTGAGGTTCTCCGCGTTGTTGCCAAAATGCCTGCGTCTGCAAATCGTTTTTTTTAATTCTGGGCCTCAAGAAAATGTTCGCAGATAGTCTCTTCCCCCATACGTCATACACAATTTTTACTGATTTTTTTGACCAAATAAACAAACAAATAATCAAATATTAATACAGAATGTCACTTTCAAATAAAACTCAAAACTTTTCTCTAAGTCCCTTTTCGAGATCAGCTGCTTCATTCTTTACGATGCATCTCAACCAAGCACCTCCAGCCATCTGACTCTTGCGTTGTCCCAACTTTATTTTGTTACAATTTGTTACATATTGTTACAATTTTTTTATTCATTTACTAAAATGTTCGTTATTTGTTTATTTACTCCCCACTGGTCTGCTAGTGACACAGTTCTTTGGATTTCTTAAACAAATAATGCTTTCATTTTGCCCTGGCCTCTTCGACTGTTTGTTTGGTTTCTATATTATTTGGTTCCCTAACATTTCAGTTCATTTATTTGTTCTGAGACACGTCTTAATGGACCTTCACTGTCTTGATGTCCGCTATTTCCGTTATTTGTACATTGTGAATACTGAAAAGTAGTATTCGTAAAACTAGGGGATCAGGTGATCTCAAATATAAAAATAAATGTGCATTTTCTTTGTCATTATTCATAATTATCTTAGTAATCCCTTGGCACCAAAGTTTGAAGGTTAAGGAATTAAAAATTGAGTCAATGAAATTGTAATTCAGATTTCACTATTCATATATTCGAATCGTTTTAAGTTGATCTACTTTTTTGTTTAAAATATGCCTCTTTATGACATTGCTTTGATTGTTAGAGTTCTTTTCAAGGATCGATTGACGCAGTTTCATTTCAGTCGAGTGTAGTATATTTTTAGAATTTTTCAGCATGACGACCTTCAACGAAAATAAATGCCATTAAATTTCATTCGAAGAGTTATGACTTATTAAGAAACTGAAATTAGCACACAGTTGAAAACGAAATATAATCGTCAGACAATTTTCATTGTCTCTTGATATAAAATGGTTCGCCGGAAGGAAGGACATGATCTCATTTGAACCGAAGGCAATTGAAAATCACTCCATCATTCTTTGTCGTTGAGCAAGGTCAACTCCGAATGATCTCACGGTGGGATAGATTTTATGGTTGATGTCATGGTTGGTACTGGTTGTTAAATGTCAATTAAATAGTAAATATTTTTTTTACTTTTAAATTCCTCATTTTGATACAAAATATTATAATATCAACGTAATATATTAAATGTACTTTAAGTATATCTTTTACATTTATTTTGACAGAAAAAGGAAAATATGAAAATTCTTGAAAATGTATGTAAAAAGTGACATTCTTTTCATCTATATTTGCTACGAAAAAATGACTCGTTCCGTATATACAGTCGAAATTCAAGCCATTGTTTTGGATTGTGCTCTACTAGTTTGCCAATGTTTGGAGCGATTTGTAACCTTTTCTCGTAAATTGCATTTAGTTATTTAATGTAACTAATTATGTGGAGGACATTGAAAAAATTATAAGAGAATAATGGAGAAAATAAGTCTAACAGGTTCCTGACATTGATGAGTTCCTTCTGAATTTGGAGGATAGTTGTGGAGTATATGGTAACAATGTAAATGCGGGAGAATATCAATGGTAAGACATTCATTACAATAATACTTCTTACCTTTCTGAAACACTTTTTATGACCGTAATTGATCCTTAATCTCTTTAAGAAACCGAATTCACTGTGGTGAATTCCTGGCACTCTTTCAGTTTAAACATTAACTTTAGAGTCTTAGACAGTGTAGTGAATGTACTATTGATTCAGCAATAATTTTTTATTTACCAGCTTATAAAATGGGACTGAATATTTATTAATCTTCAATTGGATCATACTTTTATTACAATTTTATGTGATCATTTTTTCATAAATTACTATTATTTAAGTAGAAGATGATTTTATGTGTTACATTTGTGACTATGTCAAATTTTATAAAATCTAATATCTGTCAATAAAATTATAGATCGGCAATTCAAATTATTTTTTTATTAAATGGCACACCGTTTCTCAGACCGATGTATCTGCTTCATCAGATGTAACACTAAATAATAACAATTAATGAAAGTTAAATAAATTTTTGTAAAGTCAATTCTATACAGTTAATTATTAAGGTTATATTTTTTTATTTGCCCTTGACATACATTTCTCATATTTTCACAAGTTGGTATCTTATTTAGCATCGTTGTTCCTGAGTTAACATTCGTTTACAATAGAAAAGCTCGTTTATTTCCAACAAGGCTCACGTTGTTATATTGTGAAAGTGTAGCACGAGGAATCCGGTCGAGGGGCGTTGATGAGAAACTAAACAGAAGCGAGAGTGGTTCGGAATGATAGATTCTTTTTTGTTATTTATTTACGTCAAAAACAGTTAAACATTGTGTGTGACGAGTTATGGAGAGAAGTGAATTCTGTGCACGTTTTCATAATTCTGTGATTTCTATCCTTAGCCATATTCTAGTCGAATTTGGAATACAGAAAGAAAAGAGCGTTTTTTTTTCAAGTTTTGTTGTCAAAATATTTGCTTCTATATAACAAAATCTTTTTTCAAAGGCAAATTAGCTATAAATTTGTGCCCTTAATCCTCATCATGTTCTTCATGAAAGAATAATACTTTTTGCCGCGACAATATGAAGAACGATAATTTGAATAACTACATTTCCCCAATAAAATTTAGAAGACGTGCACAAACAATGAAGTTGCATTTACATTTCTTCAGTTGGCTTTTCCGACAGCAAATACTTAAGCTGAAATATTGCGGATCTTGTGCGGCTTAATACGCTTCTTAGATCTCGTAGATTCCACATCATGCCGCCTGACGATGTGGTCGGAGTGAATTTTGGGAGAATATTGTAAAATGCCAGAAATTCTTTGTTACGTTGTGGATATTTGTTGTGAAAAATGTTGTATGAAACATGACTACGTTGATGCTAAGAGTTCTAGCTATGAGCTCACCAGCTTCTGGTTTACACTTGTTAGTTCTGTCACTGAGTCTGAGAACATTTTTACATTTCACTTCTCCCTTTCCCTAATTCTTTTGCTATCTCGCAGCATTTCGTGACGACCGCTAAGAAGAATGAATCTCACAACTACGCAGCGCTCAGGAAATCCCCCTAACAAACATAATTTCATGTGAGTTTCGGTTTCCCTTGACCCTGGGCTGACACAGCCGCCGCTCAACAGAAGAATTGTGAGAAAATGCAGAACACCTTTCTAAGCGACGTACTTGTTGTCGGGCCCAGCTTTCCTCGCCGTCGCGCCGTCTGAATGATTATCTCATCGAGAAAGGCGCCGCGCTGAGAGCGGCGAGCGGCAGGGCGGCGCCGGCCCATCAGTCGGGCGGGGAGACAGCGGCAGAGGGCGTGTGGTGTCATGGGGGCGTAGAGTCCTTAGTTACTGAGAGTAGCGCGTTCCATTGTTCCACCGATCCCACCATTTTTGTCCAGTTGTCAAGAGAATTAAAACTGTGATATACTATGTGTGTTGAGAACCATGAATCTATCCCAAACCAATATTAACATTCATGAAAATCTCCGTAAGATCACCAATTATTTCAGTTAACATTCAGCTCCTGATTGCTGCCTGGCGGGGATATCGGGTGAGAGGATAAGAAATGGCGGCAGTTGCGCTACTCTCAGTATCTAGGGACTCCAAGTCGGGGAGGGAGACAGCGGCAGAGGGTGTGCGGTGTCATGAGGGAGTAGAGTCTCTAGACACAGAGAGTAGCGCATTCCTTTGCGCCGCCGATTCCGCCATCTTATATTCACATGAAATATGCGGGTGATTAGAATTGAGCTCAGAGGCTTCTTTTAGCCTTAGTCTTCTACGTGCTTTAAGTCTATATCATGGGGCAGCCGTCTTCAATTCCCTTCCGAAGGAAGACGAACGAATAATTTTTTCGCCTTTAAAAAAAAACGGCTTTGACTGCGCTCCAGTCAAAGCCGTGATTTTTTAAAGGCAAAAAAATTATTCGTCCGTCGCCCTTGACAGTGTGAAATTAAAAAAGTTTTCAAATATTATAAATATGCTTAAAACGTTTTGTGGATTGAATTTATTACTATTAAAGGATAGACGTTTGTAAATAAATTACAAACAATCAATAAAATGCGGGGAAATTCACAGCATTTGAGAGATTTATTTTCTGTAACAGAAAACATAGCACGACGTTTCGTGATTCAATGCAACCACCTCTTCAGGTGAAGGTTCTTGATAAAATCTTAAGTCACATTTGTGATCTGCGTGTGACTGAGATTTTATCAAGAACCTCCACTTGAAAATGTGGTTACGTTAAATCATGAAACGTCATCTTCATACGTTTCGTAATATGGAAAATAAACCTCCCCATGTCCTGAGAATTGTCCTGCGTGTTTTATTGATTATCTAGGATTGATTTGAAAACTTCTGTTTTTTAAATTGTATAACTGCAATAACATTGTCTCTTTATTTGACCAAACTGATATAATTTAATACTTTTGATACCTAGTAAATGTACTTTTAAAATTTACTTTTTTAAACGCTGAGAACATGGCTATTTTAGTTTATTCCATTTTATGAATGACATAGATTGTTTTATTTTGTATATTTTTTCTACGTATCTCAGTATAGAGACAGCAGGACTAGAGGCAGGTACAGCCTCTGTACCTGTCTGAGTACTGCCTGGCATTTGCTTATGCCGTTGCTGCAAGTACTGAGCAGAAAGCCCCATAGGTGGTGAGAAACCGTTCAGTCAGGAATAGCCTTTTATAAATGTAGTAATTAGTTCACAAAAAATCTATATAAAACTTAGGAGATTACAATCAGACATATTAATTTAAAATCAACATAGTACATTAGAATACCATTTTAGATGGCGTATCATGACAGGCATATAACGTTACATGTTTTGCGTGATTAAATTCCTACTATTTTTGTACAAACATTACGTTTAGTAGAAAGGAAATAAAATATTGTTGCTTATATCCAAACAATTAAAACTTTAAATACAGAGACTGAAAGGAATGAATAATTTAGTTATAACCAGTAATAAAATTAAAAAAAAACTTGTTTTCTTTAATTTTGAAAAGTGCACTCCCTTGCACTTTGCATCTTGAAATAATCTTGCATTTTGAAAAATTCACTTCCTGATGCCACTTTTTGTAGCAGGCGTCATACAGGAGGGCGAGGGTGCGGGTGGGAGAGCGGGCGGTCGGGCACGAGACGGGTAGAACGGCGGACAGGCTCGAGGCCTTGTCCGAATCCCCTTTCGCCGCTCACCCATATGCCGCGCCATATGGCGAGCGGGCCGGCGCCGGCGGCGGAGGCAGCGCTGGAGGTTGCTGCGATTCCAGAAACAGGAAAGGCAACGGAGGGGCGAAGCGAGAATGAGAGATAACGCAAGAGCAACGGGCAAAAGAAATGGAATATTAAAAATGAAGAGGAACAACGAGAGGAACACCTGGGATATACTGTAATTTATTCAACTCTGTCCCTGGCAGGTCCCTGGCAAGTATCAGCTGTTGACGGTTTCATCCAATCGGGAGCTTATATGTCGAAACAGGTCACTATGACGTCACTATGGTGACGTTCATGCTCCCGTTTGGATGAAACTGTTAATAGCTGATACCTGCCTGGGACAGAGTTGAATAAATCGCAGTATAACGTCAGGAACTCAAGTGCAGATGGCAAAATTGTAAAGGGAGCGTGTCCGAGAGAACTGGAGATGGCGCGAGAGGTAGGATGGGAAAGATGTGGTGGAGGCGGAGGAAATAATAGAATGGGCGTTTCAGACGGAGGTCGAGGTAAACCGGCAGGGGTCACGTCAGAGAGATGTGGAGGGCAGGTATCCGCAGCAGAAGCAAACTGCAGCTTTGACTGCAAGATGGTGACGTTGATTTTCAAATTAACTTGAAAATTACTTGTTTCTGGGTAGATACGTCTTGGTATTTCGTTCATAAATAAAGTAATATCACTGTGACAATGGTGAATTGACTGTATTAAATTAGAAATTGAAATTTTAAAAAACAAAACAGTTATATTATTAAGAACTTGACACCATACATTTTGGTCAATAGATTAATACGTAATGTAATGTGTAATATATAATTACACTAGCTTATAATTTAAAACACTAAGTTATCAAACTCTGAAAGAGACTGGATGTTTGAAAACATCACTTCTTGGCTTTATAATTTTTTAATTTACTTGATGTAAGATTTAACATTTACATTTACTATTATTTGATGAGTGTAATTCTATTACTGTAAAATATAACAAATCATAGTTTTTTGTTGTACGTATAAACATAGAAAATGCATAATATATTTCAGTTTAGTGAAATATATCACAGATTGATCTACCACATTATTGATTCCTCCGCATATATTCCGTCCGAGCAGACTCTTCTGACTGAAACAGGCAATATTGGTTAAGGAATGTAAACACAAGGTTTAAAAAGTTTGTAGTAAAATGTACTTTCAAAAAGTTCTGATATGTGAGGAACTCGAGAGCCAGCACAAATTAAATCGGACTATAGAAATGCAAGAATTCATCCTGCCTGTACAGGAAAGGAGAGGTTTTGGTCGAAGTGCTTCGCCTCGCACAGCGCGCTCCTCCTGATCAGCCAGCCAGAAGACATCTCGCCTCGCAGCGGCGACTTTCTCGCGCGGACGAATGGGCGTCCGCCCAAGGTCACGGCCACCGCCGCGCCGCCCGACCGGCCGCCCGCGCCGCGCACTTTCTGGCCAGGCGCATTAATTCTGCGTAATGTTTGCACCGCCTGCCTCCTCCCCCACCCTTCCTCTGCCTTCTATTCTGCCACTACCTTGTCCGCCCGCCTACTCCACCTCCACTTCCTCTTCTGTCTTCTCTACCTCCTTCTCCCTCTCCACTTCCTCTCCTCCTCCACTTCCACTTCCTCTCCTCCTCCACTTCCACTCCCTCTTCTCCTCTACTTCCTCTCCTCATACCACTTCCTCTCCTCCTCCATTTCCACTTCCTCTCCTCCTCCACTTTCTCTCCTCCGCTATATCCCGCGCCTCATCCTTTGCTCCCTGCCTCGTCCACCTCCTTCGGCTTCCTCCTCCTTCGCCTTCAACTTCTCTACCACCACTTGTCCGCCCGCCCTTCCACATCCCCTTCCTCCTTCCAAAGCCGTTCCCGTCCTCCTCCACCTCCTCCTCATACTCCGAGTCCTTATCCTTCGCTTCATCTACCTCCTCCTTCTTTATTTCTTTCTCGATGTGTTCCTCCCCCACGTCAGTCGTGGCTTTCTTGTCGACATCCTCCTTCTCCTCCTCCGCCTCCTCCATTTCCTTCGCCGTCGCCGCCACCACCTCCGCCGCGCTGCGCCGCGCCGTGCCGTGACTCGTCCGGGCGTCGAACACTTTCTTCGCTGCGAGCGCGTCCCCCTTGCATCAAAGCGCCAGCTCAGGTGATCAGGTGACGGTGGCAGACCGATGCTTTTTGCTTGTGCTTGCATTGAAATCTCTTATACAACCTGTATCAAAGTGACTGCGAGGTTCTTGAGGTGGGAATATTTGCAATAAGTCTGTGAAAATAGATCATTGTACCAATGTTTATTATGCTAATATATTGTTAAATCCGTGTAGTTAATTAGTTCCTGGTCTTTGGTATCTCTCAAACTGAATTTAAGTTTAGACCCAACAAACAAAAAGCCTTTTTTTTCTTCAAATTTCTCTCTTGCTTTTTCGTGTTATGAATTAGGTTTTTTGCACAAGCTCAGATTTGAAATGTAATAGTTTAATTAAGATAAGGAATCCTTCAAAATTTGCGAAGAAAGTTAGCATGCGCAGTGAATAAGAGGTGAAGTCAAATTTTTCTACTTTTCAGCGCACAAGCTTTAAACTTTGCACAGTTGTGTAAAATCGGGATTTGGTAATTAATTTATCAATAAGGTAAAATATACCCCAAAGTTAGTAACTTCTCACCATTACAACTCCGATATAATTATTCTCATAAGTAATATCACGAGAAGTGCTGTGCTAGCCGGTAAATTCACGACTCGCGTAGCGAGGAGTGAATTTACCGGCTAGCACAGCATTTCGAGTGATATTTAGTGTGACTATTTCACGAATAAACATATTACACGATTTGAAAGGTTAATTTAAATCACAGGAATTACGAAAAAGGGGAATATTACTCAAAATTACAACCGAAAAATGAAAACCTTTCATTCATCCCCGACTTATCACTGCCTCCTGGAATAACGTATAATCAAGTAACATTTGAATAACAGTTTAATGCAGAAAATGATTTCAAATAGGTTTCGATTTTATGGTAATAAAACTTTCGAAAACTAATTATAAGAAGGCTACTTAAAAGAACATTTATTAAAAGCACAATCATTAAAGTTGTAGGAAGTTGTTTTCCAAGTCTTGGCCTTCCGTGGAAGTGTTTGAAATGGAAGATGTACAAGATGAATTAGCAGCGGAATTCGTCGATTTCGAATGGATTGAACACACGTGTGTACTCATTTAAGTATTTTCCTGAATAATTTTTGATGTAACGTTCCACATTGTTTTTATAGCATATTCTTTGTACTTTTCACCATCTAATCTTTGTATATTAATTACCTAAAATATGTGTAAATTCCTCATTTGTAGTTTGTGCTGTCCATTTGTATTTTTTTTCTTCACAAAATTCTTGAAATTGCTTCCACACGCTTTGTTTGTTCCTTTCTCTGTTTTTCGGCACTACATTTTTAATAATATATTCTATTTCAGAGTTTTAAACATAACCAAAATGACACATTTTAAAATTATATTGATGCACACAAGCTATTTTGGAGGTGAAACAATTGCTATCGTTATCTTAAAAAGGTAAACAAAGTTTTTACAGAGATAAAAAAGGTAAACAAGCTGATTGCGATAAACATCTGGGATTGGTTTTATTTGAATATATCCTTGCTTAGTATTGGCTACTTACAACGCGGACAGACATGAGTGAAATAGTCATCAGTAATTAAACGAGTGAAAATCGTTCTCAGGAAAAGAGTGAAATTTAATTTAATAAATTATTCACTGCGCATTCAGGTATAATAATTGTGATTGTAAATGGTTATATAAACTCGTTAAATGGGAATGGTTATTATAAATTTCATTCAACGCTGATTTTTAATCTGCGATTGAATTATTTTGATATCTTACTACAGAAATTCGAAATAGATCTTTTTTGTTTCTATGACATCTTCCAATGAATGAATGAAAGAAAGAATTTATGAATACTCGCAATACGAATACCATTTACTCATACTTCTCCACATTTTCAGAGAACAGTGTGTTGGGAAGTAATATAGAAGTCGATTCTGAGTTTAAAGAAAAATAATTGTGAAAAATTAAGTACACAAGTTTCGTCCACAACTACGAAATTTCGTTACTAATAAAACATATTTTGATGACCTAAACATCTTACCTAATAGTCATTAGGGAAAGAGCCACAAAAACCTGAAGCAAGTCAGTAAATATTAATTCATTAATCAAAGACCGTCCTTGACAATAGTGAACATGTATTCAAATGGCAAACATTCCTTGAAACTGCCAAACTGCTACTAAATCACCAATTCAATTAAATATGTAACTAGTTTGTATGTGTAAATGAAATTGTTGTACTTTCAACCATTTACTCAATTCCCTTAAAGAAGAGATAGTATTTTGTCAGAAGTGAAATAAAAAAAAAAAGTAAGATTAAGTGTTTAACTTGCGAATAATCTATGTCAAAAAATGTCTATACCTGAAATAACGCCCTAGTGTAACGTAATCTCTCAATCGCAAGTAGCGGGTTACGACACCTAACATATGTTTGAATGTCAGTTAACTAGGAGAGCTGGCATTTATCCCCGATGCCCTAGCTACCTACTGAAGCACTGACAATACGCGAACCTCTTGGTTGACAGCACGACCGACACGATTCGAGATTCACAGTCACGCTCGATCTTCATAAAAGTTTCACGGACTGATTGGAGCCATCTGACATGCCATTGAGGTCCCAAGGTAACGAAGATGCATCTAGGAAACAACGAAATCGTGAACGTTCCATCAAAACATTACGACCATTTGATTTATACGATCTTCGTCAGCCCTGAACCAGACGTATGCGCAACTCATGCACGCATTGTAGTCTGTAAGGCAGCTCCAGAACGCTGCTCTACACGAGGCGAACGCTTACAAAGCGGGCGGCGACGCCTCCGCCGCCTGTTAGGCAACCGCCAGTCCGCCTCAGCCGCTACGTCATTCACCACCCACATCGTTCCACAAGCGCAGTTATCTGAGTCTTGGCCTACTCCGCCCCACCCTGCATTTCAATCTCACCCTAGTCCACTCCGCCCATCTCATCTTATTCCACCCCATCCCATCTCTTCCAACACGGCCAACTCACCTCATCCCACACTATCCACCCCATTCCACTCAATTTCATCCCACCCTGTCAACCTCACCTCACCTTACCTTACCTCACCTCACTCCCACCTCATCCACCGTATTCCACCCCTCACATCTACTTCATCCCAGCCACCACATACACCTCATTAAACTCCATCCCACCACACCAAGCCAACCTCATCTCGCCTCACCCCATCCAACTCTTTCCATCTCATCCTACCCCACCCCCACCCCACACACCTCACCTCACCCTATCCTATCCACCTCATCCCACCGCATTCCACCTTTTCCACCATGCTCGCTTCACCTTATTCTACCCCATCGACCTCATTTCACTCCATCCCACCTGAACCCGCCAACCTCACCTCACCTCAGTCCACCCCATTCCACTCCCTCCAACCCACCCCATACATCTCCCTTCATCTCACACAAGCAATCCATCTTACTCTATCCGATCCCCCACCCACCCACTCACCACACCTCAGCTCACTCCACCACATCCACCCCACCCCTGCCTGCCCCGCCCCGCCCCTCCTCGCCCTGGTTCACCACGCCCCGCCCGCGCAATCACGCTTCATCGCCCTGGCACGCGCCGGCCCGCGCGCTGTGTGTGCCGTACTGTTGAACTGATTGTTCCGCTTTCTTCAGATGCAACCATTTGCAATCGGCGAACGCGTGTCTTCGAAGAGGGAGAAATTCTAAGATTTCGTGCATCTTTCGACGCCCGGGTGGTACAAGGCGATTGTTTCGTGGAGAGGCCTACTTTCTTCAGACCATATCAAAAGAGGTGTGTTATCTCTGAAGATTCGTGATATGAATTAGAGAAGGCATGGATCATATTTTGCCTATTAAAGACAAATCTAAATACCTGCTGTCATACCTATGGCAAATACATCGATTATATTAACTATTGTGATTTTAGAAAATCCATTCTATTAAAGAAATTATGTATTATGAAGATACGTAACATTTGATTTAGTTTTCTCACTTTATTCAAGAGTGATACAGATTTATCTCACTTCTCATTCTCGGGAAGTGATTTGGGGGAACCAAGTTTTACACATCACTATGGAACTCTACGTTGCCAAAAATTAAAACCGTAGGTAATACCAAGAGTGGTATTTATAAAGACCATTCCTCGAATAAAATTATGTCCATCAGAATTCAGAATGCAATCAGCAAACGCGTGTCTTCAGAGAGGGAAAATCTCTAAGAGTTCGTGCAACTTTCGATGCCAGAGTGGTACAAAAGAACTGTTTCGAGAAGAGGCCTACTTTCTTCAGACCGCTTCAAGAGAGGTGTGTTTATAGATTCGTGATATGAATTAATTTTATGCTGGAGTGGAATAGTAGAAACAACAGTTATATTTCAATAATTAAGGCATACAATAATTGAGAGTTGGTTTTTTCTCATAATTCCATCCATTATTAATATTGCATATATTTTTGCATATGCATATTTCTGGAAGTTACAAAATTATCTGATGAATGTTCATTTAGTCGCTTTGAGAAGTCGTGTATTGATGTTTCCGGGAACGTCAACTGCTATGGGTGTTAATCTCTTGTATAGTGAATGTTTTATCCCTGGACATGGCGGTGTTCCACCTCCATTGGCTGGTGAGATCCGGCGCTGACCTATACTTCGGCTTGCGGCAGATTTTCCTCTCCTGGAATTTCCCCAACAGAGTACCGCCCCATCCGGGACAAGCTGTAAGCTCCAGACGTGTGTGGTAGTGTGCTTGTGAGTGTAAGGGGGGATAGTGGTACGGGAGACGAAGTGGAAGGAAAGGTCATGTGTGGTTCATGCCCCGTTTGTTAGGGAGCTGTTCCTGCATTCATCTGACATTGGTGGAAGAAACCACGAGAAACTGCCGATCAGAGCAGTCGGCTGACAAGAGATTTCGCTTTAGAAGTGAAGGAACCTAATTTTACAGGCGCACGAAATAGACGTTCTTACAATCATGCGATGTATATTTTAAGGAAGAGAAAAAAGGTTATCAAATAAATTCCAAGAGACACATGCATAATGCTGAAATACAAAAACTTCTTTAAAAATTCGTAAATAAATATGTTTACTTCGTTTCTAAAGATAAAAAGCTTTATACTCATAATGCATTATTGTAAATCGTGCTTTTTATGTTTGTAATAACAGAGTGCCAAAGATATATACTGGTAAATGCGAAGGAAAGGGCGACTGAGATAGTATTTATCTTTAGGTTGCTTGAACTTTTCGGTTCGTTTTTACAAAGAAACCACCCTATTCGCGCAATGGCTGAGCATGTAAGGAATGAATGGCAGCGCAGGAGAAAAGCATTCCACGAAGCATTAATTGGCCAACGGCGAGAAACGCGGTTCCAGGGCGCTCGCGAGGGCCCACCCGGCGGCCGGCGGCGGCGGCGGCGGCGGCGGCGGCGGCGGCGGCGGCGGCGGCGGCGGCGGCGGCGGCGGTGGCAGCGGCGGCGGCGGCGGCGGCAGAGGTGGCGGCGGCGGCAGCGGCGGCGGCAGTGGTGGCGGCGCTTTCGGGCGGTTGCCTCACCCGAGGGCGCGATGGCCGGAACTCCCCGCGCGCCCGCCGGAGGTATGTGGCGGCGACCGAGCGCGCGCGTGTCACGCCTTCGACCCAGTTGCGCCACGTTACACCACCGGCGCAGCCCGCCTTGCCGCCGCACCCCGCGCGCCATCGCCCGCCCGCGCCGGCCTCGCCCCGCCTGCCCTTCTCCGCCCGGCCCTGCGCCACCGTGGACAGCTGCTCCTCTGCCTCTACTCTGCTCTGCATCCACTCTGCCCCTCCTCTCTGTCCCGCCTCTACCCTTGCCCCGCCCCTTCCTTTCTCTAGCCTCTACTCTGTTCCACCTCTACTACGCACCGCCTCAACCCTTCTCCCGCCTCTACCCTTCTCCCGCCTCTACCCTCCTCTCGCCTCTACACATGTCCCGCCTCTACCCTTCTCTCGCCTCTACACATGTCCCGCCTCTACCCTTCTCCCGCCCCTACACTTCTCTCACCTCTACCCTTCTCCCCCCCTCTACTCTGCTCTCTCCACTCTTCCCAGCTTCTACTCTGCTCCGCCTCCACTCTGCTCCTTTTTATTCTGCCCTGCCTCTACCCTGTCTCGCTTTGCCCTGTTCTTCTGTCCCACATCCATCGTATCTTGCCCTGCACTGTCTACCGCCCTATAAGACGTCCCCTGCATTTATGCTCTCACCTTGCACTAAACAGTTACGCCCCGACCCTCGACCCTTCCTGTCTAAGCCTCTCCCCCTACCCGCACGAAGGGCTGCCCGCGCTCATGATTTTCTTAAAATCTAAGCTCTCATTTCAATACTGTATTGTTAGTGCTTCCATCTGTTATCGCCACAAATCTTTCTTCATTCATTGTTTAACCTACATATTCACTCCACTTCTAATGAACAATAGTTTTTCCGAGATTAGAGTGTGTAAATGTGAAAATGCGTCAATGCATATTCGAATACTTTTAATGGAGCTGGTTCAAAATAGTCGGACTCTTCGTGAACAATTAGGGTATATTGAATCAATGCGTTTTCGGCGTGTAATTTCACATGGATAAGATTTCACTGTTGTTCTTTCAGGGCTTGCGTCGCAGACAGCCTCGAGTTGGGCTAATATTGATGCCCTTGTAGGTCATTCTAAGGGTCAAATTGTCTGCCAAACAAGCATCCCTTCCGTAATGAAGAGGTTGAAAAGTGTACGGAAAGATCAATATGATAAAATCATCATGTGTTAACTTTAAGAGACTGATTAATACATGTCTCCTGAAGGTTTTTCTATTTTAGATGTCTGTATTTAAACTAGCTACGTGGAGTTTTCGTGTATCGCCCCCTCGCCCAGAACCTTTTGTTTTTATGGGCCTTTAGGTCTCCGTGCTTCGGAGAGCCTCGCAACTTTCATCGAAACCGCGAGTCACCGATGTTGAAAGAAAATGGAATATTTCTTGTCAGCAATTTATCTTCACAGGTGTCTACCCTTGGAGAAGTTAAGTTTCAAATCCCGCTCATGTAAACGCAGGTTCTTCCTATGCTTACTTGTTTTGAGGTTTCTAGGTGTCTCTGAATCTCAACATTTACCTCTAGTTTCAGTCGATACCAAGACCTCCTCCAATGTTTTGAACGACCGATGCCTTATCCATCTCACAGGATGAGATAGCTCAGAGCAACAATTGTAGCCACTGTAGTGCCTTTGCAACTGTAGTGTCTGTGCCTCTGTAGTGTAATTGTACCAATGTAGTGCGCGAAAAGATCCAAGCCCCACGAAGGTGGATTTTCGACACTACTTAGGTGGAATTCAACCGCTATCTGAAGGAGAATTCTGCCGACCGACAGTTCTCATAGGTACTTTCTCCGAAAAATACCAGGCGAAAGCCGGAATTTATCTTAGATATCTTAAAAACAGCCGGACTATGAAGTATAACGTTCTTCGTACTTGTTCCCTTATTTTCCCTTACACTTACATATATACAAGAACACTACCACACTAGTCGGATGGTAGGTGCACGTAGGTTCCCAATGGGGAGCTTGTAACTTGTCTCGGCTGGGAATGCTGTTCCACTGGCGGAGATACTTGCAGTACGGAAACCCCGCGTTGATTCACACCTTCCAACGGGTTGGGAACAGCGGCACCTTCCGTGCATTTCGTCTACCGAATAATAAGCATAGCGGTTGCTGCACCCGGAAAGACGATACGAAATAACGTACCGAAGGCAGGCGTTGGTGGTTGGGGGTCCGGGCGCGGGTGTTTTGCGGCGCAGGCAAACTGGCGCCGTCGTCGCCTGGGCGGCGGTCCGTCGCAAGGCCGCCCGCGGGAGGTAAAAGGCGCCGAGCGGCGCTGAGCCCGGTCGGGAAAAAACGTCTCAAGCTCAAGGGAAAGGCTGTGCGCCGCTGGGCGCTCGCTCTCCGTGGGCCTCGGCGCCCCGCGCCGCCCCGAGCCTCCTCCTCCACCCCCGCATACCCACCGCACCGCACCTCACCCCGCAGTGAGCTACTTGCTCGATGTGCTCGGGCCAAACCTCGCTAGCGGGCGGGATTCGAGAAACTACGGGGAGCTGTGTTTGTAACTATCTTAGAATTGGCTCATAAAATGGGATAAGCAGCTGCCTGTGAACCTAACACTTGGTTCCATTAATTATTGCCTTTGAATTATCAGAATATTATATTCTGTTTTTTATTATTATTAATATACGATATCAGCTTCTCGATTAATATTGATTGATTGATTACTAGTGATTCCGAGCACATCTGCTAACGTCATTCGATTAGTTTAGTGCACGTTTTTGCTCCGGAGGTGGTGGTGATCTTGCCCTGCTGGATGGTGAAATCCGGCGCCGATCTACTGTGAGATAACGGAATTTTCTCCAATCAGATATCTCCCACCAGCGGGTCACCGCCCCATCCGAGACAAGCTCCTGACTGGTCTCCCGGAGTGTGTGGTAATGTAGTGCCTGTAAGGGGTAGAACAAGAACAAGGAATGGGAAGGGAAGATCGCGCGCGGTCCGTAGTCCGTTTGGTAGGATACCGCTCCGGCGGTCGCCTAGTATTGATCTAGGAAACCACGGAGAACTACTGAACAGAGCAGCCGGCCGCTGGAATTCTCTTCCACAGCAACAGAACTTGACCTAACCATGTAGCTAGTGTCGAAAATCCTGCCACCGTTGGGCCTCGAACCCCAAGCACTCTAGCTCAGAGGCACTGCAGTGACATCAGTTGCTATCCTGAGCCACCTCTCCTGGTTCCTCGATTAATAAAACGCGTAGTTGTTACTAGAAACACCCAAGATTTTTCATACGAGGCCAGATTTCACCTCATGGTTGATTTTTAGGATTCCTGAAAAAATATTGGCGTTCGGATTATATTCTAGTGGAAGAAACGAAACACCACAAAATTAAAGAAAGACGAATCTTTTGAAATAATTTGAATGAATTGAATCTAAAAAAATTATTTCCTTGTTATAAATAATTATGCCTTTGGAGTGATTGAAAATTATGTAAATAGAAATTATAACGAATTTTTAAGAGAATGAATAGTTAATAGTAACATTACTACAAGAATTTTTGAAATATAAAATAAAAATAAATGAGAAATTTAAGATATACAGGAAGTGCCCGTCTATGACGTGTAATTAATACAAAAACAAGTAAATAATTACAATTATTAAATAGGAAATTATGACTGTTTTTTCTAGAGTGGTAGAATATCTCAATTTAATATTCGTAGAATTCCATTCACTAATAACCACATCAAGTCCCGCATTGGATGGCGGCAGAAAGACAGAAGAGAGGAGACTCAGAATTGCAGGGCAACAGAAGTGCGAGAGGCTATGGTGGCAAAGGAAATGCAGGAAATGCAGGACTATCTATGGACAAACAGAGATGCATGGCGACTGAGAGTGAAGAAACAGCGACAGCTGTAGAGCAATTCCGTATTATATATAAGCTTTTTGTGCAATTTAGAATTAACTTTTCGTGAATCCGATAGTGATAGATGCAGAAATAAAAACAAACGTCTCATATTGAAAAGAGCATACATTTGAGTGATCGCAGCTTTATTTTGGGGTTGACAATGAAAAGGTAAACAAATTCGAAAAGCATAAAAATCTAAACGAATCAAAACTAGAATGTTTTTAAGAAAATTTTAAAAGAAAACTTTTTTTATTTTAAGGTCGCATTAACTACTAGTTCATTGGCGACCACTATGGGGATTTTACGTTATGGTATGAAGATGAAACGATATGGTTATGAAAGGGTATGAAAGGACGAACACATACAACCAAGCCCGAGGCAGGACTTGAAACCGCGACCCCTCGGTCCGAGATCACTACGGCACTACTGTTTTAGCGATCTCGGTCACGGGGCCGACAGAAAACTTTTGTCCTCGCGAATTCGATTTCATTTGCACTGTCGTTGCCCGCCGCCGCCGTCAGACTCCTAGTGCCTTTTAATGCCCCGAGCGGAAGAAATGAACGGCGAAGCGAGAGGCTGGCATGCCCTCGCCGACTCCCACGCCAGCATGAACGGCGTCTTTGCTTCGCCACTCAGCGCTCGCTTTGTTCCGCCGCGAAGTCCGACTGGGAGCAGAGAAAGACGCCGTCCTCGAGGTCGACGCATGGTTACGAGAGACGAGACGGACGCAGCCGTACGCTGATTATAATAGACCCCCCAAACGTTTTACTGCTTTCAAATGTCACGCAGGGACATTTTGTGGTGGGGCTGATGTCGTCTAAACGTGACCGTGAGGAAGGTGCGTTTATTGTGGGATGGGAAAAGAAGATTGCGCAAAGCCATATATGCGGAATGAGGATGGTCAAGCGAGATGGCCATTCGCAGTGGACGTAATGGCAGCCATATTGCTTAACGAGGCAGAACTGGTAGAAAGTGGACGATCCAAGCAGAACTAGCTTTGGAGGTCGCTGCTAGGCAAATCTCTCCAAAATCCGGTAATAGTTTTCACAATTAGCTATCCCTATTTCGAATAAACTTTGTATTCAGATTTTGTCTTCTGCTTATGAGAAAAAGAGAGCCAAGTTCTAATATAAATTTAAGCTATGATTCAGGCCTGAATGTAGAAATTTAAACTGTATTTAGAGTGCATCGCAGAGACCCTCAAGTTCGTGCATACCGCAGGAGCCCGCTTGAGTTAGTGCCACTACTACGCACCCTGTAGGCAGGTGCGAAAAAGACCCCCATTGGATTTTTGTCTAGACTCTATAGCTTTGAATGTTTCTCTGGTGTAGGTAAAAATAACGCAATAAATTTCAGAATATTAAAAAATAATAAAAACCAATTCAGGGCACGATATGAGTGGTTATTTACAAGAATGTGAGAAAATAGGCCATTTTATTCCCCATTCTACTTGTAGGTATTTTCATCTTGTAAGTCAATTGCATCAGCTTATAGGAAACGCCATTTCTTCTGCAGTAACGTTCATCACGAAGTCCTGGTGATCGAATGCCCAGGGTCGTGAATTTACTGCACCAGGTATGTAGCTGGGTCGAATTCAACTACTGTCTGGAGGTGAATTCTAGCTGCTAGCTGCCAGCTACTCTCATCGGAAGATTTTAGGGATTTAACGGATAAATAACCGACGAAGCCACAAAAGTACCCTTCGAAACACACATAAACATATGTGTTCTACACTACCACATTTGTCGGGAGATCAGAGCTTGTCCCAGCTGGGCCAATAACCGCTGGCGGAGATATTTGGAGAAGGAAAGCCAACGTGTAGGTCGGCGCCATATACCACGTTCCAGCGGGGGGGGGAAACTTCGCCACCTCCCGGGATGTATCATAAACTACACTTACAATAATAAATGACCCAGCAGTTTACGCGCCAGGTTTCAATAAATGCACATTGAACATAAAAATATTATTTTTCTTAAACACACATTCATTGGAAGGTCGTCGGAACAAGAAAGTAAGTACTTTGAAGAGAAAGCTTTTATAGAGATTCTGTGGGTGGCGAGTAGTGTACGTCGTCCGCAGGAGAGGTCGGAGTCGGGCTTAGGGATGGAAACAAAATGTTTTTCCATCTCTAATACATGTTTTTAACAGGCCTTCATCGATATTATTGAGAAGAAACATCGATGTTTTGCTTTCGATGTTTTCTTCAAATCGATATATTTGTCTAGAAACATCGGTGTTTTCAAAAAAATCTGATGATATAAATAAAATTTTCAGTAACTATTTTATTTGTTGATTGCTCGCAATCAACAGCCATTGACAACTGTCACTGTTGTCAATCCCCCGGCAGCACGAAACTGTTTGCTATTTGCAATCTTCCTCCAGTGGTGTTACCGTTTTGGATTATTTTCTAGAGATAATATTGTTAAACTGCAATTTCAACCTTGACTGCACAGAACATTCATTATAAAATTAAGTTGACAATAAAATTTAAGGCTGATTATAAGATATAAACTAATCTAGGTATAGATCATAAGATTTAAACCAATATTGACTTCTTTTGTAATTCATGAGAACCAGGACATTTTACTTCAAAATGTTTCATCCTAATTAAAACATCGATATTTTAAACATAGATGTTTTCTTCCATGCTTTCATTGGCTTTCATTTTCATTGGCTTCATCGAAAACCGTTTGGTGATGTATCGATGTATCGATGTTTTGCTAGAATTTGCCATCACTGGTCGGGATGCGTGTGGCCGGGCGGGGAGACGGATGGTTGGGGGAAGGGGGCGGGGAGGGACGGGGAAGAGGGAGAAGGCGGGGAGAGGGCGGCAGCACAAGGCCGTGAGTGGCGGCGGTCGCAAGCGCAATCAAAGCGTGACGCCTGGGGGAGGGGCGGACGGGGTGAACAGGGGTGGAAGGGGCCGCGCGGAGCCGGAAGCGGCGCGAAAGGCCCCCTGCGGGAGAAAGCATTGGCGGCCCGAGCGAGTGGCTGCCCGCTCTCGGTCACAGGCACATGCAACTATTTTCCTGACAATTCTTCCATTTTTTTCGCGAATCGGCCTCCATGGATCACGCGAACGTGCATTTATGCACGTAAGACTGATTTGGGGGATTAACGTTTCTGCTTAGTTCATTTTTACACCATAGGGTTGTTAGCCGTGGGTACAGAAGATGAATTGATGATTTTGAGGGGTGAGAGGATGACACACACATATAGACAAATATACGTATATCCATGTCCAAGGCGGGACTCGAGCCCGCGACCCTGCGGCTAGAGATCGCCACGGCAACTTTACCGATCTCGGCCACAGGGCCGACAATTCTTCCATTATTGATAATGTATTTAGAATACGACTTAATCATTTTCTTCTATGACTGGTGGCGATAAGGAAATGTTATTCTATATTTTGTTCTTTTACTACAAATTTAAAAAAGAAAAAATGAACATTTTTAATCTTCTGATCAAGTATTTACAAATAATTTGCAGGTCAGAAAACGTCTATTAATACCTTCACCATTTTTGTTAGTATTCGTTTTGTACATAGGTCTAAGAACGACATTCAAATCTAATGTAATCTCACTTCTATATTCAGTTATTACAAAGCATCACTTTTGTGGTAAATGGGACAACAGATCATTTTCGAATCAAAAGAATCATAATGCGGATGGTATATTTTAATGAACTGAACTCTAGCAACAAAGTTCTCAATTTCTCTTAATTCCATGTATTGTTTTTGTGTTATCAACTCTTTCCTTTCTAAATTCTTCTCGTCAATTCATATCTTTTATTCAAACTAAGAGTATATTTTTGTAGTTTTTTTATTCTCTGATTTGTGTTTTCATTTCTTTTTGCTTGTGTCTTCTCCGAAGTTGTACTTGCTGTTTTGTAACCGGTGATTTTTCTTATTTGTCCTTCTCCAGTGATTCACTCCATTACAGCAAGACGTCTATGCTTTTCACATTATAATGAAGGCGCTAACGTAGTGTAAAAGCGGCATTATCTGTGTGCCGAGGAAGGGAGTAAATCAAATTTGGATTCCGTCCGCTCTCCCTCGTCTTGAGCAAGCGCGCGCTCGCCTCCAAGGAAACCCCTGGACCCGCGCCGCGCCGCGCGGGGGCGATTGCTTGTGCCGGAGCCGCGAGCATTCACACTCGTTACCGGCGGCGGCGATGACGGCGGCGGCGGTGGCAGCGGCGTCGGTGGCGGTAGAGGTGGTGGCGGTGGAGGTGGTGGAGGTGGAGGTGGTGGCGGTGGAGGTGGTGGAGGTGGTGGCGGCGGAGGTGGGTGGCGGCGGAGGTGGGCGGCGGCGGGGGCGACGCGACGGCGGGGGCGGCGGCGGTGGCAGTGGCAGTGGCAGTGGCAGTGGCGGTGGCGGTGGCGACGGCGGCGGGGGCGACGCTGCGATGGCGCAACGGCGCCCGACAAAGCGGCGTGAAGGCTGCCTACGAAGGCGAAGGGGATCGCGCCTGGAGCACGGACATCACGAACCGATCTTTGCGATTCACTGCAGGCTGACAGGCGACTGGGGGGTAATCGGTTTGGGAGATCAGGGTTCACTGTTCCTTGGATTGATTTATTGATTTCTTAGTGATTGCGGGCGTCAACTGCTGTGGATTTTAGTCCCGTTAGTGTAATGCATGTTTTGTCGCGGGTCACAGTGATCTTCACTCGCTGGCTGGTGAGATCTAGTGTTGACGAGGGTTTTCCTCAACCAAGTATCTCCCAACGAGACGTCGCCCCAGCCAGGACAAGCTGTAAGCTCCCAACTAGTCTCCCGACAAGTGTGATAGTGTAATGATTGTGAATGTAATTATACGTGCGTGGGATTGAGGGGGTGAGGAAAGAATAGGAAAGAAAGATCTCGCATGGTCCATGTCCCATTTGTTAGAGTACTGATTCGGTATTCACCAGCAGTATTAATCGGAGAAACCACGTAAAACTATCGATCAGAGCAGTCGGCCGCTTGGATTAGATAGCGGTTGAATTGCGGTTAGATAGCGGTTGAATCGCGGTTAGATAGCGGTTGAATGAATTAGTTAGCTCCAGATACCGGTTCAATTCGACCTAGCTACGTAGTTAGTGTCGAAAATTCTGCCACCGTCGTGACTCGATACCTAGGCCCTCCCAATCAGGGGCACTGCAGTGACATCAATTGATGCCCTGAGTCATCTCAGATCGTGATCCCTGGACATCAAAGGCTGCAGTTTATCTGCAGAATGTAAGGCATTTGAGGTTATGCTCTCTTTTGAGAAAGGTGGTTTAGTGAAGGCCGTTGGAATTTTCGAGATTTCTAGGTCGAAAATTTCAAACGCTTCGCAACCCAGACTTGAAATAATGTACTTCTCAGAGTGCATGTGTTCATCGACAATTTAATTATATAGCCCACAAACGTCAAATTGAATGTTTCAATGACCAGATTTGAAGGTGAGGCTGGCATGGGTCGACACAATACTAAATATTCAAGAATTCTCAAAATGTAGTATGTGAGAATCTTATAGAGACTAAGTGAACAACTTCTTGATGGAGAAAATAAGAAAAAGAAGAAATGAAAAAGCAAGATATAAGTGCGCGTATCCTAGATTTTCAATTTGAAAGAAAATGGAACCTCATATTGAAACCCCAGACTCAGCCACAAAATAATTTTAAAAATCCTATGTTCATTTTGCGAAATTGTCTACATGGAAAATCACATGATGAAACAAATCATGATTATCTGTAGAACAAGAGAGCATAAAACTGGTAAGTCATGCAGACACACTTATCTAATTACAAAAGAGATTACTGAATATCTTGGAGTCCCAGAGTTCAAACTGATTTGTCGTAGTTACAATTATTACGCATAATTATGATTGCCCAAATTTGTGATTTCTAAGTATTCATGCGAAATGAAAATTTCTCATTCTATTAGAATGTCGAGAGACACAAACTTTGCTGTTTTCCTTTGTTGTGATAGGTTATGTAGTTGAGTGTCTAGGACGTTCTTGGAATTATTTTAAGGGCGAATGAAAAATAATTTTTGACTTAATTTTTTTTGTCTTCTTGTACTTATTTTGCATGTAAATTAAATATATTTTTTCAAAACAAAGAAACACATTGATAATTTGACATTATTATAATCTAACATTTAGGGATATTTTGTCAGTATTGAAATTTACTTCTAGTCATGTGAAAAAGGTATAATCTTTTTCGTAAAAATGTAGGGGAGACCAAGGCTGGTTGACACGAGGTCGTTACCACTCAGGTTCCTGGATCGGCCACATAACTCCATACGCCCTAACTTTGCGCCACATGAACGTCACATATTGTTTACTACCTAACAATCTTCCCACAGAAGTCTGGGTTCGATCGGTGGTGTAAGAGTTATCTGAGATGTGTTTTAGAATCTGGAGAATAATATTTTTGTAGGTAATTGATTGTTGTCTGTAAAATAGAAAGAAATTTTGCCTCTTTTTTTCCGTTGAAACTTCAACCTCTTGATTTTTGTGTATCAGGCTTTTAGTGATGATTTACCTTTGCGCCTCAAAGGTGGGTTGCCATTCATTTATTACATGTTTAGTTATCATTTATTTATTTTTTTAAAGATTTATTTTTCTTTCTTTGTGATTTAAACCTGCAACTTTACATTGTTCGTCTCCCGTAATTTTAAATTCTCTTTAGCGTGAAACTTGAAAAAATAAAATGATGGTACGTATTCATTGTTAAAAATCATAAGAAGCATTTTGAAAAAGTCGTAAAAGGCAAATTGTATTAAATTGAAGGTTGATTTTTAAATATTTAATTTTGAAAGTACCAAAACTGCAGTAGTCAGCGCGTGGCTGTTCTGCAACACCAAACGGTGATTTATTTATTTTTTATTTATTTATTTACGTCAAAAACAGTTAAAAACTGCGTATGACGAGCTATGGGGAGAAGTGAATTTTGTGCACGTTTTCATAATTCTGTGGTCTCTATCCTAAACCATATTCTAGTCGAATTTTGAATACAGAAAAGAGAGGTTTTTTTCGAGTTTTGTTGACAAAATATTCGCTCCTATATAATAAAATATATTTTCAAAGGTAAATTAGCTATAAATTCCTGCCTCTTCATGAAAGAATAATACTTTTTGCCGCGATAATATGAAAAACGATAATTTGAATAACTATATTTCCCACTGAAATTCAGAAGACGTGCACAAATAATGAAGTTACATTTATGTCCAGAAGCAAAACAAGGGACCATCTCAGCATTTACTCAAGGATCAGGGAAACTGGACGAAAAACCTGATCGAGATGGGGGCCATCAACCCAGAAACTGTGGTACAATACTTGTTACAGGTTCTTTAGAATTATACAGTCCAAATGATAAATAATTACATTAACTATCATTGTTAAAATTAATTCTACTTTCCTTTTTGATGCTCGGTATAGTCTCGAATTGTATAGAAACAGTTATGCAGCAGAAAAGCTTTTACTTGGGACTTAAACTTTTCTATTGAATTTAATCGTTTAATGTCTTCTGGCAAAGTGTTGTAGAGTAATGTACATGAATTGTATGTGAATTTTTTGTAGTGAGCTGTTGATACTGCCACCTGGTGAATATGATTACTACGTCGTGTGTTATACTTATAGACATCGGCGTTTGCTGAAAATATATTCCCGCACTTAAGTAGGTCATTTTTGACAAAAACTACTGATTCGTAAATCAGGAGACAAGGTAATGGTAAAATTCTTAGATTAATAAAGAGTGACTTACAAGAATCACGTGGGTTGGATTTGCTTATTATTCGTACAATTCTTTTTTGTAATCTGAAAGTCTGTGAGCTATAATATGTGTTTCCCCAAAATATTATGCCATATCTCAGGCGGGAGTGAACATTGGCAAAATATACACAACGAGCTGTATGAAGGCTGACGGAATTTGAAAGAATTCTGAACGCGTAGCATAATGAGCTTAATTTTGTGTTCAATTCATTTAAGTGGGCATTCCATTTGAGGTTTGACTGAATTGATAGACCTAAAAATTTTGTTACATTAACATCAGTCAATGGCACACCGTTCATTTCAATGGAGTACAGAATTTTTTATTTGATATGGAAAACTGCATTGAAACTGTTTTATTTTCATTTACTTTTAATTTGTTATTACGGAACCAATTTGAAACGTCTGATATTGTACTATTTACGGTTTCTTTGTTGCAAAGAATATTTGTATCATCCGCAAAGAGAACTGTTCTTCCGTTTCGAATCGCTAAGGGCATGTCATTTACGTATAATAGGAAGAGAATAGGGCCTAAAATCGATCCTTGCGGGACTCCACGTACAATTGGCAAAGAACCGGAAAGGTGTGTACATAAGGTTCCATCATTCCAGTAAGGTATTTCTACTCTCTGAGATCGTTGTTTAAGGTACGAACATAGCCAATCTAGAGCAATACCACGGATTCCATACGAAGGTAATTTTGAAAGTAAAATGTTACGATCAATGACGTCAAAAGCTTTTGAAAGATCTAAAAATATTCCAATAGTTGCTTCGTTTTGATCCAATGATGAGGCAACATCCTTAAGAAAAGAAAAAATGGCTGTTTCCGTAGATTTTGATTTCCGGAATCCATGTTGGCAATTTGAAAACGCGTCGTGTTTATTGAGAAAGGTTTCCATTCGCACATAAAAAAGTCTCTCTAATATTTTTGAAAAAACTGACAAAAGAGAAATTGGCCGATAATTTTGAACTTCATTTTTGTTGCCTTTTTTGAAGAGCGGCTTAATCTTAGCTGTTTTAAAAATATCTGGAAAAATTCCGGTGCATAAGGATGCATTAAATATGTGAGTTAACGGGTGTATAATGGCTGGCGCGCACGTCTTTAACAAACAATCCGGAAATTCATCTAAACCGGCCGAATATTTATTTTTTAATTTACCGATTATTTTGAGAATTTCATAGGAAGAGGTTTCGGAAACGAACATAGTGTCTAAGACTTTTAGGGAAACGTCAGATGTTGAATTTTGTGGCTGAAAACCCTTAGCGAGATCGACAGCAATTCTCGAAAAGTATTGGTTAAAGAGACTAGCCACTGTTGCCGGATCGTTCACATCTCTATCATTATCTTTTAAAACAACATTCTCTACAAGGTTTCTAGTTGGTTTGGTCGCATTTTTTACTATATCCCACATTGATTTTGTTTTGTTATTTGAGTTCAAAATATCCTGATCGTGTTTCATGATTTTAGCCTGCCTTATGACTTTTCTTAACAATGATTTGTATTTTTTAAAGTACAGGTAAAGTAAAGTACAGTGATAAACCAATTTGTGTTTATTGTATTAAAATGATTAATTTTGATGTTCATTTATTATTCTACACTCTCGCAGAAGTAGTGAATCAACTCATTCCATGCTAGTTTTTTTATAATTTATTTACTCATTGTTGAAAATGTACATAGTTCAATAATTTATTACGACGGCTTCAAAAGTTTAACAAACATTCACAATGAAAAAATATCACAAGGTAACCTAATAAATGCAATTTCCATTGATACAATGAAACTTGTCAAAACTAGATGAGAATTTTGTAAAAAATAATTAAAAACTACAAACTGTTTCGAACCAGTCCCTCGTTGTGTCGGACTTCCCCTAGTGTTATCTCTTGTAACGGCGGGAAAGAAGTTCGTTAAGAATATGATAGTCCGCTGTACGTTAAAAACAATCGGAACAAGTCAATTGTAGCTAAAGAAGGCTCAAGAGTAGGTACTTAATCCAGGAGGAAAAGTTTTTCTTTCGTATGATATTTTTTTATTAGAAGATGGTATTCCGATAAGTACTGAACAACATACGACCTGTAACTCGTTTGGTAATTGTTGTTTATCGGACTAGTGACATTAAGGCTAAATGTACCGACACCAGTTCAATTTGTCGCCACCACGTGGCAGAACCAAGTTCAGTGAATTTTACTTTACCGATTACGTCTGAACAAATGGTCCGATTTTCGATCTGTAAACGGCATTTGACTCATGTTTATAATAGAATTTACGCTACGAAGCCCTTTTTCCAAAAAAACTAGCAGAAACTCTATTTTTAAATTTTTTCTCGTACTTCCGGGAACAATTTCAAAAATGTGGGCTTATAGCGCGATGGCGACACGCTTCCAGAATCCAACGCCGTGTCAAACATGCAAATCGGATAAATAGGAGCGACGGTAAGTCAAATTTCGAAAAACACCTCACCCCACTCCCCATTCCCCTTCCACGCCGCCGGGACATCCCGGCATTCATTGTTGGCCGGCGGCGCGGTCAAGCCGGCACGGGCGAGCCGGGCGGCGGCCGCCGCGGCGCGGCGACGGGCAAGAAGGCTGAACTTTCGGGGGCAGCAAGCCAGACACCCCGTCACTTCGTTGATGCTTCCGTCACTTCGCATCTCAAGATATTTTTTCCCCACATATGAAACTAGTGATGCTGTAATAGGGGTAAACGGTCTCGTATCATCTTTAATAGTAGTATAAAACTATTACCTTATTCACATATTCCATCTTCCTTCGAATACCATCATAAGAATGTCTGAGGTATCACTGAAAACACCGATCCCGCTTTGGTGCTGATTTCAAAAAGTAAAAATCGAACTAATTGCGTAAATATCACCCATATTCCATCTCCTCACATCGTATTTTAGATATATTTTACTTCTAAGATCTTCCATTACCATTTCACTACCGGAAAAAACAAGCGGAGATAACGCAAGAGCTCTTTTATCCTACGATTCGATTCATCATTTCAAAACGGCGTTTGTCACCTTGATAGAATTCACCTGGATAATCTTTTTCCCAGTAAAATAGCCGAATCGAATTTTTAAAATGTTTTTATACTTGCGGACATATTTCAAAAAAGTGGTAAAATAGCGTGCTGGCGAGATGCACCCTGAATGTAACGCCATATCATACACTGAAATCGGATAAATAGACTTCTCTAGTCATGTAAAAAAATGATCTTCAGTAACGTCAAAATTCTGTTTCACGGTACTGCTTGTCGATCTCATGGCTAAAGTCCGGGTCTAATGTAATTACATATGTTTTGTCTACTGTTCTCATTTTGTAATCTAGGCGAACTGTTGCAATTCTAACAAAATATTTAAATTTTTCGTTACAAAGTTTGTACTGTATTACGTATTTTACATATTTTGCTGATCATTTAATATCTGCTTAACAGTATATTATTTGCTAATTATTAAGGTATTTTCACAAATTACCAAATTTCTTGAAATTATTTCCGGAAATATATTTAATTAATTTTGAAAAATAGTTTTTATTTAAATGTGTTTAAATTTTTGCAATGAGCATATTTTGTCTAATACTAATTCAGAATTGCTGACATTCCTATGTGCTGCACGTAAAGATTTCGAACAGAGTGCTTCAAAGATTCTCTGTTCGTGTCTGCATTTTCTACGTGCATCTCTTTGTTTTCATTGCTGATAGAGAGAAATAAAAAAAACAGTAGGCAGAAAAAGTAGTTACTTTTAAATTCGATATAATTAATATTTTATTAATGGAATTTCAAATTGTGAACATTTATTTTACTTTATCTCTCTTCTCAATCTTAATACGAAGAGAAAGTTATATCGTGCGCAGGAAAACTCTCAAAGCCGAGTCCTGATAATGAAAATGTGGATAAATCGTGTTGTTGTATAGTAAATTACTTCCTGTAACTCGTGGTGTAGCCAGAATCCATGTTTTGTGGGTCCTTAATACCGAAAAATTGATTGACGGAAAAGCGTCCGTCAGTGTCTCTGGTGTATGTGAACAACACTAGCGTTTACACTGCGTACAAATTTTTCCAAACTGGAAAAAACAACAACAAAAAACAGCTGTCGATCTACTGTCATTCGAAGCTCTGCAATTTTCAAAAACGTGCATTACTTTTTGGAGATACATTACACGAACCCCCCCGGATATTTTAAAAATTTGCTCAAATATGGCTCCAAATTTTTTCTTTATATTTCTCGTAAAAATTGAATAAAATACACATGGCTTAGGTCCGATTTCACTGATAACTGAATTTTCGAAAATTGCAAAAGATTGAATTTTTTCGGCGTTTCCTACAACTACAATATTGACGATAGAGACTTTTACTTTCTAAGAAATTTGTTGTACATAATTAGTTCTTTCATTAAGATCATGAATTTTTTTAAAACAATTTTTGTAGTTATGGCGCAATCTTGTGTGCAATATATGCAACTTTAAAAGATAACAAAGCAAGATTTTTTCAAAATCGGCTCCATTTTTTCCTTTAAACTATTGGTAGGGATATTGCGAAATGTACTTTAAGAGATGATATAAACGCTATTTTGCTCTATTCTTTTGTTTTTGCGAAAATAACACAAATGAAACATTTTGAATAGCCTGTCACGTTTATATTTACATTATCGGCGATTTGTTCACATTATTAGATTTATGAGCACACGTACTTTAAATTATATCATTTAAAGTTTTTCGAAAACTAAAAATTTTTTTTGGAAATGAACTCGAAATTTCGCATTTTCAGAAACGCTCAAACGCCAATTTTTTCTGAAAAGGTTCCAAATTTTTTGTTCAAAGTTTTTGTACGTATAGTGTGAAATGCACTGTCTAAGGAAACAAAAAAGTTTTGTTGTATTATTTTGTTGTTTTTCTTCAAAATTTTCACAAATGTATTTTTTAAATATTTCGGATGCCTTGTATGCACATTTGCAGCGATTTGTAAACATTATTGCATTTGTGAATGGAAGAGCTTAAAATATCTTAAAATAAATTTTAAAAAAAACTCTCAAGATTCCTGTGAAAAAGGGCTTCATATTTCACATTGCCACAGACGCTTAAACATCCTTTTCTTAAAAACGGTATCAAGTTTATGAATGAAAATTGTCGTAAAGGACAAGGTTTCAGTCTTCTTTAATATTCTAAAAGCAATATTTTGAATCTACCATTAGGAAACCGAATAATTGAGAAAACCTAAAAAATAAGTTGTGTGCATTAAATGGCAGGTGGCAAGATGGGGCAAGGCCATAAATCTAGCCCATGCCAACAAAATAGTAAATTTTACTACGACAAAGTCCGAATAGCTGGCTGAGACTCTAGGAAATTGAAAACTAATACGGGAAAGTCTGTGCCATTCTGTAGCACCACCAGTTACTTTCTCGTTTTTGTTACTCAAAGTTATGTAATGCTGCGGAAAAATCTATTTCGAGATATTAACGGAAGTACTCGTTTTGGGGTCCCCTGATACCCAGGGCCGTCTTTGGGTTTGAAAGTACCCGAGGCACTCAGATTTCGGGGCCCCTAATTCAAATTTTCGGAAACATGCGTATTTTTTGCGATATTCTGTGTCAAACATGTGCAATTTTTATTTCCTTTAAACCAGTTTTTCTTAGACACCTCAGAAATTTTGATTAAATTGGGACCTTAGCATAAAGGTAGCTTAAGAGAATGGTGCATGTCTCATGTTCGTTAAAATGCCTGGTTTTGCAAAAATTAAAACAAAAATGTCGGCCACTTCTTACAATACTCCGTATATACGTATGTATAAGGAAAATAAAAATAATTGATTTAAATGTAATTTGTTATTGGAAATGCCAATATTAATTCAATTTTTGCTTCCTCACACTTTAACTTATCGACAATGCTACAAAGAAATTCCGCTTAGCGCTCGCAACTTAGCGACAACGCGCGGTTAGCCACCACGAGTTTGTACATTGTAGGTTCCACGAGTTCGTACATTGCTGTGTGTCTTCTGGGAGCAAATAAAAAAACCTCACTCATGGAAAACATTGCCTTTGATATTAACCAGCCATTCAGCAATACTGAAATTTGATGGATATAATTATTTGTGCGATATGAATGAAAAACTCAATAGCTAAGATGTTAGTAGCGCAGAAAATGCAATATCTTAATATTGCGAAGCTGTTTTTTATAATTCGGTAAAGTACGTGCTGTTCTAACACCACTAGTTCAGTTTTGTTATATATTTTTTATTATCTGTGGGGGCCCTTTGATCATGGGGGGCCCTGAGGCACGAGCCTCGTCTGCCTGTGCCTAAAGATGGCCCTGCTGATACCGAAAGGGTGTATGTGTGTTTTGACTTTTTAACGTCCGTTCGTCCGTCCATCTGTCTGTGTCTGCCTGTCTGGGCATATGTGAACACCACTAGCGCCTAAACTATGTGTAGAATTTTTGCTCAACTGAATAAACCCCTGTCGATCTGGTCTGAGTCGAAGTTCTGCGATTTTTAAAAACATTCATTAATTTTTGGAGATACTTTTTATTAAGCCCCAGGGACATTTTCAACATTTTCTCAAAAATGTCAAACAGGATAGGTGGCTCAGTGCATCAACTGATGTCACTGCAATGCCTCTGACCGAGAGGTGCTAGGTTCGAGTCCCGACGGTGGCAGGATTTTTCAACACTAGCTTGTCAGTTAGATGTAGAATTCAACCGATGTCTGGGGGAAAATTCTAGCGACCGGCTGCTCTGATTGGAAGTTTTCCATAGTTTCTCCGATCAACATCAAACGAATGCCGGAGAAATACCCTAACAAACGGACCTCCCGCGATATTTCCTTCCTCTTCCTTGTCCTATCTTCACACACACACACACACACACACTAACTTGCACAACACTACCATATATGCTGGGAGACCAGTGGGAGGATTGGAACTTGTCCCGGCTGTGGGCCGTGCACTGCTGGTGGGAGATACCTTGTTAAGAAAGAACACGGCAAGCCGACAGGTAAATCGGTCGGTGATTTAGAGCTTGTCCCGGCTGGGGTGGTGCCCCGCTGGTGGCAGATACCTGGTTGGGAAGCCCCGCTAGTGGACGGAAGGTCGGCGCCGGATCTCGCCATCGGCACAGCGGACAACATCTCTTCCACCTCACGATGAAATAAACATGCATTGCACTTACGGGACTAATGACCAAAGCAGTTGACGCGCCCAAAATCACTAACAATCAATCAAAAATTACTCCAAATGCTTTCCTTAAATTAATTGTAAGAATAAAGTAAAATACACTCAAGGTGGCATAGCTCTTATTTTCATTGCTGACTGATTTTGGGAAAATTGCAAAAGTTCGAATTTTTTTTCGGCGTCTTCCTACAACTACAAAATTGAAGATAGAGATTTTCCCTTAAAATTATATTTGTTCTTCATACTTAGTTCTTTCAATAAGGTCATGCACATTTTTTTGAAATTTTTAGTAGTTTTCGCGCAATATTGAGTGCAATTTGTGCAATTTTTAAAAATTACAAGAACAAGATTTTCTCAAAATCGACTTCAACTTTTTTCCTTATACTTTTGGAAAGGATAGTACCTAATGTACTCTGAGATGACATAAACGCCATATTGCTCTATTCCCTTGTTTTTTCAAAAATTACAAAAATGTAATTCTTTGACTAGCCTTTCATTTAGTAAATATTTTCTTTAACGGCGATTTGTTCATATTAGGGAACTTTTGCCACCTCGAACGTTAAGTACTATCGATCTTTTGCGCATGCGCAGATGCACCAAAGTGATGCGAAACGTGCACTGCGAATGAGCAGAAGATCGATAGTACGTAACGTTCGAGGGTGCAAAAACTCCCTACTATTACATTTACGAGTACATGTGCTTTACATTATGTCTTAAAAGTTCCTCGACAACTCAGATGTTTTCTGTGAAAATGAACTGAAACTTCCGAATTTGCACAAATGTTCAAACGCCATTTTCTCAAATTGCTTCTTCAAACTTTTCGTACGAATGCTATTTGCATTCTTTAAGTTAACATAAAATTAATTTGGCTGCATTTTTTTGATTTTTCAAAAAATTAATAAATGTATTTTTAAGTGTCTCTCACGCCATTAATATTCACATTTCCAGAAATTTTATACATTATTACATTTGTGAGTAGAAGTGCTTTAAATGTCACCAAATGAAGTTGTTCGAAAACTCGAAAGATTCTTGTGAAAATTCCGAAGCTTCCATTTTCGCATTTACAGTAACGCTTAAACGCAATTTTCTTAAGAGCGGCTCCAAATTTATCAATGAAAATTCCTATATAGGACGAAGTTTTACTCTTCTTTAATATCCTAAAAGTAATATTTCGTATCTACCATTAAGAAGCTGAAAAATGAGAAAAGTTCAAAAAATGTATTTTGGGCGGCGATAGATATCAGCAAGATGTCAGAAGATGGGAAAGATGGTAAAATTGGCCCAGACCAAAGATATTAGATTACTATGAGAAAGTATGTGCAATTTGTCCTAAAGTACGAAAACGTTTTAAAAATTCGATTCGGCTGTTTTACTTGGAAGAGGGGATTAACCAGGTGAATTCTATCAAGGTGACAAACGCCGTTTTGAAATGATGAATCGAGTCGTAGGATAAAAGAGCTCTTGCGTTATCTCCGCTTGTTTTTTCCGGTAGTGAAATGGTAATGGAAGATCTTAGAAGTAAAATATATCTAAAATACGATGTGAGGAGATGGAATATGGGTGATATTTACGCAATTAGTTCGATTTTTACTTTTTGAAATCAGCACCAAAGCGGGATCGGTGTTTTCAGTGATACCTCAGACATTCTTATGATGGTATTCGAAGGAAGATGGAATATGTGAATAAGGTAATAGTTTTATACTACTATTAAAGATGATACGAGACCGTTTACCCCTATTACAGCATCACTAGTTTCATATGTGGGGAAAAAATATCTTGAGATGCGAAGTGACGGAAGCATCAACGAAGTGACGGGGTGTCTGGCTTGCTGCCCCCGAAAGTTCAGCCTTCTTGCCCGTCGCCGCGCCGCGGCGGCCGCCGCCCGGCTCGCCCGTGCCGGCTTGACCGCGCCGCCGGCCAACAATGAATGCCGGGATGTCCCGGCGGCGTGGAAGGGGAATGGGGAGTGGGGTGAGGTGTTTTTCGAAATTTGACTTACCGTCGCTCCTATTTATCCGATTTGCATGTTTGACACGGCGTTGGATTCTGGAAGCGTGTCGCCATCGCGCTATAAGCCCACATTTTTGAAATTGTTCCCGGAAGTACGAGAAAAAATTTAAAAATAGAGTTTCTGCTAGTTTTTTTGGAAAAAGGGCTTCGTAGCGTAAATTCTATTATAAACATGAGTCAAATGCCGTTTACAGATCGAAAATCGGACCATTTGTTCAGACGTTATCGGTAAAGTAAATTCCTGCTGATGGTGCTGCGATCTATTGAATTTTCCTACAAGTTTTTTTCGGTACATTTAGCCTTAATAACTACAAAAAGTTTGAGAAATTCTCAGGTCCATTAAATCACGCATTTTATTGTCAATATTTTCAGGAATAAGAATGAATGAAATAATGTATTTAGAAATCTCAAGATACACAAAAACTCTCACTCTTCCTGATTTACAGCCCAAGAAGGACCTCTCTGCATAAATAGTGTCAGGGATCAGATCTTTAAAAAAATGGTTTTAATACTCCAAATGTAGTTGCCCAATTACAGTATTGCCAAACATAACTATAATAGTATCGTAGAGCGTTCAGAATTTATAAAAGCTAGTTTTAATAATTTATTGACAACCAAAGTCGTCCACCGGAATTTCCAAGTACTCAAACTGAATTTATTTATTTATTAAGATTCTGGGCTTTCGCCGACTTCCACCCACCATATATATCCCGGGGGTGTCGGGGATGGTCCCGAAGGCTGCGGACTTCCACACAATTAGCGAAACAACGCTTGTATAATAAGGAATTCAGTGACAGTTATGAAGTCTGTGGTCACGGGGTAAAATTCCTTAAGTCAATTTTTGGTGAAATTGGATTAAGTACTATAACTACAAGTTAAGTATCTAAATTTTATTTTAGTAAAATCACCGAATTCATATTGCCTCCTTTGCGACAAAAAAGCGTTGGGAGGTATAGTTTTATCGGCTAAGCTTACGACTCACTAATCTAGCACTTGTTTTTTTTTTTTCAAACAAAAATGTTTGACTAAAGAACTTTTACTCCGTGACCACAGAAGTGTTATTCTGATCCTCTTAGAGATTTTCCTCTCTGCTGAAAGACGAGTGTGAAGTCTCCAGGAAGTCCTCTATTGGTCTTGCGTAGCCTTCCCGGCCATGGGCTATTGCATCTCCGCCCGCTCCCTGCCCGCGCGCCGAGCCACGCGCCAGCCGGTGAAAGGCGCGCAAGGTCGCAGGGCGACGATTCAAGTTCGTTTTGAGCAACGTCGCTCGTCAAGAGTCGAACGGCCAGCCTCTCGGCCCGCCCCCTGCGCGCAATAGAGCAACTAGCCGCACGCTGGCGTTGGGATTGCATTCATTCCTGTGACTGTGACGTGTAACCGAGTAGTCGCAGAATTCTCCTATTAATTGTTTTTCTGCTTACTGCTGCAATTAATTAGTTTCCTGGTTACTGCTTCAATTAATTGGTTTCCTGCTTCCTGTCACAATTAATTAGTTTCCTTACTTTTTGCGAGAAAGTGAAATTGTAATTTTGTTGTTGATCTCTTTGCCAAAAGATGACATTGAGCGACATTTTCGATGTTTTGTCTCACTACTTTTACTTGAAGATCCATTTGTAACACTCGTGTAATGTATCACTGCGGCAGGCCTCATCAATCATATATCTTTATCAATTTAATTTTCTACTCGTAGCATCCATACACTGTTTAGGATATTCACCCATCCTGTGGTTTGGGATTCAGCTCTTGATTTCCGAACAGTGTTCCGAACGGTTCCGTCTGGATCTAAATCAGCAACTTTTACCAGGAATGTACTGGGTGATTGTCCTCGCTGCTAATACTTCGGGACCTTATCCCATATGTAATGTACAGACTGAATTTGCCAAAATTGGATACTGTTAGTGATTTAGTTTTGTAAATAATTAACGTTAAAGTTTGGACTAAGCGTAATGCTCGTGTAATACGGGCTACGGCAAGTGAGCAAGCGGTTTCACCTCGCGTTAGAGCTCGCCACTTCTCTGGAAAACTCGACTGATACTACTACCCAAAAAGCCTCGGAAGCGATCACAAGGCAAATAGTGCGCGAGGTCAAGACATCACAGTTTCTGTATGGCAAACAATTCATGCTGAGTGATTACGACTTTTCCATTTTCAGCGGATAACGCATTTGGGCAATAGACACTTGTAACTCCTTTTCAGTTCTTTAGGGATTTCTTGCACAAATGCCAAGAAAAAAAATAATTTCGTTCTTTGATCAGAACAAGCGTGTTTTGCAAGAACTGGCACAATTAATGTATACAATTTGCATGTGATGGCCAAGGAAAATGAGTATGTTGAACGTAATGTAGTTCATCAAGAGCAATTTTCTGTAAATGTGTCAGTTGGCTTTGTGGATGAATTTATCCTCGGTCCTCATTTCTTACCCGAGCGATTAAGAGCCGTTGAATATCTGAATTTTATAACACAATTACTCCTAACACTTTTGCAGCTGGAGGTCAATGAAAGATCGCGTTTATACTACCGAGGATCGTGATGACCTTCTTCGGCGCATTGAAAGCGTGGCGGCAGAAATAAAGATACAACCCGGCGTCACAGAGGCCGTGCGGCGCAGATGCTCATCTTGGGTTCACGCAGGAGGAGGCCATTTTGAACACTTGTAGAGCCCCTGCTACAAGATGTGAAAATGTGAAATTTTGGCTGTTTATCAATTATGATAAACTATCCTAAATAACACTTAAATAATAGTTTTTCCCTCTCCTTTCAAATTCGTTAGATAAGTAGGCATTAGTAACAGCTGGGAACAATATTTCATGTAATATTTGGGATACATTTTTTTGCAAAATATTATCTATGACAAAAATCGTTGTTTTTTTTAAAATTTTGAATAGGGTTTACGATATTTCCTTTTGCACTCATGAATAACTTCGTGCCCTCTATGACCGGATCCTGTATGAGCAACGAGGACTGAAGCACTCCGTATGGTATGTATTGTAACCGCTTTCTCTCTACTTGGTTACAAAAGTAAATCTTTAATTTACTTATTCCGTGACAAGCTTCTGCACCATCACGCAAACCTGGGATTATTTCTAATGAAAGGTAAAATTCCCTGTCAGGGGTGGGTTCGTCATGGTTCAACTAATTACCAATTAGCAAGTAAACACAGTTCATTAGTTTGAAACAATATTGAACGTATATTCTAATGAATGAAATATGATCTACAATTGTATTTACAAATTTTACCTATATTCTCAATATTTTTCCCATTAAATCCTGGTAGCTACCTTTCCTACCTAAACTGCAGTTATGATTTTCTAATGTAATCTTAACTTCGATCCCTTGTTTTTAAATAATAACTTGCACACACAGAGATACACTTTACATAACAAAAATCACTAATAAAACACACGAAATACAATTCAAATAATGATCCTGAAAAAGAAATACATGCACACACAATGTTCCAAATTTTTTAACACCTTTGAATCAATTAATAATATAACACTTAATTCTTACAATTGAAATTTGGCTCATCCTTAGCCTTTCAGTATAAAAAAAAATTCGTTTGACAAAGTCTTTAGCCAGTCCCTCAAATGCTATTATGAAATAAATAGTCGGACGGCTTTTCTCCCATTCAGTATTTCATACAGCTCACTTTTGCTAAGTGTTATTTATACTCTTAAATCAATTATACGTGAATTCAGTTAAGTAGTTTTATGTAAGAACACAATTTTTACATTATTCACAAGAAATATCTGAATCTGATTCTAATTACGACTTTATGAGAAAAAGAAATGACTCGACTAATTACCAAGACAACTGTTCTGTGAAATTCTAATTTGAAATTTCGTGAAAGTTCTTTCGGTATTTGTTTAACTCACGACCGGTGACCTCCCGAAGAATACTCTGCGCTGCGTAGCCGGCTGCAAAACGGCGTCCACGCCTCCAAGGTCGCTGGATTTCTGCACCGCTCCGTGTTGCCTGCCGCGTTGAAAAGTGGGATGCCTCCGATCGCAGTCTCTCATTGCTTAGCGACATTTTACCATCGATCACTCCAAGATGATGGTCGCATAAGAATGCAAGTTGAGAGCTTCCAATTATGACTTCGTAAGGGTAATGAGCCAAACTAGTTGTAATATCAAACAGAGTTCTTATAATTCTTGAGATTCAATAAGTACATTTCAAGAATGAGATTTCCGAAAATAATACAGACTTTCTTATACGTCGTAGCCTACTACGTGACGCTCGTCGTCTACGCCGTGCACAAAAAAATTAACTGTTCACCTCGGCGGCTCAAACACGATAAGAAGCGAATTCTTTTGACTGCTCACCTCGGCGACTCGAACTGGAATAGGGATGAATTCTCTCTACATCAGTTCATGCCGTTTCCGTTTGTTCCCCAAAAGTTTCTGATTGGTTACTATCAGAGTGCGTTCTGAAATGAATCTCCTGGCTGTCGCCATCTCTACGCCACCAGAGAAACTATTAGTTAATAATATGGTGTCGAGTTTTCTCTTCTATTTTTCTCCTTGGTTTAAAATGTAATCGGCAATTAGCGGTTACAGTATATTTGTTTTGAATTCGTGTTCGGTAATTGTGGTTTTTGGCAAGATTGAAAGGTGATAGGTGTGGGGTCTGAGGTAGATATAATAAAAGTTGGTGGCCAGATTTGTGATGTATTTATCTTTGGGTTTCAAGTTAAATTCGTTGTGGAGATTAGCGTTATGTACCAACTATTACTAGGGATTTATTTTGTAGGACTTCAGGTTTTTGGAGATTAGTTTTAGCAGAATCAATCCAAATTGCGCTGGCGTACAACATTATGGATCTTACCTGGAATTGTGTCAACATTATGATTCTCCCCAAAGGCATAGCTTTACAATTATAATTTGTAAATCTATATAATAGTGAAATTGAATAGTTTGTATTTTAAAATGTAAAAAAAAGTAAGCTACGTAAGATAACCTCGTACTTGATGTGCCACTACATAAATATTAAAAAATGCAAAGATCGAAATTTCAAGAAAGATAAATTTGCCTTTTCGAAGCCCTAAAAATGAGAAAATTTCTCGAAATATGGATCGCACAGTTGTGCAGTTCCCTGCTCCTGAGCAGTGTGTAGCGTCGTGCACAAACAGATGTGACAACAACGCGACCGCGTGACGTAGGAGAAACGCTCAGGTGACCACGCGCTCGCCGCATGGCACCGCCGGGTTTAAGGGCGGGACGTCAGGATGTGACGTAGCGGAAAAGCCCAGAGAGAAGGGTGGAAGGGCGCGGCCAGCCAAGCTAGGTGGGCTATGACGCTCCACCATCCTTTTCGCTTCAAGCAGTCGACCTGTGCAGATTGGAGGCAGCCGCCCGTTGGGGCGCGGACCGCGTGCGCGGAGGCTAGGGACGGCAATGTACTTTGCCGTGATGCAGTGACTCTTTTAAGAGACGAGTCGTGTAGGAATTCTGCAGTGCTTCACACGATCGTATTTATTCGATAATTAAGTAGAGGTTGTGGTAGCCGTAGAATCAATATTACTCCTAGTTGTAGGTTCGATTTATTTCGTTTAATTAACTATTGTACATAAGGTTCATTTCGATGGTGGATTTATTTTTTAATAAACTAGCAATAAGTTAAACCCACTCTCGTCGGTGTATTATTGCAACCTGCATGATGCCACAAGTGCCTTGTGCGGCGGGCGCCAAGGAGGCCAGGAGAGGCGTGGGCTGCGCAGAACGGGCGCCGGAAGCGGTGGTTGACGGCGGCGGCGGCGGCGGCGGCGGCGGAGGCGGTTGCGGCATCGCGCAGCGGCTCCATTTATATACCTCCAGGACACGCAGAGTACACGCGTCGCCCCGCGCCGACAGAGCGCTTCCTGCCGGGGCGGGGTTTACGACGCGGAGTGGTTTCTGGTTCCTTCTCACCGTTCAGAAATAGTAACCTGAGAGTTTGCATGGACTCTACGTCGGAAATCAATTTAGAAAACAAATGCTTGCTTGTTTCTCTGGACATTGTAACCATTTCATTGCAGCATGCGTACAAATACAAGTTTTGGTAAGCTCTGAATACGAAGAGGAACCCCAAAGAAAGGGGATAGTCGTTATAAAAAATATTTATAACCTTTTTTAACAAAATGTCTTCAGTCACCTCCAAAGTACTCTCTTGCAATGCACTTGTCAAGTCTTTTTTCTGTTGTTTGAACCATCCCTGGAACTCAACACTGCGATCAAACGGTCACATACAAAATGACGCCATCTGGACAGTTGTTTCATGATGGTCTCTATTAATCCCATCTAGCCGGAGAACTCTTATACGTCCACAAATGGTAGCGCGATCTCAGTCGGTTATTTTGGGTCACCTAGCGTACAATAAATGTGGACATTATTTTTTGTACGTAGTTTCTTCTCTACTGTGAAATAGACGTATAAATAATTTCTTCGGTGTAATCGGTGAAGTGAACGTAAATTGATTACGTTTCTGTTCTTTTATCTTTCTGGATTAAAGAGTTAACAATTGACAGAGCCAACACCCAATCTCAGATAAGAAAATTGAAGTCAGGCCCGAGGTTACTACATAAAAGCGTAAATTTTCAAACATAACTTAGTTTTTTTATACAATCTGAAAACGCCTACCTTGCTCACTCCTCAAGAGAATTCTCTTCTCGACTTTTGAATCAAAGGCCCAGTTAATTATCCTCTCTGAACGGTTCGTGGCGCCAGACGGCCAAGCGCTGCTCGCTCGTAAGGTTAACGAGTAATTGAATGTACGAAAAAGAGTAGTATCTCTTGAAATAGAAAATTTAGTTTGATTCTGCCAAGTTTCATTCTTTAAAATTGTTAGATAAAAGAAATATCAGTTTCAAATATGCGCCACAAATTTAAATAGTTCTAATGAAACCATACTATGTATGATGCTATGTCGTGCTCGTAGTCGCACATTTCTCTTGGATGATTAAATAAAATAAAATTAAACAGCACTCGAACATTGTAGATTCGAAGTACAAAAATAGAAGCAGTACAGGATGTACTTTTACTGGTCGTCGACTTTATAAAACACTTCTAGAGGTGTGTGCACAAGTTCCCTTTTGAGAAATGAGCTCTTTGCATTCTGTACGATAAGGCGATGTCCATTTATGTTACGGCACGTCTCTCAGGAAGTATCACTGTATAATTGTTTGGCTATCGACCTTGGGACGTAGAAGGCGAGACCATTTGAAAACCCAAGAGCGTTCGAGACAGCATTCCCTCAATAAGGATTGAACTGCCTGGACCTCTACCATGTTGTTTCAATGGGTTACGTCACGAAAAGATGTTTTGGAATCACCAGTAAATAAAGGAAATGCCAGATATTTGAAAGCCAAAGTTCAATTGCTTGAAGAGTCCACTCTCTCCTTCTCTTAAAAAGAAACATCATGCAATTTTTTTTAAAAAACGTCTAAATTACGTAATGTGCGAATGGGAAAGTGTTAATTTTGGTCAACGGTAAGGCATCACCATAAAAAATTAGCAAAAAACTTTGCAAACTTTTAAAAGACATCGTATGTCACTACCTTCTCTTTGTTCCTGCAAAAAAAGTTCCCAAAATATGTAATGTAATGAAAATGAATTTTACCAGTGCAAATTACAGTTAATTCATATTGCATGAATTGAAAGAGTAGTTGTGAAGCAGAGTAGTGTCAGTGCAGAGTACAGTTGCGTAAGGTAGACTAAGAGTAGAGTAGAGTAGTTGTTGAAAGAGCTTTAATATTTATGGATAAAACGTTCACTCACGGTAATCAATCCTTTTATGTCAATATTTTATTTAAATAGATATTCAATTGCTTAAATACATTTCTTTAATATCGTAGAATTTTCACTTCGAACGGCTTTGACGCTACTGAAGAGTATTATATTTAAGTAAACTTCATTACAACATCGTATTCTAAAGATTAGTTTCTTGGTTATTGTTGGATTATTTGAATTTCTACCATGATGTTGCTGCAATAACACATGAAAACTTAATATTGTTTTGAGAACCATGTTTACGAGAAGCATATTCCAGTGGGCCAACGACTAAGGTTTTCCGCGTGTCCGTGTGTTTTTTGGCACATGTCCGTTCCGTGAAAAAGTAGCGCCACTGAGGCCTTCTTTTCCTTTCGTCGCGAGTCGACCTTTCCTCAACGGCCTTTTTTCTCCCTCGCACCGCTCCCTCGCATTACGGCTAATTCTTCGTTACGTGACGATGTCCGTCTCGCCGCTGCCTCTGGATCCTCCTTCGTGACGAATCCTCCCTCGCATGAATTCCTTGACCCCTCTCTTTTTCTATTGTAATGGTTTCTTGCCCTTAATAAACAGACTCATATTTTTTCTAGTAATTTATTTATTATTATACAATCATGACGTTTCGACCCTATTTGGTCTTTATCTCTTATGAATGTGTTAGTGCACCTGACTTAGAACTCTCCTCAGGTTTAAACTCTGGCGAAGTGCATATTTCTATTAGAATAACAGCTTCCAGTTGAAAATTATCAAAGAACAGAAAGTTAATGTTGTGCATATTGTGTCTGTGTGCCCTATACAATAGCATTCAAATTTCTTACGCGGAAGTTCTAGCACCTTCGAGGTGAATATAATTGTAAATGGGTGTTGAAAATAAATATAATTTAATTATGTGTAATAAATTAATTAAAGTAAATATACAAATATTTAATGAAATTATACCGGTTTCACTCAGAGGAGACTAGCTTGAGTGTAATTTGCGTGCCATCCTTTTTATCGTTCACTTTGTGCCATATTAATGTGAGGTTTCATTTTATTTCATCACTACGCTTAACCGCGTTGTTTCATTCCAGTATAGCGCACCTTCTGAACAACACTACGCAACTCATTTACCTTTCTTTTAGTCACTGCGTCTGAACACGCATTGTCACTCCCGTACTCTTTTTCCCTTGTAGTGTTGTAGTGTTGTTTGTAGTGTTGGTTTTAATGTTCTTGCAGACAAGTTGTTGTAAGCTATTTAAAAACTGTTTTTTAATTAATTTCACTTAACAAGCCTCTTTATTTATGAATTGGTTTCATAAAAATCACATATTCCGGCAAGAAATAAATTTACTCATAAAAGGGAAAATAATTTGGCCTAAAAATACTGTTTAGAAGTAATAAAATGTTAATTTTTAAAAGCACCCGCTCATCGATTTCGAAAAAGCGTTAATTTCCAAGTGCAATTTAAATTTAAAAAAATAGTACTAATTAACATAATTTAAAGAATGGAGTGGGGCCAAAAAACACTTTACAATCAAAATTAATTATGACTGTGTAGTAAAATAATATGATTAATCGTGAGGATACAAACGAACAATTAAATATCTCTGCTCGGCAATCTCAATGTTTTACACAAATACATTCAAGATATTTACTGTCGTAGGAATTTTTTAGGGAGAAAAAATTAGATGATATGAGGCATCAAAGAAATGCGGGTTTGTCTTGACGCAATATTGTTAAAGAATCTCACTGTATGCCTCAAATGTTAAATACGATGGATGAATTGGACCATTCGTGTTGTGGCGGTCAGACCGATCTTCTCCCACCTCTGGTTTCCGCAGTTCAAATCTGAAAACTCTGACTACATTCAAATAATTGGCATCTACAATTTTCGTCTGAGTTATAAATGTGATGGAAAAATAGGGAACAATAGGTCTTTGTCACGATTTTTAATGAAGGGAGAGAAATTTTGAAGTTGTGATTTTGACCTGTGCACGTATTACTAAAAACGATTAAATGTTTTTTTTTTGCGAGATGTTTCTTCTGTGATGGGCGCAGATAAACAAGAGGGGAGCTTCTGGAAGCTATTGTTTCGTCCCATCTGTGTTAGCACATTTTGGTCGGCGTGGACAAGTTCCTGCGACTTCCGCCCACCTGGGCACTCTTTGTGGTACTCCCGCTAAATTATGGGAGTTCCATGCTACACCAGTGTGTTATGGGGGCGCCAACTCCAAAGTTCGCGCGTCCCACTTAAAAAAAATCAATCAATCAATCACTCAATTAATGAATGAATTAAGACATTAATTGATCATTGTTTCCCCGCGCCTTGATGCATGTGGCGGTTCTTCCGCCGCCCGGCCAGGTTGCAACCAGCTACCCTCGCCACCGATGACGTCACGTCGACATCACCACTGTCACCGCCGCTGCCACCACCATCACGCCGTCGCCGCCCGTATCTCCCCCCGCCTACGTCCGCCCCTCCGCCGGCTAGCCGGCTGGCCGCCCCCCTGCGCCCTGCCCGGGGTCTGAACCCGGGGCGGGCCAGTGCCCGGCGGTTAGCGGGAGAGATCGCTGGTGGAGTGTGGGCCAAAGCGGAAGGGGCTATGGTGGACCTTGAGCGTGAAGCATCCACGGCGGTGAAAGGCATTTTCTTGCTATCTGCATTGAGACCCTCTACTAGACAGCTGTGTGATTTGGAGGAGCTGTGGTGCTGTGAGAGTGGTCTGGTTTGGAAAATCCAGCCATGTGTGCCTCGTAACCTTTCAATACATTCTGCAATGTTACATTAATTTGGTTTTTCTTGCTGTGTTAGGTAGCATCGCTTGGTCAGTGTGTGCCTTTCATGTTGTGTTTTCACAGCATTGCAAGAGTGTTTGTGAAATTGTTAAAGTTTTTTGTATCTTTGACAATCTGTGACTTACACCACAATTGCATGCAGCGGTATGAGCAACGTGTTGGCTACTTCTGCATTGTGCTAACCTCTAGCTAAGAAATATTGAAATTTGACTCGTACCATTTTGCCTGTGATAGAACAATGTTCAAACCAACTACCAGTGCATCTAAATAAAATCTTACAAACTTTGACTTACACCGCTTTTGCTCTTAACGTTTCAATTACAGTCAACTTACTCTCCCGCTCCCAACAAGCCTGGAGATTTTGTTGGCTTTTCACCTTCAGACTGTCGTAGCCAAGACACCTCGACGGTTAATCTCAAATGATCGGCCCGATGGCGAATTGGTTGTTTGATTGTTGTTTTTGGGCACGACCGCTGATTTGGTCATTAGCCCCATTGATATAGTTAGTGCCTTACTTTACGTGGCGAGATTCGGGCCATCAGGCCCGCTCTTCCGTCTGACCACGCAAATTTCACTACGCTCCTTTCACCACCTAGCGAAGAAGGTATTATCTGGGGCGACGAAACAGGCGATTTGAATTTAGCTCATTTAGGCTTGAGGATCTTTTCATGCAAGTAAATCTACTAACATGGGATAGCCGGCTTTGCTTCCTCTCCCCTCCGAAGGAAGGCGTACGAAGGACTTTTCGCCCTTAAAATCCACGGCTTCGATCGGGTTTGACCCCGCGAACTTGGGTATGACAGTCCGTACGCTAACCGTTACACCATCGAATCCGCTAGTGGCGGACGGCTATCCCGAGGCGGAGGTGTTCCTCCCATGCTAGATGACCTACACATCGGCTTGCAGGAGATTCTCCTCCAACTATCTACCCCAGCGAGGCATCGACCCAAGCTCTAAGCTCTCGACTGGTCTCCCAACACTTGTGTGGTGAACATGAATATGTTTGTATCTGACTGTAAGGAGAAAGGGAAGGACAGAGGGAGGAAATAGAGATCGCGCGCAGTCCGTGGCTGGTTTGTTAGGAGACTGCTCCAACATTTGCCCAGTGTTAATGTGAGAAGCCACGGAAAACTACCGATCAGAATAGCCGGCCGCTGAAATTCTCTTCCAGACAGCAGCTGAATTCGACCTAGCTATCTAATAGTGAAAATCTGCCACGGTTGGGACTCGAACCGTAGAACATACTTGGTGAGAAACTCTGTAGAGTCAACGCAAACGCTATCTTTGACTCACAACACTCACCATGCTGGATACTCGGATTGACATGAAATTGTGCCAGCTTGTTCTGAACCTTTTAAAGCCCGTACATACAAATTTTTACGTGATATGAAGCATTGCAAGTAGTATTTTACGACAATTAGTATTGAGACCTTTCATCTTTCTTGAAGGAACGCGCTTGAAAATCTGACATCGGTCGATAGACGTCGCGTAACGTTCCTGGCGCTGCCGAACCAAAGGTTTACCCCGCTGCGGGAAGCGCGGAGGTCACGAAAGGTGCTGATACAAAACGCCTATAAAACATTATTTCTAAAATTCCATAGCACTTCCAAATTTGTATACTTATATTTTGCATGGTGTTAATTCGGCTGGTGAAATTTCATGACAATCCGAATACCCAGCGCGTTGAGTGTTGGGCGTGAGTTCAGTAAGCCGGTGCCGACCGCGCAGGTTCTGCATGAACCCCCATCTGTGGTGCGGGGAGAAGGTGTGCGGGCTGAATTCGACCTAGCTATCTAATGGCGGACTCGAACCCGTAGAACATCGCCGGTGGAAAACGCTGTAGAGTCAACGCAAATGCTGTCTCTGAAATCTCGGCTGTCCGGGTGACGCGCGTACAAGGCTGTGTAGCCGACGTTTCTATCATCTTTTTCGAGGTCTTCATCAGGGCTGGTCTGCTCATGAAGACCTCGAAAAAGATGGTCGAAACGTCGGCTACACAGCCTTGTACGCGGCGTCACCCGGACAGCCGAGATCTCAACTCTGGCCGCGGAAGCCTAAGACTTCACATGCTGTCTCTGAGTTCGTTAAGCTGGTGCCAACCGCGCAGATTCTGCCTGAATGAATCCCCATGGGCGGTGCAGGGAAGCGGGGTGTGCGGGCTGAATTGGACCAAGCTATCTAATGACGAAAATCTGCCACGGTCGGGACTCGAACCCTTAGAACATTCCTGGTGAGAAACTCTGAAGAGTCAACGCAAATGCTGTCTGAGAGTTCGTTAAGCTGGCGCCGACCGCGCAGGTTCTGCGTGAATCCCCATGGGCGTGAGGGGAGCGGGGCGTGCGGGGGCGGTGAAAGCGGGCGGGCGGGGGCGTGGCGGCGCGGGCGCGTCTGCCGCCGCGGGCGCGAGCGCGGGCGCACGCTCGGGGTTACGCGCTCCGCGTGCGGCGTGACTACCCCTCCCCCACCCCCTTCGACTCCGCGGGGCGTAAGAGCTCTTCCCGTGCCCCGCTTTCGTGAAGCGCGTGGTCGTAGTACGTCTCTTACGCAACAGCCCCAAGAGACAAAAACTCCCCTCCAAGGAACGGCAGCAGCAGCTGCAGGGAGTCGAGAAAGAAGAGCGGGGTTGCGGAACTTAATTAAACACGTGTTGATTTCATGTGTGGACGAGAGGACCGGGTGGAGTAATCCGGCCATGGGTTGAAGTGCGGGCTGAATGCAGTAATCTTCCTGCATAGAAATGGAAGGTATGCGTTGTGAAATGCACAAAACGCAGATGTGAGAGGAGAAAACCATTACAGACCTACGAGTTGTAAAGGGGGATATTAAGTATTTGGCCAAAGAAGGGAATATATGAGAATACATACGTATGGCTTTCCCACTGACATTTTCTATGGACGAGAATATCTTGCTTTATTGCTTTAGTCTGACGTAATGTATTACACGCCTTTCACGAAACAATATTAAGGTAAATGTATGGGTTCAAATTCATTGTAAATGTCAGTTTTCAAATTCATCTAACTTACATTGCATCAGTTAGGATAAGGATCTTGAAAACTTGTAAATAAACAACCTAGAAAGGACATACTCTCAGGCATCACTATATATATCATCGTATATTCGGCACATGTTCAGTCTTCCAAGAATTGAGAAAACTTTGAAGTTCATAAGAGCAAACAGGATATGTACAATTTACGAATTGAAACATGCAAGATTTCCCGAAAGAATGTGACTATAGTAACAAAGTGAAAAATGATTTTAAAACATAACTAAAATGTAATAAAAAATTGAACTGTCTGATAAAGCAAAACATTGGATATATTGTGTTGCGGTTTTCAAAATCTGACAGAAAAACACTAATTTGTCACTTGGATGGATTTAAGAAATTAGATAGTACGTAGAAATATATTTTGACTCTCTGAATACATTATTCTATGCTAAAGGAATGTTAAGTCTACCTATCTCAATGAATATACATTTTCTCCATCACTAATTAAAAACTATAAATCAGTTGCAAAACTTTACGAATTGCGTTATCAAACTTCTTTTTAAATGTTGGCGGCTCGAAAATCAAACGGAAGAAGGACACAACCAGGAAGAGAAGCAGAAAAAGCTCTTGCTCAAAATGAAGTGTCGCCTGTGTAATGAGCAATTGTGCTCATGGCGCACGTCGGTTGAGCCAGCGAAATTCACAGTACGTTAATCGCAACTGACGCTCTGTGGTCGGAGCTTTACACGGCACTGCCAGTCCACAGCACGTGCGAGTACATACGTCCGTGCGTGAGACGACGCGGCGAAAGTACAGTAAGAGACATGAAGCTCCGTCTTCCTGGAGACTTAACGAGGCGACTCCAAGCAGTGACATCCTTGAAATGGACTACAATTAGAAATCTGACACGTCTGGGCTGCAGCATTTTATCTTGAAGTTTTTTTCGTGTTTCCATTACGAGTCACATTGAATTATGCATAACGTCCCATTTTTTTCCTCACTGAACTTGAGTATTTGAAGAGCTCTTCCCTAAAAGAAGGGTCCGGCATCCGAGTGAGATAATGCGCCAAGAGTCATTCCAGTTCTATCTGACCGTTAAATATTTCTGTTTATTTGCAATTTGATCAATTTACACTGACTTTCAACTGTAAATATTGCAGCATTTTTCTCTTATTGCTTAAATTTTACTCGCTCATAATCAAGGTCATATTCCAGGGTGTTGACTTGTGTTCTAGATGTACAAATATTCAAAGTGATGGTTATGAGGCGCATTTAACCCGATGTTGAAAAGAAAAATACTCCTATTAGAAGGTAGAATATAATAGCACAAATTAATATAAAATAGAGATTTTCTTTCTTCTAGAAAAACTGACGTGTCTAATTTTGTTTCTACTATTATCTTTTGTTACCTTATTGTGTTTGGGGTTCGTTTATTTTTTTTCTTTTTAGACCATATTAGGATTACTGTCTTCTCCAGTGTTTCATAACTATATCAGAAGTTCTAAATCGTTTAAGATCTTGTTACAATTGCAGCTTATGGTGAATCGGTCTATAATATGATTTTCTTTCATCAGAAATACAAACAATGTGCGGAAAAAACTTTTGCACATAGTAATTTTTGGATTTTGATTTGTCTGGAACCTAATACCCAACAGTCAAAACAACAACCAAAATCCGCCAAGAACGTTGGTGTAATGCGTGAACTTGGGCATTACATCCAGACTCAGAATTTATGCAAAGCCCATACATAGCGGTCTTCTTAAGTCTTCTTCAAAACACCCAATCCTACTTGCAAAAAGAATCAGAAGAGCATTTAAAATTGTCTACATGCAAAGGCGAATGCAGTTTGAAATTATTTCGAAAAATGAACGAATCTGAAAAAAAAGTGTGATCCCTCTAGTTTAATGAGAACCAAAACCATTATTATAAAACTAACTTTGGATCAACATTATTTATTTTAAAACATCGTCATACATCAAATATGTATGAAACAAGAAAATTGTAAGTGAGCGTGAAAGAGAGAGATACGATGTAAACAAAGACATTACTTAAATGCGAAATGAAAATTAATAAAGATGATTCTGAAGAAAGAATAATAAAAATCTGATTACGAAAGACAATCCAGACTTTTCAAATGTACCCGGAAGTGACTATGGGCTCTCCATGCCACATCCCGGGCCTCCACTTGCATAACGGGCTCGCGAACGCAGCTTCCGACCTGCGTCGGCACAAAGGAGCCCCTCGGACGAGGAGTCCATGGGAGAGGCCCTCCGCGCCTACGCACCGCGCCGGGAGAAAGCTCTCTCCTCGCGCGCCGCTACCTGTTCGCGCAACGGACCAACACCTGCCCTCGAGCGCCGCCAGAGCGCGCGCTTTTCGCCGTTGGGCAACTCACAAACGCCTCCCATTCTATTACCTCCGCCGCCTCCTTTATAACTGGGAAAGGTTTCAAACGCACCTCATGCGCAAGAGCAGCACTTCTAATGAAGTTTTTCAAAAACTCAGACAATTTTTGTGAAAAAGAGCTTCAAATTTCGAATTAACAGTAGCGCGTAAACGCCATTGTCTTAAAAACGGCCCCAAACGTTTTGATGAAAATTGCCATTTATAGCCAGGATTAACTGTTCTTTAATATTCTTAAAATAATATTTCCGTTCTACAACTAGGAAACCGAATAATTAAGAAAATGTCAAAAAATGTACTTTGGGTGGCGATAGATGGCAGCTAGCAAGAGTATGTGTCAAATCAAGAATAGCCTGGCGAGAGCTAGCAAGGCGCGCCTTTTTGCCGCTGGGCCGCTAACAACTAAACGCCTCCCATTATATTACCTCCGCCGCTTCCTTTATAACTGGGGAAGGTTTCGTACACATCAGTACTCTCATGCGCCAGAGCAGCACTTCAAATGACTTCTAATGAAGTTTTTCAAAAACTCAAAAATTTTCTGTGAAAAAGAGCTTCAAATTTCGAATAAACAGTAGCGCGTAAACGCCATTTTCGTTAAAACGACTCCATATTTTTCAAAGAAGATAGCCATTTACGACCAGGATTTACTGTTCTTTAATATTCTTAAGGGCGGCTGTGGGCCTCAGTCCAGACAAGACAGCCAGACAAGACAGCTGTCTTGTCTGGACTGAGGCCCACCGCCGCCTCTGATAGCACTGAAGATGGCCGCAATGCGGCCGAAAAAGCTTTGTGCCACAATAAACTGTTACGATGGGGAGCCTACATCTAATATTGATTTCTTAAAATAATATTTCCGTTCCACTATTATAAAACCGAACGATTAAGAAAATGTCAAAAAAAATATTTTGGGCGGCGATGTATGGCAGCAGGCAAGAGTGTGTGTCAAATCCCAATAGCTAACCGAGAGTTAGCAGGGCGCGCTCTTTTTGCCGTTGAGCAACACCCAAACGCCTCCCATTCTATTACCTCCGCTGCCTCCTTTATAACTGGGAAAGGTTTCAAACACACCTCATGCGCAAGAGCAGCACATTTAAATTTTATATCGTCGTCAGTAAAAATTCTTGGGAATATTGTTAACATTGTTTATGATTCGGAGTTAGATAATGTACGATGCAGTGAAGCAAGCTTGTCATATGCATTCCGTTCTCTGAGCTTTGGCTTCACAAATTTGGCTGGTAGTTGTCGATGACAATCCGACAGATGACATCCAACACCTTCTCGTTTCGTTACCAGCGGTATTATTGTGTGATGCAATACAAAAAAAAAAGAGGAATTTGATGCTGTTTTCTGTACAGCTGGTTATATTGAACGAAGGGTTTTGAAAGCAGGCAAGAGCTGTTTTTCCTTGTTGGTCAACACCGGGACCTATCTGCATCCGATTCTCTTATCTTTGCTGTCTCCTTTATAAATGAGAAAGGTTTAAAACATATCTCAGTTCTCATGGGCAAGAGCAAGATTCTTGGCTTTTGTACCATTCTCTATAAAAGTTCTTAGGAATACTGTTAACATTGCTTATGTAGAGGTGGATGATATACGACGGACTGAAGCAACCCTCTCACGCCTCATGCTTTACCTTCTTAAAGATTTGGTTTTAATAACTGGGGATAGTGGGCTGCGACATTGCCACTGGTTATACCCAGCACATTCCTGTTTCAAGAAGAACGGTATTCTTTTGTGAGGGGATATAAGAGAAATTTATTTTTTCATTATGAACGCTGTGTTGTGTAAACTCGGTTAAATTTAACAAATTTTGAAAGTAGATAGATTCTGCTTCTTTCCTCTGTTGATCAATACCGGGATGCGTCTTTTTGGGACTAATTTATAACTGGAAACTGTTTGAGACATTTTATTTCTCATGTACACGCTTGGGTTATTTCGCAAGTTGATATTGTGCGTTGTAAAAGTTTGGAATACTGTAAACTTCGTTTATGGTGAAGTGGTTGGTACACTGTGCATTGGAGCTTCCCGCTTCTGTTCTTTCTCGTCCTTTCGTTTTGAATTAATTATTTGACGTACAGTTGACGGCGATAAAATGACAAGCGACAAACAATTTCATTTCTGGACCAGGGAGTTTAGTTTGTGACTGAATCCAAGAATATTATATGATTTGTGATATAAAACTGTCTCATATGGAATAAATTATATAAAAAGGATTTTTTGTAAACTGGTTTAGAAAGTGTCAACGAACGTGCATAAAAGCGAGATGTTTCTCACAAAAAAGAAGCCCATTGGGAGACTGATAACTAACATATTTTGTTTCAAGTTTGTATAAAGTGACGGTCACGTGAGTCGAACAGTTGGAGATAATGGACGCGTCAACTGCCAAGTTCATTAGTCACGTAAGTGTAGTGCATGTTTTTATTACGTGAGATGGCGGAGATCTTCCTCACTTGATGCAGAGTTCCGGAGCCGACCTACGTCGACTAGCCGGGTTTTCCCAACCAGGCATTTCCCACCAGCAGGGTACTACCCTACATGTATCCGGGACACCTCCCGTCATGTACGGTAGTATACTGCACGAAAGTGTAAGTGGGTGTAAGTTAGGGGTAAGGTTAGGACGAGGAAGAGGAAGGAAAGATCACTCGCTGTCCGTATCCGATCGACACTAGAACCCTCCCAGTCAGAGGCACTGCAATGACATCAATTGATGCCCTGAGCCACCCAAGCCGATAACATTTTTAAGGAGTCAGGTTCCACATGGTGTCACGTTGCGACATGTACAGCTCATAACCATACTCCTCCCGGCACCAATTTGGTGCTTGCACTGGCATCTGCCTTCTCCAATTGTCCTAACCGCCGCGCGCGCGCTCCGTCGCTCTGGGGCCTCGTTACGCGACTCGTGAGCTGCCGCGCGCCTTGCGCAAAGCAGAGAAGCGGCGGGCGCAGGGGCGGTACCAACTCGGAGGCGCCCGCATGCTAATCCCGCCGCCCGCCGCCCGGTGGCAGGCGCTCAGCCGCCGGGGAAGTAGACTCCCTGCGTGGGCTACAACCCCACACGAAACCTTTGTTCTACCTGTGGGACAAGTCCCCTAGGTGGGCGTCTTGGATTTCTTCGCCTCTAATCCGCACCCGCAGCGGCGCACAAGAACTCGGTGGACAGGTAACCGGATGCAACCAGTACTAAGTTTGCCCTCTCATTCAATGCCTGGGTGATGGGCCGCTCTGCCAGCTCAGAGCTACTAGCTTTCCGGGCTAGTGCCGGAGTCAATATTGTCGTATGACAACGCGCCACTCACATGCGCTGAGACACCAAATCCCTCTTTGCCCAGAGTATCGGGCCAATGCCACGACGAATCCAAATGCCCGACGGAGGACCGCTCGGACTAGGTCCGAGGCCCTCTTCCCGTCTCCCCACTGCCTACATCTTTAGGGTAGCGACCTGGGTCGGACCGTAACAAAGACAACTTGACGGTAGGTAGTTTCTCGCCGGATTTCTAAATGTGGATTTCAGAGCACTCCGAAGGGTCTCCACCAGATTCTGCCTTAAGGTCGACGCGCCAGGGGCCCGACTGGTGGATTGCCGGGGTGAACCGACAACCAGGAGCTTAGCATCACATCCACTTTGAAGCTAACGGTGTGAGTGCCACTGTGAAACCGCCTGCTAATCCGCTAGGTCCGGGTGATCGTCTACAACTCTTCATCAGAGATCGTGCCCACCTACGCAGTCACGATCCCCCTGGGTGAAAAACGGCCGCCGGGGCACGCGGAGGCTCGAAAGGGCATTTGGCCGCCGTCCAGAGCGCGCCCACCCGTGGAAAATTCCCTTCTCTTGCACCGACCTGGATTCGCCGTTGACTCACTTGGTTGTTATACCCAAGTTCGTAGGTTCAAACCCGATCGAAGCCGTGGATTTTTAAGGGCGAAAAATCCTTCGAACGCCTACCTTCAGAGAGAAAGTAAAGCCGGCTGTCCCATGTTAGTAGATTCACTGCATGTAAAGATCCTCTAGCCTAAATGAAGCCTCTGAGTTAGATTCAAATCGCCTGTTTCGTCGCCTAAGTTATACCTTCTTTGTCCGCTAGTTGGTGAAAGGAGCGTAGCAAATTTGCTTGGTCAGACGGAAGAGCAGGCGTCATTGCTTGTGTCTCGCCACGTAAAATAAGCATCAATTCAATTCACTTCATTTGGGGCGCGGAGAAACTACTCCTCCCCTTCCCAGGCTGCGCTGCGTTTAAATGGGCAATTGCTGGCCTTGCCTTTTCTTTCAACGAGTAGGGTAAAGAAGATGCAAAAACTGGCCGAATTACTCGGATCAGGTCCGCACTGTACGTAGTTTTACGGAAGGTTTACATTTTCCGTCTCAAAGTTTGAGATTCACTTAATTTTTATGGCGGTTGGCAATGTTTTTTCTATTGGTGCATACTTTATCTTCTCCACTAATTCAATGATGCCTGTTGTCTTAATGTACAGGTTGTCCAGACTTACTCACACCAAAAACTAGCACGCCATGCACCATTTGATGACGAACAACAATACATAAAATGTTTGTGCAAATGGTTAATCTTTACCATTTTCGTCGAAGATACAGTGTTCATCTTTATCGTTCTCTGGTGCAGTTTTTTTTATTATAAACATTTTCTGGTTTTACAAAATTTAGTTTACATTCAATATTTGTATTGTTGGCGTAATGCTAATAACTTCATTCTAAAAATTATATTTTTGGGAAGTAATTATATTTTTAAGGAAGTGGTGAACACTACCCTCTGGTGCGAGTAGGAATAATTATGTTCGGCGGTGGGATTTCTGCTACGTGTGTGGTCTTAGCTTTTATCGTGACTGTTATCTGCGCTTTCCTAGGGCGGTCACCTCCCAGTCGGGCACCGTTTACGCAACTTTCAAATGGCACAGACTTATCGCCACAGCAACGACTGTCGAGTCCTCGGAGCGGCAGAGGTTTAGAAAACTGTAGAAGAAGAAAAATCGATGGTATTCAGTTAAGACGAGTTATCTCAAAAAAGGATATGAAGAAGAGTGTAAATAAAATTCCATGTGATCATAGTCAAGCAGAACATATTTCAAAATTATTTCAAATATTTTAATCGTAGATTTGCTACGCAGAATGTAAGTTTTGTCACGTTTAACTTCTTCAAAGCAGCAAACTCCGCCATCACAAAACATGATTTACCTCCCTTCTTCGAAACACCATAGAAAAGTTACTCTTTTCTTTTCCCGTTGTGTGCAACAGAATTGGGCTTCAGCCAAAGTACCAACCACCATTGCGATGGCCTGCCTGGAAAAGCAAGGTCTTCAGGGCGAAAGTCTTCTCCCCCTTCAATCCACTAATGACTAATGAGTACGTCATCGACGTTCTCACAACCAACGAGGTATACCGGGTGAGTTAACTCAGTCACCATCCCCGTTGACTCTGCTACGAGTCAGACAGTGAGGTCCTAGGGTGCGTGTCACGTCGGTGGCAGATTTTCAACATTAACTGTATAGCTCGATCGAATTCAAGCGTTGTCTGGGGGAAATTCTAATGACCACCTGCTCTGATTGGTAGTTTTTCTCCCATCGATGCCAGACGAATTTCGAATACCCTAACAAATGGGTCACGGACCGCGCACGATCTGTCCTTTCTCTTGTCCTATTCTCTCCCCTTTCCCTCTCTTTCTCCACGTCTCTCTCGCTCTCTCTTCCTACTCTCTCTCTCTCTCCCTTCCTCCTCTCATTCTCTCTCTCTCTCACACACACACACTCACATACATTCACTCCCCTACCCCGTAGGCCGGGGGGTTAGTTGGGAGCGTGGATCTTGTCAGGCTGACACGCTGCTCGATGGAGATACCTGGCAGAAACGCCGTGGAAAACTTGCGTAAATCGGCAAGTTGGTCGGCGTAAGATCTCTCCATCTAGCGGAGAAAAACCTCCCTAGATAAAATTTTTACTGCACCAACGGTCCATATGAGTTGACATGTCAACAATAATGATTCACTGATTAGTGATTCGGGGCACGTCAACTGCTAAGATCATCAGTCCTGTAAGTGTAGAGCATGTTTTTTCCCTCAGGAAGTAGTAGCAATTGTTCGCCCGCTGGATGGTGAGATCCGGCGCTTAACTAGCCGTCGGTTGGCGGGGTTTTCCCCCAACCACGTATCACGCACCAGCGGGGCTCCACCCCAGCCGGGACAAGCTCTAAGCTCCCGACCAGTCTCCCGTAATGTGTAGAAGTGTAGTGCATATAAGTGAAAAAGTGTAAGTAAGGAGAAAGGATATGGCAAGGAAAACGAAGGAAAGATCGCGTACGGGCCACGGCCTGTTTGTTAGAGTGTAGCTCCGGCATTCGCCTGATGTTGATCGGAGAAACCACGGATAACTAACAATCAGAGCAGCCGATTGCTAGAATTCACCTCCAGATAGCGACTGAATTTGACCTAGTTATCTTGCTAGTATAATAATAGTATTCCCTTTTATGTGAAATAAGCTAAAGAAAGTTAAATGGATTTATAAGAATTATCACGCTATATAGCTCATGGTAAATCAATATAGTATTCGCCATTAGCTCGCAAACTTACGTTAGTCTCTTGAACTACGTGTTTGGTCTTCCCCTAAATGGGAGTCTTACTCTATTTTCTACGCCGTAACATGAGGGAAATGAGTCGATACGTGTCATTAGAGGCTCAAAGGTGAAGGCTTGCTTTGATACGCCATTCAAAGAAATAAAATTAGTTACACGGAACGATAACAAGCTGATCATTTAATGAGTTTCTTGACATCGTTGAGTTTCAACTTTTTCTCGCAATCCACATGAGAGTGTTTTCTAAAATTATTTTACGATTCTGTGTTATGATATGCATTGTTTAACATAATATGAGAGTTATAATCGAATTTCCTAAATAATATTACTTGGGAAAAGTAAATGAAATCATTCCGAGATTATTTACAGACTTAAGTGGCTCAGGACATTAATTTATGAAACTGCAACCCTGCAAAAACTCTGACTGGGAGGACCTAGGGTTCGAGACCTGAGGGTTGCAGGATTTTGACTAGCTGCATAATTAGGTCGAATTCAGCCGCTGTCTGAAGGATAATTCTGTTGGTCGGCTGTTCTGATCGTTAGTTTTCTTCGATCATAAGGTTTCTTCGATCAAGAGAAGGCGAATACCGGAGCATTATCCTAACCAACGGGAAACGGACCGCACGTGATCTTTCTTTCCTCTTCCTTGCCTTATCCACACCCTTACATACAAATACGCAATACATTACCTCACCACCATTGCCGGGAAACCAGACGAGAACTCAGAGCGTATCCCGACTTGGGCAGTGCCCTACTGGTGGGAGAGACCGGGTTGGGGAAAGTCCCATTAGCGAACAGATAGGTCGGCTCCTGGTCTCGGCCATCTATTGCAGGAAGATCATCGACACCTGGATGAAACATGCACTATACGTACGGGAGTAATGACCTTAGCAATTGACGCGCTCGGAATCAAGAATTAATTAATTAATCAAATATATTTTTAAGTACTCATATTAAACATTGGAAGGAAGCGAATATCTAAAATGAATGGAAGAGACTGACCAGTCGTGTCAGCTTTAGGACATCAAATAATTGAAAGAAGTCCAACTTAGATTTAAAATGGAGAGGAAATGAATTAACAGTAGACTCTAAATAATTAAATAAAGAGACATAAATTAATTTTGACATTAATTTTAATTATCTTTCCCAGATCAGCGAACTTTCTAAACTTACTTCAGATATCGACTCTCAACTTCAAAATATGTGAAGAGACACTATGATGACATTCTTAATTACAGAGTAATTCAAACGCGCGAGCAATATAGAGACTTTGCTATGTATAACCAGAAACGTTGCCCAATTTAGAATAAAATATAATAGTTTTATCCACTTGACTACGTAAATACCTAAATCTTATATCATACTTTATTATTTAATTTCAAATAGTTTTTAATAACAATGGTCTTGTGTATAAGAGATTTATTAACATATACCGTTAGGAAACAAAACTACAATTGGATTGGAAATCTGTTTACATTTAAGTTTTCGAATGTGTTAATCATTGCAGGAGACGGGTTTCTAATGGCTTTTATCGTTTTGGAATCAATGTAAAGTTGTTCAGTCGTTGGGATGTCGGGATTCTTGATTTAATTTATTCGAAACAAAATTTTATTCATACTTGCAATTTTCAGCCTAATGGCAACTTGCTATCAACAAGTTACGATTTACCATCAGGAAAACTAGACGGGTGCATATGTTCCACATTCCAGCGATAACGATTGCATAACGAGTTCATGCAGACGCACTATTATCAGTTTCGTGCGCATTGTTTTATTTGGATCAAAACCCTTTTTCGGCGATCAACTTTTCGAACATGGAGGGACGGAAGGAGGGAAGGAGGGAAGGAGGGAAGGAGGGAAGGAAGGAGGGAGGGAGGGACGCAAGGAGGGAGGGAGGGATGGAAGGAGGGATGGAGGGACGGAAGGAGGGAGGGAGGGAGGGACGGAAGGAGGGAGGGAGGGAGGGACGGAAGGAGGGAGGGACGGAAGGAGGGACGGACGGAAGGAGGGAGGGACGGACGGAAGAAGGAAGAGATGGACGAACGGACGGACGCACGGACCACAAAACGTGCTTTTCTGTTAAAATCTCAAACTCTATTTTCGAGGTATGGAAAAAAAGGGTTCAATAAAAAACTCTGTTGGAATAAGAAGCGAAAAAAAGAGTTCCTTTTAAGAGAGTACTTGTACTCTTAGTATAAGTCTGGTACCCCTAAATAAGAATAACTATTGATAAAATATTTTTTGTATTTTCTTCTTGTTTATGTCGGGTACATATTATTACTTTCTATCTTAGTTTGCTCACTGCTTGCCCTCTTTTCGTAGAAAAAGCAGTATCTTCCTTGACAACTCGCTTTAATAAACTCTGAGCCATATCGAAAAATAAAACCTATCAAAATGCACGAGAAGCAGAAGTCACGTATTCATGCGTTCATATGCTGTTAAGATTATAAGAAATATGATATAATATTTACTAGCGGCAAATTGCAAATATTTTCAACCCCTCGTGAGCATATCTACATAGTCATATATCTACATTGATTTTTTTTCATACACTTATTTATATACATTAGTGTACGTAGGTGAAGTTAATTACTCCCTCGATTGAACAGTGACTTGAAGCTACGTCGAAGTTAGGGTTGCCAGATGTTCACCATTTGAGTGAACTGTTCACTATTGCAATTATTGATTCACCAATTACCAAAAGAGAATAGTGAACATGTAAAAAAGAGCTTTTAAACTCAATGAGAACTGACTTTGCCCTGTTGGGTACCCTAGCTATCGCGCGGGCCCGCGCAGTTGTCTTAGTTTCGGCCCCAAATCTACTGAAATTGTTTCAGCATTATGCATCAGTTCCGAACTCCAATGCTAGCGCCGAAAGAATTTTCAGTGTTATAAAAAATGTTTGGACCGACGAACGTAACAGAATGGAGTCTGTGTCAGTTAAAAACAAGCTGTAGATTTTTTTCGTATTCCATATAAGTTTATTGAAGTTAAAGAGATATTCAAGACGATTTATAACGTAAAAGCTACTCAATCAATTAAAAAGTATTGCGGAAATAGTGAATCAATTGAGTTAAATAATAAGTCAAATCCAAAGAAGGTTATCCAAAGGTTGTAGTAAAGCAGGCAATTGTGATGTTATAAGTTTAATTATAAATTATTGACTTTATTATTCAAATGACACATTATACATGACACATTATTCAAAAATCATATAATATTAAAGCAAATGATGGTTATATTAATATATGAAAATGTCATTGTTCAAAAAACATATCTGTCTTATCTTACTATTCATCCCCCCCTCGGTTCACTATTTTCTGAAGATAAATCTGGCAACCCTAGTTCCAGTACACGGAATAAAAGGCGGTGGACTCAAGTTATCAAGGAATGGGTGTGCTTCGGATGCGGTGCGGTGGATGCAAATTAACAAAGAGCCAGTGAGTGTAACGGGTAGACTTATTTTACTATCACAAATTATATTTTCTGATAATCATTCCGCCCACATAATTCATCAGCATAATTCACCTCTCATGATCTCCCGAACCCTATGCATATGAGAATCCACCACTCTATGGCCTCCTGCCCAGAAGAAAAAAGGCTTAGACATAAATGGTAAGCGTCCTCACTCGCTTACAAGCTGGAACAGGGCATATGTCACTTACTAACTAGTTAATGTCGCTATAGTTAATTCAGTTAGTGCTAATAAAACAGGTACTCTGTAATAATGCGGAAAACTCACTATTACATGATATTATTATTTTTGTATTTGAAACTGTTAACTGTTTTAAACCTCGCAATTAGGTAGTAATAAGGTCACATCTGTCGTACATCCTCAAAAATTTCTGGTTGTTTTTAAATCGGTATTTAGGCGCTCTTTGACTCCCAATAATTCTCAAAAGATAACGAGTTACATAATCACTAGTTTTACTATTTGATTTACAGTTCATTTATATACACTTAATTAGTTAAAAGTGAAGTAAGAAGTTTGGTTGCTCTTGATTAGTAACGACAAAATGTTTAATGAACCTGTTGGTCACCACAGAAATGGCTTTTCGTGAATTGACTCGCATGCGTAATCTAAATTCTTGGCAACTATCAATATCCCACTCACTCTCAGAAATAAAAACGCATGATGGTTATGCAGAGATAATATTTATTTAGAGAGTGAAAGTCTAAATTAGATTCAGTAATGCTGGAGTGGTGAAGGCCGCTTCAGAAATCGTGAGTAAACGGCACGTAGAGCAGGCTACACTAATTGTAGCGCTCTTTGCGGAAGTTACGTCACATTCGTCAATTTTCAAACATGTTCTAGACGAGGGCTGTTCAACTTAGATGGGCTTATGGGCCACATATATCAATTGCTAGTTAAGCCCCGGGCCGCACGTTAATTTAAGATTACGGTTTTTACCCTAACTACTGAGATTATACTGAAACAAATATATATTAGATACGACTTTTATTCAACATACTTAATGATTAATGTAATACAACGAAAAAATTAATATATCATTAAATAAAAATAAGATGAAATGTGCAATTGTATTGTATTTGGTTGGTATAATACAATTTTTCAAAGCAGTCGCGCGCCGCACAAATAGATCCAGCGGGCCGCCAGATGGAAAGCCCTGTTCTAGACACTTAGCTCTCAACGTAATACCTTCTGGGTGCAATGCAATGACTGAAGAGACTACAAGAAACAACTATGAATGTGATGATGATGGTTACTTGTTTATTTTTTTTTTTCAGGATTGTCAGTTTATTCTTTCATAGAGAGGTGACCAAGCAGTGGTCGATTCTGTACTTATCCAATCATTGTCACAGCATTTACTAGTTTATTTAGTCTTTTATCTTCTAACCTATATTCAGCGGTGGTTTACAGACCTACGGAAGGTATCTTTATATGTCACAAAATACGGACGTAACACACGACCTTCTATATTGCCCAACATTCGGATAATTGCCATATTTGTATACTTCCAATGAAAGTTTGTGAATTGCGTTTTTTTATCAAAATGGGGTGATGTGAATGAATAACGCGTGATAAAATCGTATTTTAATTAAGTTTTTTCATCTCAGCTAAGCTATTTCTATTCTGTAAGTCATCCCTTCTATGTTTTTTTTTCTGACAGGTTGTTGCGAGTCTGTCATTTTCCCTAAGAGATCAAACTCTCTATCCCTAGAGTGCGATTTTTCTAACTTTGCCTCTCGAGCCCCTATATCCACGATGGAATATCACACGTCATTACGCGACTTTTTCGGTCCTACCGCTAGGAGTGGCATGGTCGCAAGCACTGCTTGATACGGTAGCAATCATGCGATACCTAGCGGCGCGACTGAGAAAGACGCGAAATATCCTGACATATTCCATTGTGAATACAGGTCTTCAGAGGCAAAGTTCGCAGTATAGGGCCACGCGGTCCGCTGTTAAGCCAACAACGCCGTCATTTTTACCACTGTTCCCGTCAAATCTGGAGTATCGCCGACACTTCATATCTTCTATTTCTCACATGTGCGGTATTTTCCGCTTTCGATATCGTTTTGAATTGGCCTCCCCGCGTCCCTCCAGTTCCCCCCCCCTTCCCCGCACGCCTTATCTCCCCTGGCGAGCCACCCGGCCCGCCGACGCGCCGAACAGCTGACGCGATGCCGCCGCTAGCATGATGCGCCGACCGGAGACCGAACAATTTAATGTACAGAAATAAATTTGAGAAAATAAAATAGGAAAGCATTAGACGACGTAAACATTTTCATAATAATATGCCATTTTAAGGTAGCCAGTTATTGCGTAAAATTTGTGACGAATTTGAGACTGTCAATAATTTTCGTTTGGTGTAAAAATGGGTTAGATGTTTTCCGCTGGCTAGTCTCAAAGACGATGTTAATCTCTGAGGCCGAAGACAGGTGCATCGAGTTGGAAAATGCGCAAGTGAAGGGTCTCAAAATACTAGACCAAATTGACGATTCCTTTCGTAAGCTAACTTAATTAAACTTCTTTAACCTGTTCGATTATTCTTGTTTCGGTGCGTCTAGTACTAAAGTCATAGTATTAGAACTAAGAGTAGTGCATGTTTTTCTTCGGGAGGTGGCATTGACCTCCCCAGTGGATATATCCGAAGCCGATCTACACGTCGGCTAGCGGGGTTTTCCCATCCAGGCATCTCCCATAACCCTAGCACCGCCCCGACCGAGATGAACGCTAAGCCCACGACTGGTTTCCCAACATGTGTCATAGTGTAGTGCATGTGTGTGTGTGTATGTATGTATAGGGTGAGGATAGGGCAAGGAAGAGGAAGGAAAGATCCTAAGCGGTCCATGGACCGTTTATTAGGGTACTGCTCCGGCATTCACCTGATATTGATGGGAGATATCGCGAAAAACTACAGATCAGAGCAGCCGGCCGTTAGAAGTCTCTTCCAGACAGTGACCTCGATCTAGCTATCTGGGTAGTGTCGAAAATTCCGCCATCGTTGGGATTCGAAGTTTAGAGCATCGCAGACAGAGACACCGCAGTGACATCAATTGATGCCCTGAACAGCCTAAGCTGGCCCATCGACTTGGAAAATGCACAAGCGAAGGTAGTCAAATTGTCAGATCAAGTGGGCGATTCTTTCGTTAAGCAAACTTTAGATTTGATAGATAGATATTGTTTCCGCAGGTAGGTTTATGCAACCTGGTGTCAGAACAATACAGTTTACGTATTATAATTAGGAATATTAATTCAATGTAGCTTTAAATTATTATAAGATAATAATGATAATATTACTATGATAGCAATAAAGGCAATAATAACAATAACAGTATTAATTCTATATATAATGGCGGTCCTGTACAAATATTTCGAACTAACAAATACACGACTTTTTAATTACACTGCATCCTGTTCACTTCACAACACGTCACCACACTTCAATATGAATACTACCTAATTTAATTATATATTTAATAAAGCAATGCATTTAATAGTAATTATCACAAAACTAATAATGAAAATAGTAATAACAACAATAATAATATAATAACTGTTTTAATACGTTAAACTTACTAATTAATAAAGTAAGTTTCAACAACTTTAATTGAACGTTTAACTTTAAAGTTTATTTAAGAACTTTAATCCGTGATCCACGTATCCATTTGCGTTTGCGGCGTTTAAAAAGAAACTCGCGCCCCTGCTCTGCGCTGACGTAACCGCGGCGCCTGAGGCCATGCTTGGCCGCGGGCGGTGGTCGGCGGTCTGTGGTCGGCGGTCGGCTGTCGGCGGTCGGCGGCGGGGCTGATGTGCTGTGTTGCGCCGCTTCGCCGCCCGCGCGCCCTCGCCGCTGCTCGGCGCTCGTGAAGCGCTCTTGCGGTCGCCGGGATGAGCTGCGCTGATGGACTCTGCGCAGTTCCAACGCGACTGAGAAATTACTTGTTTATTCGTTCGTGATTGTATACAGGTTGTTGCTCAATCAGACTGCTCGCTGGAAATTGATTTTGTGAGGTTTGAAAGATTAATAATTTGCGATTATAATTTCTGAAGTGCTGTGTTGAAGTTTGGGTGATTGAAATGAACTGAAAAGATGGTCGTTACCTAATGGTGTGATCACAGGATTGTTTTTCGATTGAGTATACACGGTTTGAAGAATGATTAATCTGAGATAGTGATTGTGTATAATTTCAGAGGAGCTCCCATGAGTTTTGGGGTAAACGATTCGGGCTGAAAAATTTGATGTTAACGAATATGCTCGATTGTGGTATACGTATTGCCATTACACTTTTCCTTTAATCTTTCTATTTTTCCCACTGTGCGTTTCTCTTGTGTTACGGCCCTAAGCCGCCAACCTGATTGAGAGTTTTCTGGGTTTACTCAATCGCTTAAGGCGTATGCCGGGATGGTCCCTAGTCTTGAATCCCAGATAAAAATGTGAAATCTGCCCTCCTTTATTGTTGCAGTTTGTCTACAATTGAGGCATTCGGTTGTAGGGGGATAATTTCTGACATTTTGCGAAAGTAAAATTATTGACTTTCCACTCCCTTCTTGTAAATAAGAAACATGGGCTTTCTTTATATCATGTTAGCTAGAGAGCCCAGAAAATTCACAATGAAAATACATTCATACTTAATGTTTCATTAGTTGTGTGCAGCACTCTTCCGTTAGCTAATACGATCATTGTGCTTCCGTAAGTAACGTGAAATGTCAGCTACCATTGTTTCCGCCCGATCGCCTCAATTGTAATTATGTAAAAGTAAATATTTATGTGGTTAGGTGGAAGAGCAGGCTTTATGGCTTGAGCCTCGTCAGAAACACATTATTATTATTATTATTATTATTATTATTATTATTATTATTATTATTATTATTATTATTATTGTTTCCGTAATATGTACTCTATTACTACAGGAAATAAATTGTATATCTGTGAAATCAGAAGACTCTCTTACGGTTTTGGCCAATCATTTTGTTCAAAAATGTTTCTTCACTGCCACAAGTACGTGGTATGTGGTGTAGATATTTTCAACAGAAGAGAAAAAAGTCCCTTAAATTCATGTCATTATCGCTTCAGCCGTTTGACACTGAATATGTTTATCAGAGTTGCGGTTCAAATAAAGGCCACAGATCAAAGTTCTTCTGCGATGTTTCTATTGATGCCTTCCCACTTATTCATATTATGATGTGTTTGCAGTCTTGTCTTCTTGATTGATTGTAGACATGTTTTACTCACATAAATACCATTTATTTATTTTCTACAACTCGAAGTGAAGTTGTCAATCATTTCAGCAAACAGCTTTATAACTCATTTGCCAGGAGTGTCTCCAGTTACGCGAAGTATTTCACCAGTGTTTTATGAACTGTGTTGAGAAATCTAATAATGTTTTATGAACACAATTAGTTCTCTATATTCAGTGTCTATGTGTCTGTTACTATTATCATTTATACTTCAATTTTTGGACAATGTTTTCAAAACACACCAATCTTTTCCTACAGGAGGTATATTGTTTTCATAAATGAAACATCATGTAGAACTTTTACTAATTTAATAATTTGGTCTTGCAACAGTTTCAAGAACATTTTCCTCATCATGGAGTAAAACGTTAAAAATTACAAAACAGTTATACGTGAAACAGTTGACATTAATTATAGAAGAGCAAACTAAGAACATAATGAGAATACTCAATATAAGGCATATGGATCTTCCCAATAAACAAACAAAAACAAAAATGTTATCATCCCTTGTATAAGTGCACAAGGTTCCGATGACATAAAGGATGCGACGAAATTGGAAAATCACAAAAATCCCTATCTACAGGATGATATTGTTCTGAAGTCAAAACGGTAAAGGAATTATTTGTTGTTAATATTACGAGCAACACACCGGTGTTTTTTTCGCACTAAGTTGCTCATACATCATGTATTTTCCACCAAGGTGTGTTTATGGGGAATTCGAGTATCTGTGCGTAATCACGATCTAAACTTTGTAAAAAACACTTCTCCGCTTTCATCAGTCCTTCCACATTATGCGCCGTCATCAGCAGCAGGATCCTGAGAGTTAGTTGGCAAGAAACCTGTTTGAATCCCAATACATTCATCATAGATTTATCACAAATACGTTTCAATAAATTTTAATGGTTTCCTGACCTTAATAAACCAGATACTAAAATATTTTTTAACAATGTACTTCTTTTTTGACCTTTTGAATCTGGTTGGGGTCGTATTCAAAAATCTAAAAAAAATAATAAAAGATGTTACGTTCAAGTGATGGAGATACAATCAATAAAATTGTAAAACATCATAAATAATTTAGCAATGCATTAGAAGATCTTGAACCATTATAATAAAACAAATTGTAATAAACCTAATGCGCAGGTTTGTGGAAATCACTTAATAAACAATTAGCATTTTAAAAAAATGTCAGTGTTTCATAAAACACTGGGTTAAATTTATATAGTCACAAACATCATCTGGCCAACTAGTTTGACACAAGTCGGTTTCTAAATTAGTCTTAGGTTCTTCAGAGTTTGCATATGAATAGTACGAGAAAAATTATATTTTAAAAAGTCATTTCCACCTATCCAAATCTCATCCAATCGCAACGACTGTGTGGATATCATGAACCAAGGAGTCACAGACGCAATAACGATAACGCAAATTCACGACTGACCATAATGTAAAAGAGAAAATCTATAAAAGTGCAAAGAGAAAATACTACTTTTACAGTTTATCGGAATGTTTTCACCCTGAAGAACTTTGTTCTAACATTAGCTTCCCGGTATCACGATCGGTCGCGGATCTCCATTTACCCGACAGGACATTGCAGTGGCACCAATTAAAAGGGAGAAGAAATGGAAGGTTAGAAAAAAATATTGGGGAGATTCTACAGCATGAGTTACTATAACTTGTACAATACGATTCCACAGTCGAGTCTGTTCTTAAGTACAGAGTCTAACATTACGATAGAGCAGTAAGAGAGCACTATTCTTAATCTGAATTATCGGGTATAATCACGTAACTTGTAACGTGTAAGGAAGATATCACATAATCTTCATAAATGGTTTCCATTACGAAGTGTGGCGAAAGGGATAGCTGCTAACTCTTTATTCCCATGATATTATATTATTTAGATAGGGAGCTCTTGCGAAAAATAATGTAAATTAAGTTGATTTGGTGTAATGTGAATTTACCGTCACCAGCACTCGCAGCTATCATAGATCGAAACTCTCGGAATTCTGTCTCAAGAGGAATATTTCGTTGTTGAATCGACTGTCACTGGTGTCTCGCCAGTACCCAACTGCTTTGAGCCTTCAGACAAGCGGATCTCTCATTCTCTCTCTCTTTCTGCCGGTCTCTCCCTGTCGTCGAAATTCGGATCTCTATTATTGCTATCTTACAAGGAACACGACATGAAAACCGCTCTTAACGTTTCAAACTTAAAAGTCATGTGGTTGCACGTAATGAACGTATTCTTTGACGACATAATGTGCAAAACATCTTTAGTACCTCCAATCCTTACCATATTCCGTTGAGCGGAAACTATATTCAGATACAAATCCCCGAATTTCTCTCGGACCACCAGCATTACCCGACCGTCACGGCTCTTCACATCCCGCCCTCCGCCGTGGATTCTCCTCGATCCGCCCAGCTGCCATCGCCCGATGAAGTATCGCCCATCGCTTATCGCCCATCGCTCGCGGGCGGTGGCAGGAAGCGCGAGAGGCTGGCATCGGCCGTGGAATCGGCGAACGCCGTTTTCACTCGGCCCAAAGAACGCCGCGGCCGCCCGCCCGGACGTCAAATGGACTTGTTTTCTCCGTGGCGGGCGTGGGTGAAACGCCCCAGCCGCCGACACGGTTAACTGGATCGGTCATTGTGTGTATGAAAAGGAAACCATTTCATAAACAAGGTCAAGGCTTAATTAAGGAAGATGGGAGATAGTCATCTGCGCAGAGAACGTCTCTGGAGGGAGCGCTGCATTGTTCTCAGATGCTGAGAGCTACTTCGAAGGGTAGACAGATGAATGGAGTAGCATGGTTTGATGGACGGGCGTGGAAAAAAAAACTTGATGATTTGAGTTTTGTGTTCAATTGAAGTGTCTAATATGAATCGTGAAAGCAAATGTTCGTTAAACGGTATTTCACTGTAATGAGATTTTAAATTAATTTCAATTAACGGTGATTTAATAGCCGATGTAGAAATAGTTCTCATTTTTTTTCATTATTTTAGAAGGGTCCCTAAATATCTCTCATCCATCTCCTAGAAACAAACCTCCAATAAAAAATATGTCGATGGAGAGACTGTGTGAATATCTGATTTCATATGTACGCTGTTAAATTTTTCTAATGTTCTTACGTTACGCAAATAAATTTATTATTCATAATTTTATTTTCCTATCACCCATAAATAGAATATCTATAGCTTACTAGTATGAAATTTTAGAAGGAAATATTTCTGACATATTGTCAAATCATAGCATAAATAAAATAAGGGAAATGGCAACATATTAATTAACCAAATATTTATATCTGAGCCATCAGGAAAGGTTTCTTATATTTAAATCATCTTTCAAAATATTAAAATGTTGTGATCTCTTGAGAGTTTCTTTAAAATAAAATTAAATATGTATATACCATGACGAATGTTACATAGAGGCAATGGCATTTAATGAATTCTTTTGGAGAAATACATTCTGTCTAGAGAGGAATCTTTTGATACTTACCCTCCGGCGGGCGTGTAGCGGCACTCAGTGCCGCAATCTTACATTTTTGTTGATTTTGAGTTAATAATTAATGTCGCACTATTGATTCGTAGTTATTATTAGTTCATTATATTTTCAACCAGATGACCCTCAGATCACGATTTTAGACACTCTCGATTGACCGTTATTCATTAGTAATTAGAACTCTGCAACGGTTGCGGCACTCCGTACCGAAAGCGCTTTTCATGCAAGTATAATTTTTGCGTATGCTATCCATTACAATTTTTACTGCAGTTTTGTTATTGAGCTTTATGACACAGATTTTAGAGTACTAACTACTAATTCAAATTTAGTCGTTTCCGAAGAAACGTTAAGAGGCACGTTTGCACCATATTCCTTTTCCGACGTGTAACACGCGCCAAGACACGGAGGGTGTGAGTGATTGATCCGATTCTTAATCCCTATATAGTATTTGAGTAAACTCCTATACCGTGCGTGTGTGGATATTTCCATGCATCATGGTTAGACCACTTCCCGTGCACCAAACGAGACATATGGGGTGTCATTGAACGTGTCTCGGTCCCCTGTTGGGGAAATGATAATTTGTTTTCCGATTCCGGCTAAGAAATTGTCAAAAACGTGTTTTTTCGTGTTTTGGATCTACGATCTTGGTGAGTATGACAGTGATTAAATCAACACCACCTAAATAAATATATACAGGTGGCGTTGATTAAACCCCATTATTCCGTTGTTATTTTCAGTCCACGACATCATAATTTCGTTCCATGAGGATGACAACGCTGATTTTTGACAAACGAGAAAAAATTAAATGGATATCGCCTGGCAGAATGTGTTGTAAATTCTGAAGCATTTTAGTTGTAGTGAAGTGTGAAGTATTTCATGTGTATTTTGTATAATGAATTTGCAACTTGCCTTGGAACATTAAATTTGAAGAACGTGAAGTGAATACGAAGGAAACAAGAACGGTAAGTACTAAACAATACATTTCTTAAGCGTGGAAATATCGATTTTCAATTCAATGTGGCTTACAACTTATATACATAAAGATACAAAATAGTAACCTTTTAATGCTTATATATATTCGCCTTCAGAACACAAATCAGACCGAGTTTGTGCAGTTTTAAAATATTAAAATAGGGGACAAAAATATGGAAGTGTTAAGCAACTCAGGGGAATCAAATGTAGTTGTAGAAGATTTTGCGTCAGAATTTTCCGAACTAATGGAGAGTGTTACTATATTAGCATTAGAGAATAACGCAGAACAACAGCTTACAGGTGAACATTTATGTTCATATTAGAAAACAGTTCATATACAAAACGTAAAAAATATAGCTGTGCTGTGGCATGATTCATATACCTGAAAGTATTTTTTTACAGTGATTATAATTTTGAAACTGCAATATGACCAATTTATTTCCCGTTTGGAGTTAATATACGCGGCCATTGAGTGTTGAGAATTTTTGAACTGGAGTATAACATTAACAGTTACTACGATTCATTGGTAAGCCCAATGCCAGGTACTCTAAGAACATATTTGAACAAAGCTATGCATGAAAGAAATGAATTACGAAAGAAATTTTCAACACATGAATATACTTTTAAAACAGATTACAGCGACGGCGACGCCAAATTCAACTAGTAATATTGTTATTTCTTTTGGTAATTAGTTATTATGAAATAAAATGTATAAAAACATAAATAAAAATATTTCCTTCATGTTAACTATATATTTATTTGGTCAAAAACAGTAAAAACTGTATGTGAGGTATGGGGGAGGAGATTATTTGCGCACATTCCTTGAGGTCCACAAAACAAGCGCGTTATTTGAAACATTTGAAAAACTAGACATTTTCGTTCCCAAGTTATCGAAAACGTAATAGCAACTGTAAACGAACTGCAGATTCGATTTTTCTGCATTGTGAACAAAATAGTAACTCACCCTCAGCTCTACTCCCATCACTACAAGCAAAACGACTGCCCAACAAAACGTGCGCACAGTGAAGCTACTTTTACGTCCAGAAGCAAAACAAGTGGCCATCTCAGCAATTGCTCAATGGATCAGGGAAATTGGACAAAACCTGATCGAGATGGGGGTCATTGACGCGGAAGCTGAAGTACATTACTTGTTACAGGCGTATTAAATCTTTTTTTAAATTATGCAATACAAACGTAAAATAATTTATGATATATCATTGTTTTGTTAAAATAAACATCATTTTTCTTTTTGATGATCAAAACTAACAAACGTAAAATCTATTGACGCCAAAATCAAGAAGATAAATGCGGTACGGAGAGTCGCACGCGCTTGCTGGCGGGAAATGATGGGACGCGCTCGCCGGAGAGTTAAACAAGCCTCTCTGGTGTCTCGCATGCGCCCTACTGCTGTTATCCTGCAGACAAACCGGTCTCTCGCAGTGGGGTAACCTCTGTGTCATGGGCAGTCGTTTAGAAACCACACACCCCTATAGCGTGCTTTCGCGGAGTGCCAACACATAAATGGGAACACCACTACAGATGAATCATCCGTTCGAAAACCTCGCTCCCTCTTTTGAAGATGTCAAAAAATTCACGTAATTATTGTTATTATTTCCGGTATTCTTAAAGATTTGGGCAGTTTGCGCCTCCTTTCTCTTAGGCTGCAAGCTATTGAGAGAAAGAAAGCTGTTTGACTAGTATCTTCATCGCCTAGAGATATAAAATTCTTCGCCATTCAAGAATATAACTCTAGGATAAGTTCTTCATCAATGCATCTCGTTATCGACAAAAGATGGCGCGCACCTGTTATTTTTGGTGTTATGACTGATAAAGTGAGCGTGATCGACATTTAAACAGAGAAAATAACACAGCGTCTTTATTATCTATAAATCCTAATGAGACCATTACAAATCATCCTACATTTATTTATGACTGTACTCAATAGCTTGAAAAGAAAACAGAGGACTTGGATCACACGTGCCTATGGGAGAAAGTGTTTAGCAGAACAGGAAAACGAAAAGCCCTCAGGCATAAAGTCGTGAAGTACGAATGAAATACGACATTGCACTTTAAAGTTTGTCACTTCGTTCCAGATATCAACGTGGGAGGATATAAAAATACTGGACATCAAAAAATATATTTCAGAGATACATGACATAAATCGTAAAGTAAAATATATCTTTATATTAAATAAACGCGAACAACAGTAATGCACGTTTTACATTAACAAACAATAAAGCAATCGACTGTTTAAAAACAGTAGTCTAAATGTTAAATTATTGATAAATTAAACAAATCACTGTTATTTGTGTATTAATGAAACTGAAAAAAGATGGGTGTATTATTTAGCTACATTAGAGAATTATTTTGAGACGGGAGAATAGGGACTGGAAAATAACTGTGTAAAGATTTGGTTCAGATATCAAATCTTTAGAAGTAGCTTTATAATTTTCATTGATGAAACTGGAAAAATGACAAATTCACATCACTATTTCCTATACGAGAACGATTATTTTTGTTTTCAACCCAAAGGGTACGCGAGACGAAACAAATTGTAAAAATTATTGATCCTTGTTTGACAAAAATTTGCCTTTCAAGGGCATGAACAATTGCAATAACTTCAAATATAATATAAGGAGAAACGTAAAAGTAACCTCTAAACATGCTACTGAGATGTGAAAGTATTTTTTTGTTTGATTTTAAAGAGTCATAATCTTAAAAATAAACAATGTTTATAAATACAACATAATACATGAAAATGTATACAATAAAAAATAGATGTAAGGAGAAAAGATAACAAAGGAGGATGTAAGAGAGCTTTTGAGAAAGTTATTTAATGGACGGACAAGGATTAACTGTTTTTCCTAGTTGAAAAGATATACAAGCAGGAGAAGAAAGGAACTCATAAAATGTATCTGAGAGACGAAGGATCCAGGATTTTTGAGGAAGAATACAGAGTTGAGACGAAACAAAACAGACAAAGAAGACGGAAAGAAAGAAGAATGAAACCAGTAACCAAGGCAAACTCGACATCTCTCCCGGTGTGTGCTCCGTATCACTCGTTCGGAGAATGCGACTGGAAGGCGCGGTGTCCGAGTTGCACGACAGGCGGCGGCGGGCACAAGAATTGTTTTGCCGCCCCCGATCTGGGTCAGGGCATGGGCGTTGCTCGCCCGCCCACGCCCCTCACCCGTGCCCGCTCGCCTGCATTCCGGCCAATTCGCGCTGCAACTCATGACGCAGGACCGGAGGGCGCAGTGGGCGCAATCGGAAAATTGAAGGGATGAGGTAACGGAGTGAATGATCTTGGCTGTCCGGGTGACGCCGCGTCGAAGGCTGTGTTGCCGACGTTTCCACCATCTTGTCGTGGTATTCCTCAGGGCCCCTGCCGGCATTCCGGCCAATTCGCGCTGTAACTCGTGAGGATGTTTTATCCCTATAGATGGTGATATTCGTTCTGTCGCTGGATCGTGAGATCTGCTGCGACTTACGCTTCAGTTTGCGTGGTTTTCCCTCTCCAGGTATTTCCCTAACGGGGTATTTCCCTAACTTTCCCTAACCGTCTCAACTGAGCTAAACTCTCATAGCTCCTTATTGGTTACCTGACATGCGAAACAGTGCAGTGCATGTGTGTGCGTGGGGTGGGTGGGGGCAGGAAGGAACAAGAATGAGAAAAGAAACACCGTGCGGATTCCATTGGTCCGTTTGTTGGGGTACTGGTTCAGTATTCGTCTAAAACTAATCCAATTAGCCGGCTGCTAGAATTCCTCTCCAGACACCGGATGAATTCGACCCAGGAATGTATCAACTACTGTCGAAAATCAGCCTCCAACGGAACTAGAACCCTAGAACCACCTAGTCAGTGAACTGCCACAGCCACTGAAAATCCGCTGACCCTAGCGTCCCCAGTGCGATTTGAACCCGCCAACTCAGGTTTTGGAGAAAATATGGAGAATGCTTAACGACCAAAATATTATATTGGAGGGAGGTTAATGGGGCATGGTCAGTAGGAGCAAAAGTAATATAAATCATGATTGTTTGCCAACGTTTCAGAAAATATATTTCCATCCTCAGGGCTACATACAACCGAGAGAGAAGACACTATTACACTTAGCTGCCAAATTTTGTATATTAATTGTGTATATTAATTAATAATAATTGATTGCTTTGTGTATATTAATTGATATGTTTTTTGATAGCTAAATATAATAGTGTCTTCTCTCGCGGTTGTATATAGAACTGAGGATGGAAATATATTTTCCGAAATGTTTGCAAACAACCATGGTTTAAATTAATGTTGCTCCCACTGACCAAGTCCCGTTAACCTGACACCAATATAGTTTTGGAGAAAGCAGTGCACTAAACCTTCATACGACCGCGAGCATTGACTCCTCCGGGTATTTTTCCATCAGGAGAGTGGTTTCTCACGTAAATCCCACTGCGCCCACAGCGTGGCGCCGCCCCCGTCTCGCGAAGCCACTTCGCAATACCACGCGCCCCGCCGCTGTCTGGCCACTCCGTCGCCTAAGCGCCGCGCACACGCCTTGGTGGACTGCATTCGCCGCCGCCCCTGCCGCTGTCCCCGCCGACCCCGCCGCCACCCGCGCCTTCCACCGCCGCCCCTGTCGCTAATGGTGGCGTTTGCAACACGGACCAGATTAGGCCCTCCCACGAAGTTCATGGTCGCCAACGTGCGCTCGACCAGACGCAAAACAAGACATTGAAATGGCGAAGATCAAGTTTGAACCCTGTGTAATGTAGGTGGGAATAGAAGTTGATTAAAGAATCGTGTGCAAGATTCTTGGCTTTGGGTACTCACCAATGTGAATCAACCAAGGACAGCAGATGTGGTCAGCATCGGCTCTTGAGACCTTTCGAGAGGTTTATTTTTGTAACGTAATTATTATTACTATTATTTTATTTTTATTTTTTTGGTCGCGAATTGGCTATCCTAGGACTACGCGAACGCCCAACTTGTACCCACCGAGATCCAGTCATTTTCTCCCGGGAGTAAGTGCACGTGACCTTTTGTTGTGGGGGGGATCAGGAATTTTTATGCCGAATCCAATTTTTCACACCAGTGTTGTTATCCTTGGGGAGATGAAGTATGAGGTGATGATGATGATGATGATGATGAAGAGTATATAGATAATCACAAACATACAGACAGGAACACACAGAACCATGCCCAAGGCTGGACTCGAACCCGCGATCCTAATATTATTTATTTTTATTTATTATTCTCATCATTCCCTAAAAAACTTAAAATGTTACGTAACGGTCAAATATAAAAGGATTGAAAGCTGCTTCCTAAGGAGCAGATCTTGTACTTTGCGCAAATTATGAGCAGTTTCAATTAACGCAATATCTTGTTCTTCCCTAACTGCTCGAATGCTGCTTGTATGAATTTGAAATCTTTGATTTAAATAACATTGCAGCCCTCACATTTCTTTAGCTCCTTTCGCTAAAAGTGATAGTTCTGTCGGGGGTGTGGGTGTTTTTCTTAGAAGTACTATAAAATTTAATCTGTAGTTTGATTGCAGACGTAAATAAGTTTTCTATAACTCGGGAGTGAACATTTTTAAGTTTTCAAATTTTGACATTTTTATTCATCATTCAACTACGGTACTGTAGATCAATAAAACGTACGCAGATTATACTTCCTCCATACGTTACATACAGTTTCTGCTGTTTTCTGTTGATGAAAATAACTTCAAAGCCTTGAAGGTGGTTTTTTATTTAGCCGAATGTTTTGCAGTAAAAATATCATATAGTTTATGTTAGTTTATTGGACCCAAACCGCAGAACCTTCTACACCAGAATTCAGAGGTCAAGAACTACGCCCAACAGGAGAATTAAATGTTAGTATGTTCATGAGATTGCTCCTAATGCGGGAAGATTCACGTCTGTCATTTCTCCCTTTGCTTTCAGAAACTGGAATGCTAGAGTGATGGCAATTACAACAATCTTGGTTTTCTACGATTTGAGGTTAATCATTTGACTGAATAATTTGAACATACAATCTGCAAGAAAACGTAACGTCTTTGTCATGTCGATCACGTAAAGAATAGGTCATTAGATAAATCACTTAACTGATTGGGAACGAGAATTCTGCGAGAAAATTTACCTTAACTCGTTCGAACCGCTAGAAACTTCACGTTGAATAACCGGCACGTAAAGTGGGGGTACGCAAGATTCGTTTTCTAATCATCTGACTTAACGAACTGAATGTATGAAAACATAATCATTCTTCTTGATTGCCAGAAAGAAATGTCTCGACACTCGCGATGTGATCCTATGGGAAAAGCGGTTCATCTGTTTATAGTGATTTTGTTTTATTCACTAGGCTGCGAAGGTGTTAATGACAATAAAGATAAAAGCACATTACAAATAAGTTAGATCACAAATATAAGTATTTTACAGAAATGAAATAGAATAACTGGTGGTAATATAACAGGTATTCATTCACTGATAATGAATAAATGCTTCCAATTTTAAAGAAATCATTATATCGATGTCTTACTATTTTCTTTGGTTTATTGAGACTTTCAAAGACTGATTGATATCAATATTACTATGAATTGTCGGAGCATATCGAGATTTTACTCATATTCGATTTTTATGCAATACCATATCCTAAGAAATAGTGCTAAAACAATGAAAGATGTCTCTTAAGATAGGCTCTATTGTTAGGGGTATCTGATGGAAAGACTAGTTCTGAGAAAATCTATACCTACTTAGCTTTAAGGTCTGAGATTTAAGCATGTAACCGCAACAGCTAGTAAAATTAGTCAATGAGATTAAGCTGAATGAACGATTGTAGATGCTGTTGAACGATACTGAGAATACGACACAAATTAAGAGGTCTTACTGGGTCATCAGTACTTACCACTATTTAATATTTTGCGAGTGAATATCAAAGTGTGGTAATGGCAAACTCTAAAAAGCTAATTTATTTTTAACTCTCTGATTCATGAAGATGAAAGCAATGTAAGCTGTTAGAACATGAGCATGCGAGTGTCTTTAAGCGTAATGTCCGTATAAAATCAAACCCTCAAGGAACTCAACTGCAAAAATGACATTGCTGAGACAAACACATCTGTTGTCACGGGGTAAAAGTTCTCAAGTGAAAAATCTTAGTTTGAATAACACAAGGGTTAGATTATTGAGCCAACGCTTTTTCCTATACTCATCGCTATTTCTCAACACTTTAGTACCTCATTAAGGAAACAAAATTTGAATTCGGCCGTTTTATTAAAATAAAATATAGATTCTTAACTTGGTAGAGCTTAATCCAATTTTGCCAAAAAAAACTGACTTAAGAAATTGTATTGCTCTTTATTGCTTGAGGTTTATTTTAAAACAGAAGAATTAGCATATTAGGGATAGTGTATACCTTTTATAGAAAATATTCTAGAAGGTAGGTTATATTCATCGTCTCCTATATTACTTCAGTAGTATTCCTTCTCATTGCGGCTCTCACACGCAACCAATATTTATAAATGAGGCCTCTAGAGAAGGAGAATTTCACGACGACGTGGCGAATTGCACTTTTACTTTAAAAATATGAAGGTTTTGTTTAAAAACTGGAACTAAATATTCATGTAAAATGCAAACCGGCGCACGTCCCTTTTGTGAATTTATATCTTTAAAAAACTCCTAAACGAAGCGTTCTAGCCCCTTAAAAACTAAGGCCAAAGGCCTCACAAAACCGTTCTTCACACCGTAATCTACAGGATGAGATCTTCATGACTATTCTATTACATTTGTTGCTGGTTAGACGATTCTCGATTCTACTCCACCTGTTCAGAGCCTGTAGAATCTGCAACTGTATGTGAAATTACTAATTATTTGATATTCTATGCGATTGAATTGCATCGGTGTACCTCTTTGTCCGATGATAAAGTTAAATAATAATAGTTTGTATTGTCATCAATTAAAAAGTGACATATAGAACAAGTGACAGAGGATAAGAGGGTCTAAAAAAAAATATACATTACAGGCTTCATATGGAAATGGAAAAATAAGGAAGAGGGTGGGGTGTAGCATGCGAGAGTTCTCGCATGGGTATGCTAGATTTATTGATAATTTTAGTTGCAATTAGTAATCATTGGGTAGTTGGAAGAAGCTCCAACCGGATGTATACCCAAGGCAAGGTGCAAAGTGAGGGTCTATCGGAGAGTGTCTGAGCTGCCCGCAGGTCAGTTGGAAGAAGCTCTGATCGGATGTATACCCAAGGCAAAGTGCAAAGTGAGGGTTTATCTGAGTGTCGGAGCAGCCCGAAGGTCAGTTGGAAGAAGCTCTGATCGGATGTATACCCAAGGCAAGGTGCAAAGTGAGGGTCTATCCGAGTGTCGGAGAAGCCCACAGGTCAGTTGGAAGAAGCTCTGACCGGATGTATACCCAAGACAAGGTGCAAAGTGAGGGTCTATCGGAGAGTATCAGAGCTGCCCGCAGGTCCAAGCACCAGTCGTCTGCGATGCGGGCGCGCGGGGACTTTCGCCGCTTTCTGCGGTTGCACGATGGACCGTGACGCGCAGTTTCTGATCTGCGCGCGCGCGCGGCCTCTCTCGCTTTATGGAGCGACCGCCTGCGACGCGCACGAAAGCGACGCCTCCGACGCCGCGACGCCGCAGCGGACGAGACCACGACGTTACGGAATGCGTTCCGTTCTCTACCGATAGTTGCTCAACGGCCTTCAGGCAGCTATGCGCTTTTCATTTTTAAGTTTGGCTGTTAATTGCTCAACGGCCTAACGGCAGCCATGCGCTTTTCATTTTTTAGTTAGGCTGTTAATTGCTCAACGGCCTAACGGCAGCTATGTGCTTTTCATTTTTAAGTTACTGTTAATTGCTCAACGGCCTAACGGCAGCCATGCGCTTTTCATTTTTACGTTAGGCCGTTCATTGCTCAACGGCCTAACCGCAGCTACGTGCTTTTCATTTTTACGTTAGGCCGTTAATTGCTCAATGACCTAACGGCAGCTAGGTGCTTTTCATTTTTAAGTTTGGCCGATATAATTGCTCAACGGTCTAACGGCAGCCACGCGCTTTTCATTTTTACGTTAGGCTGTTAATTGCTCAACGGCCTAACGGCAGCCATGCGCTTTTCATTTTTAAGTTAGGCTGTTAATTGCTCAACGGCCTAACGGCAGCCATGCGCTTTTCATTTTTAAGTTAGGCTGTTAATTGCTCAACGTCCTAACGGCAGCCATGCGCTTTTCATTTTTACGTTAGGCCGTTCATTGCTCAACGGCCTAACCGCAGCCACGCGATTTTCATTTTTACGTTAGGCCGTTAATTGCTCAACGGCCTAACGGCAGCTATGTGCTTTTCATTTTTAAGTTACTGTTAATTGCTCAACGGCCTAACGGCAGCCATGCGCTTTTCATTTTTACGTTAGGCCGTTCATTGCTCAACGGCCTAACCGCAGCCACGCGCTTTTCATTTTTACGTTAGGCCGTTAATTGCTCAACGGCCTAACGGCAGCTAGGTGCTTTTCATTTTTAAGTTAGGCTGTTAACTGCTAAACGGCCAAATGGCAGCTATGTGCTTTTTATTTTCAAGTTAGGCCATTAATTGCTTAATGGCCTAAAGGCAGCTGTGCGCTTTTCATTTTTAAGTCAGATTATAGTCATTCTGAGGCCTGGAATCTTTTGAAGAATGCCAATAGGTGTCTCCACGTGTTCTACGCAATGTTTATAATTTTGTCGTAAGTTTTTAATAAGAGTGCCAGAGTGCTTGGCGTGCAAAATTTCCAGAGCACAAGTGGATGTTTCGTTAATAAGTTTATTAGTATACTCGAATGGAAGCTAGTATTTAAAGAAAAATGATAAAAAAGTACGTATTACGGAATTTAAGTATCTGATAATGAATTTTGGCTGGGGTAGTTTGCGAAATGGACTTATCCGATTCTTCTCGTTCTGTCAGCTCTCTCGCACTTGTAGTTTTGACATAAGACTTTTATTTGGCATATTGTATTAACGGTAACCTAATCTCTTTGGTCTTCTGCGTTTCTTCTCCATCTTTTCACTCTTATGGTCCTCAGATCTTCTTCCATCTCGTCATTCCATCTTAACCTCGGCCTGCCTCTGACTCCTCTTACCGACTGTGCTCTCTTCATATATTTTTATTGTCTTCTCTTCCTTCATTCTTATTATAAGTCAAATCCATCCTTCTTATCATGATGCAGGTAACTATCTTGTTTTATATAATTCGTCCAACTCTACATTTGTTCTACTCCTCCAGATTTCATTTTCTTTAATCGGTCCAAATATTCTACGCAAGATTTTCTTTTCCCATATTGCCAGGTTATTTTTCATTTTCTTCGGGTGGGTCCAAGCCTCAGAACCATACAATATTTACCACCGGTTTAATGACAGAATTTTACACTTTTAACTTAGCGGCCTTTGAGAAACTTCTTGTCTTAAAAAAAATTGTAGAGGTTGCCACATCTATTACCTGCCGTTATTCTCCTTTTAATGTCCCTTTCTACTTCATTATTTTCAGTAATATATCATCCCAAATACTCTGTGGCATTCACCCATTCTATATTTTTTCCATCTAAATTGACACATTTTAATTTTTGATAACTTCTTTTAGTTGTTCTCATATATTTTGTTTTGTCCTCATTATTACCAACCCCATTTCTTTTGCTCCTTCCTTAATTGGTGTAATGTAATATCTTTGTTCTACTTACTGTCACTACATCTGGCAAACGCCATTATTTGTACAACTCACAAGTCGATCAAGTGTTGGGTCTCTGCGCAAGTCGATAAAGGGGGGATCTCTGCGCAAGTTAGATGCAGAGTTAGTGAGAGAGACAGCTCTAAAATTTAGATCCGTCAAATGAAGTAAATTTTCTTAACACTACTTTCGATATTTATTTTATAAATTTCAATTTAACCTGTTTTAAGATCAAAACTTATTTTACTGTTTTCGGATTTGTATAGTTCATGAATTACGCCCAAAACTATTGAAACGAGTATGTGTATTAAAATAATGATATTAAGAAATCAGTAATGAAATGGATTAAGTTCCCAGACTCTAGTCATATATCATTATTATAAAATGTAAGCCTCGTAGGTAAAAAACTGATATAAGTGAAATAATTTATTTTCACTCTAATTGACGAGGCTCAATCTATTTGTCTATCCTATCAAACTATTTTTAGATTTTCCCAACCTATCAATAACAATATAACTCGACGAAAACTAAACCTCGTTTTTTAAACAATAGATATACGTTTGATGTTCAGCAATAGATTTGTTCTACAAAGAAAGCTTACTAATAATTTATTCCGTGGACAAAAATAACTTCCGATGTGTTGTGCATAATTCTTACTGAACCATCGTATATTTTCCTTGGTAATGTTTTCCGGTTAATAAACGAGGTTTCCAACGTCTCATTTTTACTACGATCTTCTTCAGTCTGGTGTCCTCTTCGCGACCAGAAAATCATGACTAAGTAACGACTGCAGTCTCAACGACCACTTGAATTGAAATCTCTTTTCTCGTCAGATTCTCCACACTTCCCTTTCAGTTGAATTAGTTGTGGCTCTACTTCTTAAAGTTCAATGAAGTGTATCATGTTTCCGGTACACGGGAACCTGGGATTTTGGTAATTTCTCTATTTCCTTTTTACTTTCCCGTATACGTACGTATACACGGAGTGATGTACGTAGTATAGGGAAAGTTATGTAATGCTGCGCGAAAAAATGGCCAATTTTCGGCGGAAAAAATTTCTTTGCCCGGCTGTGAAAACAAAGAAGTGGATAAAACCAGTTGCTAAATTAAGAAACAAAATCCCCTAACACGTGGTGTAGCCAGAAACCCTGTTTTCTAGGTCCTTGATACCGAAAACCCAATTGAAAGGAAAACGTCCGTCTGTCTGTCCGTCTGTGAACACTGCTAGCGCCTAAACCATACGTACGATTTCTTCCAAAATAGATAATCCCCGGTCGATCTGATTCTAGTCGAAGCTTTGAAATTTTGAAAAAGATTCTTCAAAATTTGGGGGTACTTTATATGAAGCCCCCGGGACTTTCAAAATTTTCTCAAAAACGGCTCCAAATGTTTTTTTAAAATATCTTGTATGAATAGAGTAAAATACATTTATTAACATGGCATAGGTCCGATTTTCACGGATAACTCTGAATTTTCGAAAATTGTGAAAGTTTGAATTTTTTTCGGCGTCTTTCCCCAACTACAAAATTGAAGATAGAGATTTTTTCTTCAAATAAAATTTGTTCTGCATATTGAGTTCTCTCATAAAGGTCATGTAAATGTTTCTCAAAATTTTAGTAGTATTCGTGCAATATTGTGTGCAATATGTGCAACATTAAAAAATTACAAAAACAAGATTTCCTCAAAAACGGCTCCAATTTTTTTCTTTAAACTTTTGGTAGGGATAGTGGTAAATTTACTCTATCAGATTACACCAAAGCCATGTTGGTCTATCGGTTGGTTTTTTCAAAAATTACCAAGATGTAAATTTTTTTACTTGTCTCTCACGTCGTTAATATTTACATTATCGGCGATTTTTTCACATTATTATATTTAAGAGTATATATGCTTTAAATAATGCCAAGTAAAGTTTCTCGAAAACACTACCGTTTTCTTTGAAAAGTAGCTCAAATTTAGGCATTTTCAGAAATGCTCAAACACCATTTTCTCATATACAGCTGCAAATTTTTTCTTGAAACTTTTGTAACGGATAGTGTTAATTACACTCTTTAATATGACGTAAAGTTTATTTTGAGTTTTTTTTGTTTTTTTCAAAAATTATATAAATGTAAATTTTTTGAAAGATCTCTCACATCTTTCATATGCACATTATCCGCAATTTGTAAACATTGTTATATTTGTGGGTGTAAGTGCTTCAAATAACTTCAAATGAAGTATTTTTAAAAAAACTCAAAAAATTTCTGTAAAAATGAGCTTTAATTTTCGCATTTTTAGTAACGCTAAAACGCCGTTTTCTCTTAAACGGCACATAATTTTTAAAAGAAAATTGCCATTTACGGCTAGGTTTTTGTGTTCTTTAATATTCTAAAATTAATATTTTCGTTCTATTAGTAGGAAACCGAAAAATTAAGAAAATGACAAAAAAATGTACTTTTGGCGGCGATAGATGGTAGCTGGCAAGAAAGAGTATGTGGCAATTCCGAATAGCTAGCGAAGACCCAAGGAAATAGAGAACTAATACGGGAATGTCTTTGCCATTCTGTAGCACCACTAGTTAAATTTTTGATACCCGAACTATTTGAATGAGTCATATTGTTGGAAAATTAACCAAGATTACGTTTTCATGTCCACATTGCTATGTTGGGGCTTAGCCGTACGGAGAAAAACCGTCAAATAAATGTTTAAGTTTCAATTAAGTAAAAAAATACATACAAAATTAATGGTGCAACAGCACATACTCTCTCGCAATATTTTTACCAACCTCTCAAAATTTCGCGAAAGTTACTAATATTTTCAAAGCATTGTATATGGCAGTATTACAGATCTCATTTTGAAGATTTCATTAATAAAACAATCTTTATCTTCAATATTGCGGTAGCAGGAAGAGCCGGCAAAAATTCAAATTTTTGCAATTTTCGAAAATACTTATGGTCGGCAGCAAATTTCGAACATGCGCTATTTTTGTGGCTTTGCACTATTCTAACAGAAAAATAATCGAAAAATTTGGGACCGTATTTCTTAAAATTTTTAAAATATCATTGAGACTTCATGTAAAGTAAAACCGAAATTAAAATATCCATTTCCAATTCACAGGGTCTTCAGTTCTCTCTGTTCGATAGGAGAATATCAATTTTCGAGGAAATCTTAAGAACGGTTTTAGTGCTAGCATTGTTGACATACGGTCAGACAGTCAGATGTTTTGCCGTAAACCAACTTTTCGGTATCAAGAACACACGAAACATGGATTCTGACTCCACAAGGACTAGAGGAAGTAATTTTCTATACATAGGGCAAGGAATTATCCACTTTTTCGTTAACATGGCCCGACAATACGATTTTTCCAAACAAAAAATTCTCCAATTTGCGCTACAGAATTACAATTCTTTCTGTTTACTATGTAAGTACGGTTATAGGGGGTTCCGCTTTGCTCCGACTTGCTTATCTATCTAATTTTAATTTGTTTTCATTACTCATTAAATACAACAACGTGCGATAGCCACACAACAGCAACGAAAACGTTGCCAACGAAAAAACCGTAATTGTTGGGATTCTTCACTCCCACTTCCTAACCCATGTTAGCTCCCCCACTTTCCAAAACACGTCACATAAATTTGTATTAAGGTGGGCTGTGACCGGCTCCCTACGGATTATAAAAAGTACGGATTATTAAAAGTAACTTTCAAAAAATTGTACTGACAAACATAGCTCTTGCGTGCCGTAGCACATCTAGAATCCATCTCATGACCCATTGTTGTCCCATACCTTTTATAAACTAATGCCAAACAAAATACATTCGCCGGCATTATTGACCTATTCATGTAAATGTGAAATAATCATATTTTACTTATTTTATAGTTTCCAGTTGCTTGACAATGTTCTAAATTCATCATTAAATAGTAGTGTCTCAGTACTATTCTTTAAATGACTGTTGTCTTATTACGCCGAAAACATTTATTTGAATATCATCTTTTCCTACGTGATCATATACTATCAAATGCTTTTTGTTTTCGTTCTGAATTTGTAACTCGAAAAACTTAAATTATAATATTCTCCTGCGTCCTAAAATTTCAATACTATTTTCAGAAATTCGCCGAAATTCCTATTTACAGCCTCATGATTTCCAATACGACACAACTCATCAGTTTCAGTCAAAATTCTTGAAAAATATCAGTTTGCTTCACTGATGACGTCAGAACTCGTAATACACATTTCACGAAAATTATCATAGCGACGTACCCGTGGTCCGATTTTGATAAAATAAACTCCAGAATTCTTCTTTATTCATGCACTATCTAATTCTGATGCCCAAATAATTTTTATCCGGGCATTTCAGTAAACGAAAAGTACTGTTTATGCGTGACACGGCCATCGTTTGTTTATTTTATACTCTGTTCAATAAACAAAGTCCCCGTTTTGATTTACTCTATTCCACTTTATTAGGACTTTTTTATTAATATTTTAAAAAAATGTTTTGAATGACCCAAGAATGATCCTGGATCATTACAGTAGTAGGCCAGAAAGAAATATATAATTTTACAAAGCAAAACCACGCTCGATTCACTTTGGTCTTTTCGATTTCAGTGGTCTTAAAACGTTTTATTGAAATGTCACGAAAGCTCCTGATGTATTTATTTTATTGTACCTATTCGTAATAGTCTCTAGAACAGAGCTCTTCACCCGCTGGTTTTCGGAGAGATCGAATGTCATTTGCAAGGAAATATAAATATACACAAAATGTTCGCGTATGTTTTCGCAATGGCTTTTCTCATTCTGTCACCGAATGTACTCTATCGCTCATAATCAAAATCAAAAGAACTAAAAAATAGCTAATGTAAATAATTTTTTACAAGTTGGATTTCTGAGGAGTAATTCCCTAACAATGCAAACACATTTATAGGATTTTGTGTAGATGGTATCAAAAATAAAACAAAACCGACTACTTTCTCTAACGTACTATGTCAGTCGAGACGACTTTTTAGTAATTTGAAAAGGTATTAGATTTAAATAGATTAATATACGATTTAAGATGCAAATAATAAGAAATACGATTTAAATACGACTTATTAATACGATTTAAATACGTAATTAGTACACATAATTCGGCATATTAGACTGTAATATTCATATTGAGTTGGGTGTATCAAGTTTTCTTGTTGAGAAAACTCAGATAACATTTTTTAAGCTCCAGTACTCTATATGAACTTCGAATACCAATGTGATACGCAAATGCGGAAAATGATTTCTAAAAACGATCAAATCTACTTACGCACGAACGTTTTCCAAATTAAATATTTGTTTGCTAAGCGAGGATTTTGGTAATTTCTGCATTTCCTTTTTCTCTAAAATATTTTTTTAAATTGTTGATACCCGAACCTTTTGAATGAGTTATATTGTTGGAAAATGCACCGAAATTTCGTTTTCATGTCCCAATTGCTTTATTGGAGCTTGGTTGTACAGAGAAAACCCTCTGCAGCGGCGACTGCGACTTCGAATGTCTTTCAACACCACCTCGCTCTCCGCTCGCTTTCCCGATGTTTCGGGCGATTTGCTAGGGCTGTCATTTGTTGGAATGTTTACGTTCCTTACGTTCAGTCCAGCGGAACTGAAAAAGGGGGTGATAAATTAATATTTTACCTCTCTATTCATTCTTAAACAGATGTTTACTCATCTATTATAAGTATTATTTCACAAGTAATAAAATAACATACTACTTGTATTTCTCAAGGCACTTCAAGATATTATCAATTTAAAATACACTTAAATCTGTTAAAAACAAAAATTGATATCAAAAAATGTATTCTTCTCATTTGAACAAAAAGGAACTTTTACGCATATAAAGATCTGGGGAACACGTTCACCCACGAGGAATTATATCAATATCTTGAATCAAAATACCCCTCCCTGTTGTTTTTCACCAGTCTGTTCAAAAACAGTTGGCCAAGCCTCTTGGTTCCGGGGAATCCAACGTCTCAGTGAACACAGAAATAATTGTCCAAACCAAACTGATTTGTAAAATTTGTGCTAAGCCGAAAAGAAGAACGAAAGTAGGAGCCCGGTTCATTGTCTCTTTGCTTTGACTTCGGCCTCTCACAAAACTGCTCCTAGCTTGCATTTTCTGTGCAGGACAATTCCATTAATCGTTTGAATAAAGCTAATATGCCAAAATACAAAAATTGCGAGGGTACTCTAAGGCGGAATGACGTGTTTAGAATATTCTTACTATAAGAACCTTTCAAAGTCGGCAACCTAGGGCGGCTAGAACAAATAGAACCAATAATGTTAAATAAATAGATAATAAAGCCATTGATCCCAATATTGGGCAAGGCCTCCCACTTAAATAGTGGGATGGCTCAAAATTGAAAACCGCTATCAGGCTAGTCCTGGAGAGCGTTTATTCTAAGCGAATTGTCCATTTTCTATATTATTGCCCCCTGATGACTTTATTCACTGACAATATTGTTGTTGTTCACTTTTCATGTACCAGTAATGTTAATAACCAATTCCAACTCTCAAGCCAATTTTTTTAAATTCTCCCACCCATAGAAAACATTCCAAAGTTCACTTCCGTCTTTCTTATTCTAATAATAGATATGCCTGAACTTAAGTAAATAATATAAATACACATAGACTTGAAAGCAAAAAAAATCATGGCGTTGTAGAATTTCCAATCTAGCGGGTAGATACCTACAAAAATCCCACCTCAGATAACAAAATGCAAATTACAACACTGCGCATGTCACGTTCATAGTCCGTCCGCTTCCCCAAACACACGATCACCCACCCATCCACACATCCACACACGCCCACCCGCTCTCGATGCCTTTTCCTTCGGGACCTCGCACCCCGCCTCTGGACTCGAACTGCCCAACTCGCAGCTCCCAAGGATCGATAGCGTCCGTGGGCGAAGTGTGCTTCATTGCTCTCGTGTCTGCCTCAATAAGAATGTTTTGTGAATTATGCATGAAGCATAGGTCGTTTTGCTTGGGATTTGATGGTATTCGAACGAGCTTTGTGCCATGTTTAAAAGTGGCCCGTTTCCTGTTCTGATAGTTAACGTCTTCTGTGCTGCTTTATTTCCTTGCGGTGTTCTTGGAAAAGGATGATTTAACTATCGTGCTGTAACACCAGCGTCTAAAAGATCGGTCGCTCTTAGCCTTTATTTTTGCAAGATAGTGAATCGATATTAAATTGTCTCGATGGTTGATTACTAGTTAGATTTTTTATCTCAGTCACACGCTGTGTGATTTGACAGACATGAACAGACTTAAATAACAGAGCAACTAATGTGTCCTTGACTTATTTGGATGAAAAAGACGCGGTATCATTTAATTTTTGAACTCCCATAGGTTAAAAGAAATAGTACTTGAAATACACCCAGTAGTGCTATCTTTGGGATACGAAGTACGGGTACACTTCAAATAAGATGGCTGTAGAATATTCTGAACGATATAAAGATGATGATTACTGGATGATGGAGTATTGTTGAAAAAGGGAATATTATGGGTTTATTGTGAGAGCAGAGCCTGTCCACATTGGCCTATATCAAAATAGATCAAATCATTGGCTAAATCCCCTCCTTGTTTGCCTTTTTGTTATGCTGTGTAAGTTTAAAATAAACCAATATAAAATGCGCAAAATAAATTCTGGGTCTTTATACAAAACTCCGTATTTGTTCCAAATTTTAACCTAGAAGTACGCTTAGGATCATTATTATTTCAAGTATACTCATACTTCTTAATGTGGGTTAGGATCACAAATATTGCCCTAACATATCAGGAACTGTAAACGAAGTTTCTCACACCTTACATGCAGTAATACTGGGAGTATAAAAGCTTAATTGGCAGGTTTTGGAGATACGGAAGTGTGGTTAAGCAAAACGACCACATGAAGCGTAAGTGTAATATGACGTGTTTGGCTTGCGTAATCGCTTCACTCTCATTAGCAATGCAGTTTGTTATTCCGGATGTTCAACCCGCGAGGCATGCAACGCTCTCCCCTCTTTACTCCATTCCCTCCACTCATCCGTTGAGCCATCTAATTTACAGCGCAGTGGGTGGCGGCAAAATGAAGGAGGCATGTCACCTGATGCGTTAGCATCTGTTAGCAATTCTCCACACATTATTTTTTTATCGTTTATTATGTTGATTATTACATAGATCAGTAAAATGTTACAGTACAGAAGACTTTTGTTGCCTACTACCAACTTATTCACTACGCTTAAATCTAATACATATTTCAGGAAAACTTGGCGACTCTATTAATGCGAGTTTCGGGTATTTTTGATAAATACATGAAGGTGGAACTTGCTTTTATTTCAGGTTGGGTTAATTGGATTTCAGCCTAACTTGAATGCATTTAATATTGGGACATGTTGTATGAAGAAATAGAAAATTGAGAAAAGATAATTGATATGGTTGCCTATTGTTTGAAGTTTCATTCTTTGCGTGGTTGGTCGTCAATAGCGAACGAAGGGGCATTGGTAGTTATTCTTAAGTACTAGTTTTGGAAAATTTGTTGAAGTAAGTTTTAGCAGCATTAATCCAGACGGCGCTCGCTAATAAAAGGAGGGGTCTTAATATGGTACTGTAACGAATGATTGCTTTGTTATAGAGTAAGGTCCGATTAAATTAAGAAGGTGATTGACAGTTCTGTGTGACGTCAGGACGCCTCTCCCGTTTCCATGGCAGCTGCCAACCAGAGAGACAAAACGTGACGTGTCAGGTCACTCAGTTGCCACTGCCGAACACGGGGAACATTTGAGCATCGCACAGCGACTTCTCTGCCTCCGCGCCGCCCGCGTTTCTGCCTGTGCTGCGCGCGCAATGTGTACTGTGTTGTGATGAGTTGCGTTGAGGTTAGGCTTTTGTCGTATTTTTTACACTTTTACACGTATTTTTTGAAGTGTTTGTTTTCTTATCCCGGTAATACGTGCTCAGTGGTTTGCGACCTGGAAACGTCGCTCCCCTCCACTCACAAATGTCAATCACCTTCTTAATTTAATCGGACCTTAGTCTGGTCGAGGCAAAAGCAAGAATTGTAGTTTTCCTTATACTCGTCTGTTTATATAGCTGTATAACGAAGGAAAACTCAGGCAAGCCGAGTTGGCGAGTTACGGTGAACCATTCATATGAAACGTCATGTTCGCCACAAGTCTCCTTCCCCCTACATACACACACAAAGCGCAGGAATTAAGATAGACACAAGCATGGGGGACACCGTTAGCTAACCGACAAGCCCGGACAGTCGATCCAAAATGTCAAATACATACATTTACTAGCGTACCCGTGCGACAACTCTCGCTTGCTATACCCCACCCTCATACTTATGTTTCCATTTCCATATTAAGCCAGTAATATATATTTTTGTTCAGGAATCTCTTATCCTCAGTCACTTGTTCTATATGTCACCTTGTAATTGATAAAATATAAAACACCCTTGTCAATACAAACTATTCTTATTTAACTTTATTATCAAGCAAAGAGATACACCCGTGTAATTCAATCGCATAGAATATCACGTAATTAGTAATATCACAGTCACTTGTATCTCATATTGTATCTTGTATCTACAGGCGGGGTAGAATCGAGAAGTGTCAAATCAGCAAAAATGTATTAGAATGATCAAGAAGATCTCATCCTATAGATTACGATGTGAGGAACGTTTCTTTGAGGCCTTTGACCTCCAAATTTTAGTTTTTAAAGCCCTAGAACGCTTCTTTTAGGAGTTATTTAACGATATAGATTCAAAAATCCTGACGTGCGTTACGGTTTGCATTTTACATGAATATTTAGATAGGTTTTTTAAACAAATCCTTCATATTTTTAAAGTTAAAGTGCAATTCGTCACGTCTTCGTGAAATTATCTTTCTTTAGAAATCTCATTTATAAAGATTGGTTGTGTGTGAGAGCCGCAAAGGGAAGGTATACTACTGAAAAATATAGGAGACGATGGCAGTCCGCACATCCTACTCTTTTTTGGGGCGGATCGCGGTTCGACCCTCGGGCGGAGCATTGCGGCCTCTCGCCGTGACGTAACGCCAGCGCCGTCGCCATTGGATAATCGCGCCTATAAATCTGAGTGGGCTGCGGCAGTGGCCCGCTTCCTGCTGCGCTCCTGTCCGGACAGGCGCAGGGCAGGGCGGGCGGGGCGGTGGAGAAAGTGATCTCGCGCCCTGTTGCCCCGGGGGCCGGCGCGCGGTCGCCCTCAGGGGCTGCGGTCGCACACTCTACCTTCCCTCGGATTGATTGATTGTTAGTGATTCCGGGCGCGTCAACTACTGAGGAATTATCCTCGTAAATGTCCAACATGTTTTTTTATCGGGAGGTGGCGGTGATCTTCGCTGGATGGCGAGATCCTGCGCCGACCTACCGTCGACTAGCGGGGTTTTCTCTAATCAGGTATCTCCCACCAGCGGGACACCACCCCAGCCGGGACAAGCTCTAAGCCCACGACATGTGTGGCAGTGTATCGCAAGTAAGTGTGTGTGTAAGTAAGGGGTGAAGATAAATCAAGGAAGAGGAAAGAATGATCGCGCGTTCTGTAAACCATTTGTTGGGGTGCTGCTCCGGCATTCGCCTGGTATTGAATAGAGAAACCACAGAAAACTACGTCTAGACAGCAATTGAATTCGACCTAGCTGACACTTCTCTCGGCCATCAGCAGTTCGCAATGTTGCACCTGATGTAAATCTGAGCTGGCATTGCTGCTGCTTGTGCAGTGAATCTGTCCAGGAGGCATGTTTTCATTTTCCACTAGGGATGTGAATGGGACTTATTCAGACCTCTCTGATTGGTAAGTGAAAGCGGCGCGTAAAACACAAGTGTCAGCTGCTGGCTCGTTCTCGAAAAGGAACGTGGTACGGCGCTACTGAAAACATGCATATTAGTAACGTTTATCGAGGTTTATTATGTATAAATGAATGTGGAGATGAATTTTCAACTACGAGGTGTGAAATAAATGAGACATGAGTTGCAACCTGTTTTTTAAGCAAGAAAATCAAAACTGAAGTAAGATATGGATATCAGATGAATTTTCTAATTTAACATGCTAATTTAACTACCATTCATTGACAATTTTTTTAAAGGCCGGAGCAGTACCTAACAAACGGGCCACGAATCTCGCGCGGTCTTTCCTTCTTCTTCCTCGTCCTACCATATTCCCTTATTTTCACAAATTCCTCCATGCATTACACCACCACTCATCTCAGAAGTCCAGTCGGAAGATTAAAACTCATCCCGGATGGAAGTTGCGGCCTGCATAGGGGGTTATCTGGAGGGGTAAATCCCTGCAGGCCGACATGCAGGAAGGCGCCGCATCTCAACTTGGAAAGAAACACTGACATCTCCTGGGATAAAATATTCACTACGCTAACGGGAACAATGACCATGGAAATTGACGGTGCATGGAAATATCAAGTCATTCAATGAAGCAAATGTAGGGTTGGTTTTCCTTTTGCTACATAAGCACGATGGTAGATTCTTAACTCGTAACAGAAGAGGTCTTACAGACAAAAGCAACCCGTATGTTCAGTATGTGCTTTGCAACTCTGTGTCACACTCTGCTACATGCCAGTAATGGATGCCGTTTGTGTGGTTTGTTCCTTTTACGACTCTTCGATCCATGAAGTGTGCTGCTCAAGACTTGCAGCTTAACGGAGCACGAAACATTAGTATGCTCCGTTCAGAACTCAGGCGGTATGTTTCTAACAACATTTTTACTAGTCCTATAACAGTACATACTACTTCTTTTATGTTGTACCAAAGCTGAAGAATCCACCGTATGGGAAGCACAGACATTAATCTAGTGGGTTATCTTAATAGCAGTCCGATAACAGGCGGTTCGTATTAACAAATAACAACTGTAATTTCCTGTGACGGCTGAAGTGCATCAGGAGCTATGAGAAATTAACGTCTGGAAATTATCTTGCGTAGTTTCAAATGCGACTATTGCCGATATTGTTTTCATTAATACTTTTCTATTGCACAATTATTGCCTACACTATAACGAAAATTGCATAAATACGTTTTAAAGGTGTAAACAGCTCTTTGCAAGTGAGACATTGGTATGTAAAATAGTCATATCCCATGGAGAAATAGATGGGCAAAGGAATCTGAAAAACAAATGCCAATTAGTCTACTTAATTATCATTTCCCTTACGTTTCTGCAGTTTATCATCAAATGTAATACCCATCTTTTGGTATTCTGATAACCCAACAGTTTCAGCTTCATTCAGTTAATCACAGGTGAATTGTTGAGGATGATTTGAAATAAGTTGTAATACAATTTTTATTCTATACCTTTTGTTTTCCTATAGTAATTGTGTTTCGTTCTTCGATATTTATTTAATGAAATGTACAAGTGAAAGGAGGAAATTTTACGATTCTTTTATAGAATTTCGCATAAAATGCCTGGCGTATTTTCGAAAAAGTAATTGGAAACTATACACATTTTCGAGTAAAACATTCCGTGAATATTACCTAGAAAACGATAATCGGTTAAAGAGTTCTGTATTTGTTCTTGATCATGTTACCATGTTTGCGCGAACAACAGCACTGTTGCAGAGAAAGTCTCTATGAATATAATATCGGTTTCTTCAGCTTGTATTGTTTTGCTGCAACAGCTATTTTTATGCATTCATTTTTTAGCTACCGGTCGCTCTTGGATAATAATATTCTGTTTACGCAAGACATCTGAAGAACAAGACAAACCCGGCTGTTTGATTTAAAAGAAGGATACGAGGAACCAAACAGTCCATGTTCTTCGAGATGGCTTTCACGTTGCGTTCAAGTCAACTAGTTGACCCACGCTCTTAACTTATGACTCACGAGAAAAGACCGTCAGAAAACAGTCGTTAGATTTATGACTACGTCAAGATATTGGAGACTCGTTCGCCATTCTGTTTTGTTTCTTTGAGTTAAGAATTGATCACCGCACAAGGAAATCTAAATCAATCGCAAACTGATGCAACAATCGGTTGGAATGTATGCATCATCTAAACAGCACATCAAGAACACCAGGAAGAGATCATGGAATTTTTTTTTTCAAAATAAATTTAGGCATAATTGAAATAGCGGGCGTTTCGTGTCAATCTCACTATTCCACTCATGAAATTAAAACCAGTAGTATTTAACGATACATATACGGACTCGTAGAATTCCCCTGTCAGTGCTGTGTATCTCAAAAAATTATCGCCTTTTCTATCTCTTCCTTACCGCTCCTTTCTACTAGCCAATAATAAGCTGCGACTCATCAATCTTAGGAGGCGGTATTGTATCGATTGCTGTGTTGACGTGCAATAAATCGCGTATGTACTACAACATAACCTCTTCGGTTATAACATACTTTCAGTAATTTTCAATATTTGACGCATTTAGGAACTCGGTTGGACGTAATTTCATTAGTGGAATATTCCTATTGAAAACACTCGCGCTTTGGAAATTCTGAGATAAATACCCTCCTCCCTTCGCGAGTCGGGATGTCGCGAGTCGGGTCCCATGACAATTCTGTATTAAAATTCCTAATGTATGCACTGACGGGTAATGGGGGCTAAGTCACCGAAGGCGTCTTCGAACAAAGTCATCGAACAAAGGCGTCTGCTCTGTGTGAGTGCTTGGGCTGGGTGGGCAACTTCCTGTTCCTATGTCGGTCGGCGGCACCGCAGCGATGTGTGGGGCGGGGCGTAGCGGGGAGGGGGAGGGGCAGGGTAGGGCGGGGCGGAGTGGAGCGCGCCCTGGCAGAGGCTGAGCTGGGCTGGGCCGGGGCGGAGACTTCCACTTTCGTTGGGCGGGTGCCACGCGGCCCGGGCGCGGGGCGTGGACCCACCTGCTTTCTCTGTCCCTCGGCCCACGTCGAGCTACAGAGACCTCAGCCACGCCGCGCCACGCCGTGCCATGTCGCCCGACCCGTCGACCCCACCCCGGTGATGTCAGCGGCCCTTTGGCCTTTCCCTCGCGATGTGCTTCTGTAGTCTTCCCTCTCAACCCTTACTTTTGATTACCAGCTGACACGGCTGAGGGCAACAACTATCATGCATGTCGTAACAATTCTTCTGACTGGCAGGGTTCGAGTCCCGATGGTAGCGTATTCGTTAGGTCGTCTTCAGCCGCTCTCTGAAGTAGAATTCTGCATACTACGTGCTCTCATCGGTAGTTTATTTATTTATTTATTTGTCAAAAAACAGTAAAAACTGTATATGACGTGTGGGGAAAAAAATTATCTGCGCACATTTTCTTGAGGGCCAGAATTAAAAAAAAAAGCCATGTGAATGTCCGTTCAATGCCAGGTGAATGTCGGTGGCGTACTTTAACAACGGGTAGAGGACCGCGCACGATCATTCTTTTATATTTGTTACCTCCTCTCCCCTTTCACATACACACTTCCTTCTAGATGCACTGCACTACCACAAATGCAAGGAGCCAAGTAGGGAGCGTTGATGTGCTCGGCTAGAGGGCTCCACGGGCGGAGATACATAGATGTGTAACCCCGAAAGGCGACGTGTTTGTCGCCGCCGAATCTCACGTTCTAGCGGGACGGAACTCAGCCACATTACTGCATTTAATACACACCACACTTACAGGACTAATTACCGCAGCAGTTGATGGGCCTGAATATACAAAATAATCAATCCTCATTCAATTAAATTTTATCTTATTTTTAATATTCCAAATTACTGGCCACGGGCTATCCACGAGCACTGATACTTGTTTCTTGCGCTATTATGAAAACATCAATATGATTTAGAATTAGATGATATTACAGCATACGACAATAGTTTCCTTTTGTTTTCCATGCCTCTATGATCAGTTGAAAATATTAATTTATTTTTGAACGAACCTCAATGAAAAATACGATATTATACTTAAACAACTATTAACAAAACTTTGAAGCGTTGCATAATGTTCGAATGTTCCTACAGCATGCGTAGTACTGTTGTATCAAACGGAAAGAAGGATACTTTCCGATCATTCTTCACTGACACCCAACTAAAAGCTTCACATTCATAAGTGCAGTATTTCTTTACAACTACCCGGAATGACATGCAGTTTCACCCTGTCACCGTGGTTAAGTTGTTGGATTACCTACACTTACAAAAAGTGTCTAAAACTAACAACAATGTTAGCATAGATTGAATGAAAATGTTTCGTTAAAAAAAAAGGTTTATAGATTGAACTGACTCTTGATTAAGTGAATTGTGTGTGCAGTTATGTAATGAACGTTCACATAGCTACAGCAAACTGAATACAAGTTTGGAACGTTTTTCTCTAATTGACTGTAGACAACGCAGCGAAATATGTTGGCTTCAAACAAGTATTTTCGTTCTATAAATATGTTTCCTCTATCAGGCAATCACCGTTCCGGCTTCAAAGCTGCTTAAATAAGGGTTGTCGTAATATTTGAGCTGATGAAAGAATTGTCTGCCCGGCCGGGAATGGAATATGGTAGAGAAACTGGACTTATACCGGGAAATCCTGGTTCGATTCCAGTCCGGATCAGTCAGTTTCTTGAACATCTTAAACATCATTTTTCTACTCCGATTGTATAATGCTGTCATTTGATGGCTGCAACCAGTTGCATAATGATACTCATTTCGATGCAGTTTTCATTATGATACAGGTTCTTGAACAATCACAGAGAAGTTTACAAATCAAGTATTAACAATTAATCATCGAGAATCGTTCTAGTAAATATTTCGTTCGATTGTAGCCTATACACTAAAATCACATTTGATATATATTATGCTTGTCAGTTTTAATTTATCTTATTATTAGTAATTTTTCGTGGAATATTATTTAAAATAAATTGAATCGTAATTTCACTTTGATCCTATTTGACTAACGCAATACTCCCTCGCAAGCAGACTGGTGGCCAGAGCCACCTGCGGCAGCATGCGAGGGTAGGGTTAGGGATCGCCCGCTAGATGGTCTTGGGTGGATCTTTTATGTCAACGGCCATAAAACGATTCAATGTAAAAGTTTAATTTATAAAAGTCGTAGAAAAAGTAACGTATAAAACTCGATGTAATGGGTATTAATACACACATGTGTGAAGTTTACAATACTCGCTCGTTCCTCACTTGTATCGTAATATTGCACTCGAATATTGATACCCATCATTACATCTTTTCATAATGAACTAATAATAATTAGGATAATATATTTTAAATTATTTATTATTACTATTAATTTGCATCAATGCCAGGCAAATCATTTCACAAGGAGTTCATAAAGCTCACACAACTTCAGTGGAGTATAAGACGCGATCACACTTAGAGATAACTAAGAATAAGTACTTTTCTAGAAAAATAATATTTGTAAAGTAGGAAATTAATGGTGGGAAATTTTAAGTTTACTGGTGATTGTACGAACTAGCCAATCTGCCAGACTTTAGTGCTCCTTGCAATCATTCACTCGCGTCTACTGAGTACACAAACGGTGTGGATTGCCGCCCGATGCACCTGTTCGGTCGCTCTTTGACCCCGCCCCTCAGGCCAGCCGAGCCACCGCCACTGTCTTCGCCTCCTCCGCGTCCCGGTTGCGCTGCTTTCCAGCGGCCGCTGCTCAGGGCGCTCAGGGCGCCGCCCTTGCGTAAGCGCCGGCCAATCAAGCACGCGCCATTAGTATGCGTGTTCCGGGTTCGAAAGCGCCGCCTCACGCGGCCGCACGCGCACACGCGCTCGCCCTCGGCAGCAGCGGCGCGGCGCGGCGCGGGCGAAGATGGATGGCTGCGTGCACCGTCTTCTTTCTTTCTTTCTCCTTCTTTCCTTCTCCATCTTTCTTCTTTCTTTCCTTATCCTTCTTCTTTCTTTTTCTTTCTCGTACTTTCTTCTTTCTTTCTTTCTTTTTCTTTCATTCTCTATCTTTCTTTCTCTTTCTTCTTTCTTTCCCTATCCTTCTTCTTTCTTTTCTTATACTTTCATTTTTCTTTCTTTTTTCTTTCTTTCTTTCTTTCTTCTTTCCTTTTCTTCTTTCTTTTTCTGACAAACAACTAAAGCAAAATGTTATCTGAAGTATGTCTGGAATGCACTATCTGCAATAGCTTAGCGCCTACACCGTGTCTCGGGGGAAACCACGGAAAACTACCAATCAGAGCAACAAACAGCTAGGATTCTCCTTCAGACAGCGGCTGAATTCGACCTTGTAGCTAGTGTTGAAAATCCTGCTATCGTTGGGAGAGGAACCCTAGAACCTCCCGGTCAGAGGCACTGCAGTGACATCAGTTGCTGTCCTGAGTCATCTAAGTCGGTCGAGTCTTGGGAGAAGCGCGCTTTCGACCCCCAGCTAAGTAACTCGGTAGGATGATCTAAGAGCATTGTAGAGATTTCTGGTGCCGGCAAATAATTCGCGCAATTTCAGACGTGGATCAAGTCAGTAACCAAACAATAGGTGTCAGGGACCGCGTGCGGTTTTTCGTCCTCACCCTGTCCCCACTCGCACCCCGCAATGCGCCAATTCCCTCTATCCTTATGGTCCTTGAAATAGAAAGATTGCGGGCGTACTGATGACAGACCATAGGAGGACTTTGCAATGAGTCTTCTTGACCTGATTTTTTAAATCGGTCAGCCTAAAACAAAGAAAATGACATTCCAAATATTGATTATTAATAAATTTTCACAAATACGTTTGTGCATGCAAAATTGGACCATATGAAATTGGAAAGATCTTAGTATCCTTTAAAAACATTCTGATAAAAAATGAACTCAATTATTTACATCATAATAAGAAGCCCATGAGTAATATGAATACAATTGTAGGTTGTAACAAAGCAATAAAGTTTAGAATAAAAACAGAGCCAATCGATAACCTTGTAAGTTCACATAAATCTTTATATCGGAAACACCTTCGGAATGGGAAAAAATACATATTTAATGGTCAAATAAGCCATACCTGAGCGAAAGTGTTCTAGGTCTATTAACATTGATTGTACCATGAAATAGGAAGCCAGGAGGATAGCATGCCGATCTCAAAGATTCATAAGGTGCTATGTATGTACGTTAAGAAAGTGATGATGAAATGTGAATATTAATTGGACTTACGAATACGTCTCCCTTTACAACAATACTGAATTCGTGTAATCAGGTCTCCACAAAATTTATTTTCATTAGAGTACTGAACATTTCTTTTGCAATTTCTCTAAGCGCGCAGTACTTTTGAAATTATTTTTTCACTCGAATCTGGAAATAAATTTGGTTTAGTAATAAGAGATCAAGACCTACCTTAACAATGTTGTAGTCCGTAGTAACTTGATTAAATTATGAATGAAAAATCATGAAAATAATGTGTTGATCTCATTTAATTTACGACTTATTTCAGAATATGAAGTCGTATAAATGTTTTATGAATATCAGTTGTTTTCTTTAATATTTTCGTGAGGTTTTCTTGTTCTAATTTAAGTTCTCTTTCGTCGTATTGTAAACTTTTATGCAAACAACTGTGTTCTTATTGCAGTTTTATAACAAATACGTGACAAAACAAATTATGTGTTTAAATATATGTGAGTAAACAAGCCTATGTTTAAATATTAAAGGATGATTAAGGCCATAGATGCAGACAACATTTAAAATTTAATACTTGAGAGGATATGTCTCTACAAAAGTATTTTCAACATTATTTTCATATAATAAAATTACAAAAATAATGCATAAATAAATTAAAAAGAAAAACATAAAATTGCAAAAAAATTACACGAAGGTTACCAAAAGAAAGACAACAAAGTTTCAAGTCTATTCGAGTCGTTTTCGGTGTTATTGGAACTTAAAAATACAGTCGCTTGATCACAGGGGACTTTCTCGTAGGTGATAAACAGAAATGAAATAGGTAATAACTATTTTTTTTCAATACGAAAAGTAAAATTCCACTCAAATGCCTAAGCTGGAAGTTCCTGCAACAGTTATAATATATTCTGCAGACAAAACTTGTTCTAAAACAACAATGAAAAGAAAAAACGAGTTTACGATTCATTAACTCATCAAAAGCTTTGCAACATCACAAAATGGCCATTGTCTTGTGAAATTGAAGTCTGTCTAGTGACTTGCATGAGCAAAACAGAATCACATAAAATAATTTTCCATAAAGTAGCACGCTCATGGTTCAAGAACAAATAAACCACTCTCGTATAACACTGCGATAAATTACATACTTTCACCAAAACAGTCTTTAAGAATACTGCAATAAAATATATAGTACAGCGATTGTCAATTGGACAAGGAATGATCTTGCAGCTTTTTCTCTCCGAGATAAAGCACTCGAAGAAGCAATGCGAGCAAATGGGAGAGGGAGAGAGGGGCAGACAGTGGTCGCCGGCACCGAAAACCTTGGCAGTGGGCCTTTCCCGGTGTTTCAGGCAATATAAGTGGGGAAACATCTTCACTCACTAATTTCCATTCTGCTAGGGAAGAAAGGTTTCCTTTTGTAGATACTGGAACAATGGCGAAGTGTTTAGTGGATTCGAAAGAACTGCAGTATAAAAAGTCCAACCTACAGATGCATTACGTAGCTTTGCGACCAAGAGAAATCTGCAGAATTAAAATAAATTCTGTGAACTGACATAGCTCGCAAACATGGGATGAATAAAGGAATTTGCAGATTGAAGATTAGGGAAAAGATACTGAAAATCACGAGGATTCTCAAACGAAACTGTACATCAAAAATAATCAAGCCTAAGGTAAAAATTATCTCGCGTGACCCCTACCAGGTACCTATTTGTTAACATTAATTATTGTTTCAGAACGAACAAATTCGTTATATTATATACTATTGTATAAAATGTACTGTTATCTAATAGAACAATGGAAGTGAATTGCAATACTCATTATGACGAAGAATGGATATTGCTTTGAGTTATGTAATGATGTGTGTTGTTACATAATCCTTCATATTGTTATTGAATCATAAACACTCTACATAATAATTACGTTAGAAAACGTAATTATTGATTTTCCAAGCAAACGTTCTCCTCCCCCCCCCCCCGCTTCCACAACATTAATGGAACACTGTGCACCCGCCGCCGCGTCGGGCACTACCCTTGCTCCGCCGTTCGGCTCAGAGCAGGAGAGCAGATTTCTTTTACGTCTCAGATCAGCGATTTGGAAAGCACTGATATAGTATGTACTCGTTCGCATACAGTGGAACAGTCTTGATTGTGTCGCACCGGGCAGGAGAATTCAGTTGGTATGCGCAGAACGAAAATAAACGGATGAAGAATAACACAATGTAATGTTTGTATTTTTTAGTCAAATTCGAAACTGTTTCATTGTTTTTGAAGTTTCCCTTGATCATGAGTATCTAACGAAACCATAGAAACCTCCAACATGGCCGAAGGCTGCATAGTTTTCTTACAAATTCTGCGCGCATGTAAATGGAGAATATCAGAAACCTCATTTCGTTTCCACCCGGACTGGACTGAAGTCACTGATATTACTTAACCTCTACGTACTGAAAGAGTTGACAATCGTTTGGAGTTTGCATTACACATTCTGAGTATAATCAACCTTCCATAAAATCGATGCCTATTATCTATTACGTTTGGCCGAGTAGTTTATAAAATACACTGCCCTCTCTTCTTAGCTCCTAATTTCCATCCCATCTTCAGACCATCTTCCATCCCACAATATTTTTGGGTCGTGGTAACGTAGGATATAATTGGCTGGCTTGGAACTAGAGCGATCTATGAAACATTTTGGCTAAACTCCAGTTTGTGGTAAATTTGATCTGAACATGTGAGCACCTATATACCTATGCGTCATTTGTCGATGTTGAAGGTACCGCATAATAAAAGTACCACTTTATTATTGGCAGACGGGGAGTTAGTCAATTCTTAAGTGGTCTAAGTCACATTGTACTATTTGTACCATAAACTACTGTAGTTCCAGGCTAGCCAATTTAATTTCAATCAATAATTTGTTAATGAGATGAAATACCCAATCCACCAAGGTGAAGGCGTGGGGCGGAAGTGAGAGACCTGTTCGCGGGGGCAGGTATCAGGCAGCGGATCAGAACTTGACAACCGCAATGCGCTCTGAATTCAGGAGGCGAAACTTTCTCCGACCTCCACCTCCAACACCATTCCATTTCTACCGATATCACCAAATCTCTACCCATTCCAGCTTACCCAACCGTTCTCGTCTCTCCTTATCCTTGGTTCCCACTGACCTCAAACCATAACCATACAGTACGGTGCAGGCACTCATCATAACACCTAAACACTTTGGTTTCACTTTGAAATTTTGTGATTAGCGATTAGTTATCTAATTCATGTAGTTATGTGTTTGGCATTTGATTTAAATTCTAAGAAATTTTCTTACAAAAGTGTCTTTTTTGAATTGCTGAAATTTTAAACACCAGACATTTGATTATTTTTTACTTTATATCGATGTTCTTATTTCTGATACTTTTCAATATTTTTATTTGTACTTGTCCAATGTCCACGCAACAAAAATTGTTTCCCTTTCTAGCTTTCCGGAAGCCTTTGTTTAGCACTATTGTAATCAATTATGACTAGGGTAAAAAGATCACGTAACTCAGTCATGACTGTCATAATTCTACCACTTCCACTCCTGAATCATTATTGTGTTACGCTCGCCAGGCCTCCCCCCTTTGGAACGTGGCGAGGCTGCAAGGCGCCATTGGCTCTGCAAGACTAGGACCCCGAAAGCTCAGCTTATGCGATAGATCTGCCCATCCCCGACTCTCCGACTCCCGAATTGTCTGCGTATCTGTTTTATCCTCGTGTTAGTGGTCGCGCTAGCTTTGAAGTCATCTTTGGTACCCGTCTGGTACCTTCAATTCCATCTCGTCTGGTCATTACTGTTTCTTCTGTGGACTCCCGTCGGTCTGGTCGTCTCCGTTTATCTCGCGAACCTCACCGGCCTAGTCCGTCCCCAATCTCCTCAGATATTGCCATCTGTATTAGTCCTGTTGCCATCGTCAGTCTTCTCTGTCCCGTCAGCTACGTTGGCCCCGAGTTGGTTTTCACAGATTACGGCGCCGCCGCCATGTTGTCGTGGTTGCTTGTAATTTTACCGAAGTTTCACATCGCACGTCGTTCTTCTCTTTCTTCGCTTTCCGCGTTCTCATAGCAACCGTTCCCATTATCTTCACTATTGCTACATTGTCCAGTATAACCACTACCGGCGCCACTGCAATTATCACCACCCCAATGCTGAGGGCAACACGTGTCTACGGCACAGCCAGTGCCTGTCCGCCCCCGGCGTCGTCTGGCTGTTGCTGCCTCCAAGTTATCAGTTGCGCTCAAGGATCTAGACTATGTAACATATAATTTACGACTTTAAATGGTATGTTACTTATGTTTTATTACACTAGGCAGGAAAAGTTTGAAGTGGTATGTAGAAATGATTTCTTTGAAGTTATATCTGCTTGTTTGGGTTAATAATTTCCGAGTAAGATGTAGCACAGTTTAAAGATCAGGTCAATAATTTATCACAATAAATTTAGAGAGAAGATTGCTTTGGGCGCATAGCCAAGAAAGTTATATAATTATGAGTTCAGATTATTACATGAATAGATTAAACGTTCATTACTGGATTAGTGTTGGCAAGTCCAAATTTGTGGTAAATATTCAGGATAACTGAATTGAATATGTGAATTACTTATTCATTGGCGCTACCAAATAATCTTCTCTTCTTCTTATTTTTAAAGGGTTGAAGCGTTAAGTAGATTAATATTACTTATGGGAAGAATTAACGATAAGAAGTATTAACATGCTGTTTTCATTTTCTAAAATATCCGAAAGCAAAGAAAATATTTGCCTTCCTTACAATAGTTAAAGATTTACTGGACCAGCTCAAAAAATATGTTGACTTGAAAACGTGAAGGAGGGTAATGAAAAGAGTAAAGTTGAACCTACGAACTTCATACTTATGCAGACCCATACTTAAGAGAAAACTCAACAAACATTTTCGTTCTGTCACCATCTTTCAATGGTTTTTCAAAGCTCATTAATTTATCATCTTTTCAAAACGTTACGAAAATCTGACTTCATTACAGGGGCGGATTCAGCCGATCATTTTGGAGGGGGCCATCATAGAGTTTTGATAAATAATAAACATATTTTTTATTAATTGTACATAGTTTTTGTAGCGTATATGTGATACTATAGAATATTAGAGTTTAAATGATTACATAATAAATTCCATTCCAGATTCCATTAATAAACTTATAAATCAACTTTGTCAAATAAAAAAAGATAAACGAAAACTCTAGGTCTTTTGGGGGGGGGGCATGCCCCCCTGGATCCGCCACTGACCTCAACTGCTTACGATCACGAAGCTCGTTGAAGCCGCGACTGACTACTATCCCTGCAACCTCCAGTTACGTGTATTTAACTGCGCTTCTCGGTGTCGCAAGGACTGAAGAGCATCGAGCGTCTGTGCATGTTCGAAGCGCTTCGATCCTCGATGAATAGACGCGCGTCTTCCCGCCATTAGGCGCGGTGCCGGGCGGCGCGTTGTGCAACGCGCTTTGTGCTCGCGCGAAGCGGCTGTCACGCGTGACAGAGGCCGACGCACGCGCGTCCACGCCCCGGCGCATTAGCCGCAGTCGCGGGTTCGTGACGCCTCGCGACTTGTTAGGGCACTCGCTTGAAGGCGGCTTGCGACTTTCTCGTTGACGAGCCTTTAATATTGTAAAGATGTAGACTGAATGAGTGAGCTCAGTGCAACAAGTGTTGTCACTACTGCGTCTGTGAACGGAGGCCCTAAGACTCAAGACCCGACCGTGGTAGATTTTCGGCACTAGTTAAATCGTTAGATTGTATTCAGTGACTGGAGAATTCTGGCTGTGGAGCAGTAACCTTACAAACGGACCACGAGCCGCGCTTGATCTTCACTTCCTCAGCCTTATCTCATTACATACACACACACACACAGTTTATACAATACACTTGGTAGGAGACTACTAGAAAGATAAGACCTTGGCGCAGATTGGACAGTGTCTCTGTCGGAGACACTGGAGAGGAAGTACCCGCAAGCGGACATGTATATTAGTTTCGGATCTCCGTTCGAACGGGGGAGAAATATTGCCACCTCGCGAGTATGACCGGGAGGTCCTAGGTTGGATTCCCGACGGCGGCAGGATTTTCGACTCTAGCTTTTCAGCTAGGTCGAATTCAGTCGCTGTATGGAGGAGAATTCTAGCGGCCGGCTGCTCTCATCGGTAGTTTTCCGTGGTTCCTCCGATCAACATCAGGCGAATGTCGGAGCAGTACACTAACAAACGGGCTACGGGCCGCGCGCGATCTTTCCTCCTCTTCCTTGTCCTATCCTCACCCCTTACACTAACATGCTCTACACTACCACACATGCCGGAAGACCAGTCGGGAGTTTAGAGCTTGTTCCGGCTGGGGCGGTGCTCCGCTGGTGGGAGATACCTGGGTGATGGGGAAAACCTCGCTAGTCGACGGTAGGTCGGCACCGGATCTCGCCATCTGGCGGGGAATAGATCACTGCCACCTCCCAAGGGAAAACACTCACTACACTTACGGGACATATAACCTCTGTAGTTGACGCACCCGGAATCACGAACAATCAATCAATCAATCGCGAGATATAACATGCACTACGCCAACAGGTCTAATAAGCACAGTAGTGTCCGCAACAAAAACATCATAAACAAGTGGATTAAGTTCGGCTATTGTAATTCTGTATAAATGCGAAAGGTGCATTGATTCATAATTTTAAGTTAAGCTAATTATTGCCAACTCTTGGTACAAAGATAATTACAAATAATAAAGTGATTAGTTACAAATGGCATGGAGATCGTGGATTTTGTACTAGTTACAGTTTTGTTGCTAGTTCAGTTGGGTTTGGTTCTGTAGAATTTTGCGCAGAACATCTACCTTTCTTCATTGAATGTACTGTATGCATTTTATACTTCATCCAATTTCTATTTTTCATCCAATTTAAAAATAAATATTTAATAATTGCTCATGACAGATACAATTCGGGAAAGAAATTTAAAAAATGGTAGGCAATAAACCTATTGCCGACCATTTCCAATACGTCGAAACAGAAAAGAATGTGTTAAAAAAATGTTGGTATTCAAAATAGTAAACTATCTACATTGATATGTGTTTTCCCAAATGAAATGTGTAAAAAATAGACTTAATACAAAGATTTAATTTCCTCTTTCTATTCTCTAAAAATCGAAAGATAATAATAATTTCTGAAATTCGTAATGTATCCAACGCTTACTTCTGTTGCACACATAATATAAAAATATGTAATAATTTGTGTTGTGAAATGGAACATTATTTGTCATATGAAGAAACTTCTTTTATCTGATCTTTAAACTTTGCACATCCAAGTTAGTGTTGTGAGTGGAAACATTATGTTATTGAATGAAGAAATTTCATCAGATCTTTACATTATTTTCTAATGGATAATTATTTTTCAATGAACTAATATTTATATTGTGAGTGATAGCATTGTTATATTCAATAATTATGAGGAACATTCCTGTTCATGAAGAATGTGGTTTCACAAGATCCTTACAACCGTTCATAGTATTTTGGGTGAAAAAATGGATGAAAGTGAGTACTCAACATAAACATATGGAAGCACATTTAATTTTTCTATTAGAATGTAAAAGAGCTAATGTAATTCCAAAATTTATCTCTCATATATCTACCCTCAAATTTCAATTTAATGTTCAGAAACTTGATAAAAAGTTATTGAAATATGTTCATAAATATCAACGTAAAATACTTAATCTTTGCATAACTGAAAAAAAAATTATGAAAAAGAAAAAATTGCAAAATAATTTAAAACATATAGAATGTAACCTGGAATTTTTTATTAATCCAATAATTCTAGATAAATTTTATTCTTCACAAAAAATTAGATTAGATAGAGTTTATTATTTGGATTTAAATAAAAAATTTAAGAAATTTAATAATTTACTTTCTGTTCAAAAACCTATAGATAACAAAAATAAACTGACATATAAACAGTTTTATAATTTGACTAATATAAAAATTCCTGAGGAAGTGATTGAGACAATTAAACTTGGTAGAAATTTTAGTTTTCCATTAGAAAATTGTAATAAAAAAAGAATTGTTTTTGATTTCATTAAAGATCTAGAAACGAACTTGTTTAAATTACCTGAGGTAGCTCGTAATGATATGCGATGCTTTGTCTCAAATAAGTTGACACAATTTATTAATTGCCCATTTAAGTATAGTAAACATGAACGTACAATATTATATAATTTACATTATACTGAAAGATTTTTAAAAGAATATCCAGATATTAAGATTATACAATGTGATGAAGGTGGAGCATATGCAGCTATTTTTAAAAATGATTACTTAACTAAAGTTGAAGAAAATTTTTCTGATAGTTTGAAATTTACTGTTAAAAATAAATCTTCAGGAAATAGTTATCTTAAAATAATACAAAATTTGCTAAAAAAGTGGAAAAATAATTCTTATATAACTTCCAAAGAATATTATAATATGTATCCCACTACCCCTAATGTAGCTTTTGCATATGGATTGGTGAAAATTCATAAAACAAATTTACCAATTAGACCGGTTGTATCTTCAATAGGCACAATTGATTATTTTCTGTCAAAATTTTTAAATAACTTATTGAAACCTTTTCTAGAAAATAATTATAATTATAGTATCAAAAATAGTTTTGAGTTGGTTCATAAATTAAAAAGTATCAAGATGAATTCAAATCTCAGATTAGCTTCTTTAGATGTTATTGCCATGTATCCATCAATCCCACATAAATTAATTTTAAATGCTATTGAAGATGTGTTAAAAAATAATAATAGATCTCTTAATATTCCTTCTGAACAAATACTAATTGCTATAAGAGCTATTTTAAATAATATTGAATTTAAATTTAATAATAAAATTTATCATCAAAAGGATGGCACACCTATAGGTGGTCCACTAAGTGCATTGTTTGCTGAGTTTGTAATGAGAAAACTTGAACAAGAAGTTCTAAAAAACATACAATTTGAATTATATCTGAGATATGTTGATGATACATTGATCATCTTACCAGAAAATTCTATAGACACATTACTATATTATTTTAATGCATATAATCCAGACATTCAATTTACTTTAGAAACTGAAGAAAATGGAAGCATTAATTTTTTGGATATTACTATTTATCGAAAAGGGAATACTTTAATTACTAATTGGTATAGAAAACCAGTATATGCTGGAATGACATTAAATTTTTTATCATGCCATCCCTTAGCAATGAAGAGGGCTGTTATTTGTAATTTAGTGGACAGAGCAATAAAACTTTCTTCACCAATTTTTCATAAAACTAATTTATCAATAGTTAAAGTAATTTTAAGTTTAAATAATTTTCCTTTAAAATATATTCATAAACATATCCAGAAAAGGTTAAAATTAATTTATTCTAAAAACATTTTGAATTCTAATAGGAATAATACAGAAAAAAATTTCATATGTCTGCCTTTTATTCCAAAAATTAATAGTGTCTTAAGGAAAGAATTAAAAACAAAATTTAATATAAAACTGTATAATAGTGTAAATAATACAAAGCATATTGTTTTGAATTTAAAAGATAAAATAGAATTATTTGATTTCCAAAATTTAATTTATAAAATCAAACGTCAAAATTGTCCTAAAGTTTATATTGGACAAACAAAAAGGAAATTAAAATTAAGAATATCTGAACATATCAGAAACATTAATGAAATTTCACAAAAACTGAATTCTATTTCAACACATAGAATTGAAATGGGTCACTTGATAGATTTTAAAAATGTTGATATATTAAGAATAGAACCTAAACAATTTTCGAGATTGACTCTAGAGACCTTATTTATTAAAACACATAATAGCTTAAATACTCAGGTAGAATCTAATAATTTCACAAATTTATATGATTCACTTCTCAGAAATTTTTGTATAGATTAGATTATTAAAATTGTTTATATCCACATACCTAAAAACATACCCATTTTATTTTGATACCATGGTTCCTTTCCTTGGTTACTAATTATTTATGTAATAAATTATTTTGTCTTGACATTGTCAAGTTTTATGATTTTAAATGACTAAAAGGTAAGCTCCATATGTTTATTTTGAAAGAAAAAATATCAAAATTGTTAAAATTTTTTTTAATTAATTGAATTTCATTAATTCTTCTAGCCTGATGATGAGGTAAAATAAAACCTTGAAACTTGTTGCTATATTTTATATTAAAATTTCTGTTTATTACAAATAAGTCTGTTTCAAGAATATATTGGACCAAGTTGAATATAATTATATAAAAATATGTCCCAATTCGGGAAGAAGGGAGTATTTATTTTTTGGTACTATTTCCTTATGAAATAAATTACCAATGTTTAAAAATACCAAGCCAAAATACATTCAAAAAATATTAAATAACGTATGGGAAAGCAAATGGAGTGAATTCTTTAATATTATATTTTTACAACTGCTCATTAATTTCATCATCAAATTTGGTGAATTTGATTTGCAGCCAAGACTATTCCTGGAAATAACATAAATAGCTTCGCCATGTGCTATTTACATATACGATACCGAAATTGTCTTTCAAAAGCCAGCAATGTTTTGGGACAATATTGACTGTCGTGCCTCTGAAACAGAATGCAGTAAATGGTTATGAAATTATAATTACAATAACAGCCTTCACGTTACTCAAGACTTAATAAATCAAGTTCATATTCATCCCTTTAGAGCTTCAGAGAATGAGCTGTTTGTTTAATATTCTACGTACGTGCTGTTTGTTTATTTTCAGACCGTCGAGTCCAGAGTAAACAGAATGTTTGGATTCATGTAAGCAAATATAGTATTTAGTGTTAATGGACAGCGAAAGCATAGACTTATAGATATATTTTATGCAGTATTAAGTGAACACGTTTTCAAATATTGTTTTAAGTATAAAACGTAAAAATAAGAAATGGTTATGAATTATTAACAGGACCTTACACATTGTCGTCAGGAATTAAATTTTACTTTATTCAACGTTTCCCAGCTATGTAAAATCAATCTCAAATTTGTGCGTATCGTGTGTTTCGAATGCTCAGAAATATTTCTATTATATAAATAGTATCTTGTGCATATTTCGCTTTTACTAAATTAATTTTTTCATTGTCATCAAGACGCATCGCCAATTGTAATTTCTCAACCCTGTGGATATCGTTGTCAATTAAACAAAAATTGACTAAAATACTCAAAAAATTCTGTCTAACACTACAGATTTTAGAAATAGTACAAGAGTCACTGCACCTTCGTCGCACGCGGTCACTGTCACGACTTTCTTTCCCGCCCTTCACAAAAGCATTCCGCGCTGAGCTCGACACCGGGCAGCAACAAGGAAAGCTGCGGCTCCACTCGTTCACAGAATCTCCTCAAGTATTTCGAATTCTTGCACCGACTTAGGTGATTCATTGCATCAACTGATGTCAACGAAATGCCTCTGACCTGGAAGTCCTAGGGTTCGAATCCCGACGATGGCAGGTTTTTGACACTAGTTACATAGTGGGGTCGAGGTCAGCCGCTGTCTGGGGGAGAATTCTAGTGGACGGCTACTCCTGTCAGTAGGTTTCCGTGGTTTCTCCGATCAATACCAGGCGAAAGCCGGAGCAGTATCCTACCAAACGGGCCAAGGACCGCGCGCGATCTTTTCTTCCCATTCCTTGTTCTATCTCACCCATTACACACACAATAACATGAACTACACTTCCACACAAGCTGGGAGCTTGTAGCTCGTCCCGGCAGGTGTGGTGCCCTGCTGGTGGGAGATATCTGGTTAAGGAAACCCCCGGACGCTGATGAGTAAGTCGGCGCTGCCTCTCGCCATCCAGCGAGGGAAGACCACCGCCAAATTCCACGCCAAATACGAATTACATTCACGCACTTAATGGTCGTAGCGCCCGTAGACATCAATCTATCAATCAATTGAGCTCTTGCAATGCATATTTGAGAAGAATGATTTGGTTCTCAACGTTGTTAGTTCCCGTATTACAGGAACGACAGTTGAACGTAACAAAACGATTTTTTGCAGAAGTGAATATTGTTTTGCTGCTCTTTAAAAAGTGCGCGTGGCCACATACTACAGTAAACTCTCGATACCACGAACTGCTTAACCTGAAATTCGTCGCAAGGCGAACAAAATTTGTGTCCCGTGAAAGAAGCGTAGTAATGAAGATATTTATTAAAATCAGATAAAACGAATTTTTATAAGAAAAACATAGATTATTTCAGACCTTTGGAATTCGTGTTAACGAGGGTTTACTGTACATTGTTTTCTAGCAAAACGAACCAAATCCTAAATAGCAAGTACATTTGGCGAAAGTTTACAACAATCAACACTTTCGTATGTGGGCTCATTGTAATTGCTGCTCCGACCAGATACGAAAAAGTTTTAGAAGAAAAATCTTTCAAAAAACGTAAAAAGTAGTACCAGACTTAAATTTTAATGAGGAACCTCTACAAAAAGAAACGGTCGTAAAATTCTCTTATATACCAAATAATTGTACAGAAAAACGTCTGGTGCTATCGTTGTATTCAAAGGAACATTGGTATTGTATGCTAAAATATTTATCGTAGGTAATACTACGAGTGCTTTGGAAATTGTCCATAAATTCCCGATTTGCGAATTGAGAAGGAGATTTATCTGAGAATTTCAAAACCACGAGTAGTATTTAATAGGACTATTCCACGAATGAAATTATATCCAACAAAGTTAAAAAATGCGCCAAATATTGAAACTAACTGAAAGTTATATTGAGGTTATGCTGTAGTACATAGGTGGTTTATTGGATGTCGACATATCGATCGACGTATACTGCCTCCTAAGATAGATGAGTCACAGTTTAATACTGGCCAGTAGGGTGAAGCGGTAAGAAAAATCGGATAGAAAAATCGATAAACGTTTGGGGATACACCGCCCTGATTGAGGCTTTTGATATGTATAGTTAAACACTATTGGTTTTAATTTCACGAGGAGAATAAACAGTACATTACGCGATCAAGCATATACCATATACTTCACATGAAAGAAAAATACTGTTCGCTTTCAACGCTTTTACATCGCTTTTACAGTGGAAGAAAGGGAACAGTTAAGGTACGCGTCGGGTCGAGCGTCATCAGAGTAATTCGATTTCAGTTAAGAATGCAGCAATCGCACCAACAAATAATCTCATAAACTTCAGGCAAAATTTAAAAGATACGCAAAAAATACGCACAACGATACGTCATTTTTGTAATTCATCTGTGATTACCATGTGAAAAAAATAGTCTATGTATTAAGTAACACATAATAATAAGGGCGAGATTGAAACTGTTCAAAACTTACGTTTCTTCATTATTGTATCAATAGAATTTTCTACTTTTCATGGATTAGTTTTTTTAACGCACTTATAAAAAGAACAATTAATTACGTTCAGCATGGACACAACACTACAATGGATGGAAGATGATAGGCTCAGAAAGGGATCAACCGTTTCCAATCAACTGGAAAAAGTGATCCTGGGTGGCCAAGGTAATAACGGAATGAAGAGAATTCATCTGTGTCACTGCTCTTGAAACAAGGTGCGCAAGGAAAAGAAGTAGGGGAAGAAGAAGAACAAGAAGGGGAAGAAGACCAAGAGAAAGAAGAATAAGAGGGGGAAGAACAAGAGGAGGAGGAAGAAGAAGAAGAACAAGAGGAGGAGGAAGAAGAAGAAGAACAAGAGGAGGAGGAAGAAGAAGTTTCTTTGGGAATTCAAATGTGTCACCGCTCTTGAAGCGAGGTGTTCCCGAGGACTGAGTATGATCTCGTTGCTGTCGGCGCCCGCCGCGCCCCAGAGCCGCGAGAGGGTTCGTGGCTCGTTGGCGCGCAGCTGCGCCGGGGCCCCCGCTGCGCCAAGGCGCGCTCGACGAGATATGGAAGGCGCTGCCGCCCACAATCCAAATACTTGCGTTCGGCTGCCGCTGAGCCAATACGCGTGTTTGCCTCCTCGCCTCTCGGCGAAATACCTCCGCGGGAGGGCATCGCGAGCAGCTTTGTCCTCTTCCTCGAAGTCGAAGCGCGCGTGGAGGCTTACGAGAGGATTCGCGAACAAGTGAGTGCCTGAACAAGTGAGCTGCGCGGCGCTCGACCCTCTGAGGAGGAGGCTGGAGGCGAAAAGGGAGGCTGCAGAGGGGTACCAAGTTAGAAGAGAAATTGCGCGTCTTGAACAGAAGAGAAAAAACGTCATGAAGTTCAGAATATCGAGCAGGAATGTGGACTGAAAGACAGTGATCCATCGCTACTTCTACTTTGACAGTTTTGGGCTTTTACTGTTTTTACCAGTAATGGTGAATTTTCCATTGATACGTGACAATAAGAAAATTATTTATAACAAAAAAATTGTAGTTTCTCCAAAAATACTGTAATGCTTTATAATTTTCATAACAGGTTGCAATTGAAATGAATGCAAAACTTATTTTCTTTTTGTAATTATTTAATTCGATGACTGCTGAAGTATCTCCGGTAAAAAAAGTAGCGCATAGACGACCCAAAATATTATTTAAGGAAATAGGTCACTGATAAAATATTTATTAATTAGAAGCTTGCATGATTTTTGAGTTTTAAATTCATTAAATGGGGATACTTTGTCTCTAATTTAATGGCGAAGTAACTGTATTACGTGCTGTAAACGTGCTTCTGTAGTGGTGAATTCTTGTGGAATCGCCAGTTCTGAACGACTCCAATATTTTTGTAGCACGTATAATTCGGTCATTTTTGTTTAGAACAAAGTAGTTCGGCAAGACCAAAGTAACCGCGTACCTATTCTGCCTTTGATGTACCCAATATTTGCATAATACTAATCTTTCATTTAGTTATTATCTTTTTAATGCATCAGACGTTAAGATGTATTCTTTGCTTACTGACTTGCCTCCCTCTATCCTTTCATTCCCTTGTAAAAACTTACTGAAGACACCCCTGTGTACGCAGACTGGAAAGCAGCTTTGACACTCCTGCCAATCAATCTTCAAGCTTTTCTACTTTTTGTGTACCGTACTTCAAAGCGTTTTTTATTTATGTTTCCCAACGTTGACAATTTCTTCTCAAGAAAAGGTCGAAAACAATGAAAACACAAACAGTAACCTCAGATCAACAGTTTAAAGAGTATTTGAGCTGCGTGACTCTCCATGAAGTTTCCCATTGTGTGGGAGTGTGGTTGGGGCGGTGCCAGGTTGAGGAGAGGACCTCCCGGCGCCAGCGTCTGCGCTCGTTCGCTTGAGGGGCTTCTGGGCCGAGTTCCAGGGCCTCCCCAAGTTCCTCTGCGCCGCAGCGAACAAACTCCGCCTTCGCGGGGGCGCGTGCCGCGGCGAAAGTAAATGTGCTGTAACCGACCTGTTCCTGCGACCCGACCTGCCCGTCGCGCGCCGCCCCCCCCCCCCCCCCGCGCCGCTCCCCACGCCACCTCCCGCGTCACCCCCCGCGCCCTCCTCTCTGCGCCGTCCCACCCCCCGCGCCGCCACCCCGCACCGCCCCCCGCGCCACCCAGCGGGTTCGGGGAGGGGCACAAAGTCTACTTAGTTCTGGGACATTAGCTCCTCAGGCCGACGTCTCCGCGTCCGAAGAGGCCTTCCTTTTCAGTGCGTCGCTCGAGAAGGGCACAACGTGCTCACGCAAGAATAACTTCGGAACTTCTTCGTCAACGTGTGTGAATGCGCGCGCGCTTGTGTATGTACGTATATGTTTGTCTGTGTGTGTGTGTGTGTGTGTGTGTGTGAGAGAGAGAGAGAGAGAGGGGTAGAGTGTGAGGGTGAATGAAGGGGTGGAGGAATTCCAACCTCACGCACGCTTCGTGAGAATCTTCAAAACGCAACCAGAATTTCAGTGTCCGAAACTCCCATAATTTAAATTTAACGTTACTGTTCGAGAGATAGATCTTCTTTATTCACAGAAAATGATGTATACCTTCCTTCTTAAGCTATTACTCCCTTCACTCTTTACTTACTTCACTTAGGGGCGTGCTTCCAATCGTCTGTATGTGACAAGTTCCTAGAATTTTTCAAGAAAACAAAAGAGCTAAAACATTGTATCTTCACTGAAGATTGAATTGCATCTCCTGGAAACAATAACAAATATTGTTTCGGTCTACGAAATTTATGATCATTAAATATTAATTTTTGAAATAAATTCTTAACAGTTAGCACAGTTTGCATTCCTCGTTCCTAAAATACCCAGAATCTATTACCCTTGATGCAAATTTGTTTGCTATAATTTAGCTCTAAATTTTTTTCTAAAATTATAATAATGTTGATAAAATTTCGTATTTCGTTTTAACGTTTTTATTTATTTAATTTGGCACTTAATACCCCACAAGTCATGAATTGCAAGTCCAGATAGTATACATTTCTATTTTTAATACTTATGTCATTTATACTGAAAAGTGTCATGGAATGCGAAATCAAGTTCTAACGAATGTAGCGGACAGTTCGCTCAGAGCCTCCGTAGTGAAAGGTTGTGTCGACCGCTCGCTGATAAGCTCAAGGCATAAGTGAGCGCTGCGTTCTCCATCTGCGAGGCCGCCGCGCTAGGTTGCTGTTTAGTGAAAAACCAGTGCTAGTTTCACGTGTGAATTTTCATTGTGAAGAGATTTGAGAGATTTTGTTTTGTAATGACTGGTGGCGTGCTACTATCTTGGTGAACATTTTACATTACCCAAGAGGAGTTCGTTTCCAGCCGAATCTATCCTCCCTCAAGAAGGGAAGACTCCCAATACAATGTCCGTTCAACAACCGGAAGGTAAAATGTTAAAAACCTATGCTAGTGCAACATCTCTAGAAATGTTCCCTTCAAAAGAACAGGCGATAGTTATTGAAAAACAAGATGGTTTGACAATCAAAGATTATGTAGGAAAATTGGCAACAATTATTTCACCAAATGATATAAGATTCGTATCACGAATTGCAAACAATAGAATCTGTGTATTTTTGAGTAGTAAAATCGTAGCTAAGAAACTCACAGATAACCATAGTACAATAAAAATAAACAATTTTGAACTAGGACTGAGACCCTTAATCAATAAACAACGAAGAGTGATCATCTCCAATGTATGCCCTGTTGTTCCACACAGTGTAATTGAAGCTGAACTTTCCAAATTAAACATAAAAACTAGTTCTAAAATATCATTTATAAAAGCTGGGATCAGTGACCCTGGATATTCCCACATTATGAGCTTTCGAAGGCAGGTGTTTATAGATCCAAATGATATTGATAAATTGCCTACATCAACACCTATATTCTTTGAAGATACAACATATAGAATTTATTTTTCAACAGACAATGTGTGTTGCTTCATATGTAGTCAAGCAGGTCATTTAGCTAATCAGTGCCCTAAAAAAAACATTTCACCAGATGGGATAGAACAAATTGATCATTCAATAAGTGAAACTATTCCAAAAGCATCACAGGAAATAATTGACAATAAAACAAATGCAAATGTATTAATACATAATGATAGAAATTTCCCTGTAATCAACAGAATTCAAGTAACTGATGTAACATCTAAATCTGGAACAAAAAATGGTGCATTATACAATGATAATATACAAGAGAAAACCCAAAATAATGAAATGGAAACTGTCTCTGAAGAAACCTACAGTCAAGATCAAGAAATGAATTGTCTACCAGAGAACAAAGACAATAAAGTACCAAAAGACATTTTTAAAGGAACAAAAAGAGTCCACTCTTCAACCAATTCACAGGTATCTACAATTACAGTGTTCTCACCCAACGAAACTGATGATGAAGAAATAGAACTACAAAACCCAACTACTGACTTACAAGAAATTACCTTAACAGTGGAGACAGATGAGAAGATTAAACCAAAAAAGAAAAAAGAGCAAAAAACAATGATCAAAGATCTGATGGTGAAGAAATTGATGATGCTAATGACTCGAATGATGAAAGTCATAATATAGAAGAGATGCAACTTAGTAATTTATCAGGTGATGAAGTGAAGGAAACAATACAGGGAAGAAAGGAAAAAAGAACAAGAAACACTGACAACAGGACAGAAGAACAAGTGTGGGAAGAAATTGGAAAAGAAATAAACTCAACCAATGAAGAGAAACTTTATCCTCTAAATTTAGACCAATTCAGCAGCCTCTTGGACAGAACAAAAGGAAACCAAAATATAAAACAAATAGTAGATGAGTATACAGATAAAACTGAAGATTTAATCAGAATGTGCAGAGATTTACATGGCAAAATGAACCCACAAATGAAAAACAAATGTACTCGCCTTTCAAAAAAATTACAACAATTAAGGAAAAACAACAAAGAGACAACGAGTCAACCTTCAGCCAGCTCTTCTCTCCATTAAAAAATCTAATTAATGGAAATAATACAATGGAACATAAACGGATTCTATAGAAGACTAGAAAACATCAAAGTAATAATAAACAAATTTAATCCAATATGTTTATGCATTCAGGAAACAAATTTCTCCAATGATCACTGTGCTCAGATCAGAGGATATTGCAACTTCCACAAAAACAGAAATCATTCAAGAATAGCTAGTGGAGGAGTAGCAATATTTGCCTTAGCATATACCTTACCTGAAGAAATTTCATTGAATACACATATAGAAGCAGTAGCTATCAAGATAAAAGTCCCTTATAAATTGACAATTTGCAATGTATATTTACCAAATAGCTACAGTTTTAATGAGGAAGAATTAATCAATCTGACGAATCAACTTCCAAAACCATTTGTCGTGCTAGGAGACTTTAATAGCCACCATATGTACTGGGGATCCAAAAAAATGACCTAAGAGGAAATATAATAGCAGGTTGGTTGGAAAAAGAAGAAAACCTCATTCTCCTGAATTCATACCAACCTACTCATTTCAATAGCAGCAATGGCCACACAAGTAATATTGACCTCTCTATAGCATCAAATGAAATAGCCCCATCATTAGAGTGGAATGCTCTGAAATATTTATATGACAGTGACCATTTCCCAATAAAAATTAAAATCGCTGAGGCACCTTCATCACAAAACAACATTCCATTAACAGGAAGGTGGATATTTGACAAAGCAAATTGGAAATCATTTAAAGAAGAAATAGATAAATCACTTCTTGAGATGCCAGACTTATCAGATAGTACCACAAATATATCCGCAAATGGTCTCATAAAAACATTTTCTGATCTCATTATTAAAGCAGCAAATAGAGCAATCCCCAAATCATCTGATATCCCCAAAAAGAAATGTGTACCATGGTGGAACAAAGATTGTGCTCAAGCAACACTAGAAGCAAAGAGGGCACAGCGAAGGTACAAAAAGAATGCACATAATGACCCAGATTTAGTGTACAAAATTCAATACAAACAGAAGAGAGCACTAGCGAGAAGAATATATAAAGAGAGTAAGAAGGCATCCTGGCAAAATTTTGTATCAGCATTAACACCACAAGCACCTATTGCAACAATTTGGAAGAAAATAAATAATTTCAAAAATGGTCAGTACAAATCAGATAAAATTGTATTGGAAGATGCTGAGGGTAAATTCCATATGGAACCCTCACACAATTCAGATCTCCTAGCAGCAAACTTTGCAGAAAATTCAAATTCCAACAACTATAATAAAAAATTCTTAATTTATAAGGAATTGGAAGAAAAAAATAACAATTACGATACAGAAGATAATACAAACAACATAAATACAGAAATTAAAAGATATGAACTAGATTTAGTACTCTCCCAATTAAATAATTCAAGCCCCGGTCCGGACTATATACCTAATGTAATGATAAAACAACTTACAGACAAAGCCCTAAAATACCTATTAGCAATATATAATTTTATATGGAAAAGACAGGAATTTCCAGATACGTGGAGAGAAGCTACTGTAATCCCCATTCTAAAACCTGACAAAGTGCCAAGTTCACCTTCCAACTACAGACCTATATCACTTACCTGCAATATGTGTAAAATCATGGAGAAAATTATCAGTAGAAGAATTAGATGGTATCTGGAGGCACATAATATTCTAGCACCTCTCCAATTTGGTTTTAGGGAATCACATTCAACAATGGATTATTTAATAAATGTAGAAGCGGAGATATGTGAAGCCTTTTTAAACAAAAGTCATGTAATTGCAGTTGCCATTGATATAGAGAAGGCTTATGAAATGGTCTGGAAACATAGAGTACTTAAAATAATAGAGAATCTTAATCTAAAAGGAAATATTTTAGCATTTATTAAGAACTTTTTGAGCAACAGAAGTATTAGAGTCAGAATCAATAAACCCTCTCTAAACCAGTGCAAATAGAAAATGGTCTGCCTCAAGGTTCTGTGTTAAGCGTTATTCTGTTTCTGATCAGTATTAATGAAGTGCTTCAAACAATCCACAAACCGGTTAAGGGATTTTTATTTGCAGATGATTTAACCATAATCTGCACTGGAAAAAATATTCAGCACACAGCCAGACTTATTCAAAACACACTCAACAACCTCCAAAAGTGGTCTGACAACACTGGTTTTAAATTTTCTAAAACAAAGACTGAATATATAATATTCTCTAGGAAAAAAGAAGAAAAAAGGGTAACTCTAAAGTTGGATGATAATATTATCAGAAGTGTTCCAGCTATTAAAATATTAGGAATGACTTTTGACAGCAAAATGAAATGGAAGATCCATATTGAAAAGTTAAGAACTGAATGTTTTAGACGAATTAACACCATAAAAGCCCTATCTGCATTACAGTGGGGCTCTGATAGAAAATGCCTTATACAAACATACCAAGCCATAATAAGATCAAAATTAGATTATGGATGCATATTGTATGACTCAGCTGGAAGAGACCTAATTAATAAATTAGAAACTATACAAAATACTGCACTACGACTCTGTATTGGTGCATTTAGGACAAGTCCAACGATCAGCATATTGGTTGAGACTAACATGATACCACTTAAGCTAAGAAGAAAAGAACAAATAATTCTATATGCAAACAAGATGTTGGTAAATAATCAAAATACTCATAAATACCCTTGGAAAAGAAATACCACAGAAGTAGAATATCTAGCACATCCAGGATTACCAAAGCCATTATATATTAGAGCATCTCTTTATACTAAAGAGCTGAATATGACCATCCCCTCACTACTACCTAAAAAGAAGCCTACATTACCACCCTGGAATAACATCACAATAAAAGTAAATATGGATCTAGCAGTATATGAGAAGAGTACCACCCCCAAAGGAATATTTAGAAGTTTATTTTTAGAAATGAAAACAAAGTACGATGATTACAAATCCTATTACACAGATGGATCAGCAATGAATGGGAGAAGAGGATGTGCAATAGTAACAAATAATAAAACATACAGATTCAGATTACATGACACCCTCTCTATATATACCTGTGAAGCGATAGCTATTTTTCAATCCTTACAAATAATAAGAAACAATAGAATAGAAACTAAACATGTAATTTTCTCAGATTCTAAATCAGCACTTTTAGCCATAACAAACACCAATAACTCAAATCTACTAATTAAGGAAATTAGAGAATTAATTACTTGGCTAATTACTAACAATTATACTATAGAACTAGTGTGGATACCAAGCCATCAGGGAATTCAAGGTAATGAAGAAGCCGACAAAGAAGCCAAAAATGCAATTAACGAACCTTTAAACAACACAATAAGATCTCCACAAGAAGAAGTTAAACGATATATTAAGATTAAAATCAAAGAATTTTGGGATTCCCACTGGAGAAACATCGACTCTAATAAACTACAGGAAATAATACAATCAACCTTTGAGAAGTCTGTTATAGTGCCAACATCTAGAAGGGAACAAGTGACAATAGCCAGGTTGAGAATAGGGCATACAAATCTGACACATATCCATTTAATTACAAAAAAACAGAGAAACTTATGTGAAAAATGTGGTGAAGCTTGGACAGTCAAGCACCTTCTTGTATACTGCCAAGAATTAAAAACTGAAAGAGACCAATCTGAACTGCCCAAAAGTATTAGAGACTGTTTAAATACCAAAGTTGGATGTAGACAGACAATAGTTTTCCTGAAGTTAATAAATAAGTACAACTCCATATAAGATGGAATAAATAATATAATATGAATACAAATTGTATATGTAAATTGGTTAATGTAAATATGGAAACTGTTTGACTACTAACCAAAGTATTAATGATTTAAATCATATCCCTAATGGAATCCAAATACAATTTATATATGTATTGTAAATGTAAGTTATGTAATATAAATGTAACGATACTAATAACTGGTATTTTACGGAGTGTAAGCAAGACACATACAGGAAATATTTCCATTATGTAATTTAAAATATAGCTCATGAGTATTGTAAATATTTAGTGCAAATTTCAATGTATTAATGTCTGACGATAATTGAATGTATATGTGACCCATAAAAATTTCTCTGATGTAATAAGCAATATGTAATGTAAATACAAAATGTATATGTAAAGAGAATTAATGTAAGCATGTAAACTGTCTGATTGCTAACTAAAGTATTAATGATACAAATCATATTCCAATGGAAATCAAAATACAAATTTATATATGTATTGTAAAATATAAGTATGTTAACGATTGTTTGGTGACTAATTGAAGGCATAAATACAGACTATACTAAATTATGAGAGATATGTAACTATGTAATACAAATGTAACGTTACTGATAACTGATAATTTATTGAATGTCATAAAGACAATATTTTCCATATGTAACTTAAAATATAGATAATGTGAAATGTAAATATTAAGTCCAAATTTCAATGTATTAATGACTGAAGATTAATTGAATGTATAAAAGACATGTAAAATTTCTCTAATGTAAATCTGTAATGATGTCGCTAATGACCATAGTAGTTAAAAAGCGACATAAAATAAAATTAAATAAAAAAAAAAAAAAAAAGAATGTAGCGGAGGAAAGCGGAGGAATTTGCAGTCGTTCCGAGACGCATAAAACGTGTTTAAAGACACCTGACTATATTAATTGACTTGAAGTTACCAGGGAAGCTGGAATGTTTGGCATAATATTTAAACAGGAACTAAATCCAATTTTGTTTTCGTTGTGCAACATTAGTTCTATCCATTCCTGAACACTCATGATTAGGGCCCGGATTTTAATGACATTAATGACACACATTTTAATGAATTTTTGCTGAGCCTTCGGGTGAATTTTTAAAACAATTTATGCACGAATCCCCCCGCGCCCCGTATTGTCGAATAGGAAAACATATTTTTATTGTGCATATAAAGACATATTTACATCGATTTTAGTAAAAGGTCATATTTTGGCCAAATTTTGGTCTAAATGCATGTATTTGTCTTTTTAAGGACCGGTTTGAGTAACAGCCCATATTTTGGCCAAATTTTGCCCAAGATAAATAAATTAATAATAAATAAATAAATTGAAAAAGCAATTGGGTATAACCCGGTGGCAGCATATATTTGTCATAATTTTAAGGAAACAAAAAGCTTGAAGATGTGTCTCGCATGACAATGTAGCAGGTGATATTGTCACAAATAAACTCAACAATTATACTACAAAGAATTATTTGAAACGTATTATTCCTAGTGTAGCCCCTGATAGAAAGGAAACGTGCGTTTCTTTCTTGCCTCATGAAACAAAGCTGCCCTGCCGTGACATCGCAACCTTAAAACACGCTTTCGTGACGTGAAGTGATATGGAGAGGAGCTTTTCCGGAAACAAAACTATTCTCAGCAACAACCATAGGTCATTCAAGATGGAAAACCTGAAAATGAACCTTGTGATCGAATATAACTCTCCAGAAACTGAAGGCTGAGAGGAAATTGGAAAACATTAAACAAGAAGTATGCAGTAGTGAAGTGAAGTGCTAGTTAGTTCCAAAGGTTACAAAACGTAAGTACTACACTCACGATCTGTTCTTGGGTGAATTTTGTATTTTTGTTATACCTAAAAAATCAACAGGAACTTTTAAAAAATAAACTTACATGAAGTCATTTTATTTTCTATGGTAATATTTATATAGTTTTTAGGTCATAAATGCTTACATATTTCACCGATTTTAGGCCATTAAAATCCCGGCCCTACTCATGATTTAAACTTAATTGTAAATGAGAGGGTAATCTACAAAGATTTTAATAAAATTTAAAGATGAATGTTAATATTAAGATAAATATGCTACCGAATATTATTTAAGAATGAGGAATTAAAGCAAAACTATTATATTTAACTGAAAACTAAATTAGTTTTTAACTTTCCCATTTTTCTGGATTGCTTTATTGAGTTTGGATTTACGCAATACGAATATTGAGTTTCATTTTTCTAGAATGATTTGTAGATATGCTTTGCCCAAATGTTTTACGAAGAATGGCTCTACAAAAATACTAATTGTTTTTTGGTTAATTATGCGAGTAAAATCCTTCACTGAAATAGTAGTGGAAGATGACTGGTACGTTGAGCATAAGTACTGTGTAGTTTTGTGAGAGTAATAATGTTTGAAGGAAATGTTATACACATTAATTCCAGTTTGATATTCTTATACAGTAAAATATAAAAATTGTTTATTTTCAATGTTATTCACTATAAATTGGTTTTTTTAAATTTACAGCTAAAATAAAATAAAATTGGATTCGAAACTGAAATACAGACGTCGTTAATTTCGAACTAATTCACAACAGAGAATATTACGAGCAATAAATATTACATTTCTTCCGTCTCTACCAACTGGTACGACAACCGGTAGTATTTCTTCACTTAAATAGGTGAATTTTGTTTATTTGTATTCACGCGTATATATTCAGACGTATAATTTGGGTATGTCTTTCCATCCATTTAATCATGAAACTTTCATTTAAAATTTGATTATACAATCGTGTTTCGTATTTGAACATTCAGTGACAGATTTTTTTCTTTAACCCACCTTTGTTACTATTTTTTTATAAAAATGAGAGCCCTAAAAATGATTATTCATCTCAGAAAATACGCTAAAATATTGATATTGAAGATTGTGCTCAAATGGTCGTTTCCAAGAGAATACATTAGATTTGATTGAAAGTCGTAATTCTCATGTTGTCAGCGTAATCTATTCTCTTGTCTTCTAGACAATATTATCGCATTAATCTTTTCACAAACCTCTCGAGTACATTTTATCGATTTAACTTTCATAACACAGTGATTTTACAGGATGAGGAAGATATTCATGCACAATTTAAATGAACTTGTAGTGTTTGATGTACGATTCTCTAATAGTCTCAAATTTTCATTCTTATAAGGAGATGTCGCGATTTTGTAGAAGTCTTTTCTACCCCCGTTGCAAAATAATTCCCGTCTTTGGAGGTTGGAGCTCATTTTATAATGATATACTTTATGATACAGCTTTATTAGTTACGTTTATCGAAGTCAATCACTCTAAAGTTTGTAACTCAAACACTAAGAACTAGTTAATCATTGGTCATCATTCTATTCAATTCGATTGTGTTTTCAGTGCCGAAATGACCCCACGAGGTTGTGTTGGTAAACATCCATTTCTGGAAATCGAACACACTGAAGACCCACTTGGGTCTTATAAAATATTAATCTGATAAGGAGTAGGAATACATACCAAATGTTGAACATTTTTAAATATGTCCAATTCTAACTACACTCGTGTACTGCTCGTTTGCAGTTACACTGTGCTTAATCAATGCAATATGAGGTACTTATGCGTTGACTGTATCCTACATGCCAGCTTCCTCGCTAGAATTTAATCCAAAGGTTCAACTCTCATTAGATTTCGTGATAGTTGTGATAAAATGCTGCATGAAACTCGATGTAGTGGGTATTAATACGCATTATTCTTCGTTGTGTATTTCATGCTATACTCATCTGAAGTTTACAACTCTCGCTCTTTCTTCGCTCGTGTCGTAATATATTTTTTACTCGTATGTTAATGCCATCATTAAATCATCTCTTCATAATACACTATTATTTAATGTATGTGTGTAGAAGTGAATAAAACTAGACATATACAAATGAGGGATTCACTTTCTACGAAAAAAGTCCTCCAGACGTTCCATCGCGAAAAGACGCATTAATGTTTTGCTGAACTATCATTATCCTAAACCACTTTGCACTTTCTTTCTCCGTCGAGTTTAAAAAACGAATGCGGAACAAATTACGGTCTGTAAAGAAATTACTGTATGTTTTTCATAACTGAAGCAGCCGCTATAATTTAACTAACAAAGTAAATCTGTTGTTCATGGTGTCGAGGAGATCTAGGTAAAACTGTTACTCTACTACGTTGACTCTCATTCTTCGGGGTTAAGTACTTCCTCCATGACGAAACGTTTTTAAAGAATGCCTTGCCTCATATTTGCATGCCTCATTGTGTTACGCAAGGCGGCCGCCAGAGATGTCTGGCGCTTCGAGAAACTTCGGGGCGTTGGCTTCGCTCGCGCGCCCCTGCGATAGGAGAGGGCGTGTCCGAGGGCGGCGCCGCCATCTTGGCACGGGCGTGCACCCACTGCATGGAATAAAGATGGAGGCAGAGGTTTCAACATAAATAGTTTATACTGCTTAGCAGATGGTACAATGAAAAAATCTCTTTCAGACTACACAAAAATATTTCTGAAGTTCCATTTGTCGAAAGAAAAAGTCCATAGCACGGTCCCGTTCCACTAGAGGACGTACCAGTTCGTTGCAATGTTTACAACGTACAATAGAATCACAAAACTTGACACAATGGGCGTTAACTGACTGCATCCTGTAATGTATGGAATAAAGATGGAGGCAGAGGTTTCAACATACACACTTTATTCTGCTTAGCAGACGGTGCAATGAAATAATATCTTCCAGACTAAACATAAATATTTCTGAAGTACCATTTGTCGAAAACAAAGTCCATAACAGGGTTCCGTGCCACTAGAAGACGTACCAGTTCGTAGCAATATTTACAACATGCAATAGAATCACGACACATTACACAGTCGGCGCAGAAGTCACGATCACGAATACTTTAACGCAGACAGCTCAATTACGAACTCTATTTCTCCGGGTGCAGGGCCGCCCTTTATACACCGGTGTCAGAGACTGTCCCTGACTCGCTCCCAAAGCTCGATGTTTGCTTGGGCGGGTCGCGCCATGCTGATCCGTGATTTTCAGTATAGAGCACGCGCCGTCTCGTGCGCGCGCGCTCCAACTTCAAAATTGGCTTTACACACAGCACATGCCGCGGTCAACTTTTCCTAAACAGTTTACCAACCTACCCAAAAAGGCATAGTCAGACCGCATCCCGCGGTCAACTTTTCCTAAATCGTTTACCTACCTCCACAAAAAGGCATAGCCGGACGGCATCCCGCTGTCAGCTTTTCCTAAACCATTTACCTACCTCCTCAAAAAGGCATAGCTCGACTGCATCCCGTACCTTTTTCCTCCGTTGTATAAGAATTGATTACTACTTTTAACGTGATTGGTTACTTTTATGTTTGTCGATTGTAGTTGATCCACTTCTGTCCGTTTTCAAGAAATATTTGCATGTCCTTTCAGAGCACTGCCAACGTTGAAAATCACCACTTCAAATTATATGAAAACAAAACTTGAAACCTCATATCCCGAGCATCATCTTACCTCGCTGACTGAACACTGACAACACAATTCCGAATATTCTGCCTTGTTCGCCTGTTTTCGAGGTTTTCTCTGGGTTGGTACGAGAACATCTACATGCGCTACTTACGGTTGCAAACTTAACAAATATTTTTACTCCTTTCGAAACAATAGATGAACGAAACGGGATGCAGTCGGGCTATGCTTTCTCAGGTAATAAAAAGTGAAATGGGTTTAGCTGGAAAGCAGGGATGAAAGAAAAATGACTGCGGGATGCAGACGGGCGATATCCCTTTGCAAGGACCCCACAAAAAAATTTCGAGTGTACGATATTTGACATATCCGAGTCAATGAGTTTGCGGTGGCGGCGCGTGACTTGAAAATGTCAGTGGTTTACAAAATGAAGCCGGAGTGAATCACAGTGAGTGGGCGGCGGAATAGCACCACTTGTCTCCGTCAACATATCCGACCGAACGCGTGGCACTGCGGATCGAGCGACTCTGCTACATACGAATATCTATTATATCGTATTCTTGATAGCAGACAGAAAGTCGCCCGTGTTTAAACGGGGTGAGTGTCATACACCCCGTTCGGAGCGTCAGTTATTCTGAAATGTTGAAATTTATCCGTTTTCTGTTTGAATGTAAATTCTCACTGAAACCTTAGAATTTTGTAAAGAAACATACTTCTATAACCAGTTCAAGCACAGTGTAGGACCGAAGAGAGATCGGAAGATCTGAGAACTAACACACTAATTACAGACGGCGACATTTGGGTCGCGTGTTAGCGCCGGGGCGGTATAGTCTGGTGCATTCATGTTCTTCCAAAGTAATTAAACATTTTTGCCTAACATAGTACTCAATGCTAATTAATCAGTCCAATTAGTTTTTCTTCAGACATTTTTTCGTTGAAACATTACGTTAATCACACAGAAACAACTTGATAGTTTGATCACTCATTAAATATTTGAAACATTTCTTAAATACGTTGCATTACATGGGAATCTGAAAGTTAAAGAAGAAATTCCTGGATGTTTTTCGTTAAATCGTATAATTTCATGTACTTATATTGTAGAATTTGTTGTGTAGCATCTCTGGATTATGTGATTACTTTTAAGGACTCAAAATACATCAATTTTTCATATAATTATCAATATTTATTAATATAATTCGAACGATTCGGCCGTAAAATCTCATCGTAATTTTAAATGGTCTCTCCCGGGTATTGTTGAACATAAGATTGCATTACAAGAGGGCCGTATACACGGGACCTTGGTGTAGATCTGTGTTTCAGTTTTCAGTTGCCCTGAGTATACCAATAGCTATGTCTCTTTCTCTCCGAAGCAAAACAAAGCGCAGTGCTGTCCTCATCGCCAGCCCTACACTCTAATTGGTCGGGTTATACTAAATTATACAGAGCTTTTGGTGCTCTCAATTTGCATTTCTCTCAAGAAATTACCCTGTCCGCCATCTGCGCTCGCTCTTGCCGTCTGGGACTTTGTCGTCTGCCTGCAGAGCGCACGGGCCGAAGCAGGAGCGTGCTCTTCCTTGACTCATTGATTAGTGATTCTGGGCGCTATCATCAGTCCCGTAAGTGCATTGCATGTTATAATCATCGTAGGTGACGGTGATCTTCCCCTGCTGGATCCGGGGCCGACCTACCCTTCGGCTAGTGGGGTTTTCCGTAACCAGAGATCTTCCACCACGGGGCACCGCCATAGTCGGGACAATCTCTTGGCTCTTGACTGGTCTCCCAACACGTGTGCTAGTGTGGTGCATGTAAATGAAAGTGTGTGTAAGGAAGGCGTGAGGATAGGACAAGGAAGAGGAAGAAAAGATCGTGCAAAGTCCGTGTCTCACTTGTTGTACTTCGATTTTTGTAACTTTGCCCCTCAAGGTCCATGTTCACGATGGAATATGTCACGATGTTTCGCGACGTTCAGAGCCATGCCGCCAGATACCGCATGATCGCGACCGAATCAAGCAGTCCTTGCGATCATGCAACTTCTAGTGGCCTCACGGAGAAAGACGCGAAATGCCGTGATATTCTATCGAGGCCATAGGGGCTTGAGGGGCAGAGATAGAAAAATCGCACTGTAGGACACTGCCCCGGTGTTCGCCTGGTGTTGATCGGAAAAAGCATGGAAAATACGTTCAGAGCAGCCGGCCTCTAGATTGTATCTCCTCCAGACAACGGCTGAACTCGACAAATCTAGGTAGTTAGGGTCGAAAATCCTGCATCAACCGGGACTACAACTCTAAGACCTCCCGGACAGGTGCACTGCAGTGGCATCAATCGAGCCACCTACGCATTGCGTGCTCTTGGATGTAATGGTCTTGACTTCCTCTCAGGTCATTGATTGTTTCCGGGCGCATCGACTGCTAAGATCGTTAGTTCCGAAGAGTAGTATATGTTTTATCCCGGGAGAGTTAGCCATTATTCCCCCCACTGGAACGTGAGATCTGACGCCGACCTACACGTCGACTCGTAAGAGTAAATGCAAGAGTCACTGCCTTGCGTTTTTTGTCGATGTATTGGTCATAACCTGCCCTGAAATTAACGGCGTGATGCCGGAGAAAATGAAGCACTTGATTGGAATTGGGAATGGAAATGACGTCATGTGTCATGGTTCTTAACTCTTTGAACTCGTAGGGCATGTGTGACATGTCACCCATGAATGCACTCTGCGGTCGGAGGTTTCTGAGTACTGAGAGATCCTACAACTCGTAAGGCATGTCTAAGATGACAACGGGAAAAGGCGGCATAGCTCGAAGCCGATGCTTGGCATTCCCCCCTTCCAGCTCGTTCTCACATTATAGCGTCAACATTGATTAAAAATAGAATAGTAGCCCGGATCGATTCAACAATGAAAACTTTATTTTACAGACCAGAAAAATATGTGGGCATCTGTAACATACCCTACGAATTAATTAGGGATTTTGATGTGGCATGTGAGACATGCCCTATGAGGTATAGCACATGTCACATTACATACTGATAAGAGATAGTATCCATTATTCTCGTGGCTTCTCTGACGTACCGTATGAGCTGTAGGACGTATTATGATCGTTGCTTACGAGTGGAAAGTGTTAAAAAATTCAGATTCTCACATGTAGATTTCAAAACATATGACGATCTTTCTATTGCTGTCGTTTGCTTCGTCTGATATCTCGCAGAGATCTCGTCACGGTGATTATCGATTATGTAGGTGGTCCCAGCTGCGCACTCTCGTCCTCTGTCAAGTTCTCTCGGACCACTCCGCGCAGATACACTATCCTGAACGACCCTTTTTAACAGTATTGTAACAATATCTATTATATCCCCACCATGCTGACTGTAGGACTCGCGATGAGGGCAGCACTACACTTTGTTTTGCTTCGGCGGGAAAGAGATAGAACTATTGGTATACTGAGTCCAAGTGAAAACTGAAGCACTAATCTAGACCATCGTCCAAAGACGTGTACATAACTCCCTTGTAATGTCACCTTAGGTTCAACAATACCCGTGACAGTCCATTTAAAACCACGGAAAAATGCTGACGAGTTCAATAACTATATTAATAAATACTGATGACCACATAAAGAACGAAAGTATTTTCAGTCCCTAAAATTAATCCCATATTCCAGCCGTGCAACAAAACAAACTCTACAACATGAGTACATTATATTATTCGATTTCATGAAGAACATCCAAGAATTCTTTAACTTCCAGATTCTCCTAAAATACAACGTAATGGAGATGTTTTCAAATCGTTCATGAGTGATCTGAAAAAACTAATTGGACTGATTAATTAGCGTTATGTACTATGTTATGCTTCATTACTTTGGAACGGAGCATGAATGCACCAGACTATACCGCACCGGCGCTAAACCGCGACGCAACTGTCGCCGTTGTTAGTTCTCAGATGCGTCGTTCCCTCTTCAGTCCTGCACTTCGCTTGGTCGGGTTATACATGAAAGGCATATTTCACCAAGAAGTTTGTCAGTAATTAGTTTCCAATAAAATGTTTACCTGAAGCTTACCTAATTTTGATCGGATTCGTAGAATGAGAACGAGAGTGTTCTTTCACATTATACGCTTCTCTTCGTGAGAATAAATTTTATGTACTCAATTAGCGAGCGAGCAGTTACTTTGCGTGAAACCAGAAGGGGAACGAAAGGAAGTTTCCGCGCTAACTGGCTATTGAGAAGTACTTGAGCAGCTTGTTTGCCAATGTTGCACTTCAGTGGTGGCGAAACCAATGCCTGGCAAGTACTGTCTCTGCGTATTTCCTTGTTCCTGTTCTTATAAGCAAATGCTTTCAATATGCGAGAATTTTTACGCTCGATTGCCCTCCGTGTATGACTTGGAACGTTTTCTCTTTCCCTTTTTTGGCAATCTAACTTGGCAGAAAAATTAATAAAAGCACTGGCTGGGGAATGGAGCATATATACAATGGTATATAGTATATTTAGTCATTATTTATGAAAGCGTAGTACTAAAAGAAGCTATTATCATTTGATTTTCCTTTAGTTTTCTGAATTTGAAATAATAAATATTCAGTGTCACGTCTAACGTATGGTTAGAGATGGAAAAACTTCAAGCAGAAGCGGAAGTAAGGCCTATTTAGAAGAATACTTTCACGATTAGTTCTCCTTTTTTATAAATAAAAAATTGTGTCACAAGACTTTCTTCGATCAATGCTTTGTTTGTAAAACTGCATGGTACCACAGAAATAATCAAATTACTCAGAACATTCATGTGAACATTCAAGTTACAACCTGACAATAGGGAAGTAAGAACGAAATCCGAACACTCGGCAAAAAATGTAGTTTGTCAACTGAAATCTCACATCGCCTGGCGTCACAGGCAAAACGAGAGGTTTCGACATGTAAATGAATAAGCGATGTATGGTTCTGCTCGAAATTTTACAAAGGAATTTCTGTACATTTGATTCTCTAATTTCAAAAAAAATTATTGTTCTCTGATATTTAGTTAATTCACAATTAATCCTCACAAGCCTTCTGTATATAATTCAAAATTGTTTGAGGTTCTTAGTGTACATATACTGATCAATTTATTTTCAGTGGGAATAGTAAACAAAACCAGCCTATTTAGTGAAGGGAACATTGTGTATGACTTGTATTTAGCTTAGATACCGAAGAGTAAATGCTAAAATGTTAAACAATTCAGTAAATATCTGGAAGTTAGCATTTGCTTATTTTTGTAATTTTTTTGTGAAATGGAGGAATAAGGAGGGAAAACATGCCCTATAAATTCTGCTTCTGTTCAAGTATTCCAAATGACAGCGATAAACAGTTTCATAAATTTCTACACGAAAGTCTGCATTTCACGATTGAGTAACCTCAAGTGATTAGTGAAGTATCCACCTTTGTGAAAGCAATTCAATTTTGAAACTATTCTGAGAGTCATTTATTAACAAGAAAGGAATGTGAAAGTGAAAAGATATTTTTGCAAAAGTTCCTACTTTTGTATCAAGTCCGTGCAGATCAAACATCAATATGACTACTTGATTAAGCGTAAAGTATTCATCATGTATGATGTATTCTTCTGAATTTTGCTCTATGCAACAATACGTCTACTCATGTCTCCAGTATCTCTCAGTTTGAAAGATCTGGAAATCTACTCTGCTTGTGCCGTAATATAATGATTCACTCACTATTCATTTATATTCTTTCCAGGTTTTCTCATTTACAACCGCGTAACATTCTGGATTCTTCTGCGAGATGGGAATAATATACATTTTCAACAGTATCCAAAGCTACATCGCGTTCCATTTAAATAGATAATATCCTTCATTCAACGCTGCTCAAAAGCAAGAATTGAGTTCTGAGAGTCTGTGGTTTCCAACTGCAGTGACCCAGGGGTCACTTGTCTTTCATTAAACCCAGGGCTGGCCGAGTGATGGCCCGCGGTGCCATTTATTGTGGCCCGCAAAAGGTTATTAAACAAACATGAAAGTCCCGTGCATCCATGTCGGGCGATAATATTGCACCCAGAGAGTATTATGATTGCACCTAGCGCACGCGCCCTGTCGAGGTCAGCACCCCTTAATGTAAAGTTAAGTTACATTTTGATTTAAGTTTTTTTTAGTAAATTCAGAAATTCCAAATCATTCCAATGTGTTTCATTGCAGCGTTATGCATGGTACGACCTGTTATAGCGCATGGATCCATCCCCCTCCCCGTTTCAGAACAGCCGGGCTAATTGTCGAGATACGGGGAAGTGAGGTGTGGATCGCCCGAGCAATGAAAATATGTTCCCGCAACCATATTAAATGTTTTAGTTGCGGCCCTTGATCCCTCGGAAGTTGGACACCCCTGATTAAACCGAAGCGCCAGCGCCAGAGCGCCTTGCCTTTCCTCTCATTGGACTGACTCATCAACCGCGCCGCTTGCCCGCTGTTATGCACTGGGCGAGGGCACTCCAAGTGCCCCGCCCACTCTAACAACTCTGCCCTTACATCAGCTCATAGTCTGTGCTCAGACGTCGACTGCACGTGGATCCGGCTCTGCCTGTGCGCCCACAATACGGAGATTTAGCGCCACACGTAAGGTGACATCCTTAAACTCTCTTGACCACGCGACTCCGATCGTGAGGAACAACATTCAGAGAAGCTTTAGCAAGTGCGACATTGCGTTATGCACTACAACAAAAGAAACATTTCAAGCGTTGGACAAAGAAGCTGCGTAATATATAGGTTGTGTAAAATATCACGAAATATATTTTTTCTCGCGCCTCTGTTGGTCGCAGTTCGCTCGAACTGGTTGAGTTTCGTTGGGGGGGGGGGGGAACCTCAGCTTTACAGCGCACCAAAGCTCAGTCTGCTTCGAGCACCGGTAGCATCAGCGTCCTTGAATACGTGCACCTCTGTTCCTCGACCTCGTCACGACGCGCGATGCGTGATTTAGTCGAACAACGTGGGGCGATCAAGTTTTGCACAAAGCTCGATAAAAGCCTTCCGACACTCATACAACATTAAAGCAAGCCTACGGGGAGTCTACCATGAGTTATGTACTAGTTACGGAGTGGGTGAAGAAGTTTAAGGACGGCCGGGAAGGGGTGCACGATGACCCGGACCATCAACAAGTAGAAACGCAGACAACGCGAATCGTGCTCATGAATTATTGAATTGAAAGAGTTCGTACCTCAAGGACAGACCGTTAATGCTATTTACTACGTAGACGTTCTGGAAAGATTAAGAAAAAGGGCCCTTCGAGGCGAAAAGACGTCGCCGCAACGTAGCTGCTACATCACGACAACGCACCCAGCCTCATGCCTCTGAGCGTCCGCGAGTACTCGACCAAGCACAACTTGGCAACGCTGCCGGAGCCACTCTACAGTCCCGCCCTCTGTCCGCTGGACTTCTTCCTGTTCCTCAGGATTAAAACCGGCTCAAAGGAAGCCGTTTTGAGAGCATTGTGGACATCCAAAAGACTGTGACTGCTATTACAAGTGCTTCTGATTCTGGCTTCATTCTTCCCCTTTTAAGCCACATAAATGATTGATCTTTATTGATCTGCACCTTGTCCATTCGTTTCAAATCTTGTCCGTGGAGTAGTTTGTCTCTCCACGATTTCTTTAACATTTTTTGTCTCAAATTTCATGTTAAGTAGCATCAGAAATTCTTAAACGAAGAGGCCTTCCGGAAGAGGCCTTCCAGGGGGCTTACCAATCATGGGTGAAGCGCTGAAAAAACTTTGCAGATGCTAAAGGTGACCACTTTGAAGAATTTTGAAGCTTTGTGCGTACATCGCCAATAATGTTTTTTAATGTATTTCATGACTTTTGGGACACACCTTGTACATCAAAGAGTCCAGACAATTGTGAGACATTTGAATCTCGAAGCGAGTCAAGAGCAAACATATCTTCCTCTTACACTAAATTTTTAGGTTTTCTCGCTCTGGGCGATAACTATGTACGCTGACATTTTGTTTATAAGACATAACCTAAAAAGGAGGAATGGTTTTAACGTCCTTTTCGCGAAATTTTTACTTGTCACCTTTCAGGGCTGTGGTTGTAGTTAAGGATTAATTGAAACTCACATAGAAGAATCATTTGATCAGCGTAACGCTCATCGTTCTTTTTTATTGGCAGCCATTTTGCCGTCTGTATGGTGATCTTAGGGACTCGTACAGACGTGTACTATACATGAAAGACTAAAGTCGTAAGTTAGGCCTCCTGTATGACCTTACAACTTGAAGGACCGTTACGCGACTTGTAGTGCATAACTTCGTACCAATATAAACCTGAAGTACATGATGGAAATATATTCCAATAATTTCCTTGAAATTAACTCTCTCGAAAGAATAGAAGCCATCTCTAAAGGACGAAGATGGTTGTTGTTGTTGTTATTATTACTATTATTATTATTACTATTATTATTATTACTATTATTATTATTACTATTATTATTATTACTATTATTATTATTACTATTATTATTATTACTATTATTATTACTATTATTATTATTATTATTTAATAAGTCGGGGCCGCATAAATGTGCAACATTTATTTAAGAGAAATAATAATTTCAATAGGAAAAAGGTGCGAATATAAAAGTATTTAACGAGTTCAATTGAGCCATTGAAGAATCGAAACGATTTAATAAATTCACAGATCCCTGTCGGACATTTTCAAGCCATTTATATGTTTGTGACCAATTATTGTCGTGTGTAATAATGAAAGCAACAATAAAAAACACTACCTTACGTGTGGCGCTAAATCTCCCGGACGCTGCCGTGGAGGCGCCGGCCGCTCGCAGGGCGTCGCTTCCGGGCGCGGTGCCGCAGCGCGACGTCGCCACCGAGAAAACGAAAGAACGCAGCTCCGTAGGGGCGGGGAAGGGCGGGTGAGTAGGGGAGGGGAGGGGCGGTGACGCGGGATATGAACGCGGACGTGAGTAAAAGTGCTGCGTCGCCGCCCACCGCGGCCGTGTTTTTCACGCCGTGACACGCTCCGCGTCGCCTGGGTCGGCAACCGGTTCGCCAGGCGAATGTTGAGGAGGGAGCGACCGCGTCAGAGAAGGACTTAGATTTTAAATGGTTTGAACTGGGAGAGATGGCTCAGAGCATCAACTGATGTCATTGCGGCGCTTCTTCCGGGAGGTCCGAAGTTCGAGTTCCAATGAGGGCAAGATTTAATCACTAGTTAGGTCGAATTCAGCATCTGTTTGAAGAAGGATTCTAGCGGCCAGTTGCTCGGAACGGTAGTTTTCTGTAGTTTCTCCGATCAACACCAGGCGAATGCCGGAGCAGTATCCTAATAAACGGGCCACGGACCGCGCACGATTTTTCCTTCCTCTTCCTTGTCTTATCATCACACTTACACTAACATGCAATACACTACCACACACACCGGCAGACCAGCCGGGAGCTTAGCGCTTGTCCCGGTTTGTGTGGTGCCCCGCTGGTGGGAGATACTTTGTTTGGGACGGTAGGTTGGCGCCGGATCTCACCAGCTAGCAGGGGAGATCACCGCTACCTCCCGAGGAAAAAACATGCACAACACTTACGGAACTAATGACCTTAGCAGTTCGCGCGCCCACAATCACTAACAACAAACCAACCGACTTACCTAAAAGGTTCGTGGTAATTTAAAGATCACATGTCTTTTGTCTGTAAACAAAATAACTTCCTCTTATTCTGTGATAGTGCAGTCTTAGTAGGAATAGTACGTTTATCTGAATATGAAAAAGACGTTATTCAATCCCCAATTTTGGGGAATGAAATCTGCACATATTTCAAGTCAATGCGTTCTGGAAAATCCAAAATATTTCAAGTTCTTGTAACCCTTCATATTAGCTGTCGACTGAAATTTGGTGATTGCTTATGACTTGTTGTAATGCAGTTGTGTGGAAATCTCTGAAGATATGAATATAGATTTAAAAAATATATTAATATTGTTCGCTCGAGCCTCAATAAATAAATTTCTTGGCATTTCCTTTTTTTAAATTCCTGTCATCTTTCTTAAAGACATGATATTTGGGCATTCAAAGATTATTAAGTCGAAATATATGTTAACTTTAATTTCCCCTTTCAGATTCAAGATATCAAAGATCCACTGTAGTACTGAATACATACATTCCTTTGTGTGGAAATACCATGTTACTAGGTTAAATACCCCACGATGCCGTGTTATTGATCACAATAATTTATAAGACAGGAGGCATTAACCAATTAGACAATTATAATATCTCCAAATATTGGAGATTACACAGTGAATCCCGGCTTGACCAAAGTTTTCTTGTTATCTAAAAAAAACTTCTTTTGTTCTATTTTCAAAAACCTTGAAAAACACATATGACATATTCAATTCCTTCCATTGCTCGTTACTATTCTACTTTAATCACACTTCTTCTTGCCGAAATTACTGTCATCAATAATTTGTTCACCACACAAAAGGACGCTTTCTCCACAATAATAAAACACTTCCTTACAAAAATTCATCCATGTGTCACAGTTTCAACTTAACATGAAAATCATTTATAATACGTTTCACTTTCACTCTTGCAACTCGCAAATACGTAGTAATCATGCTTAATGAACAGTAACTAAACCAACAACAATTTCATGTAGAACACATGTGCATTCATGCATTCATACCTTTTTACGGCAATATAAAACATCCTTCAGGAAAATGCATCCACGCCTGCGCAATTAAAATCAATATCCAATTTACTCTTATAAATATACTGAAAAAGAATCAAAATCATTCTTAAATATGAACGTTTTGAATTACACAATTGATTGTAAAATCAACAAACAGTCCTCACTTATTCTACAAATATATGCGATTTTGTGCACTGATAAAAATCAATCGTAGATCTCAGACGTCATGCTCTGGTGGCGCGTAGCTAAACTATTGCTCATTGATGCATTCTTGAATCTGTGATGTAATGCTCGGTGAAAATAGTCCAGAAAAGTAATTATTTTGTAAATGTATTAAGGTTTATGGTTATGAATCATAGTCCACAGCACTTCTAACTTTCAATGGAAGCTAGCACATAAGTTTCATCGATATTGACCCATTACACTAAGAGATTATCGGGGTGTAACGCAACGCCGTTGTGTCTCTATATATTAGTAGTAGTATTTACAAACGGCAGTTGGATACTTGGCATGCACGTAAATATAGTACTTCCAACCAGTCAAACTCAAGAGGAACGTATTTGATTCGACAAGATAATAAAAAACAAGTGCTCGAAACGATGGACGTGGAAGCGGATAGTAATTAGACCGCTATCGCCGGAAGGCGTGGGCGGTGCGTGCGTGCGTGCTCGGGGATGTCGCAGCCAGAGCCCACGCACGACGCACTGCCACGCACCGCCTCGCACTGCCCGCCCTCTCTCTTCCGTACGGCCACGTTCCACGTGCGTCAGCCCGTGCCACCCATCCACTCTGCCCATGATGTTGAGCGCCGTCCATGGCTCCGCATATCACTCTAATGACCAGCCTGTGCGTGTGAGGCTGGTGGGAGGCTGTGCCGTTACAATCTCATCGCATCAAATAAAATACCACGCGCTGCATGTCCGTCTCCAAACGCGTTTGTGAAGTCTCCAACTAATGGCAATTGATCGCACGTGTGCCTTGGGTGCATTTTCATTGCAGGATGCGAATATTGCTTTCCTTTTCTCGCTCTAGTTGTGTAGCTTACAAGGCCTTACTCTGCTGCACAATACCGTGTTGCGTTCCTCTGGTACTTCGCTACTATCGCAGCATTTTAAAGGAATTGTGTGCAATTCTGAAATCATCAAATCATGCATTTTGGAAAAAACTATTATTTGAGTATTAACTGTTGATCTTAACTTTCAAAAATTTCAATAAAATAAGTTGTCAAAGAAATGTTTCTCACACCGTAACCTACAGGATGAAACCTTGAACATTCTATTACATTTTTGCTGGTCCGGCGCTTCTAGATATTACCTCACCTGCTCAAAGATGTGCAGAATCTGCAATTAAATGTGAACAAGAGGGACAGAGAGCGGTAGAGACAGACAGGGACAGGGTGAGGGAGGGAGAGACAGTGAGAAAGGGGAAAGAGGGAGATAAAGGGTAGTACAATGTCTGCCGGGTTTTCCTAGTCCTGTATATTATTATAGTAAATTGTTATTAAAATCAACTGATCTCAGCGTGAAGCGCTATCATGAAGATGAAAATTATTCATCCCTTGCTTTGTATACAGATCGAGAAGTTCGGCACAAATATGCTTTATACAAATGTACGTTTGTGCTTGAGAGTTCGTACTGTGTGTGTATATATATATATATATATATATATATATATATATATATATATATATCGTTTTAAAATACATTTCAAGACAAAACTGAGGATCTTCACAACTAATTGCATAGTTTGGTACGGCAATCATATACACTAGTTATTGAATTTACCCCTTCTCCAGATGTCTCCGCAGTGCAGCACCGCCCCAGTCGAAATAAGTTCCAAGCTCCCGAATGATCTCTCTAAATGTGTGATAATGTAGCGCAAGGGAGAGCATTCATGAGTGGCATGTAACACATGCCCTGCGAGTGCAAAGGGTTAAGAATAAATGTTAGCTGGGAACGTTGTTGGCAAAAATCTAATAACCAGATGATGATGATGATGATGATTGCTCCCGTGTAATATAAACTATACTCTGATTTAAACGTAGTGGAACTTCAAGGTCACGAGCTGGACGTAGAAGGGGATACAGTCATTCAATCGGATGCTTCGCAGTCAATTAAATGTTTTGTATTGGAGCTCCAGATTAGATGACAATTTCCCCTTCCTTCCAGCTGTGACCTTGAAGAGCCTCTATTCAGGCACGTCAAATCCCGCCCACATGAACTACTTGCCCAATTGTTACTTCAATAACATTAGGCATAGGTTTTTCACGGAAAGTCTGCCTCCAATGCACAACTATGGAGTGTTCAGATTCCGAAGGATCAGTCAAGTGAGTTAATTTCCAACATGACACAACAATAATGACATGTTGAGCATTGGAATTCCAGGCGGCTCCAATGAATTGAGAAATCCTACTAGATAATTAAAGCTTGATTCTCTTATGGAAGTGTGTCAATGGATTTGTATTCCGTAACTGCATCAATAATTTTCAATTTAATCTCATTACTGATTCGATTGACATTGTTACTATTTATATTATTATTATTATTTGGAGCTAAGATAGCACATTAGGAAACACAACTGTAGTTCCTGAAGTTGTTGGTGATGTTCTAGAAAACCTTTTCAAGATCTTCAGTTGTTGACGGAAGTTCGTTGGGAACGGTATCTCCTATGTTGCAGGATAAACCGAAAATTTGCCATCTCCAAAATCTAAAAGTTGCTTGGCAAATGTTGGCCCACGCATATTGGTCGACAACGTCATTTTCTTCATGTGTCTCCCGAGAGCCAAATTCTACAGGCCGTCGGTTCGACTGCTGGTATTGATCTTGGAATGTTGGGCAAAGTTTGATGGAAATCAACGGCGAGCAACATGACAGCTTCGCCCATTTGATGTTCGCTTCTGAAATCTCGCAGAGTAAGATCAAGTACCTTAAGTCCTTTCTTATTGACCGTCATACTTTCATTCCAAATAATGAGTTGGCATGTTTTCAGTAAAGTTGTCATTTCAAATTCAAATTCAAAAATTCTACCAAGGCAAGAAGCAAGCCTTTGAAAAGTTGTACGTAAAACTCTTCATCTGCTAAGCCAACGAACTTCCTTATGAAGCAGTAGATCTCCACGGTGGCAAGTAGTTCGTCAGTCAGTACTCTGAACAAGAAAACTCTTTGGTGTGCTCTCACTTCGTCCACTATTTTTATGACGGTTTTCATTACATTGCTTATACTTAATAACTTTCCACATAATGACCACTGGTGTAATACGCACTGGTAAGTCAGACATTTAGGAAAGCTGCTGCATTTACCACTCAAGGCTATCAATCCGTTTTCTCTCCCTACTATTTCAGAAGCTTCATCAGCTGCTAAGCCCAGTAATTTCTTTACAGGATTATTTTCAGAGTTGATAAGATCTTTAACTGCTAAAAATATCTTGTCCTATAGCGCCCTGTTTCAGTTATAGTTTTTACCAGCTCCTCTCTTATTTGGAAATTATCAAAAGGCGTTCTTGCAAACACGGCTAACTGAGCTGTATCAACTATATCATTAGAGTCATCGAGTAGTAGGAAAAAATATATGCTGCTCTGTAGAACATGTCCGGGTTAGCCAACTTCGAGCAAGACCTCGATCTACAGAAAATTTTCTCGCAATTTATTAGTGTCTGGCGATCGACGGCTTAGCTATCACTGTTTTACACCTTTATAAATTTTACTTTGTACATAGAATTGCGAGTATCCGTGGTCATTGGGGTCCGAGATGACCTCGGAGACGAAAACTGATAAGCTATAGTTTATTTGATAAGGATCGCGTACAAATATTTCGTAAAAAATTGTGTACACTGTCAACATACGAATTACATTCATTTTACAACATAATCTTATAGGAACTTTGTAGGAAATTTTATCTACTTTAATTTTAAATAAAATAATTTTCTATGGGATTGATAGATATATACAAACAACGTCAAAACAATACCTACAAACGGCCGCCCCACCCACAGCTTACATCCCCCCACAAACACACACTTCAGGATTATTAGTATGTTATGTATAGTATGCTAACAAACAATCAAGAGAAGTTTCAATACTCAATACTCTTTCAGTACAATTTTTTCCTTTCAGGCCATTTTCTTCCTTCAGGCCATTTTTGGTCTAATTTTACTGGGCTATAAATGAAGGTTCTGGCATGTTTAATGTAAATGTGTGTGCTTTTTATGAAAAATTTCAAAGGCATATGATTTGTAATATCGTACATTCTTAATGGACTCGAGTACTACTGAACATTATCTGATGCTATTATCTCGCATCGTTCTAATTATCTTCACAAGGTAAATAATATATATGGTCATGAAAAATAACTTAAGATTGTTTATCAGGTGGCAATGTATGGGCTTACATCTTGGAAAATCTGCTGAAAAATTACTTTCCTTTAAAACACGAAACGGTTGGCTGGAAAAAACTTTCTAAAGAATGTTATCATTTATTAGAGAGGCAGTCACATTTTCAAGCATTATTTCATATGGAGAAAAGTTTTTCAGCTTCTATAAATTAGTGTGTGAAATTTACGTCAAAAGAACCAGGTGACTCGATTGTACGACCCTCGTTCGTAATGATTGGGTGCGTGGTAAGGACACCCGGTGGGAACAATACGAATTATTTTCTTTGAGGAGATAGTAAAAATACGGTGTATTATATCAAATGAAATTATATAATACACCGTATTACATCATTGCATAATCATAAACATACTCTTTAAATATCCGATTAAGTGGTCTATAAATTATTTTTATTCTTCTAAATATTAAGCCAAAAATAGGATCACAAAGCTGTAAATTGTGTAGTATTTTCTGCTTTGTATAGGCTGATATATGGACTTTGTTAGTACAGATAGAGCCCAGATCCGACTGTCCGAACAATTGAATGTACTGAAATAGTTTGCTCACAAGTTAACGAGTTTTAAAAAAAATATTTCTGTCTTTTAAGGGTGTTTATATACGATTTCTGTAACATTGTAGGATGAACCATCATCGCGTCTGCCAATACATTTCCGGTATAGGTACATACGTTAGATAAGAAAAACGCGTTTTACCACATTTTGCGGCAAAAATGAAAGAACATAAGAATTACGTATTATATAATATTATCGAATATATCTTTCATTGTTGTGGTTTGGTCTTATTTTTCTCATTAATACAATGAGGCCATTTTTTATTTCTTCTTTTCATGAAAAACTAAGCCGAGTTCATACAGGAAATTAATCCTTTTTAAGTCTTCTAAAATGTATTTATAGAATTAGTGACATGCCAGTAAACCACCAAATACCTAAATTTAAACTTTACTTAAAATTCTTTCTTTAATACATTGTTTATTTAATTTTTAATATTTGTTCGCACAACGTTTTGCATTCAGCTTCTTCCAAGATTTCTAAGAAAGTCAACATACAGAGTTGACAAGGACTGTCCTACATTGTAGGATGCATGTACTATGCTTATCCTAATGCACATCTTGCTCCTATATGAGAACTATCAAGCGTTCTGCACGAAGTGAAAGCGTATCCGCAGACTTTGCGCTCCGAATATTTTCTTCCGACTGGAGTCACCAGAGGAAGTAATTGCGACGAGGTTTTGTGATACGACGCAAAACTGTCTTAAAGACCTGTAATAATTGCAATGATCAATATTGTAGCCATGTAATTTTATCAACGGTATTGAGTTTCATATTGTGACGTCATTGGTTGGACAAATCACAGACAAAATGGCTTTGGTTTATACAAACATTATTTATATATGTACATAAGTGCCGTACAATTTACTACAGGAGCATTTGCTCCCCATTAGCATCTGCTAACTACCGAACGCGCTGTCAACACGAGCCTGGCGCTCATACCCACGGGATTGCGGCCTCCCAAGCACACTGGCCTGCTGGCGACGCGACAAATGTTGAGGAACAATGCTGCTGCTCCTTTTTAGGGCCCTCCCGCCTTTATTGCCTCTCTGCGACCGCGTCGCCACCCGTTGGGTGCAACGGCCTGGTCTGCGACACATCTGGCACCAGTGTGTCACCATCTCTCTGGACCTTAGCCCTCGAGGTCGGCCACCGCCTCTTCCGGCCCATTGTGATGCATTCCATACGTGTCCACTTTGGAAGTGTCCACGCTACCCGCTGGGGACCACACTGTCGCGGCTGTGTGCTGTGTTGCGGACCCGACAATATCAATGCAATTTGCGGAAACTCGGAGGAAACCCAAGGGGGAGGGTCAATCGCGGGACCCAGACAAAATTAAAAAAATAATTGACAAAGAAAATAAATTGAAGAATCAATTCACATGTATTTAGCAATATATTAAACACATTTCTTGCAAGTAAATTGTCTGCATTAAACGTTTTTTAGAGTTGGAGATGTGCCAGAGATATACTTTGTGAACATTTTTCTGTATACTTGCGGTCCTTTACAAGGAAACACAAATGGCTATGTCCTTTTTTTGAGGCACTAGTTCAACATTCACCAAGTTCCTCCAAATGCACAAGTGTTCTGTACACTGACAGACTTTAAAACATGGATGGAAGAGGACGCGAGAATCTCCACGAAGAAATGACGCTGTAACTATCCGAGAACCGTTGTAACACAAAATTATCACTTATGGTTAAGAAAGTTTCAATTAATGAAAGTCCTAATCGGTGAAACGGCAACTCTTTACTAACCCGACTTAGGTGGCTCACGGCACTAAATGTTGACCTTGCAGTGCCTCTGATCGAGAGGTCCTAAGGTTCGAGTCGCGACGTTGGAAAGATGGCACCCGATATTGGCTAGGTAGAATTCAGCCGCTGGCTGGAGGAGAATTCTAGCGGCCGACCATACCAAATGAATGGCGGAGCAGTACCCTAACTTAATGGCCACGGATCGCGCGCGATATTTTTTTCCACTTCCTTGTCCTATCCTCACTCCTTACACACTAACATGCACTACACTACCACATATGCCGGATGACCAGTTAGCATGGCCTAGTAAGTTTCTTTCCATGCATTTCAGCTCTAGTTGGAGAAACTTATTCTTATTGTTTGTCATGCCAGTGGTTAAATCTTACGGTCGTAACTAGATTTGATAAATAATCTAATGGATTAATGGTCGTGAAGAAATGTTGGAATGAGAGACAGGCAAACGAGAGAACCCGAGAAACCCCACCATAAATTCCACGTGTACAGGGCGATGTTTAAATCCCAGTTCCTCGGCAATTGGCAAACTATCTGCCCGCTAAGTAAGGGCCCCTTCACACGCAGAAACTCAGCAGCGTTAGCGAGTGGCGCGACTGATAGCAAAGCATTGGTTTGAAAGGAGGTCTTCACACGAATGCCCGAGTCGGGCTGCAGTGGCGCTCGGTGGCGGACCCTCGCTACGAGCAGCCCGGGTGGGATACCAATAACGCGCCGCGCCACCGCTAGCAAAGCATTGGTTTCAAGGATGGTCTTCCCACCCTTTAAAGGGCGGGTTTCTCGGAAGCGAGAGGTAAGATTCTGCTGCGGTCCCTTTGTTGGTCGTGGGCGACGGTTCGGCGAAACCTATCCCCGCCGAACCCTCCCCCTCCAACCGCATGAGGCGGTGTCCAAATGAGAAATGCCCTGCTGCTTGTCGGTAGCGTTCAACAGTGTCTATGTGTAAAGGGGCTCTAAAGGAACGACAGAGCGCAGACGGAGCGTACACCGAGGCACGGGGCGTGCACCGAGGCACGGAGCACGCGCGTGCATGCCACCGCAGCCCCGGCCGCGCAAGCCACCTGCCCGCTCGTGCGAGGGTCAACAGAGCGCAGTCGGGGCGTGCTCCGAGGCGAGGAGCACGCGTGCGCATGCCACCGCGGCCCCGTCCGTGCGCCTCCTCGTGCGCGTGCCGGTGCAGCGCCGTGCGTCGGCGTGCGCTGCGGTAGGTCAGGCCGCGTGCCCGGGCGGCGCAGCCTCCGCGGCCGTTGCCCTCCGCGACGCGACGCAACCCATGCGATCGGCACGCCCCCACGCCCCACGCCCTCGCACCCCGCGCCTCGCCGCCGCTCGATATCCATCACGGCGCGCGGGACGTCTCCCGGCTGCTCACGGTCAGCGGCCGCAACGCGCAATGGACCCGACAGGGGCCAAACGCGCGAACTCATCAAACAAAACAACTATACCGGCTGAGGTGGCTCAGGGCGTCAATTGGTCACTGCAGTGTGTCTGACCGGGAGGTCCCAGGGTTCCACTTCCAACGGTGGCAAGGTTTTGAATACTAGCTAGACACCTACTAGGTAGAAATCAGCTGCTATACGGAGGAGAATTCTAGCGGCCGAATGCTGTGATCGATCGTTTTCCGTGGTTCCTCCGATCAACATCAGGAATATTGCAGAAGTACCCTGACAAAAGGGCCGCGGACCGCGCGCGATCTTTCCTTCCGTTTTCGTTCTCTAACCTCCTCCCTTACTTACACAGGCTCCTACTTACATTGCCGCACAAGTCGGGAGTTACGAGCTTGTCCCGGTTGAAATGCTGTGGGAGATATCTGGTTTGGAAAACCCGCAAGCCTATCTGTAGGCCGGCGCAGGAACTCGCCATCCTGGGGGGAGACCACCGCTACCTCCAGCGATAAGCAGCAATAAAGGTATGCACTACACTTAGAGGAATAATGACCTTAGCAGTATACTCACCCAGAAACATGAATCAAAACAAACATGAGTGTTTTCTTTTGAATAACCATGCTTTCCTCTATTCGAAGAAACAGTTTAAAGCAAAACATTGGGGCCATTTTCGAATTTTAAACAGTCCTAGTAGCGCAGCGCAAAGTACTCCCTCACACCAAATTAAATGATCCGTTTCAAATTCAAGGCGAAGCAACATTAGCCACTTAAATTGAACAGCAGTTGTACAGAACACCAGGTGAAAATTCTGCAAAATATTTAGTTGAGTATTATTCAGACAGACAAACGTTTGAAAAAAAAGTTTCCCGGATTCTCTCTTCGCTTCTTAAATAACATCATCGTAGGTAATACCACGAGTGCTTTGGAAATTATCGATGAATCTCCGACTCGCGAAGCGAGGAGGGGATTTATCTGAGAATTTCCAAAGCAAGTGGTATTTAATAGGACTTTTCCACGAATGAAATTATGTTCATCAGAGTTACAAACTGCGCCAAATATAGAAAATATGTTAAAATCAATGAGGTTATCTTATAGTACATAGGCGATTTATTGGGCATCGACATAGCAATTGATATATACCGCCTCCGGAATAGATGAGTCACAGTTTATGATTGGCCAGGAGGGAGAAGCGGTAAGAAAAATCGGATAGAGAAAACGATAAGCTTTTGAGATACAAAATGCCCCAGTCAGGGAGGTGTATGTATATTTAAACACTATTGGTTTTAATTTCACGAGTGGAATAGTCATTAGAAACCAAAATTTATTACAAACAATTGTCAGTAAATTTGTAAATTGTTTTTTTGACGGACGCATTGCGCGTGCTCTGAGCGCGCGTTTCGGCCCATTCACGCCCACTGTGCGGCGCGGGGCTGGCGGAGGTCGCGGCCGCGGGCTGCGAGTGGCGCCGACAGAGCGCAACCGATGCAAAGCGGCGCGCGCACACTTGTTGCTCCCCAGGAGCGCGCAAAAGTATTCACGTTCGCGCACGGCTGCCATCCCTCTGCCGACTCGACTCGATGCGGAGTGGCCAGTGTCTGTGGGTAGCAGGACTCAAAAGGCAGTTAATCCACGTGTAACTGCCAGCTGAGATATCTTTCATTTTTTTTCATTTATTTATTATTTGATTAGTTTAATACATAGTTTTTATCATTTCATTTGTATAGTTCATTGAACTATACATATGTAATGATGGCTTTATCAATAAAGCCTTAACCTAACTTAAAACTAATACAGAGCTTGAAGAAACCATGATAGCACCTTGTAGGTTTTATTCTAGGTCTGAAAACAATTTACAATGGGATATTTGGAATGGATATTTATTTTTGATACGAGAAGGTTGAGAGGGGTATTTACAGAGGTTGAATGAACTTTAAGATTGGATATGGTGAATATTAGAGAAGTTATGGGATAGGTAAGTAATGTGAATGATGGGATCGAGGTTGAATTCTTTATGTAACCGGTGATTTGGTGCATTAGTGATGGTGCGAAGGAATTGGTTCTGTACTATTTGAATTTTGTTGACGTTTGTTTTTGCAGCATTGATCCATACTGGGCAGGTGCAGAGAAGATTCGGTCTGATTTTGTTTTATTACTGTTTTGTATGGGAGGTATTTATTTCTATTAATTAGTATTTTTAGTTGATGTAGTTGGTTTTTAGTTTGTATTGTTTTGGTGCCTATGTGTTGTTTCCAATTCAATTTGGTATCCATGTACAATCCTCAATATTTGATTTTAATGGGTTTAGCTGAGACTTCTCAGGTCAACTGCTCTGCAGTGTGGCTGGCCGGGAGGTTGTTGGATTCGAGCCCCGACAATTGCTGATTTTCGATTGATGGATTGATCTGATTGATAGATTGGATTGATTGTTAGTGAGAGCTGGGCGGGAGAAGCTCTATGCTTCCGAATGCTCTCCCGACAATTTCCCCTGAATATTCCGAATGTTCCCCCGAATAAAACAATGAAGAGGAAGGGCTGTGGTGCGTTTGTTAAGGTACTGCTCCGGTATTCGCCTAGTGTTGATCGGAGAAACCACGGATCAGAGCTGCCGCTTAGAGCAGCCGGTCGCTGAAATTCTCCTCCAGACAGCGACTGAATTCGACCTAGCTGACAAGCTAGAGTTGAAAATCCTGCCGCCGTCGGGACTCGAACCTGGGACATTCCGGTCAGAGACATTGCAGTGACATCAATTGAAACCATGAGCCATCTCTCCCAGTCGGATTATCGGCTTTGGCTAGAAAGCTAGGAGAATTCTAGTGGCCGGATGCTCTCATCGGTAATTTCCGTGTTTTCTCTCTCCAATGTCAGGTGAATGCCGGAAAAGAACTCTAACAAACGGCCCAAGGACCGCGTGACATTTTTCTTTACTCACCTTTACCATTCCTCTCCATATTTACATTTATAGGAGTTATGTAGTTAACATTAGTGCCCACCATTTACATCATTACCTTATTAACAATGGTCCTTGAAAACAGTTCCTGATCATGACCGCGATAAATCGACATATCGCAGTCATCACTGACGTCAGAAATGTGATAATCAATTAAGTTATAAAGGTATGGAATCGCCTGCCAAAAGCAGCATTCGGTTTCGATAAGTTGTTGGTAACTCTCGATATGAACATTGTGTCCATTTCCCACATATTAATTGGAATTATATTCTAAACTTCTATTAGGAATAAACGAAACACAATGTTAAATTGAACATCTTCTTAATTTTTTTCTGTTCTATGAGCAGCACCCAGTCATTGGTATTGAGCCTGTAGCAATACACCTATACTCGGCTTCTGCATCTGTTAAGACGAGAGAACCTCTCTGCAGTCCGAGGTTTCTGAGCACTGCAAGATCCTACAACTCGTAAGGCATGTCTAAGATAACAATGAAAAAAGGCTGCACAGCTCGAAGCCGATACTCGGTGTTTCTCCTTTCCAGCTCATTCTCACAATATTGCGTCAACCTTGTTTAAAAATAGAATAGTAGCCTGGATCGATTCAACAATGAAAATTTTATTTTACATACCAGGAAAATACGTGGGCATCTGTGGCACGTCCTACGAGTTACTTAGCGATTTTGGTGTGGCATCTGAGTTATGCCCTAAGAGTTGTAGGACATGTACATGTCTCCGACATACTGTACGAGCTGTAGAACGTGTATTATGCTGGTGGCTTACGAGTGCGAATGCTTAATTCAACTAGTAATTCAAATGTTAGTAAAAGAATGTGAGTACGTATTCCGTGGCTCAAGAAACCGTGCGCGTATGCTCCGCCCCAGAGCGCCGGCGGCGTCTTCAGCCTTGGGAGGCCGTGGGTGGCGTCGCGCTCCGCGGCGCGTGAGCGGCCGTGCCGCACCGTGCCGCGCCGCCCCGCGCCGCGCCGCGTGCGTCACGCGTGCAGGGGCTGCGTGGCGCGGCCGCTATGGCCGCGCGCCGGAACTCCCTCACTCACGCGTTTGCGCTCCCATTCGCAGCCCCGCGCAGAGGCCTCCACCCTGCCGTCGCCAATCGACGCGTTGCGTTGAGCACGACGCCCTCACGGTAGTCACTAGGCGATGAAAGTGTTTTTTTTCGCGAATCCCCTTTAATGGGGTTAGGCGATACGTTGTGGCGTCGCTCAGACACAGGCACGAAGGATTCGTAATAAAACAAGTTTATTTGTAACTAAAGAAATAAATACAATGTTGCACAAGTTCATTTACTTTATCCGTGCTTAACGGAACCCTCCTAAGAACAGCTTATCTTAGCCGCCACCCGCGACTGCTTTGCGAGTCCCCCACCCGCCCTTATTTGACCGCAAGTTACAGCGAACGCTTGACCGCGTCGCTAAATATGAGACTGACGTCTCCCCCGGACAAGTCCGGCCGCTCGCCCTGGAGCGCAGTGCCTGAGCACTTAATGAAGATACTAATTCGGTTCCGTGCCGCAAATGTATCCTGGCTAATATGCCCTTACCTCACCTTAAATAGATTCGGTCACATGACTGACCGATCACATGATCTACTCCCACTCCGTAGCTAAGTGACGTGGGTGCCCCACGAGACCTCCCTCCCAGAGCTTGCTAGGCGACGTCTGTGACGTATACAACAGACCACTGTGACGTGTCTTGCCGCCCCCTGGCGGTACCTGCGCGTTCTTTCTACTTCCTGGCTCAGCCTAAATCCATCTTAGACACGCCCCCTTCCTGCTCAACCTAATGGTCTGTCTATTTGTGGCTTCCATAGACAAAGACACATCCTGTCTTTTATGTATGCAAGCGTCACTATGCCACAACGTGCATCCCACTGGAGCTCATATATGATGATATATGATTAACGTTACTTTTCTATAAGGGGAAATCAGCAATTTAATGTTGATTCCAATTTTATACCCCAGGGTTGTTAGCCCTGGAGGATGGGGTGAAATTATGATGATGATGGATAATAAAATAGATACACACAAACATACAGAGACACACACAACACAACCATGCCCGAGGTGGGACTCGAATCCGTGATCCTTTGTTCCGAGATCGCCACTGTACTACTGGCTCAGCGATCTCGGCCACTGGATATACAAATTTGTATTGATTGTTCTTTAATAAATTTATTTTTACTGATACGTTATTGCTTGTTACTGCCTTCGATACGGAGCTCGATATACGCTGCATAACTTACTTGGATCTGGAGAATCGTCGTTACGAGGGAAATATGAAAACAGTTAAATCACGTTTCTCTTTTGAAGGGAATTTAGAGAGTGGAAAGACAAACCAAGACAAGTTAATGTAAGTTAATTAGTAAATAAGTAAACCTGAATCATTAAAATTGGATAAAAAATAATTCTTGTGTAAACCACGGACGTTAACTGGTTCTAATGATATTTAGCAACCGAAAGCCCTCGGATTTTTGTCACCGCTCGATCATTATTATATTATTAACGTTACTTTTCTATAAGGGGAAATCAGCAATTTAATGTTGATTCCATTTTTATACCCCAGGGTTGTTAGCCCTGGAGGATGGGGTGAAATGATGATGATGATGATGATGGATAATAAAATAGATACACACAAACATACAGAGACACACATTACAACCATGTCCGAGGTCGGTCTCGGGCCACCGGGCACTCTTTATAACTCCCTTGGTGTATAAATAACTATAATATTTATTTATTTATTTATTTGTCAAAAAACAGTAAAAACTGTGTATGACGTTTACTGGTATTCAATAATTTACTGGTACTCAATAATTTATATGTTTTATTTAACCCTTCCAATACCGATGGAGTATCTCAGTTACTACTCAGTTTTTTATGATTTTGTAATTCGTTTACAATGTCAATATCTTGAATAGTTGTTTTTCACTACATGAAAATTCTTATTGGAAAAGCCCAGTTTTTGGCAGGTAATGTTTTAACGACTAGCAATTACACTTCCTCAATCTTCTTGAGTCGTGTTTACGTAATATCATTTGGTATTATTCTTACTTTAGAAGTTTATGAGCGCGTTATTGTCAACTTCTCTTCTAATTATATTGCATTACCTGTATTGTTGACGTCGCCAAAGAATAATCAATGACTCAAATTAATATTTAATCTGATTGACCAACAGGATATTACGGAATTTATGATAAAAAATTAATACTATATTGAATTCTCCGCTGGGTAACTTTTTGATCCACCTTTCTTAGTACCAAATTACAATTTCTAATGAATAAGTCAACACAGTGATATTCCAGAAGTTTATAGTTTGTAATCGGTTCGTGGAAATCAGCTTTGTTTCAACAATTTTACGAAAGGTGGAGCCTAAATATATTTTATAATAGCTGTTTGCTATCTCTTTGATTACTCACAAGATTTTGGTTGAAGCTAAATACTTTTATCAGGCATGTGGTTGTAATTGTTCTACGAGACTAGAATCTGTAAATGGTTTTACAGATTTTGACGATTTAATTTTTCCTGCTTTGACATATAGCGTAGCACATTCGTTTATTCCGAAACTCGTGTGTATGTATTTGTTGAGTTGTTTTGTGATCTCCGGATGTACTTTACTCAGTTCTGTATTTTACAAATCGCTTGAAGTCGTCCGTACAGAACAAACCGTTGATGGCATGGAGAATTTTCTTTCCATCAAGAGGTTTGAACTCCAGACCAGACCTATTATTACTATTGTCATCATTATTATTATTATTTTGTTACTATTATTATTTTTCTTACCATTATTGTTATTATTATTATTATTATTAGTGGTAGTAGTAGTATTACACCTCGATAGTAACAATTGCAGTACAATATTTGTAACCATTGAGTCTCGAGCATGAACGTTTGAGTGCGTTTTTATTTTTTTTATTTCAATGATCAACTAATTAATCGACACAGGCAGATATCTACGCACTTTCCTCATATGGTCTAAATTTGAATAACAAAATATCATGTGTTATAATCACTGTCTTGATGGCATTTATACTGATGACCGTTGCGTACTTTTTTAAGGGACATAAAGGATACTAACAAAGTTGTATGTAAAGGAAAGTTTGGGAAGATATCCTACAAATCCTTCAAAATTATGACAGTGACAATATGTCAAACTCCAAACTAAGTTTGAAGAAACTATCATTTTCCATGTGAAAATGCCATATGTTTTAATGTCACCTTTTTAGAACGGCTGACTACAACATCTCACCAAGTTCTCAATATTGTATATCTGAAGTGTTCTTTTATACGGGCAAATTGTATTACGGAGAAATCATGAATGCTGAATTGGTCATAGCCTCCAAGACGATAGTTCGAGAAAGAAGTTCTCTGGAAGGGTATTACAGAGAATTTTTCGGAGAAGGCAAGAAAAAGAACTGGTGCCAAGGTATATGAAGTGTTAAATGCCGCTTCCTCAGCACAAAAAACAACTCTAAATTCAGAACGTGAACTGGAAGTGAACAAAGGGAAAAATTGTCACGTGATCTGTAAGATCAAAATTTAAGTTAAGAATTCATTGCTTTTACTTGTTGAAACATCAGATTTTTTTACAACCTATTACATTTCTAATTTCAGGTCGGATATAGACCTTTTCGGTAATTCGATGCAATTTATTGTATTAGAATGTGATCGTTATATAAATAACGATTTACCACACAAGTGACTAGAGGCAAATGAGGGCTATATCTGAGGATCAAAAATCGAATGGAGCGATTTTTTCATCGGATTCTTATAGTGTTGAAGGAGACATTAATTTTCTTCTTCAATTGATAACATCTTGCTGACAATCTGAAGTGGCTAGAGCGTGTGCCGACTCAGCGCCTCGGTCGAAAGGGTCGCGGGTTGAAGTACAGTCGTGGGCATGGTTTTTTGCCCCTTTCTTTCATGTATATGTGTTGTCGCGGAAGGACTTGTATGTCTGCTGGCCACAGACCGAGAAGCCCGCATATGTGTCTAGAGTAAAGGTTAATGTATGTTCCCATGAGGGTGGGAGTGGGTATTCGGCGCGGATAGCTAAAATCGGCATCTCCTGAAGGTAGAAAAACCCCAGGAAGACAAAAAAGGTAAAATCGTAATGTCAGGGTTGATGGGTTTTCCCCCGTTTTTCAAACTCAATTATGTGTTGAAATGTTTCTTTAACGTAAAAAATTATGTCGATAGCATTTGATTCATTTTCCCCTATATAAATATACGAGGTTGACAGAAATAATATTTCTTCCTTAAACTTTGATGTTCATCATGACACCTACCGAATGGGGGGGGGATAAAGCTTTCTCATCTCAGAAAACAAAAAATGAAAACTGGCCATGTAGGATTTGTTAGTTGTAATTTGAATAATATTGGTAGAATGTGTGCCATCACGAGTAGATCTTATGAAATTATTTATTTTACATTTCAAATATTTTCCAATGTCATTAAATTTTTATATTTCTATATTACGCAAATTATTTTTACTAGTAATATTCCTTTCTTGATTTCGATTCCTATTTTTGCATGTCTCTCTCATGCAATTCAGTACAAAATATGATTTTTTGTCACGTTAGTATGAACTTCTTTTCAATTCAGTCAAATCATTATGACACTGGTGAAGGTTTAGTAAAACATTTGCGCATTAAAAACATACATCTTGAAACGTATTGTGTGTGATATGTCTAATTTCTTTGGTCAATAAAATCTCTAAAATCGGTGATTCATTAATTATTATATGCAATTAAAGTCAGCCCAAATTGACGGCTAAAAGCCAGATCTGCACTATCACTGAATACAATAATATTCGGTAAAATGCTCAACGATTTTTCATACAATGTACGAGAAGAAAATGTTAATGTGTGCATTAAACATAATGCAGAGCAAATTACGAATGATTTACAAAGGAAGCGTTTTATTTGGAATAGCATTCGTTCCATTAATGTCCTGTGAGCAAGGCTCTGCATCTGTCCTCATCTGTATCATCAGCGTACTGTGAAGTGAGTTTTACAAAACATATCATGTTCACTAGTTACAAGAATGAAGGTCGTTTACTGCGTTAGAGATAGTTAGGAGTCGCTGCACAAAGAAGATCGTTAAATCAGAACCATCTCATGGGCGCGCTTCTAGTAGAAAGCGACACGGCAGTGCTCGAGGTTTCGGAATGTTCTACTCAGAAACTGAGACACTTTATTACCTCTAATTAAAAGGTACTGCAGCCCGGAAACAGTCTTGCGGAAAGTGGTTCTCTACAAGTAATTCCTTTTTAAACGAAAGGAGGGAAATAGAGGAATGTGTCTACTGAGCGTTGATACTTATGCACATTATTGACAGCCTGAACTCTTTAATTTGAGCGGATGTTACATTAATTCAAACTTGCACCTCATTCTTGTGGATATAAATATATGGTCTTCACCAGCACTTTTCATGGCAAAATTATAAGTTTTGAATTTTACTACATGTTATAAACATTACATTTTGATTAAATAATTCATAAGTGGTCACGACCACAGGAAAATGAAGTAAGAAGAGTTTCACTTCCGTGATTTCAAGATATAATTATAGTAAAGCCAAAATTAAAAATACGATTAATTGATAAAAAATTATGTGAAAATATGGGAATAAGCAGGTACATTTGACCAGTAACTGTTGATTCATGTTGTAATTTATGTTTGAAATATTAGAATTAAAAATAAAGTTAACATTTACAGTACGTAATTTTGAAAAATAAATATTCGTGTAAAGTCAGCCTTGCACTAAACATTCGTAGAGACTTCGCGCTCGGAGTGAGCAGCTAATGATTTGAATCTCCTGCAGTGAGAGATAGAAAGAGATAGAAACGGAAGAACGACTAATGGGAGCGTCAGAGGAGCGCAGACGCTCACTGAAAAGGCCTTGGCAGGGCGCACTCCCGATCTAAACGCCTGTTTTTCTCACTTCTTACGAAAGCGGCGTGCTTAACCAGATCTTTGTTAGATCACCGCCACCTTCCGAGAACTGGACGGAGCCCATAAAAAAAGCAAAACGAAAATCAGAAATAGCGTCGGATCGGGCATATGAAAGCACTGGCCGCTCGGGATAGAATTTTCCGGTTTCGAACCCGCATCGCGCTTCGTAGCCGGGCGACTGAGTTGCCCGCGCGGCGGGCGTTGAGACGCCTTTGAGCGCTTAATGTGTAACTCGCAGACGTCTCGGGTTGCTTTCTCTTTCACCTGATCGCATTCGCGGCGCCGGCCACATTCCTCCGGCTGCCCCCCCCCTTCGCCCGTGCTCCTTTCGGCCCGCCCGCCTGCCCGCCGCCGCGGCCGGAGCCTGCTCTGCTTACATAAGCGCCGTGGCCACAGCGGCTCCGTTGTTCGCGGTTCCGGTGTTGGCGGCGGAGGCGGAGAGGTACAGAAGTGTCGCCGCCCTGCTTGTTGTCGTTGGCAGTGGCGGGGGCGGGGGCGGCGGCTGGGAGAGTTGGGAGTGGGAGATGGCGTCTGTCGAGACACTACCGGATACTGCTTACTCTTCCGTTCGTTTAGGCTAAGCACGTTCGATGAACTTCCACGACTACAGACATCTTCACGAAATTTTCCAGCATCTTCATGAAAATAAGTTTTTATATTTTACTCGGTTTCAAGTGTTGGACTGCATATGCTCCATCATCGTCTTGTTTGTGGTGACTTAAATAATTACAATTCTTTTGCTCCTTCAATTAAGGAAGTATTGTCATTCAAGGTTTCTTCAGTTTTTCTAATGCTGGAAGTGGCAGTACACTGAGGAAGCGATGAATTCAGTTCTGGAATTCTTATATAATTCCACTCTCAGGAACACTTTCCGTATGTAGAAATATTTGACCTCAGGACCAGTAGGGTTCCAAATCCTGACTTGGTGCGACGATTGTGCGATTCAAGTTTAGGCGGAACATTGCTTCTAATTCTGCGTTCACGGCGTTCAACCTCGTATCCTCTGCTATTAGCTGTTAAGTGCTCATTATGCCAGCGTGTGTGATTGGAATGTTTGAGCTGTTGGCCATTAACAGCGCCTCCAGCAGTGTGTGCCAGAGTACCTTGTTGATCCCACCCCAACGCAGTGAGGGGACGGTTCCAATCGCAGCGAGGACACAGGCGCGTGGCGCGGCGTCGCGGGTGGGTGGGTGGGGGGAGCTTCCGCGTCGCGGCGGAGCGAATCGACGCCGCCGCAGCGCCGCTGCCAGGAGCCGAGAAGGCTGCCTGCGGCCGCCAATGCCCGATTAGCTCCCGCCGCTTTCGCTCTCCACTGGGTTCCCTTACACTGATTCACTGATATTTCCGGGCTCTGCTATAGTCAAGTCCCGTGAGTGTATTGAATGTTTGATTGCGATTGCGATGGTGTTTCTCCCCGATAGTTATCTATCCCCTTCCAGGATCTCCCCCAGCGGGACAAGGTCTAAGCCCTCGATTGGTCTCCCGTCATTTGTGTTTGTGTAGTGCATGTAAATGTGTGTGTGTGTGTATGTGTATACGATCAGTCTCCCGGCATGTGTGGTAATGTAGTGCGTGTAAGTGTGTATGTACGTAAGAGGGGAGAAAACTTGGGACCAGGAAGGGGAAGGAAAGATCGCGCGCAGTCCATGGCCCGTTTGTTAGGATACTTCCCTGACATTTCCTTGGAACTTATCACAGAAGCCATGGAAAACTTCTGATCAAACCAGCCGGCCGCTAGAATTGTCCTCCAGATGGGGCATATCTCGTTACAATAGTGTGGAAAATCCACTACCGTCGAGATACGAACCCTAGGACCTCCCGGTCAAAGACGATGGAGTGGCAACGGTAATGCTGGCTGAGATAACATAGACGGTCCCTTACGTTCTTCTCTACTCCACTAATCGGTGTCCTCTACCTCGCCCTCTAGTTTAGTATATACTAGTATTCTTCAACGTCTGCTAAGAAAAAAGACGTATTATTTGTCTTGATAACTGAGTGTGAAGCTCAAAGGATTTCAAGAGCTTATTTCTAAAATGTCTCATCTGCATTTCCGTTTGTTTTCTAGTTTACTTGTTAATGTATATGCTTAAGACGCTTCTTCATAATGCTGACAAATATTGTATTCATTTTACGTTTCCTCTTTGTTAAATGGTGTATTCTAAAACCGTTAAATCCTGTCTTGAAGTATCATGTTAAAGGTAAATACTTTCCCTCCGAAAAAATTGTGTTTGATGGAGATATGTGTCTGTAAATAAGTAGATGTGTAGATGAAGTTTTTGGGAGTGCAAAAGATTGAAAATGAAGTAAAGGTGTCTTAGGTGTCTTCGAGGGCAGGGCAGAGAGAAACCGACGAAACACTTTCAGGAAGTTCTGACTGTCAGATTTGTAGCCTACTAGTGCTGCTGCTGCTGACGACGTTGTTCAGTGGGTAAAAATAAGACATTCCAAGTACACGACATAAAAGGCTAAAAATGATCACAAATGTATGTATTCAAAAACGCCCCAAATTCGGGACGTCTGGATGTAATTTGATATTTAATTTAGTTGACATAAGTGCATAAACAGTATATTTATGCTTAAACGGTCTCACTTAATGTGGTATCATTCTTCGATACCAAATATTTTTTTTTAACTCCACATTTTCCAGGGGAAAAGACTACAGTTGAATTGCAAGATATCGCCACTTTCGTGTAAATATGTTAACGACATCCAACGATATAAACAAAATCGAGATTAAGCCTTCGAAGAGCATTGAATACTTGAGTTATATATTCCAAATAAAACTCATCACCTGAAACGAAACAAGAAGAGAAGTATTGGAAGAATGAAATCATTACATTCTCAAATTACCTCTGAAATAAATCTTTGTATCTATTGTAATGAATGAAATTTACACTGCCCTCATCCCAACAAATTAATCATCCAGCTGCATTCACCAGCAAAGTAAAGAACGTCGCTGCGTCACGCAATTTACCCAGAACCACGTAGACACCAAGTAATTCACCATTCGCAAAAGGATATGACGACACCAAAGAATAGTCAGCGCGTCAAAGAGCATAGACCCCAACGCAACGATTAATCATCACATGGTGGAGCAGGAAAAAAATCCTCCCCTCCCCTCCCCTCTCCTCCCCCCTCGTGCTCCGATGCAGCCTCCGCGTCACAGAGGACCGCATCCACTATCGACGGCGGCGCCGCGCCGCTGCGGTTTCCTCGTGGTCGGTCTGTGACGTCAGCCGCCTTCCGGAAATCCCGGAGCGGCGGCGGCGGCGGCGGCCCGCGGCGCGGCGCCGCGCAATCTCCCGTACGCGCGGAGGGGCCGATTGCGTAAAATTAGATCGCGGCGGTCGTTTTTCAGCGCCTCCGAGTGAAAGGGGCTGCGACCTACCCGACGAGTCCGCGCGCTCCACTCGGAACTGCCGACGCTGCGCCTGTTCCCCGACGCCCACGATGTGCTAGAGCTCGAGACCCTAAGGGCAGGAATTAATAGGGCGGATTTCACACAATCGTGTATTATTGCTTTTCTACTCCCATTGTATAATGCTATCATTTGAAGGCTGCAACTTGTTGCATGATGATACTCATTTCGATACAGTTTTCTTTATGATACTTGACCAATCACAGAGAATTTTACAAACCAAGTATTGACACTTCATTTCTCATTGAGAATCGTTCTAATAAATGTTTCGTTCGATTGTGTACATTAAAATTATATTTGGTAATTTATTATGCTTGTCAGTTTTAATTTCTTTTATTATTATTAATTTTTCGTGGAATATTATGTAAAATAAATTTAATCGTAATTTTACTTTCATCCTATTTGACCAGCGCAGTACTCCCTCGCAGGCGGACTGGTGGCCAGAGCCACCTACGGCATCATGGAGGGTAGGGTTAAGGAGCGTCCGCTATTTGGCCTTGGGTGAACCCTTTACGTTAAATGCCACGAAACGATTCCATGTACACCTTTCATCACATTCCGGAGTATTTTATCAAACATTTTTCTCTTTTTACAGACTAAGATGTGATATCTTCCACACTACTTCACATAGGTCAAACACACACACACACACACACACACACACACAGTTGTCACAGAGAGTGGTAGGTTTTTGTTCTGCAGATGCAGTGGTGGAATCCATATTTAGCCAGCCGCTTCATTAAGTGTCGAATTTCGAAATAGGATCTCATACAGATTTTATTGGTCATTGCTTCTGTTGTGTAGAACTCTTCCCAAATGTCTCTTTTGTTTTGTTTTCTTTCTTCTGAACACTCTGTAGAACTGTCGTGATGGGCAGGAGGAAACTGAGGGGAGTTTTCGGCACTAGTTGTGGTGCTAGATCTGAATCCAGCCGCTGACTGGAGGAGAATTCTAGCGGTCAGATGCTCTGATCGGTAATTTTCCGGGATTTCTCCTATCAACACCAGGCGAATGCTGGAGCAGTGTCCTAATAAACGGCCCACGGACCGCGCGCAGTCTTTCCTTCCTTTTCCTTGTTATATCTTCATTCCTTACTTATACACACTTATATGTACTGCACTACATTTCGGGAGACCAATCCGGAGGTTAGATCTGGTTCCGAATTGGGCGGTGTACCGCTGGGGGGATACCTGGGGGAAGAAAATCCCCACAAGCCGACGTGGGTAGGCGCCGGATCTTGCCATCGAGAGGGCGAAGATAACCGCCAGCTCCCGCAACAGAAACTTGCACTTCGCATACGGGACTAATGACATTAGCAGTTGACGCAACCGCAATGGCATAGGTCCGATTTTCATGGATAACTCTTAATTTTTGAAACTTGTGAGAGCTTGAATTTTTTTCGGCGTCTTTTTCCAACTACAAAATTGAAGATAGAGATTTTTTCTTCAAATAAAATGTGTTCTCCAAAATGAGTTCTTTGTTTAAGGTCATGTACATTGTTTTGAAAATTTTAGTAGTTTTCGCATAACATTGCGTGCAATATGTGCAATTTTAAAACATTACAAAAACAAGATTTTCTTAAAAACGGCTCCAAATTGTTTCTTTAAACTTTTGGTAAGGATAGTGCTAAATTTTCCCTATGAGATGACATAAACGCCATATTGCTGTATTCTTTTGTTTTTTCAAAAATTGCAAAAATGTATTTTTTTTGACTTGTCTCTCACGTCGCGTCGTTAATATTTACACTAGCAGCGAATTGTTCACATTATTATATTTATGAGTACATGTGCTTTAAATAATGTCAAGTAAAGTTTATCGAAAACACAACCGTTTTCTGTGAAAACTAGCTCAAATTTCAGCATTTTCAGAAACGCTCAAACGCCATTTTCTCATAAATGGCTAAAAAAAATTCTTCAAACTTTTTGATCGGATAGTGCTAATAGCACTCTTTATTATGACGTAAAGTATTTTGAGTTTTTTATGTTTTTTCAAAAATTACATATATGTAATTTTTTTGAAGGTTTTCTCACGTCTTTAATATTCACATTATCAGCAATTTGTAAACATTATTATATTTGTGAGTGTAAGTGCTTCAAATAACTTTAACTAAAGTATTTTGAAAACTCAAAAATTGTCTGTGAAAATGAGCTTCAATTTTCGCGTTTTTACTAGCGCTAAAATGCAATTTTCTTCAAAACGGCACATTATTTTTAAAAGAAAATTACCATTTAGGGCTAGGTTTTTATGTTCTTTAATATTCTAAAATTAATATTTTCGTTCTACCAATAGGAAACCGAAAAATTAAGAAAGTGACAAAAAATGTACTTTTGGCAGTGATAGATGGTAGCTGGCAAGAAAGAGTATGTGGCAATTCCGAATCGCTAGCCAAGACCCAAGGAAATAGAAAACTAATACGAGAAAGTCTGTACCATTCTGTGGCACACTAGTTTCAATTCGTTTCGCTCTCACCCATAAGAACATAGATGACACACAAGTCACCCTTGATATTACCCACAAAAAACATGTATGTCAAAATGGGGGCAATCAATTCAGGGGGCAGAGTGAATTTCTGAAATACTAATACTCTTGAAACTCTAATCAGGCGGATGGTCATTCTTTTTTTAGTTCTTCAGAACTTCCATCAAAGACTACGGAATACAATCCGTTTGTGCATGGGTAGGCTGAGGAGTCTTTCTTACAATGGATTTTTTAGAATTGTATGTATGAAGCGCCCACTTGTTTCTTGTTATATATTATAGAAAATGGAACAAGGAACACGCCTATATTTTTTTCAAATATTTATCTCATCGAGTTTATATAGAAATTTTACTTTTTTTAAAAAATACAGCTTTTAAAATGAAAAAAATTGAAAAATTTATTTACAGAGAAATGAAAAACACATTTCAAAGTATTAAATGAAAAAAAACTGAAATTTTTATATTTAGTGCATTCGGAGCAATAATTGATATTATTTTGTGAAGTACCTGTAAATTCCAAAATTTAATATAGACATAACTACACAAATAATAAAATTTCGGGCAAATAAAAATGACGTGTCCCTTTTTTGATGTTCAGATTTAAGGAAAAAAATATCGTACATTTAAAAAAATGTCGTGACAACTCTTGTGCGATTTGACATGGAATGGCTCACCTTGGTGCAGTGTTGCTTCCGGCAGCCACAATACAGGAACACGCCTTTACATCAGACCTGTTACTGACTCAGGTTGCCTTCTCGGAAGTGAATTTTAGGCGTGTTGTATCTGAATTAAAGCAAAACTTCCGTGTGTGTGCGCTTTCCACGCTCCACGTAACATTTCGATTACTTAACGAATATAACAGAAAAAGTTATGTAGTTATTCCAAAACAATAACAAACTCTAGTAAGGAATTGCTTCTCCCTGGAAAAAATTCTTCCTCTAAAATTAAAAGAAAAACTGTCCACCTAGCACCCGCGGAACTTGTCTGAATGCGGAGATACAGCAGGAATTGACTTTCTGAGGTCTGTTTCTGCTGTGAAATTTCCACAGAATATTTTTAATAACTGCTTGTTTGGAAGATGGTGAACATTAAATTCCAACATTTTCTCTTTGATGGCAAATTTTATATATATTCGTTTACGATCACATCGAAGCTATTTGTTATCTCGAATGATTGTTTTAAGTGAAGTTTTTATATCACAAAACCATAACAGTTCTGCTGTAATCCATTGCGTATTATTAAGAAACCACTATTATTCAATGACTGGAATTCCAAAAATAATAGATGATACATAATTGAAAAAAACAATTTCGAATATTTAGTTTACTTTATTACCTACAAGGTTTTTTTCTAATAAAAATAGTATCATATAATTTTATTAATTAATTTAACTTATTTAAACAAATTAATATGCGTTTATTGAAACAGTAGAATACTACTTCAATAAAGAATAAGCATAACTGAAATGTGAAAGTTTCTTTCTTGGATGTAACTGGATTATTTTTCTCCCACAACCAAATAACGTCTAAAGAGAATTGTTGTGTAATACATAGTATTCTGCAAATTAAAATATCTCTATAAATCTTGCTGAGGATTTCATAAGCTGAAGTTATGCATACCTCGGCTCAATTTTCATTCTCGTGAAGAATAATAATTCCCTAGTGAGGCACATCATTTGGACATAGTGTGTCTATTCAACAGAAGAAAGAAACCCCACCGTCATCTTAAATAATTCTACCTTCATTTACTTTGAGATGGCAATTTCTCCTATAGTTACAGAACACTTACGAACGGTGGGCGAAAACTGTGGTCAGAGGTCTTCCAGCCATTTTATTGTGTAATATTTCTCTTTGCCGTACGATCTTATTTTCCATTGTAACATTTGAGAAGTTTTGAATAAGAAACCAGTACAAAGAGGAACGATTAAAAGATTGTTTTGTAATTTTAAACGCTACTATAAATTCGAAATATGAAGCTGTTTTTCACAGAAAGTTTTTGAGTTTTCGAAAAACTTCATTTAAAGAAATTAAAGCACATTGGCTTAGAAATACAATAGTGTTTACGAATTGCTGGTAATGTGCATATTAACGGTGTGAAAGATATTTCAAAAAAATTCCATTTGTGTAATTAAAAAACCAACAGAATACATCAAAATTAATTCTATGTTATCTTAAACAGTGCAATTACCACTATACGTACGAAAAGTTTGAAGAACAAATTTGGAGCCATTTATGAGAAAAAAGCCATTTATGGCATTTGAGCGATTCTCAAAATGCAGAATTGTGAGCTCATTTTCACAGAAAACGGTTGAGTTTTCGATAAACTTTGTTTGACATAATTTAAAGTGCATGTACTCATAAATATAATAATGTAAACAAATTGCCACTGATGTAAATATTAACGACGTGAGAGGCTAGTCAAAAAATTACATTTTCGTAATTTTTGAAAAAACAAAAGAATAGAACCAACTGAAGTTTATGTCATCTGATAGAATACTATTAGCACTGTCCCTTCCAAAAGTTTAAAGAAAAATTTGGAGCCGTTTTTGAGAAAATATTGTTTTGTAACTTTTTAAAATGCACATATTGCACGCAACATTGCGCGAATACTATCTAAACTTACAAAAACATTTACGAGACCTTAATGAAAGAACTCATTATAGAGAACAAATTTATTTGAAGGAAGAATCTCTATCTTTAATTTGGTAGTTGTAGGAAGACGCCGAAAAAAATTTAAACTTTTGCAGTTTTCGGAAATTCAGAGTTAACCGTTTCCAGCCCAAATTTTAGGTAATTAACAAAAAAAATTAATTTCCAATTTTATCACTTCTAAATACCCTCAACAACACACACACACACACACACACACACACACACACACAAATGACTTTCTTTCTTAAGTTATTTTTGTTGCATAGTTGAAATTTTTGGTGGGTCCATATGGACCGAGTGGGAAGACGGGGTAGAACATGTTTATATATACACATGTAATATACATGGAATTACTCTCATATATACGTGTATATGTATACATGAACATTTATGTGTATATGTTTATACAAACATATGTGTATAAATATGTATAAACACATATATGTGTAAATTTATATACATACATACACGTATATCTGTATACATGTACATATACGTGTATGTGTATGTATGTGTATATGTATATGTGTACATATCCATGTTGATATGTGTGTATATGTTTATGTATATACATATATAATTATACACAAGTAATTGTACACATGTAATATAAGTAATTTTCAAGTTGTATTTTCCCTCACATAACTTCATTTTGTGAAGACACTACTCTTACTTCCCACTAGGTCCATATGGAACCCAAAACTAATAACGTCACAGCATAATACATTTCAACATTACGTAACTGTCAAATTTATATTATTATCCTTATTACATGTATATTTACATTATATTTTTGTAAGACTGCAAAAAACAATATTTTCCCTCGAAATTGTTATTATTTTCATATGAAGCATAGCTGATGCAATGGCGGCAGGCATTCAGTTGTTAACAATGCTGTAGAATGTCACGTGTTCCAACAATCAAGTCTAAGTTGCCATTTACTGACTCTATACACACACAACAAAATCATGGTGCCATATTGAAATAGTGGGCGATCGTGGATGCCGAGTGAATATAAAAAATTAGTAATGGGTCCAATTGGCCCCACTGGGCTGGAAAGGGTTAACCGTGAAAATCGGACCTATTCCACCTTTAGGAGTGTATTTTACTCTATTCTTAGACGAAATGTAAAGAAAAAAATTGGAGCCGTTTTCGAGAAAATTTTGAAAATGTCCGGGTGGCTTCATGTAAGGTACCCCCAAAAATTAATGATTGTTCTTCAAAATCTCATAGCTTCGACTCAGGCCAGCGATAGGGTTTCTTTTGAATTTGGAAAACACCATACGCATGGTTTAGGCGCTAGAGTTTTTCGTATACAATGGATGGATGGACGGATGTTTTGCTTTAAATTGATTTTTCGATATCAACATATTAGGGGATTGATTTCTTAATTTAGGAACTGGATTTATTAACTTTTTCGTTATCAGGGACCGGCAATGATTTTTTCTGTCGAAAATCGGCCGTTTTTTTCGCGCAGCATTACATAACTTTCCCTGTACTACGTGTATTACTCCGTATATACGTACGTATACAGGAAAGTAAAAATGTATGTGTGCACGTGTGTTTGTTCCGGCATAACTCTGAAATGCGCGTAACAATTTCAAACAAAATTTGCACAAGTACTTTCGAGCAACCGGGAAAATGTGTAGGAGTTTTGGGAGTAGGAAGTCAGAGATTGGGAGCAGCGGCTCGACTCGGCTCTACCTCTGGTGATGAATTACAGTTTGATCACACTCACTTTCAGTAGCACTTTGTATCTCTATCTTTGCATCTCAGTTTAGGTCTTCTTTTTAATGTTAGGCCTGTAATATTAGCCTTTTTCTCATTCCGACACACGTTATATGAAAAAAGAGAAATTTAACAACTTCGTTTTGACGAAGTATTTGATAATTCAATATTTTCTTTTCACTTTCAAATTCGATTTAAGAGATTTCACTGTGTTCTATCATAGTACGAGATAACATACAACTCAATGAACGTAATTGAAGTACACAATGTGCTAATGAAGCATACATTCATACGTCTCTTCTTGTATTGTTCCGTACATTTTAAAAAGTAACTTTGTTCTCCAAGTAAAAATATTCAATCTGTTTAGAATTTCAAATTTCCATCTTATTCATTATTCATGTTCATTTCCTCATCACCACTGAAATAAAATCAAATTACTTGCCCCTCATTTGGTTGGTGGATGAACAGTCGTTTATAGTACCTAATTTTCGTTGCCCGTCCTCTTTTCACTCGCATTTCGGTAACTGCACTCCCTTTATGACGAAATATTCCGTAACTCGAATTTTTCCTTTTATCCCAAAACCAAACCTAAAGGTTTGAGAGAAGAAGACATTTTGTGCTCTCTTTTTGCATTCTTTCTTTTCATTTTTCTAACCCACTTTTTCTTTTCATACTTAGTAACTTCGGGAGTGAAAAAGACATAAACAAGAAATTATGAATGAGTGCCTGAATATTGAATTTCGGTCGCATAAACTACTTAAATCACTAGTTCCTTAAGTGTAGTGAATGCCATATCTCTGGAGGTGGTGATGTCCCTCCTTCGCTGGAATGCGAGATCAGGCGTCGACCTAGTACACATCAGTTTGTAGGGTTTTGCCTTCTAGGTATCTTCCACAGCGGGGCAGCGGGGCATTCGGGACAAGCTGTAAGCAGCGCCTGGTGTCCGAACATGTGCTATAGTGTAGTGCATGTAAAGTGTAAATGTGTATTAGGGAGGCGGATAGGACAAAGGAGGAAAAGGAAAGATCGCGCGTGGTCTGTGACCTTGCTGTTACGATACGTCTTCTCAATTCATCTGGTAATGATCAGATGAATCACGGAAAATTTCCAATCAGATCAGCCGGCCGTTAGCATTCTCCCCCAGGCAGTTGCTCACTTTGCTCAATTGGTTTGTAAGAGATGTGGCCTTCTTGCATTAGGGGCGCGTGACCTTAGCATGACTTCTTGGCAGTCCGGTTGATGCCGCGTCGTTGGCTGAGAGGCCGACGTTTCGCCTGTCACGTCGCAGACTTCCTCGGGGCAGTGACACTGCGGTGCTACGCGTCCGGATTATGTACTGTTCTGGCTGGGCGCTCGGGAGGGGCAGGTGGTCCGTGATAGGCGTGAATGACCTTATCCATCTCGCCAAAGTAATTGAAGCCAATAGAAGGTTAGCTTTTTTACGTCCGTCTCAACCGTAATTCTTCTTTAAAAATTCATTCCACTTTAACCATTTTAACCATCTACGAATATATTTTTCGGCCGATATTAACTTGCGCATGCCCTGTTTGGATTTCAGCTGCCCGAATCACATTAAATAAGTTACAAATATTCCAAAACAAAATTTTAAGAATAACAGTAAATGCCCCCTGGTTTGCCAGCAATAAGACCCTTCACAACGATCTTGCAATAGAACGAATTACTTCCTTTATTACAAAACTGGCACATATTTTTTTTCAATAATTTAAATCATGTACAAGGAGCAGTCACTTACGAAATAGGAACCGATCAGCCCCCACTCTCCCGCCTAAGAAACAGACTCCCATTTCACATTTTCCTTCAGTACCTCTCCGACATTAGATTAGGTAAGAACATTTCTTGGAATTCCCTGTCCCTCCCATCGTATTTCCTCTTTAATCCTGTCATTTCTCTCTAACAAAAGTTTCTCGCAATTATCTTGGTTGAAGGTACAACAAATGAAATCACTATCATGGAGGTAACAAGAAGTTACCCCCTTCACACTTTGCTGATACAAAGTTGCTCGACCAATCCACTGAAGAGCCTCACAGCTGAATGTTGTACTGTCTGTGAATGTAAAATAAAAAAATATTTAAAAAATGACCTTATCAGTTGACGCGCCCGGAATCACTAATCAATCAATCGTGCGGTGCGAGCGAGCGATAATTCGGCTGCTCCGTGACCGTCGCCTCCTGGGCGCCTGACCCGCTCTCGAGAGCCGCCCCCTCGCGTTGCGCGGCGCTTTCCACCTCTGAATTCACTTAGGCTAATAACGGCTGTTTAGAAATTGCCCGCGCATTCTATTCTAATGGGTTGCGCCACGGCGCCCTCTGCTTGCGCGATGCGAGACGCCTTTTTTTGCTCCACGGAGCCACCTGCCGCGCCTCGGGAACTGCCCGGGCCGCCGCTCGCATTGTCCTGCTCTGGAGCGGCCGGGCGGGCTGCGATGCGCGCCATGAGGGGAAGGGAACGGCGAAGACCCTCCAAAAGCTCCTCCTACGCTCTTTCTGGCGGTCGTTGTCAACGGAAAAAAGAGGAGGAAATAGGAGCTCAATATTTCCTGTTTCTCTTCAGTTATAGTAGGGGAAACGATATGCGACAAAATTAAATACAGTAGAGAAATATCAGAATTGTAAAGAAAAATCGTAAAGTAACTGAGACTGAAAACAAGTAACCCCATAAATACCTACAGAAGCATGAAAAAAATCATGACAGATGGAATACATCATCATTACACTCATTATCATCATCGTCATTTTATTTACGTTGATTTTATTTATTTGGTCAAAAACAGTAAAAACTGTATATGACGTATGGGGGAGAAGACTATCTGCGCACGTTTTCTTGAGTTTCAGAATCTCTTCCCAACATTTTAACTATAAATACGATTGTTGAAAGATTAATAAAATATTAAAAGACAAATAATATTAATATTTAAAAATGCGCATGGTTAGCAACATTTGAAAAACTAGATATTTTCGTTCCCAAGTTGTAAAAAACATAATTGCAACGGTAAATGAACTGCAGATTTGATTTTTCTGCATTGGTAACAAAATAGTAAATCATCCTCAGCTCTACTCCTATCACTACAAGCAAAAGGACTGCCCAACATTACGTGCGCACAGAAGCTACATTTATGTTGAGAAGCAAAACAAGGGGCCATCTCATCATTTGCTCAATGGATCAGGGAAACTGAACAAAAACCTAATCGAGAAAGGAGTCATTGACCTGGAAGCTGAAGTATATGATACAGGCGTATTATGTCCTTTTTAAAGATCATACAATACTATGAACTAATTCATTATATATCATTATTTCGTTAAAATAAACATTATTTTCCTTTTTGCTGATCAGTATAGTCACTAATTGTATAGAAACAGTTATGCAGCAGAAAAGATTTTACTTTCATTAACATTGGTATTATTTCCTTCAACATGTACCTTTCTACGTTTAATCGTTAGGAGAAAGACAAGAAAGACAAATATCATGAGAATTATGTGTTGACTTCACAGGTCTGTACAACTTCTTTGAAATGCAATGCCAGTTAAACGAGACACAGCATGCATTTAAAGTAAGGTGTGCTAGGAAGGTCTCTCCGCTCCGAGTGGAGTCAGGACCCCCTATTATTAATTTCATTTCTGGTGGAAACAATCAGAACTCTTGGAAACACGTGAAGGGGACAACACCCCAGCATCTGTTATTATTGTGATGGCAATTTACGTTTTCTTTTGTTACAAGTTGTAGCTCGTGCTGCCAACATAATTTCTGTTGCTAGCGCTCTCACCAGTGAGGTGCCACTGCAGAGAGGCGCGCTGTATAGTATTAATCTGAGTACCAGGGGTAAATTGAAGAATTGTTTTTAGTGTTACTGATGCAGAATCTTCTGTTGCTGACGGTTAAGATAAAAGCGACAAAGAAAATACGAAACAAAATGTGTATTTCGATATTCTTTCTTTTGCACAAAAGGTTCCAAGGAGGAATAAGCTCTTCGTTGATCTGATTTATGAAATCTTCATATTTGCAAGTAACTGGACGTTTCTTGTGCTTGAAAAACAAAAGTTAATTGTCCATTTAATTAGAATATAATTCTTCAACATGTTTTCATAAATTATAAATCGGCAAACTGGTGGAAGAATGAAAAACCATCTCATTTATTATATTTGAGCACGGAATAGGGAAATGTAGAGAGTTGGGGACGTATGGGACAAACTTGAGTTTTCTCGACTGCTGTAAAACATGGCTCCACTAAAACGTATGAAAAATTGCTTTAGGGTGCATTACGCCCTCCTTTTCATCGATTTCCTCCACATTTCGGGACTTGGTTGTACAGAGATACTGTGAAAGTTTTCATGCATACTGAGTTATTCAAAAACGTAACTTGTGTATGGATTATGTAACCGTGAGCAACTCTCTACTATCAATCCGCTTGAGTTGTCACTTACAAGATACTACGTTCCTCGACAAAAACATTCAGAAATACTTCTTCCTATTCCAATTTCGAAATTTCTTTCAAATTGTCTCTACATTACGCCAAAAGATATTCTTCTTGAGAAATTACCTATTTTTTCTTGAAAACTATGCACTTAATAACAGTTGTGGCATTATGAGACACAGCAAATACCTCTGGTATGTGACTCCTCATACTTAATGAAAATATATTTCTGGATGAATGTAATCGTTTATACCTCTGATGTCCCACACAGGGCTCTTAATCAGTCTCTAGAATTTCTCCTTTTCTCCTCCAAGGCATGATACCTTTCTTCTGACTCTTGGTTGGACTACAAGTAGACTCGCGTGAATATTAAACGCTAATCCGTCGTTGTTTAAGTTTCTTGAGCCGATGTTGTGCAGAGAAGAGATGAATAGTCTCGCGATCGAGTCCGCTTTCTAATAATTTCACTCGCGAATCCGCGTTGCGCTCCGTACATGGATGGCTTTGGTCATCGGCTGCAGCCGCTCCATTTCGCCACAAGAGGCGCTCTCTCCGCCGCTGCGCCGCCCCGCGCCGCGCCGTTGCATCAGAGAAGTTCAGCCCCCCCCCCGCCTGACAGGTGTTTACGCACCCACCGCCTTCTCTTTTCATTTCGTGCTCCTCTTTGCACATTAACTCTTCATTGATCCCCCTAATTTTTCACCGCTAGGTCTGCGCGTTTTCCTTCTTATTTTCTTACTTTTCTTCATCCTCTTACGCAATATGCACCCCCTCTTTTATTGTTGCTAACTCTTCTGGTAAGGTTTTTTTCAAGTTTTTTTAACTTCTTTAAAGTTTTTTTGATGAGTTTTATACCCCGTTCGTCTGAGCCACCCTTCGTAATAAATTTTGTCTTATCCGTAATTATGAATATTGTTAATTTATCTTATCCTATTACCTTTATAGGTTGTGTACTTGTTCAGAAAAGTTAAAATAGCTGATTATTATATCCGATGTAGCAAAGGGAATACCTGAAGACAATGTATTAGAATAATTATAGATGCCTACACTTGGAAAATTTATCACAGTGTTAAAAAAAGAATCTGATAAGATACAATTTTATGTTATTGACGTGGCTAAAAGACAGTTATGTGCTCGTTTGTAAAGTATAGGACTGGCGCTCGTGAACATCCAGTCAACTTGAACCTAATGACGTCTTTGAATTCATTCTAAGATAAGTAACTATTTCTATCTACAAGATTTAGAGTATATTGGTACTAAGTTCCATACCTCTTTTTCGAAAACGTGCAAACCAAATGTTCTCAAAACACGGCTCCCCCCGGGAAATCTACATATTGCAAGAGAGTTCAATTCTCTACGATATTCCCAAACCCTTATTTGATAAAAATATTTAGAGCCTGAGAAATAAAAAAAAACAACTGAAAGTTGTAAGGTTTTTTTTGATAAAACACAAAATAAAAAATATTTGTTATGCAGAAACTAAAAGGAAAACATTACATTAGTAGAAAGATTCTCAAAATATTTCGTTATAACTTTTTTCAAATGTTGAAAATATTACAGAAAAATGCGTTTTTGTCATCGTGTGCTTGAGATTTGACAGATGGTCTGCGTAGAAATCGATGACCATGACAAGAATTTTGGATAAACGGTTACTATTTCACAAGATCAGATATATGAACATAGCAAACATTGAAGATATGTTTACGAGCTTAAGGTTAGATAATAAAGTGGTTCACGTAAAAAATATTGAAAGAATAATATATATTTGTCCTGAAATTTAACTACTTACGTAGTGGGTGCATTCAGATGCTTTAGATGGAATCGTATTATAACTGAAATGGGTGCCTGTGATGTTTCTGCTTACAAAAAACTGTAATGCATCTCATACGTACGTTCTCACTTGAATTTCCTAAAGAGAAACCGCTAAAGGGTAAGTGATTGAGAAATATATGAGAACAAGCGCGGCTCGCGGCTAGCGGCTCGCAGTGAATGGTGAAGCTACATTTTGCATTAGTTTTAAATCGAAGTTAAATTTTTGATTAGTAAAGGTTGTTTCTCCAGTTCTAAAGGGACCATGTTTGTGCCTCATAAAATATAAAAATTTGTGAACTATGACTATCATTTCATTTTTGTGCACTAGCACAGGTATCATCTATCCTCTGTCTGTATTTGACGCGACAACCCGTTAAGGGCCATGGGTTAAGGGGTACGTGTGGTTTACACGTTGATATCCTCACTCTGTTCTTCTCAAACCTGAGAAGTGAGTTTTCTCATCGTCACATAGCAACAGATACTGGGACATTGCAAGGAAAACACACACTATAATCTTGCCCGACCAGAAATCGAACCCGGTGTGGCGTGATGGAAAGCGAGCCCAATGAGCTAAACTGCGAGGGCATCATGCAGTAAAACTCAATAATATACGAAAATATCCTGAAGAACTTAACAGGAAATTTTATAAAGAAATGAGGAGAATTGTATGCAGTTGTATGAAAAAACTATCACAGCCAATTTTGAATGTTTTGTTTCAAAACATAAAGTTCTAAACCTTGTGCTTTAAACAACAAAACATATGCTTACAAAGAAATGTTATTCCTATTAAAATATAAGTTACTCGCTACACTTCCATTAACGAAATAATAATGATAATAATAATAATAATAATAACAATAACAACAACAAATGGCATAGGAAGAGGTTTACTGAATATTCAAAGACTGTGAAAGAAGAATAGGAATCAAAGACATAATATGAAAAGTAAACTGATCAGCTCTTATGACCCAAATATGCAGCATGTTATTAGAATTGTTATTATATGAAGCATGGTATTAGGTCACATGCCTCTGAATGTTTCTTGTAACACGACGATAAACTTTCAAAAGTGCAAGATCAAGTACATTCTTGGAAGGGAAATATCCTGTATGAAAAAGTTCCCAATCTTCTGGGAGAAGGGTATATTGATAACGCTGCGTCTTTTCATTGGCTAATAAGTTGATATTTATACCGAGAGACTGAAGAGTTTGTAATGGCCCTCCGAGATAGGATTCTGCGAACCAAAAACTACCCAAATATTTAATGAAGATGAATGTGGTAGACACATGCAGAAATTGTGATTCCTATAGCAGAGAACAGGGTGTTGAAATAAGATTTTTAAGATCGATCCTAGACAAGACAAGATCGATCCTAGACAAGAAGAGATCGGTTAAAAAACCGGGACCATACGGGAGAACCTTGGAATTTACAGTCTAAACGACAAAATTGAAGAATATAGAGAGAAATGGAAAGACCATGTACTAAGGATGGAAAATAATTGTTTACCTAAGCAACTCCTTTTCTACACAACTCGAGGGAAAAGGAGCATTGGTAGACCCAAAAGAAGAGGGAGTGATCAACGAGTCGCAACATGCCAACAGGTCTAACGCCTGAGGGAGAAGAAGAAGAAAACATGATTTATTATATGGTTTTCTATTTGTCCCACTTTTTCCAAACAAATCCAAACAAACTTTTTCACTAAATTTTCTTAAAACTCAGGACCCAGACGAAAGATAATCTGGAAACGTTGGTTATAATACACTTGAAATCCTCCTCATTGATAAAACCAATAAAATAACCTCTTTAATTGATATTTCAGTTCCTCTTACCCACAATATCAGGAAAACAGAATGAAAAGTCAGGAAGTATGATCTGGTGGACGGAGAGATACCATTTACATGCCTTGGTGATTTCATCGAAAGGATTGAGGATGACAAATTTTATAAAGAATTTCAGAAATCTGAAAATGTCAAGAAAATAGCAAAATTCTTGGACAAAAGGCAGTTTTACTTCAGAGTTGTCGAAAATTTTCGAGTTCGAAAATTTTTGCAGTAAGCTCAAGAGGAATAGTGTGAATTCTTTTTTCATAACAGCTGAATGTGCTTCTAAGACACCAAAAGACAGATTCTCTATGCCGAGTTTCTACTATGAAGTAAAGACTAACAATAATAACAACAATAATAATAAAATAATAATAATAATAATAATAATAATAATATTGTCTTTATTTGTGGCAAGGCTCACGCCATGAAGGCCGCTCTTCCGTATCTAATGCATTTACATGTACATATTTTACAGTTGAGGGGTTTGGACGTAAGTAATATAAACTGTCCTTCCATGATAAAGGAGAAAATTCAATTTCAGACTACCATCTACACGAAATTAGCCATGAAACCATACCTTTATCATTAGTTTTAAAATTAACAGAAAGCTAAATGTCTTTTTTTTACTAAACTACGCCTCTTTTCAGAAACTATTTTATGTATCTTATTCCAGGGAAGCAGCAGTATCAACTGTGGCAAATGAAACGACAATTTAGTAGGCCACCTTGTTTGCTTATTGTTATCAGTTCTAAAAATAAATTTTTAAAAATGTGAAGTAAAATGTTTTGAAAATACTAGTATTTTTCTCGTAATTTTCCCGTGAAGTAAAGGCAATTTATATTATTTTTCTCAAAGATTGCTCCAATTTTTTTTCTTCAAATAAAGCAATGAACACTTAAATATGGCGCAGGACTCTTTTGTTGGACTCTGAATTTTTGACATTTGTGAAAGAAATAATGTACAAAAATATTTGTCGTTGCACCACCTCTAGGTCTGTTCTGTTACTAGGGAGATAGAATTAATAATCATTACGAAAAATTACGAAAATGGGGAAAATGCTTTTTAAGTCCCGATAGATAGCAGCTGGAAAGAAGCTGGCCAAAAGTAAAAGGCTACCCCAGGTGAAAGAGATACAGAAACCAAGTAGTAGAGAAAGTCTGCTATTTTATCGCACCACTAGTTTCTATTTGATCTTTAATGAAAACAAGTCACAAAGGGGTCCTCAGGTCCTTGGAACACAAACATTGATATCTGGTTTCTTTCATTTAATCTATTTAATAAAACCGGTAAAAGAAACTTAATGTGACTTACAGCGAAGAAGTATAAACTTCGAATAAGTTCCGACATTGTCAGGGCATCCAAGTACAGACCTCAGAAAAATTTTGCTCTTACAATTAAGAATATCAGGAAGTTTATCAAGATTTAATAAAAGCTTCCTTAGTCTCTCTTTTTTCCCTTCTGAGAGTGATTTCTTGTTTGATCCGAACTGCTGTCTCTTGTTAAGAATCAATTCTCGTTAATAATAAATTGGGTAAACAAATGTTCCGCAATTTCCCATTTTTCAAACTCTTTAATGTAGATGTCTTTGCGACTTTGACCAATGATTGGATTTTAGGAGCCGCAAAATTGTTCTCCCTCAGGTACGGACCGAAGTTCGGTGATGTCACAAGGCAACGCTAGCCAATTGATTCTCTTTATTCCGGTATGTAACCGATTAAAATCTACTGAAAAGCGTAATTCCTGATAATGACGATGATGATAATGATGGTGATGTATTCCATCTGTGATGACTTTTTCCATGTTTCTGTAGGTATTTACTTGGTTGCTTATTTTCAGTCTGTTTCTTTACGATTTTTCTTTACAATTCTAATATTTCTCTACTGTATTTGAAGACCTTGGAGCAATAATATATTACACCACATTACTGATGAAATTGAGATATTAGTTTATTTCGACGCCCCGTAGATGTATCTAGTTGTTGGGTTTTTATTTTGAAGATTCGCCGCAAGGTGGCAGTGTAATTCATAAATTAATGTTCTTTATCCCAATGTGTAATGCAATGTCTAAACCTTTACTCTTCTTTTTCTCAAAACTTACGTACAATGGAGTATGTTATTGCCCCGAGATATTCAATTAATTTTTCGCGTATCGTTTCCCCTACTGTAGCTGAAGAGTGGCTGGAATAGGAAAAGAAAACGAAACAACTAGAGATCATCAAACTTCCCTTTACATTCTAAGTTAATCCATTCATTTCCTATTTATAATCAACATTTATTTTCTGTCTATAGATTATTTTCAATTTTATCAGGATATATTGGTCAATTAGTTAAAGACAGAAAAATTCTTTAGATAACTGTTTTATAATATTAAATGTTATACATAGTAAACGCAACGTTTTGGAAATTACTTATTTCCCTATTGACGCCTGAAGATGGAAATAAGTAATTTCCGAAACGTTGCATTTACTACGTATAACATTTAATATTGTTATAAAACAGTTATCTAAATAATTTTTCTGTCTTTAAATAGTTGACCAATATATCCTGACAAAACTTCCTATTTGTATCTGGTGTTCCTCGTTTCCAATTGCTGTCGGTTCGTGACTGATGTTACCGTCCACGTGCCCTGCCCGCGGCCAAGAGATCTCGCGGAGGCGGCGCGGCCGGGGCGGGAGCGGATGTGGGCCTCAGGGCGTATGGGGCCGGTTCCTTACCTGCCGCGCGCGCACACTTTTCCAAGCCGCACCGCCAGCCCATTTCTCTCAGAATAACTTTTCCACGCTGCCCTCCGCCGGCCGCACTTTCACTCGGGATCTTCGCGTCGCGTCGCCTCGCGTCTCGCCACGACCTCTGCCACTCTTCCCTCCCCCACCCCTTCACCCTCTCGCGTGCAGACGTCGCGACAGCCACTCGCCCCGCCGCCGCCAGTGCCACTTGTAATTACTGCGTTAACAAGAATAAAGGTTCTAGAGGAAATGTATGTTTTAATATACAGATTGTGTAGGCATATTATACTGCGATTTTCTTAACTTTGCCACTGATGGCCCGTCTTCACGATGGAATATGTTACAGTATTTCGCGTCTTTCTCAGTCGTGCCGCTAGATATCGCACGAACGTGACCGTATCAAGCAGTGCTTGCGACCATGCGTCTTCTAGGGGCACGACCGAGTAAAACGCGAAATGTCGTGTTATATTCCATCGTGGCTATAGGGGCTTGAGAGGCAGAGTTAGAAAAATTGCACTATATTTGAAAACATGTAGAACATTGACTGTGCTGTCGTGCAAAATCAGAAGTGTAGCTATGTTAATATATTGCTCGTGGGCTGCAATAGTGGTACAACTCAAAAATTACGAATTTTGAATTAATACACTCTCCAGAATACCGTATTGGTCTGGAAGTAGTACAATATTCTCCAACAGTATTCACTTACGGTACGGTTTTCCACCAACAAATGGCAGAAGTGAAAATGCAATAATGATGCATTTCAATACAACTTCAAACTTCAAAATTATTTATCTCAATACCTGAATTTTTGTTGTGCCACTATTGCAGCTCACAAACGATAAGTTAACTGCATAATGTAAATAGCACTTTATATAATTATTTAGTAGTTGAAAGGCATTGCACAACTGTCCTACAACTAAATGCAGTTACTGCAATACCCTTCGTAAAATTTCACAATATTACTCGCTTATTAGATGATAGGTGCCGCTACAATCAGACTTATTAGAATCATATATTTTGTAGAACTGGAGGCTCATGGGAAAAGGCAATGCTAGAACGAAATATCCATGTGTTAAAAAATTGACGATGTTAAAGAATAAATTGAAGAATGTGACATTTTTTTCAAAAACGAGAGTAACGGCGGATTATTTGTAAGGTGAAATGGACATTCTAATGTTAATTGACCGATATCAAATAAACGAGAAAGTATGTACTGTTGTAGCACCACTAGTTGTTGCGGTAGAAGTGGTGGTGTTGGAAGTGGCGGCGGTGGCGGTGGCGGCGATGGTGCCTGGGGCGCGGGAAAAAGTTGGTTTGAATGTCAAGGACATGTCGCCTGGAAAGCGCGATGATGGCCTACTCCAGGAGCCGGTTCGCTCATCCGCGGCCACTCCAGTTCGCTGTTTACCATCGATCGTTATGGCGAGGTAGTAGTATGGTATAGGGGGCTCCTGGACCAGATTTTAACACCCACATTTTTTCATGATTGAGAATACCTCTATTTTTACGCAATTATTATTAAAATGATCGTAAAATATGTAAATATACAATAGTTTATTATAATATTTCCCCATTTCCACCAAAAATCACCTATTTTTAAGCGTCGAAATTTTGTGGAAAAATGAGATCCCGAATTTCCACATTTTATTTAAAGACCTAAATGAATATATTTTTAATATAAACTAATTAAGATTATTATTTATAATTATTATTTTTAATATAAACTAATTAAGATTATTATTTATTTATAATTATTATTTATTTAAAATTCAATCATGTAAGAAACTTAATTCAACAATATCTTTCTCCATAAGCCCTTTATATACCAATCTTAAATTCTTAGCTTTTAATATTTCTTTTATATCAGTTTCTTTTATACAATTAGCATATCTATTTGGTAAGATTATACTATATATTTGACCTTGTATACTTGTTTTTAGATGTAATACTATTTTAATTCCATATTTTGTATCTATTTGCATTATATCATCAATAGGGTATTCGTGATCTTTTATCAATTCTGTTATCTTTTTATGAAGTTTAATATGATGTGTAGCTTGATTCAGTTTTGATATAATATCCATTTCTAGGCCTTCTTAAATGGATATTATATGAAACTGAATCAAGTAACATATCATATTAATGTTCATAAAAGATAATGAAGATAAAAGAGGATATTCTATTGCTGATACAAGACAAATAGATACAAAATATGGAATTAAAATAGTATTACATCTAAAAACAAGTATACAAGGTCAAATATATAGTATAATCTTACCAAATAGATATGCTAATTGTATAAAAGAAACTGATATAAAAGAAATATTAAAAGCTAAGAATTTAAGATTGGTATATAAAGGGCTTATGGAGAAAGATATTGTTGAATTAAGTTTCTTACATGATTGAATTTTAAATTAAAATATTTAAATTTCCAATTTTTTTAATTAAAATATTTAAATTTCCAAATTTTTTTAAATTAATATATTTTTTAATTTAAATACTTAAATTTCATCAATTAAAATATGATAAAATTAGTATTTTCATTCATCATTTTCATCTTCAATACTACTATTTTCATCATCAATACTAATATTTTCATCTTCAACATTATCTATTTTACTATTTTCAACATCAATACTACTATTTTCATCTTCAGCATCATCAATATTAATATTTTCATCTTCAACATTATCTATTTTACTATTTTCAACATCAATACTACTATTTTCATCTTCAGCATCATCAATATTAATATTTTCATCTTCAACATTATCTATTTTACTATCTTCAGCATCAATATTAATATTTTCATCTTCAACATTATCTATTTTACTATCTTCAGCATCAATATTAATATTTTTATCTTCAACATTATCTATTTTACTATCTTCAGCATCAATATTAATATTTTTATCTTCAACATTATCTATTTTACTATTTTCAGCATCAGTATTATCAATTTCATCATCAATATTTTTATCTACAATATCATTATCCATTGTTTTCTTAATTTGTGCTACAAATTCATATTTTTTACCATCAAAATTAATATTTTGACATAATTCAAAGTTTGATGAATGCATAAGACATTCAAATCCTAAATTATTTAATCTCTTTATCATCTCCATTTATAGCGTAAAAAATTATAAGTTTTTATATCAAATAAAACTGTACATATTTACACTTAAATTTTATAAATAAAAAAATATACTAATAAAAATATTTATTAATAAATAACCATGAATCGAACGCAGCTGTATACGTATTGTAAAATTAATAATATTAAAGGATGTGCCAAAATGGGAAAAGTAGAACTTATGAAAATTGTAAAAGAGCATCAAGATAAAAATATTATAAAAAAACAAAATATATTTAATTTTCATGATGATATATTTTCATCAGATAAGATATTAGAAAATAGAATAAACATTTATAAAGCTAATGGAGCATGGAATAATAGAATTGTAGATTGGAGATTTAGTTTAAATAATAATCATTATGATTTAGAAAATTATTTAAAGACAATAGCATTAGATGTAGAATCAAAAATTATTGAAATGAAATATACTCATAGTAATATTGCATTAGTAGCTTCTGTACAATATGTAGAATTAGAATTATCTGGAGAAATAAAAACATATTTTAAACATCATTTTCAATCGAATCAACATACTATTTCTAATAATCAATTCATATCCGAAAAAATTCAGACTATGAATTATGAAATTATATCTAAATTTGATAATTATAATGCAAAAAATACTAAATATAGATTTGATAAAGTATTATTTATAGATTTACAATCGGATAAATACAACCCATTAAACGTAGGTAGCTATATTCCATTACCAGATTGGGTAAAATTGAAAAAATGTTGTATAAACGTAAAAAATATTAAAACAAATAAGTTCACATGTGAAAAGAAAGAAAATTATAGATGCTTTGAATATGCATTAGAGAGTATATTAAATCCTCTATCGCATCATACTGATAGAGCTATTAAATATGATATTACAAAATATGAATCTTTAAATATATCATATCCAGTAGATATAGTACCATTAAATATAAGAAGATATGAAGAATTTTTAAAAGTATCAATTAATGTTTATGAAATTAAAGATACTTTTATTGAATTATACTATTGTAGTGAAAATTATAAAAAATTAGAAAAACATGTTAATATATTAATGTTTAAAGATCATTGTGTAGGTATAAAAAATATAAGTAGCTTATTAAAAGGTCAAGTTCATCGTAAGAATGTAAAAAAATATTATTGTTTAAAGTGTAATAAAAATTATAATAATGAAAAAGCATTAAATGAACATATTGATCAATGTATTCATGATAAAATAAGTATTAAAATGCCTAAATATCCTATAAGAGAATATAAATCTTTTGGTGCCGAACAATATCATCCATATGTTGCAACATGTGATTTTGAATGCACATTGGAGAAACTTAAAGAACAATTTATGAATTCGGAATATATTCATAAGCATATTCCTAATAGTTATTGTTTTACATCTAATTTAATACCTAATGATGATAATTATAAATTTGTGAAGCAACATTTAAAAAGATCGAAAAATATTGACGAATTAATGCAATCATTTAATGAAGAACTTATAAAAATGGGACAATATTATACTAAAGAATATTTACATAGAAATATTAAATTAGAATGGACATTGGAAATGAGTAAATCTGATTATAAAAATGCTACATCATGTCACATTTGTAATAGAAATTTTGAAGAATTTAAATTAAAAAAAGTAGTAGATCATGATCATATTACTGGTAAAGTACGAGGAGCAGCGTGTAATATATGTAATTTAAATTTACGTCTCCCAAAATTTATTCCAATTCTATTTCATAATTTAAAATATGATTCTATATTATTTTTAAGAACATTAATAAAACTTGGTGAAAATTATTCAGATTTAAAAATTATACCAAATTCTTCGGAAAAATATTTAACATTTTCTAAAAAAGTAATTATAGGTCAAACACCTACTTCATATACTATGTGGAGTTGTAATAAATGTAAAAAAAGATATTATATCTTAGATGAAAAATTATGTTGCGGCGAAGAAAAACAAATAATACCTAAAGGAACTCTTATGAATGATATTATTGAATTTAGATTTATTGATACTTATAGATTTTTAAGTACTAGTTTAGATCAAGCTGTAAAAAATTTAGGTGAAGTAAATAATGCATATTGTACTCATTGCAAATCTAAACAAGCTATAGAAAATGTAAAATTTCAACCTATTGATGAAAATAATATATTAAAAGCGAATGCAACATGTAAAATATGTAATCATCACGTTTCTAAACCAATTACATATAAAAAATTTAATAATGTATGTAATACATTCAAGAAAGAAGATATACATTTAGTATTACAAAAAGGATATTATCCATATGAATGGGTCGATAATTATGATAAATTTGAACAAGAAATATCATATGACGAAGTAAATTGGAAATCTGTTTTAAATAATAAAAAAGTTGATTTAAAATTTGTAAAATATATATATGAACATTTTAAATGTAAAAATTTTGGTGATTATCATGATTTATATCTAAAACTAGATTCTATATTATTAAGTGATGTATTTAACAATTTTAGGGAAACATGTTATAAAAATTATGGATTAGATCCCGTATATTATGTATCAGCCCCACAATTAGCGGATCATGCATCATTAAAACTTACAAATCAAAAATTAGATCTTATTATTGATCAAGATTTATATGAATTATATGAGAAAGGTATACGTGGTGGTATTTCAATGATTCCAAATAGATATGCATTATCTAATAATTGTTATTTCTACGACGAAAAATCGCAAAAAACTATAAAATTACCGAAAGAAAAAGCTGAAAAAATAGGTATTTACAATAGTAAAAAACATTTAAGTTATATAATGTATTTAGATTGTAATAATTTATACGGACATGCTCTAAGTCAACATTTACCAATAGGAAATTTTAAAAAAGAATCGAAAATATTTACAATGGATGACATTTTAAATTTATCTGATGAAGGAGATAAGGGATATACATTTGAAGTAGATTTAAATATTCCGAATCATTTACATGATACATTTAAAGATTTTCCACTATGTCCGGATCATTATATTCCAGATATTAATGAATTATCTAATTATCAAAAAGATCTTATAAATAAAGGTATAGGAAATATACCAAAGATGTAAAACTTGTGAATTCATTAAAAGAGAAAATAAAATATGTTATTGATTATAGAATGTTAAAATATGTAATACAACAAGGTATAATTGTTACTAAAATTCATCAAGTTATATCTTATGACCAAAAACCATGGTTAAAAGCTTATATTGATAAAAATACTGTACTAAGACAAAAAGCAAATAATGATTTTGAAAAAGATTTCTTTAAACTTATGAATAATTCTGTATATGGTAAACAAATGGAAAATGTACGAAAAAGATGTGATGTAAAACTTCTATCTAGCTATAAATCATTTCAAAAACATAAAGATTATGATACAAGAACAATTATTGATGAAGATCATGTATTATTATATCGAAGAAAGAAAACAGTAACATTAAATAAACCAATTTATGGTGGATTTGTAGTTCTTGAATTATCAAAATTATTAATGTATAAATTTTATTATGATGTTTTAAAACCAAAATATCGTAATAATATGAAACTATTAGGAACTGATACTGATTCCTTTATAATTTATGTTGAAACAAATGATATTTATGATGATATAAAAGAAAATATTAATCATTTTGATACATGCGGATATCTTTTAGAATCTATACCTCATGCAAATAATAAAATACCAGGTAAATTTAAAGATGAATATTTAGGTATACCAATTAGAGAATTTGTAGGATTAAGATCTAAAATGTATGCATTTAAAACTGATTGTATTGAAAAGAAGGTATGTAAAGGTATTAGAAAACAAAATATTGAGAAAATGAAATTTGATATGTATAAAGATACATTATTTAATGATAAAGAGACATATGAAGATATATATAATATTACATCGAAAGAATATACATTATATACAATAAAGACGAGGAAAATTGCTCTATCACCGTATGATGATAAGAGATATTTAATTAATAATATTAATACTTTACCCTATGGATATATAGCAAAAAAATGTGATACATAATATATATGAAATAAAATATTAAAAATTAAAAGAAATAAAATATTAAAATTTAAAAAGGATAATATATTAAAATTTAAAGGAGATATTATATTAAAATTTAAAAGAGATTATATATTAAAATTTAAAAGAGATATTATATTAAATTTTAAAAGAGATAATATATTAAAAATTAAAAGAAATAAAATATTAAAATTTAAAAAGGATAATATATTAAAATTTAAAGGAGATAATATATTACATTTTAAAAGAGATTATATATTAAAATTTAAAAGAGATCTATTTAATTGATAAAGATGATTGATGTATATTTCTTTTCATATGATATTTTAAATAATATTTACTTACTAAACATCCACAAGAACATTTTACTTTCGTGTTTATGCATTTTTTACATTCATAATCAAATCCATCAGATTTATAAGGCTTTTTATAAAATTCATTATATCCTTTTTCTATTTTACACACAGTACATTTTCGTAATTTATTTAATCTTCTTCTATGAACATCTGTTTGTTGATGTTGTAATAAATAACTTTTAACGATTGATTCACCACAATCACAATTTACTTTCTCCATTATTTATATAGGAAAAAATTATATAAGATAAAATTATATAAGATAAATTATATAAGATAAAATTATATACTTTTAATTAGATTTAAAACATCTTTTAATTTTGTAGTAATCTGTGATATTGTAGAATTATTTTTACTACAATTAATGTTGAAAAGAGATAAACTAAATTTTTCGGCTTTTACTAAAGTATTTAAATATTCATTATATTCATAGTATATATTATCTTTAAAGAAATAAATTCTACCATTCATATATCTAAATGCTGCATCCATTGATGGTGGTATTCCCGAAAAATCTTTCGATATCATACCAATATATTTCTTTTTAAGAGTACATTCATCAATTTCAGCATAATATATATCATTGTAAAATATGTATGTTTTACCCGAATTAAAATTTAATATTGCATGAATTTTTGATTGTGATGGTAAATCCATATCATTAATTTCTTTTGGATATCCACTTACTAAATTAAGATTAGGATAATTAATCATATAATATTTATTATCAATAAAAAATAAAATTTCCCCCGAAGGTCTTTGATAAATAGCTGTAATTCCTCCAAAATCACTCGGTAAAAATGATAACCAATGTTGAATAAGTTGTGGATGATTAATTTGATTTGTTTTTAAATTTATAATCCAAATCCATTCTTCATATAATACATATAATATATCATGTATAATTAAAAAATGATGAATATTTTTAATATTACATAAAGATGGAATATTTTTTCGGTAAAGATGGAATATTTTTCGGTAAAGATGGAGATTTATGACCATATAAACTTTGAATTGCTAAAACATCATCAATATGTATATCTAATAAACCATTATAATAAGCATACATAATAGCATTTCTATTATTTGTATGTTCAATTCCTAATGTATGTCCAATTTCATGAAGTAAAACGGAAAATAGATATTTTTTTCCTGGTGGAATATTTTTATCTTTATTATAATACCAATCTTCATCTAAATCAATATGAATTTCTAATGGAGAATTATTTGCATTAGGAAATTTTGCATGCGCTAATATACCACCTTTTCCATCAAATTTATTAGAACACATATTTTGATCTCTTTGACATTGATGTAAACCACGTTTATTGGAAATAATTATATCCGGATGTAAAATATCTTTTTCAAACTTTAAATTTGTATGAGATGACCATGTTTGAAATGCTAATTCAGCTAAATTCGATATTTCCTCATTTACATTACTATAATACCATTTTATTATATTTTTATTCCATTTTTGTGAAGATGATTTAAAATGTGTATCATGTACTCCGCATCGTGGTTGATTTAATAAATCTAATGTATCGCTATTTAATTCTCCATCTAATGGCAATTGATAATATTCTTGAAATTTAAGAATTGCATCACTACCATCATCCTTTTCCGAATTATATCCATAACTCACTAATTTTTCAATAGCTGATTCACTAGTAGAAACTACCATATGAACAATACATGATGCGAATGATAATAAATTAAACCACATTTATAATGCAAATTATTTCCATCTTATTTTTGGAAACTATACAATATTGATTTTTCAATCCAAGAATTATGAGATTGATCAAAACCTAGCCATTTTACATATACTTTATTTCCTTTTGTTTTTAATACTTTTTCTACTAAATATATATCAGGATATTTCGTTTTTTGCAATTCATATTCATAAAATGAACCTTGAATATCTTTAAGATGATAAACAATGGGATTAGAATGAATAATTTTATCAATTTCAAAAATTTCTGTCGACCAATTACCAGTATAAGATTTATCAAATACTGATTTTAATTTACTTACTCTTACTTTATCACCAATTTTAAATTTCGGTAAAATAAATGTCTTATCTCTTTTATAAACCGTTTTTAATAATATTTTTTCACTAAAAGTATTCACATCAATAGGTTTCATTTGAATAGTATGATGTGTAGTATGATTATATTCATCTATTAATTTTGGAAGTATATTTATCCATTTATAATTACCTTGAATATCAAATTGTTTCCACATTTTTTCTTTTAATGTTCTATTTAATCTTTCATCTACTGATGCTTTTAATTCAGAAAAAGTAGAATAATGATGAATATTATATTGTTTCATAAGATGTTGAAAATCTTTATTATAAAATTCTTTACCACGATCTGTTTGTAAATTTGTAGGTATTCTCTTATTTTTTAATATATTATTCATAGCTGTACTTACATCTAATCCAGATTTACTTTTAACAGGTATTGCCCATGCATATTTTGAAAATACATCAATAACTGTTAAAATATATGCATATCCATTATTTATTTTCGAAATACCATTTAATTGTCCCGAATTCATTTCTACTAAATCTGCTTGCCATAATTCATCAAGTCCTAATGTGATAACATTACGTCGTGGAAAATTTTTTCGCATAGGTTTATGTAATTCATCAATGATTGTTTCTCTAATATTTAGTTTTTTTTTTTTACAAATTTACTTTTTTTCTTCCCACATATTGCACATACTCCATCTATTCTCAATTTTCCATTTTTTGTTATTTCCTCTTTCATTTGAAATGTATCAGTATTCTTTTTACATCTTAAACAATAAGTATCCATTTATATAGCTTCTAATTGTATATGAATAAATATTCTAATCTCAAATGTATAAGGACTAGGATCATGTTTAACATATTTACTATGGCGTAAATATATTTTATCTCCTTTATTGAATTTTAATGGTTGATTTAAATCATATGCATTTTCCTCCTCATCTGGTGATATGACTAAGATATAAAGATATTTAAACTCTGTTTTTGTTATTTTTAAATTGATAACTGAAAAATTATATGGTGCTTTAATATAACTATAACCTTCATCATAATTAGGTAAGTAGAATAGAAATTGTTCACCCATTAAATATTTAACACGTATATTCATAAACGTAAATATATTATTTTTTAAATATCGTAAATTTATTGCATCATAATCTTGAATTGGATCTAAAATAGTATGTACACTATTTTTTAATTGTTTAACATTTACAGCATCATCATCATTTATTCCTGCACCTACTTTATGTAATATTTTACCATGAAAATTATAATTTCCGGATGCACCTATGATAGGTAAAGATGCTATAAGTGATTCAGTTTCTTCAATATGTTTTTTCATTAGATTTTCACTATTTAAATCATTGAGACCATATATATCTTGTGGCATTTATTATAGTACAATGGAAAGGATTAAATGAAGAAGTAATTGATAACCTGCTACATAACTTGAATCTTTAGGTTTAATATATATTTTATCTCCTTTTTTTAAAATAATGGGTAGATTGAAATGATTAAGTTCTTTTTTATCACCTACACCTAATGATTGCACATTGAGAATTAAATCTTTTAAATCAATATTTGATTTAATATGCTTAATTTTACAATCATAAAATATTTCAATAAATGGTAGACTATAAAAGTAAAAAGTATTCATTTTTTTACCTAATTCACCATATAAAATAATAAGATATTGTGCTATATTATTGAGTTGTTTCATTGTTACAACATCATCCTCTTCTATTCCAGCACCTACTTTACGTAATAACTTGTTGTGAAAATTATAATTTCCGGATGTACCTATGATAGGTAAAGATGCTATAAGTGATTCAGTTTCTTCAATATGTTTTTTCATTAGATTTTCACTATTTAAATCATTGAGACCATATATATCTTGTGGCATTTATTATATTTGAAATTTCGGCCATGTATAGTTCATTGATATCATTTTTAATACAAATATGCATAAATGACCACAAATAAATTCATTAAAATTTTGAATTCTCTCCGCATTATAATATAAATGTTGAGATCCAATATATTTGACTAACTGCGATGGAGGATATCCACCAAATGAATCAAAAATATATTTATGTATATTATTTTTAAAGTAACATATCCAATGTGTTCCGATACTTTTAGATGTATCCATATTTACAACACCGCATTCATTTTTTCGCAATATTTTAGGACATTCATCAATCATAAATACTCCTCGAAAATGTGGAATTTTAAAATATTGAACACATTGTTTGATATCATAATTACTAAGGGATATGGATATTTATTTATTAATGTTTTTAATATAGAAATAGGATCTATTTTTTTTTTTTTTTAAGCCCTGTTCCTTTTTTTTTCCATTTCCAAATTATGACGTTTCATTTCTTCTAATTCAGATTTATTTTTCTTACTTGATTGAACACCATCATAAATAGCTTTAGCACCACTTATTAATAATGGTCCTAATGCTGCTAATAGTGCTCCAATAAATCCACCATATTTTCTTGATTGTAATTTTTTAATGGATTGAATGGGTAAATTTAATGACATACCAGATCCTTTCTTTATACTATCATTTTTATCTTTTATTTGTTTAGGTGATAAAAGATCATCAAAATTAATATTTCTAACATCATGTGGTGATAATGTAAAAGTTATAGATCTCACTCTCGACATTTATTACTATATAAAAAAGGGTATTATTTTTTATTATATTCCCCAATTAGGTTCTATTCCCATACCTAATTTTCTTTTTGCAAACATAGTTCCAGTTACTGCAGTAGCATACATTCTTTCTTTCAAATCAGCATCTTTACTAAATATTCGTTTTTTAGCTTCATTTTGTAATATTTTATCAGCTTGATGCCTAGATTCTATATCTTTATGATCTCTATATGCAATATCATGGTATTTACAAGCTTCATCTAATGGATTAATACCTTTATCCCACGTTCTAATCTATCTTTAAGATTTGTACCAGGACCACAATAATTATATCCTGGAAGATGTAATTCGAATGGTAAATGATTAATAGCCCAATTTAAAATTCCAGCACCATGTTTTTCAGATTTCCAAAATGTATGAGGTATATTATGTAAAAATCGTATAAGGTATGGAATTCCTTTAGGATTATGAGTAATAAAATCTTGAAATTTACCTGTAAGCATCTTTATGATACTTACTTTTTCGTTAAAAAAATTATCATTACCAGCTTTTTCTTCACCATGTATCACCAATAATCTATCGATAAGCTCTTGTACATCATTCATCCAAACATATTCAACAGGTTTTTCATTATATTTTTTTATTATACCCATTCCTGTTTTAGGTGATGTAACAGATTTTGTTCTATGTTTTTTTTGCTCAGCCCATAATCCTTTAAAGATCTTATTCCATTTTTCTCCAACATTTGATCGAACTTGATTAGTATTTGGATCATAATCTTTAAAAATAAGATGTGTTTTAATTGCAATTTCTTTATAATTTTCTAAATCTTCATCTGTATATTCAATATCTGATAATGATTTATTTGTTAATAGACCTAATAATCCATCAGTACCTTCATATTTTTTCCCTTCTACAATTATATTATTGTTATCAAAGTCCACTTTTGTATCACCAATATATTTATATTTTCCTACAGGTCTAAAACCAAATGCATGATCATTAGCATTATTAAGATATTCAGTTAATTTAGGTCCTAAATGTGTAATTTTTTCCATTTTTTTCTTTTCTATAGCTTCTATTGCTTTCAATTGTTTTTCTAATTCTAATCTTTTTGGAGTATCTGGTGATTCATATAATTTCTTTTCAAATGATGATTCTGATGGTGTTGATGGTATTGGAAATAAAGTATCAACATCAAAATCATATTTTTTAGGTACTAATTGCTTATTATCATGTTCATTTTCAATAGAATGAATAAGTTCTTTACCAATGTGATCTACTTTACCAACTAAATCATCTAATTTATCTATAACAGGTTGATCTTCTTTTTTATATTTTTCATATTGATTACGATCATGTTGTTTCCATTCTCGCAATGTATCTTTTATTTTTACCTTCTCTTCTCTTATTTTTTTTCGGCTTATATTCGTAAACATTTATAAAGCAAAAAATAATATGTTTAAAAACACAAACAGGATAATATTGTGTCTGTTTAAACAGACAGACAGGAATAATATTGTGTCTGTTTGTTCTGTTTAAACACACAGGAATAATATTGCGTCTGTTTGTTCTGTTTAAACACACACTTTTTATATCTTATTTAAAAATAATTGTATTTTATTCCTATATTTACCATTATTTAATTTTCGTGTCATATCTATTGTTATAAATCCATATGGTTCATTCCAACATTTTTGGCATAATTTTTTAAATTCATCTAATTTCATATCACATCCTACAAATTCATGATAAATATGATTAAGATTAAGATCATCTTGTCTAAAAAATATTTAAAAAATTTAAATTATCTCTTATCAATTGCTTAGGAATTTTTGAATATGTTTGTGCTAAATACCAACAATCTATACCTTTATGTCTACCACGTGTAAAATATTCTCTTACAACATCTTGTTTCTCTAATATGTAATCGTCGAATAATACTAATGAATTTTCTTCACATTCATCTAATGGTATGATATCATCAGGATGAGATATAAATGTAATAATATCATTTTCGAGTTTATTACACTTATTCATAAAAGTCTGATATTTATCTTGTTCAAAAGATTTTGAATATATGTATACATGATTAATTTTATCCCAATTTAACCATCCAGGACACATAATATAATTATCTAACAATAAGGATGTTTTACCACATCCACTAGGTCCTATAATAGCACATCTTATCGAAGATGGTAATAATGCTCCATGTTTCAATGTTTCATGTTTATTTCGTAATCTTATTTTTGGATTCCAATCAATTTTTTTGCTCATTTAAATGAGTATAATTTTGAAGCTAAACGGTACATCTTCAACATTAAGTAAAAAACTTAATACACCAATATATAATTTTTCTACAGTTGCATGTGTTGGATTCTATTCTACATTTCTAACACCTAATGTAACATTAAATAATAATAAATTATATTATGAACATAAAAAAGAAACGCATGTTATCATAATTCCGCCAGGGCAATATAATATTGAAAATTTAGAAAAATATATACAATCACAATCACCATTTAATTCAACAAATATTACTATTAAACCACATCGTATTCTTAGTAGAATTGAAATTAAGAGTGGATTTAAATTAAATTTTGATGCTGCAGATTCTATTGGATCATTACTAGGATTTCAAAATCAAATTGTTAAAAAAAACGAACCTACTATTGGTAATAAGGTTCCTAAATTCATTCCTTTTGAAACCATTGATGTACATTTTAACTGTGCTGAAGGTATGATTCTAAAAGAAAATGATGAATTTCATAGAGAAACAAATATTCTAGCATCATTTAAACCTCAACTTAATTATCAAATGCCAATTATTTATGAACCAGCACATCCATTATTTGTACCTGTTTGTAATAAAATGCAACATCTTCATGTTAAAATCACAGATGAGTATAATGAGGAAATCGATTTTAATGGTGCTATGGTTACTATTATTTTAGAATTAAAAAAATAATTTATGTTTTTTTTCCCTCATAAATGGATAAAATTGAAAGTTATCAATGGCAATCATTTCCTGCTACTGATCGTAGTAAGAATAATATTGGAGTACCAAATAAAACAACAGATATTTATTTGAATGTAGGTGATGGATGGATGCATTCCGAAAGAGCAGAATTGTACATCAATTATAAAATTATACATAAAAATGGATCTGATTATTCTGCATACGGAGGTAAATCAAATGTTAAACTTATTGATAATTTTGTACCTTATTTATTTTCATCTATTAACGTTACAAAAAGAGGACAAAATATATTTAGATTAGATTATCCTGGTATTACTTCAACAGTTTTACAAAAAAGTACTTTTTCAACAAATGAACTCATTCCATTAGATAATGCTGGTATTAGTTCAAATCCAAAACTTCAACAAAAAGAAGATGAAGTTCTCTATCCATTGAGATTATTAGGTGGTTTTTTCAAAGATTTCAAAGAAATTATTTGGGAAGGAGATTTTACAATATCTTTTACGTGGTCATCGAGTATGAATGATGTATTGTATCGTTGGGCAGTAAAAAAATCAGATGGTAGTTTAGATGTTACAACATTACCTGGAGAAGGAAAAATAGTTATAGAAAATTTTGAAATTAATGTACCAATTGTTTATTATGAACCTTCTTATGCTATAGAATTTAAGTCAAATCTAATAAAAAATCCTATATCTACCATTTCATTCTATGATTTACAAACATTTGAATTAACTGGAATTATTGGAAAAAAGAATTTTGAAATTGATATTACCAATTATTACCATTCATTGCAGTATGATATGCCATATTTTGTTTTCGTAGTATTTCAAACAAATAGAATTGATAACCAAGAAAAAGATTCCAGTGAATTCGATCATTGTTCTCTACAAAATATTTCATTAAAAAATGGTCGAAATGAACAATTTCCATCAGAATTATGGAATATAAACCCACCATCGACTTATAAAAAAGCATATCGTTCATTTACAGAATTTAAAAGAATTACAAATAATAATAATAAAAATGTTGAAATAGCAATATCACCATTTGTTTATATCACTAGATATCCAATTTATTTGATAAATACATACATTAGAAAAAATGTTGATGCTGCTCAGAAAACATCTATGAAAATATGTGCTACATTTCACAATGCTATTCCTAATAACACAATTGGGTATGTTATAATGTATGGTAAAAAGAGTTTAACATATGACTTTCAACATAGTTTAATTCAAGAAAATTTTTAATATAAATGGAGAAAAAAGGATGTTGGTATCAATGTATTCATAGTATTATGAAATGGGTGATTAGAATATTTCGGGCAATGAAAATGGTTCAAGTCACTAAATTGTGACCTATTACATACACTGTCAATTTTGATCAATAATATTAAGTTTAGGCACATTGTAATTCATTTTGACCTATAATATTAAGTTTAGGCACATTGTAATTTATTTTGACCTATAATATTAAGTTTAGGCACATTGTAATTCATTTTGACCTATAATATTAAGTTTAGGCATGAATATAAAAGTTTATTTAGCAAAAGGACCAGGTTGTGGCACGAGTTGCGATCCTGAATTAACAGGACGACTCTTTAATTCACGACTACCATTCCATCATTACTGTGATCTAGCTTGTAACTTATATACCTACGCATATCGTTACAGCACCCACATGCAAATGATGGAATTGGAGCCCTGTGTCCTTTGGAATACGATCTACACTACGACTTATCGAGAAGATCATGGTAACGTAATGGCCACTCCATTACCAAACACTTCTCTCGCGCAGTGCATTCCACCCGATAAAATTTCGGACCTTCTATATAAAGGACATTACCAATGTTTAGATTCTTATGGATTTTACATACTTTTAGCAATTTATTCCACGCAAACTTGTAACACTAATGTACTAACAAATTAATGAATGAGTGTAATAAAATTTAAATTATAATGTTTATATTTTTTATAATATATTCTTATCATTACAAATGATTTAAAGTAATAAAACGCTGCATGAAACGCACCAAATTCCCTTCTTTCAACGACAAAGACATACGTAAAGAGTGAAACAGAGATATAACCACTTGAGATAGCGCGACGAAGATGCTCCTGCAGAGAGAGAAGGAGATATGGCCACTTGAGATAACGCGACGAAAGCGCACCTGCAGAGATAACACGCGTTTTCAAGGTATGCTTGCGAATGTATACTCTTGTAAAACTCGTAAAATGTGAATGTTATTGAATTTTCATTAAATATTATTGAATTATGTTTGAAAGTGATATTTGTTCAATAATTCCTAGACCAGATTTTTTTCCATAATTTTTATGGGACTTATTTCTCAGTGATATTCCTAGACCAGATTTTTTTCCATAATTTTTATGGGACTTATTTCTCAGTGATATTCCTAGACCAGATTTTTTTCCATAATTTTTATGGGACTTATTTCTCAGTGATATTCCTAGACCAGATTTTTTTCCATAATTTTTATGGGACTTATTTCTCAGTGATATTCCTAGACCAGATTTTTTTCCATAATTTTTATGGGACTTATTTCTCAGTGATATTCCTAGACCAGATTTTTTTCCATAATTTTTATGGGACTTATTTCTCAGTGATATTCCTAGACCAGATTTTTTTTCCATAATTTTTATGGGACTTATTTCTCAGTGATATTCCTAGACCAGATTTTTTTCCATAATTTTTATGGGACTTATTTCTCAGTGATATTCCTAGACCAGATTTTTTTCCATAATTTTTATGGGACTTATTTCTCAGTGATATTCCTAGACCAGATTTTTTTCCATAATTTTTATGGGACTTATTTCTCAGTGATATTCCTAGACCAGATTTTTTTCCATAATTTTTATGGGACTTATTTCTCAGTGATATTCCTAGACCAGATTTTTTTCCATATTTTTTATGGGACTTATTTCTAAGCAATGTGGAAATTCGGGATCTCATTTTTCCACAAAATTTCGACGCTTAAAAATAGGTGATTTTTGGTGGAAATGGGGAAATATTATAATAAACTATTGTATATTTACATATTTTACGATCATTTTAATAATAATTGCGTAAAAATAGAGGTATTCTCAATCATGAAAAAATGTGGGTGTTAAAATCTGGTCCAGGAGCCCCCTATACCATACTACTCGAGGTGCCGAATGCGCCGGAACCTGAAATGCTGGGCGCCATTGCTCTAGTTCTGAACGCGATCTCCTTCCATTGCACCGGCTTAGGTGGCTCAGGGCAATTGATGTCACTTCAGTGCCTCTGACCGGAAGGTACTAGGAGGCTTCCTCTCCGACGATGGCAGGAGTTTCGGCCATTTCTACAGCTCTAGCTAGGTCGAGTTCAGCCGCTGTCTGGAGAAGAACTCTAGCGGCTGTTCTGATTGGTAGTTTTGCATGTTTTTTTCCGATCAACATCGCGCGAATGGACCGTGCGCGATCTTTCCTTCCTCTGCCTTATCCTACCCCATCTCTTACTTACATATGCTTACTCGCATGCACTACTCTGCCATATATGCTGAGAGACCAGTCTGGAACTTAGAGCTTGTCCCAGCTGGAGTGGTGCCCCGCTGGTTGTGAATACCGGATTGGAGAAAACCCGGCTAGCCGACAAGTAGGTAATACCACCCAGGGGGGAACTTCACAGCCAGCCCTCCGAGTAAAACATTCACTACACTTACGGAACTAATGACCAAAGCAGTTGCCGCGGCCGGAATCAGTAATCAATGCTGACTGGATGGTGTCCCCTTCGTTATTTTAGAACTATTTACTGGTCCTTTAAATCTCATTTTTGTGTTCTCTAAGTTTCAAACGTCAGTCATTTGTGTATTCTTGAAACTATTTTAATTCTGCATCTTCCTGAGCAATTGAAATTATCTTGTATTATTTTTTGACGTTCCCATCCTTTCATGCAACTGTAACGAATCCCTGGAACCCTCAGTTTAGAATTCTGAGGTTCGTTGTAGCTTTCCTTATTCAGGGAATTTGTTTTAAATCATATGTATTATGGATTTATTTTTTGATAGTACTCATGTATTTTAAAAAGAAAGTATGACAGTTAATAATAGAACACTAAGGTCTATAGTTCGTATTGCATGGTTGTACTATGTTATAATTTTTTAAATTTTTATTCATATTTTGACGAAAATCTTTTGTAAATCCCGGCAATACGTATCTCACTTTTTGAGTGAAAGTGCTATGTGTGTATACACGCACGCACACACGCACGCACACACACACACACACACACACACACACAATGCTGCCCCTAAAAGAGAAGCCAAGCGGAAGAAAGTAAGATAAGGGCGCGCGCAACTCTTGACTTTACTTATACGGGTATTTATAACATTGGAAATATAGTTTTATAGTAAGTAAAGTATATTTTTTAACTTGAACCTAATTTGTTTACCAATCACAATCCTCCTTATTTTGCAAAATGAAAAGATCAATAAATTATCATTTATTACCGTCATAATTATTATAAATTATGTATTAGCAGCTAGAAAATAACGACTTAGTTTAATGTGTCAGCCAATCATAAATACATACTATATTTTTTCATTCGACCTACGGAGATGAAAAATGTGAAATTGTCAATGCCACTTCTTTGTTAACTTTTCTCCTAAGAATTAGCCTGACTGATTTAGCATCGTATCATCAACTGTGAGAAAGCTAGTATGTCTAATTTTGATTATTCAACTATTTAATTATTCAACTAAATAAGGTAAGGGACCGAAGGGACCAAGGGTCCAAGGGACCGAAATAATCAGAGTTCGTGTTGTAAAAATCCATGTTATCCGATTAATATAAATGACTATTACTGTAATTCCATGTTGGAATTACAGTAATTCCTTCCTTCGTGTTAAGCGAGTTTGTGCTAACTTAGGTTTACTGTACATAGAACACACTGTAGGTCATGGAAGTGCAATGCTTACGAGTACAGAGAAATATTTTAAGTGTCACCCCGCTAAAGGAAATGTTGAAATATTTAAACCAAAACCCATGTGTCAGACAGTAGTTCACTTTATTAAGATTATTTCTCGTACTCGTAAAAGAAGTATGAGAATACAACTCATCTGATTTACTTTTATTTACAACACCTCGGATTGGGGTGAGAGTAAGTTGGCGTCACGTGCAGTTACTTGGCTTCTTTTCTACCCTAGCGTCCAGCGTAGGCATTACCAATCTGTATACTATATATCTGTGGTGTAATGTGTGAATAAATGTAATTTGTGTATTTCATTAAGTCATTTCTGTGCTCTAGCGCCCATACACCGTCTGCAGATTTACAAGACGGTTCACTTATCCTGCTGAGGACCGTTACAGCCTTCTCAAATGTTTGTACGGCTGCGAATTAAATATATTTCTGACGCATGTAAATTATTATTTTGATCTATGAACAACTTTTTTCTTTTAGGGGACAGTTCAAGTAAGTTTTCGAGAATAAAAGGCGTAAGGTGCAATGAAGCGCACATTACCATCATGGTCTATCTATTATTATTTTGTGGTCATTGCTTTTATTGAATAGGTTTCTTCAATATCTTTCTAGTAGCTCCTTTTGAAAGAAATTTTTGCATTCCTCTCCTTATTTTTGTTTGTTTTGACTTGCATTTTCCTCACTGTTTTACTTGTCCTTCAATTTCTAGTTAGGTTTCCTAAATTTTTCGTATCTGCAGTTGTTTCTCTTGAGTCAATCATTTCCCTTCCAAGCATGTCTATTTCTCCTCGTTTTCGTTTATTTATTACTTTCAACAACATCTTTCGTCATTTGTTCCTCCACTCCTCAGACAATTAGAAAATGATTTCAAACCTTTCTTTCAGTTTTTTCCTCCTACGCAATTTACTATCTTTTGCGTTAAAGCAAACTTTCTCGAAAGGAAACAGTAACTTCAATTGGGCGTGCTTCATTATGATCAAACCCGCTAATACAGCATACTCATGAATTCATTTGAATGAAAGATACTAATCATTTGTTTGTGCTTCTTCATAGTAAACTTGACCTATTTCCTTAAGTCAACCAGTATTTGGAATGCGTTTGTTAAAATGCGAAAGCGTCACGGTCCACCGTGTCTTTTGAAATATGTCATTTCACCATGAATTCCATTCCTTTAGACTCGAGCAGCCCACGACATCTTCATCTTTTCTTCTCCCACTCCACACCCATCAACAAACAAGCGACAGAGTAAGTAAAAAAATTGGAGCTGTTTTAGAGAAAATTTTGAAAATGTCCGGGTGGCTTCATGTAAAGTACCCCAAAAATTTAAAGAAAGATTTTCAAAATCTCAAAGCTTCGACTCGAACCAGATGGAGAGGGATTTCTTAAATTTGGAAAAAATTCTACGCATGGTTTAGGCGCTAGTAGTATTAACAGACGGACAGACAGTCCGAACAGTTTTGAAAATAACCACATTTTTGGTATCAGGGGACCCCAAAACGTGTATTTCCGTTAGTCTCGAAATCGATTTTCCGCAGCATTACATAACTTTTCCTATACTACGTATACGGGAAAGTAAAAAGTACGATAGTATCATCGCCTGCTTATCGAGTGGTCAGTGAATCTCTTGGCCGTCGGCGCGCGGGCGCATGCCGGACCCAGCGGAGCGGAACCCCACGCCAGGCGACGTGTGGGCGGGGGCCGGGGGAGGGAGGGAGGGGGACATCGAGGGAAAATTGGGCGACGAAGGTGATCGTGGCGATGGAGGAGAAATTGGGGCGGTGAAATTGGATGAAAACGAAAAGTGATGGCGCGCCGCGCGGGTTCATCGCTCGCATCTTCTTCACTTTCGGTTTCGTGACGCGCGCGCATGGGAGGGGGGGGGCGCCCCAGGTTGGTGCGCTGACAAAAAAAGGGTGCAGCGTGACGTGCGCGGCGCTGCAGCGGCGTGCGTCGTGGTGCCGCGCTGACCAGCAGATTGCGCCCGCCCGCGAGAAGGCAGCCGTTGAACTCCAGGTGTCCCTCAAGGACTCGTGTTTGTGACTCGTGATGAAGTGCTTGTTGGAGGTGGTTGAGGATGAAATGTTGATGGACAAAGAAAGTGAAATGGATGGGTCGGTGAAAGCTTAATGCGCGGGGTGATATATCGCGAAATATACTAATTTATGTGCAATCATTTGAGTTGAGCCTTTCATGAATTAGAAATTCTCGTATTATGCCAAATCAGTGTAGTTAGTTTTCTGTTGCATGACAAAGCAGTTTGTCGGGTTTTGTGCGCTGAGAGATTCTCCACTGTACATTAAATCGAAGATAACTGAGTTAGCAACTAAATAGAAACTTTCATTGCCATTGCCTGCACAACAAGTGAACTTACGAATACACCCGACTTCCTAGTAATTACTAATTTTCACTTCTTATGATTCATTTTTAATCAAATAAGTTTTATTTACTGAAGATTCTATTCTATTGCCATTTTCCACAAAAGTGAAAACTCAAACGAACGAATTTAAGGTTTCATAAAATGAGTTTGTTTTTTTAGTTCCAACCATAGAAGTCTGTCATGATTACTTTATTATATGAGAAACTTGCAAACTGTGATACTATTCTATTGAACATTACGAATAAAAGATAAATCCGGTAAGCTACGTGTTAAATAGACTAGTTCAAAATAAATAACAAAAAAAAGTTTTGGAGATTGAATGAAAAAACGTGTTTCTATTTGTTTTAATATTCCCGTAGTTGCTGAACTGAACCTTTCCAAAATCTGAAGACACTGTTAACATCATGTCAAATGCTATGAAATCGAAAATTATGAATGCAAACTATCACATGTTGTTCGGATAAGATTACAATGGGAATTTGCTCATAACTACCATCTTAAACATTTTCCTGCATCTCCTGATGAAAACTCATTATTTGCTGGTATGTTATATACTTCTCCGAGAAAGAATTTCATCCTAACTTACATTATTTATGATTGTTAAAAAGTTTTGTTAATTACGTCTTCATTTTGGTAAATTATTGTTCTGCGGATTTTATATGTTGTATCTTTCGTTTGAGTGTATGATTCTTTTTACGCATGTTTACATCTTCCTGTCTTGTTTGATTAATAGCTCCAATTGGTCAGACGCGTCTTGTAAAAAATTCTCGACTTTCACGAAGAATCATCCATTCTTTTCACGGTTCCTTTTTCAGTGGATACGCCGCGAGGCCTGAATTGCGTCACGTCTTGGTACAGAATGTCCAGATATTGTATGAGACGATTGTCAACATCTTAATTAATAATAATATCAATCAACTTATTAATCATTGTATAAAAATCAACTCTTAGGTGAACTCTTCCTTGAAGCAGTAAAAATGTTTTCAATCAAAGTCAACTAGTAGTGCTACAGAATCGCACAGACTTTCTCATATTAGTTTTCTACTTCCTTGGGTCTGAGCTAGTTATTCGGAATTGCCACATACTCTTGGCAGCTACCATCTATCGCCGCCCAAAGTCATTTCTTTGACATTTTCTCAATTTTTCGGTTCTCAATTATACGGATTTTACATGTTGTATCTTTTGTTTAAGTGTATGATTCTTTTTACGCATGTTTACATCTTCCCGTGCCGTTTGATTAATGGCTCCAATTGGTCAGACGCGTCTTGTAAAAAATTCTCGGCATTCATGTAGAATCATCTGTTATTTTCACGGTTCCTTTTTTAGTGGATACGCTGTGAGGCGTGAATTGCGTCATGCCTTGAGACAGCATGTCCGGAAAATGTGTGAGACAATTGTCATAACTTTCTCAATATCTTAATAATAATATCAATCAACTTATTAATCACTGTGTAAAAATCAACTCTTATGTGAACTCTTTTTGAAGCAATAAAAATGTGTTCATTCAAAATAAAAAATTGTCAGTAATTGTCAGAAGACGAATTAGGTATGTACAAATTACGTAGAAACAAACCTTATTTTAGTGGGACGTTTTCACAATAATCACTTGCAAATTATTTTTTTTATTTTTACCTCATCGCTGACTATAAATCCGTTCATAAATGGACCACCACTAGCGTTAATCTATTTGTATAGTAGCACTTGTATCCTTTAAACTTCTTATGGCAATTGTTTTACTTTCCCGCATACTATATGTACGTATAGTATGTATAGTATAGAGAAAGTTATGTAATGCTGCGCGAAAAAAAGGCGGATTTTCGAAAATCTCTTATTACAGGGCCCTGGTAAGGAAAAGGTAGATAAATCCAGTTGCGAAATTAAGAAAAAAATTAACACGTGGTGCAGCCAGAATCCCTGTTTTTGGGGTCCTTGATACCGAAAAACCAATTGAAAGCAAAACGTCTGTCCGTCCTTCCGTTCGTTTGTGAACAATGCTAGCGATCAAACTGTTCAGCCGATTTTCTCCAAAATTTACTCCAAAAAATTTTCTCCAAAAAATACTTCCCGATCGACCTGGCTGATCTCTCCCCTTGAGTTTGAAACCTATATTTTAATTTTTGCGGACACTTTACATGAAGCCCATGGGTCATTTTCAAATTTAAAAAAAGGCCCCAATTTTTTTCTTTAAATTTCTTGTGAGGATAGAGTAAAATACAATCTAAAAGTTCAAAAAGATCCAACAAAAAAATTTCGGGCAGTCAAATTTATTACATTAAAAACTTATTTTTGTGGCTACGTTTTTTTTTTGTTTTTTTTGGATCTTTTTGGACTTTTAGATTAAATCTATGTGACAGCCTTATAAAAGAATTTCGAGAGTAAAATACACTTATTAAAGTGGCTTATATCCGATTTTCACGGATAACTCTAAATTTTCAAAAATTGCGAAAGTTTAAATTTTATTCGGCGTCTTCCTCCAACTACAAAATTGCAGATTGAAGTTTTTCCTTCAAATAAAATTTGTTCCTCATAGTGAGTTATTTATTTAAGGTCATGTTCATTTTTTGAAAATTTTAGTAGTTTTCGCGCAATATGTCGTGCAATATGTGCAATTTAAAAAAATACATAAACAAGATTTTCTCAAAAACAGCTCCAATTTTTTTCTTTAAACTTTCATTCTATTCAGATAGTGCTAAATGTACTCTATTAGATGACATAAACGCCGTATTGTTCTGTTCTTTTGTTTTTTTCAAAAATTGCAAAAAATGTAATTTTTTGAGTTGTCTCTCACATCGTTAATGTTTACACTAGTGGCGATTTGTTGACATTATTATATTAATGAGTACATGTGCTTTAAATAATATCAAGTAAAGTTTCTCGAAAACTCAACCGTTTTTTGTGAAAACTAGCTCAAAATTCCGCATTTTCAGAAACGCTCTAGCTCTTTAAGTATCGACAATGCAGAGAATGCAACAATGGAATTCTGTTTCGAGGTTGTGAATTTCTGTGAATTCCATGTACGTGTCATTGTTGTGACTTGATATAGCTGTATGGTATCAGGCTTCTTTTTCCAATACAAGTTTACAAAAGTTTTGTATTATATTTTATACAGTTATAGAATTCACATAGTTTTGAGAACACTGTGATGGAAAAAGTAAGTTGTTCGCTTCTTGGTTGAATAGATCGTTTCCAAATAATAACTAAGGTGTTAGTAACGCAGAAATGCAATATCTCAATCCTACGTAGCTGTTTCTAATAACACGCGAAAGTATATGCTGTTGTAGCACCACTTGTTTTTTTTAAAACTTGTTTCTTGAATACACAAAACATTAAAATTGTTATCACTGTGTTTTGCCAGTCTGAAGTTTCTGTAAAAACTCATAACTAGTGCCTAAGTAATTCACATTCCATTGGAGAATTTTTATTTTCATTGTTGTAATTTTCACTTGACTATTTCACTCACGAGTTAATAGTTTCAATCCGACTAATAGTGTTTTATAACAAAATAGTTATTAACCAATCAAGAGTGCCTAAAATCGAAAAGTCCACATCTGTACTTTTCGCTATCGTTTTGCCGAAGATGGCGTTCAACTTTTCTGGAAAATAAATATTCCTTCTGTGCCGGAAACTGCAATTCGTAATCAATACAGCATCCCAAACAGTTCACTAAGAAACATGTCTCGATAATAGCCATATTATGTTGATACTGGGGATTTATAACTTTTATTCGTGGAATACTCTAATCGAATTCCACTCGCTTGACACTTTTCAGACTTGTCGGCTCCTTGTTACGCGACTGGCGAACTTAATGATAAGTTTCAAACCAGCAGTGTAATTACTTTTGGTAAGTCTTCATTCTTTGAAGGCGACCATGAAGATTCAGAAATTGAGGGTTCTTCCATTTTTTTCTATTCGCGTAAAGGAGAAGCTAATTCCTCTATTTTCTAGTGATGAATAGATTTCTCTTAATAACTCAATTCATTTCTCCGTTTCTCTTATGTGATTCAGTGTCATTTGAAATATGTTATTAGAACCATAGTGACTTCAAAAAATGTTTTCAAATGCATATAAGAAATTAATTTGGAGTTCTTTTTTTTCTAATTTTTCTTTCACTGGAACTAGTTCTTCGTCATTGTGTTTCTTGACACTACTTCATTCTTTTCATTGTTCTTTCTCTTCTTCCTTCTAAATGGTTTTTCGAGATTTTCCGCACTTAAAATTGCACTATTTGGAGGAGACAGATGCGTAACTTGATGCACTGGTAATACCGATAATGGCCTTTTTAATGGTTTCACCTGACTCAGGAGAGGAAAACTTCATAAGTCATTAGAATATACCTATCCATCATGACACCCATTTCTTGATGCGTTCTTTCAGTATTAAATGAATCGGTGGTTTCCTCACTTTTACAATTTCTTGCCATATGTATTTCCTCTTTACATTGAAAACACTTAATATGGGCAAAGATTTTGTCGTGATTCAATACGATAATGTTAGGAAATTTTAAATTGTAATCACTATACTGTTTATAGTAATTTCGTCACAAACAGAATTTTGCACTTGTTTATTTCATGCAGGTATTACTCTTGATGTATTTTTCTAATAGTAATTGACGTGCACATGGCTTTTATTTCCCTTCTTGGACCAAATATATTTTAAAACTTTTAATCATAAAACATTTTTACGGTCGCATCATTATTTTAGAGTATAAATTCCGTACCTCTTTCCTCAGATTCGTTCCTAATTTTAATGAATAAACTCCTTGTTCCGCAAACGGATGTGATTTGATATTTCCTACAACCGTTTTCTATGAAAAGATACCGTAACAAAGGTATTAATGCATAAGCTTAAGTTTTTATCCATCTCAAAAGCTGAAGTGTTTAAACGAAATTATATTGCTTATAAAGTTCCATTTTTCCATCCAAGGAGGTATTTTCTAGAACTAGTGGAACATTTTTTATTCTGTATTCGGTGAACATAATTAGTAAGTGAAATTTTAAATTTCATTTTAAACTTGTTAATTAGTTTATACGAATCATAATATGAAACTAGTGGTGCTGCAGAATGGCACAGACTTTCCCGTATTAGTTTTCTATTTTCTTGGGTCTTCGCTAGCTATTCGGAATTGCCACATACTCTTTCTTGCCAGCTACCATCTATCATCGCCAAAAGTACATTTTTTTGTCATTTTCTTAATTTTTCAGTTTCCTATTGGTAGAACAGAAACATTAATTTTAGAATATTAAAGAACACAAAAACCTAGCCGTAAATGGCAATTTTCTTTTAAAAATTATGCGCCGTTTAAGAGAAAATGGCGTTTTAGCGCTACTAAAAATGCGAAATTTGAAGCTCATTTTCACAGAAAATTTTTGAGTTTTCAAAATACTTTATTTGAAGTTATTTGAAGCACTTACACTCACAAATATAATCATCTTTACAAATTGCGGATAATGTGCATATTAAAGATGTGAGAGATCTTTCAAAAAATTTACATTTATATAATTTTTGAAAAAAACAAAAAAAACTCAAAATAAACTTCACGCTATACTAATGAGTGTAATTAGCACTATCCGTTACAAAAGTTTCAAGAAAAAAATTGCTGCCATATACGAGAAAATGACGTTTGAGCATTTCTGAAAATGCCGAAATTTGAGCTACTTTTCACAGAAAACGGTAGTGTTTTCGAGAAACTTTACTTGACATTATTTAAAGCATATATACTCGTAAATATAATAATGTAAAAAAAATCGCCGATAATGTAAATATTAACGACGTGAGAGACAAGTAAAAAAATTAACATTTTTGTAATTTTTGAAAAAACCAACCAATAGCAAAATGGCTTTTATGTCATTGATAGAGTACATTTACCACTATCCCTACCAAAAGTTTAAAGAAAAAATTAAGAGCCGTTTTTGAGAAAATTTTGTTTTTGTAATTTTTTAAAATTGCACATATTGCACGCAATATTGCACGAAAACTACCAAAATTGTGAAAAACATTTACATGACCTTTATTAAAGAACTCAATATGCAGAACAAATTTTATTTGAAGAAAAAATCTCTATCTTCAATTTTGTAGCTGGAGAAAGACGCCGAAAAAAATTCAAACTTTCACAATTTTCGAAAATTCGAGTTCTACGTGAAAATCGAGTTATACGTGAAATAAAGAAAAAATTTGGAGCCGTTTTTGAGAAAATGTTGAAAATCCCCGGGGGGCTTCATATAAAGTACCCCCAAATTTTGAAGAATCTTTTTCAAAATCTCAAAGCTTCGACTAGAATCAGATCGACCGGGGAATATCCATTTTGGAAGAAATCGTACGTATGGTTTAGGCGCTTGCAGTGTTCACGGACGGACAGACGGACGTTTTCCTTTCGATTGGGTTTTCGGTATCAAGGACCTAGAAAACAGGGTTTCTGGCTACACCATGTGTTAGGGGATTTTTTCCCTTAATGTAGCAACTGGTTTTATCCACTTATTCGTTTTCACGGCCCGGCAATTAATTTTTTTCCCCCGAAAATTGGCCATTTTTTCGCGCAGCATAACATAAATTTCCCTATAAAACGTATATCACTCCGTGAATACGTACGTATACGGGAAAGTAAAAAACAGCAGTAAATTTATTATTTTCATACTATGATCGTTCAAAAATGCAAATGTTTCTGTTTTAGTTACATTTTTTAATACATGTGTATTTAAAAAAAGCGGGATTTTAATGAAATGTTATTTTTGTTTTTTAACTTTAGAACAATGGCGTTTAGTATAGAAATTAATTGTATGTTAAGACAACAGGAAATGGCCCATCATTATACTGTATTTTTTAAAATGTTTCGTCGATTTGGACTAAAAAGTCATTTTACGTCATTTTTAATGCATTTTCGCTCATTTCATCGATTTTAATATCATTTTAGTGATACTTGCTTCAAATAATACTTACGATATGCAACAAATGTTCTTCACAGAACTCCTGAGTACATATCCCTAGTAGCCTATTCGATTTCTTCACTCAGAAGTGTAATGTCAGCCACTGTGAGTATGTAATCGTAAGTTCCTGTGACACCAATCTGCATCATTGGCAGTTCGGCCAATTTAGGGATGTCTACAGACAGAGGCTTTCTGGTAAAAAAACAGTCTAAATCGAAAGTTTGAAGGCTGAGTTTACTTGAACAAATAGAAGAAGCCTCGATTACATCAGTAACGTATCCACTAGCTTGAGTTGTTCATTCGAACTGATTTTAATCGCATTTTTTACATCATTTTGCTTTGCTTTCAGAGCATTTTAAAAACATTTTAAAACCATTTTATTGATCACTTTTGGTGATGTTTTAGGTCATCAAAAAACGCCCCCTACTTATAATACATTAACAGTATTGTTACTTTTAATTTTAGTGAGATTTCGTGTGATTTTCCTACTCTGGTTGGCATCATACTGTGTCTTGCCTATACTTCAATGCATGTTGTTCAATGTGCTGTTCATGGCACTCCGCTCCTTGCCCGTCCGCGTTCGTGGCTGGGGTGATGCTGCGGCGGTTGGCTGCAGTCGTCCTTGGGGCCTGGTCTGGCCGCCCCCGCGCCATCTGACGGCCGCTGCCTCAACGAAGGGCCCCGTGGGGTCCTCGTGCTGTTGCGGCCGCGGGCCGCTCTCTCTCGGCGCCTGCGTGAACTGCCAGAGCCTGGTGGACCTCTGGCGCGGCCGGTGCTCGCCCATGATGGTGACTCCCAAACCTCACGAAAAATGCTAATGTGGCGCTTTTTATTGATATCCAATGTCAATAGAGCTCACAGTAATGATCGAAGATCGATGTATGTTAAAATAGCGAATGATTGATAAATGAATTAAGGCATGTGGTGGAGTCAAATTTGGAGAAGTGAGAGGCACCTTCCAAAACTCACCTCAAACATTTCATAGAAGAACTGGAAAAGAAAGAAAAACTCAAAAGCCATAAAAAAATGACCTCTTATCATTCATATTGCGTGTTAAGAAAATAAATTAGAGAATAAGTAATATATCCCTAGTTTTCTCCTCGCTTGCAATTCGCCTTCATTTGTAATTGGTTAATGGAAATATATATTAATATAGGTGAATACGCAAACATGGGAGTAAATATTTGTTATAAAACTATACAGTTCGCATGCAAAAAAGTTTTTATGCTATTATTAATGGGGAAGATTCCCTGGCCGTTATTACCCGAGGTATGTTTAGTGCTACCGTTACTGAAACAAAGTTTATTTTGATTAGATGTTTCTGTGGTCACGGCGTAAAAGTTCTTAAGTCAAAAATCTTAGTTTAGAGAAAACAAAGGTTAAATATTATTGAGCCAACGTTTTTGCTATGCTCAACACTATTTCCAAATGCTTTATTGTCGTTAAGGAGGCAACGTTTTAATTCGGTCATTTTACTAAAATAAAGTATAGATACTTAATTTGTAGTTTCAGTACTTATCCCAATTTTGCCAAAAATTGACTTAATAACTTTTACCCCGTGACCACAGGTTTATAGAAATGTTCTCTTTTCCACTCAACACGAAATTCGTGTGCGTTTACATCACAGAAAATAAGTTTTAATATCGTTGCTATTACACATCGATCAGAGAGAAAAGACGTATTATCTTCATTCTTTTCAATTCTTATCAATTACAGTATTTTATCTATCTTAATTCCTTTTTCTGTCTTTCATCTCATATTGGAAATATTTCCATTTTTGAGGTACAGTTTTTACAGGAACGTAACAAAAGTATTTGGAATATTTTTACGTTCGCATTTCCTGAAATTTCCGACAATTGACAGGTATAATTCGGCAGTTTTAAACGCGATATTAAGATTTGTGTCTTTCCTGAAAAAATGAGGTCTTCTGCCCGTCTTCTTGGAGCCACGACCATCCTTCTCGTGCGCCTTCACAGAACAGGTTGCATCCGTTCGCTGAAGAGAAAGGAACTGAGCAGAAGGAAAGGACGCCATATACGCAATTGCAGAAACGGGGTGAGACAAAGAAAAATCCAGAGCAATTGAAGGAAACTGAAGCACAGCTTAATTGGAGAAGGAAGGTGGAAGAAAGTGTGTGTAAGTGAGGGAGAGACAGACAGAAAGTGAGAGGGACAGGCACAGATAGAGAGAGGCAGACAGACAGGATGAGAGAGACAGAGAGACTGAATGAGAGAGACAAAGACACAGACTGAGAGAGACAGACACACATTAAAACAGAAAGACAGACATAATGAGACAGAAAGACAATGATACAGACCGACAGACAGAATGAGACAGAAAGACAGACAGAATGAGGTAGAAAGATAGAATGAGACAGAAAGATAAACAGAAAGACAGATAGAATGAGACAGAAAGACAGATAGAATGAGACAGAAAGACAGATAGAATGAGACAAAGACAGAATGAGACAGACAGAATGAGTTAGAGTGACAGTCACAGACAGAATGAGATAGACAGACAGAATGAGACAGAATGAGGCAGAAAGACAGACACAGACAGAATGAGTTAGAGTGACAGTCACAGACAGAATGAGATAGGCAGACAGAATGAGGCAGAAAGACAGACACAGACAGAATGAGAGAGTAAGGGAGAGATGACAGACAGAATGAGATAGACAGAATGAGACAGAGAGACAAAATGAGAGGGAGACTGGCAGAATGAGAGAGACGGTCAGAATGAGAGAGACAGAGAGGCAGGCAATGAGAGAGACAGAGAGATGACATGCAGGCAGACAGAATGAGAGACGAGTTGGAGAAGAGCCCCCTGTTCGACCGCCACCTGAGGAAATACGTCACCCATCATTTGGATGTTTGACGACGCTGCTTCCGATTTCTCCTCGCGCGCAGCCTACTTCGCTATTTTTATTCCTCGTCGACGGCGACGGAGGAGGAGCTGGTGGCGGGCCCCGCCCTCTTCCGTTTCTTAATTAATTGCGCTGTCTCGTGTCGCTTTAACTAGAGCGCGGCGGCCTCCACGCAACGACTGCTTCTGCGCAAACGAGCCCTTTGGAGCACTTTCTCTGAGAAAACCTTGGCATTGTCTCCGCTCATTCCGTTTGTATCTGTTAAGAGAGGACTGCGTATTTTTAACACTTGGGTGCTCTGCTTCATTTATATACACCAATGAATGTGTGGTGTTTTCGGATGGGAAGTGGTATGCATATTTTGGGGTATGCTGTTTATTTGTTTCTCAGAATACACTGGCTTCATATCTGCTAAGTATTTCGATTAGGTTTAAATATTTAATGTTTATTATGATTAAATTTTGATCTTTTGGACGACAGTATGCGTTACGAAAAATTCGTCAACTCGTTCACAATAAAAGAATTTTAAAAAAGCGTCATCATACGTATGTGTATATGGTGTATCATTTATATGATGTATCATTGTATCATACTTTCGTAAGAACACATGCGAACACACTTACGCAAAACCGAAATATTCTACAATCCTTGTAACTTAACCATTGTAAAAGAACATACACACATGTCAGGTTGAATAGTGAACTATTATTGAAGTTTTAAAAATATTAACGATATGTTAAAATGTTAAGGAAAATAAACGTTGAAAAATTGTATCACAGAATGAGAAACAACTGCTATCATTTTCCATTGCAATGGATGTTTATCCTTAAGCAGAACAAACAATTTTGAAAGTTTAATCGGGAGTAATACTGTCAGGGGCTGTAGCATTTTCGAAATTTAAAATGTTTATTGGAAAGTTATGGAATTTTATTTTCCGCAATGGCAATAACTAACAAAACATTTACAGGAGAGAAATGAAGGACGATATAGAGGATAGCGATATAGGTGGAACAAAATAAGTACAAATGTATACTAAATAAATAATGTTTGTATTACATCAGTACAAAATGCGCGCGCATAGCACTCCTAGTTATTGTACTATTATTAAACTAGTCGAGCTACGTAACAGCAGAGGTTGCTGACGATATGAATGCAAATAGTTCACTTCTTGATGGGCAAAGAAATATACAATTTACTCTACAATCGTGTTACAGATAATTTACATAAATAAATACGTAATAAAATTGAAATACTCCATTTCATTATTCATTTTTCACTGCATGTAAAATGCTCCTATCCAATGTTATTTGATAAGAAAATAAATAAATATGTAAATTTCATTTTTTTGTACTTTCGAGACGATTAAATACAAAGTTCCATGTACACCCGTCAAAGCTTAAGAAATTCTCCAGAATAACGTACCTCCTTTTTTCTGGAAATTAAGTTATTTCAAATTAAACTAAATTATGTTATGGTGGTGAATAAAAATCATATTAATTTTTAATTGATCTTTCACACAACCAACTCATTGCGTTAGATCAATAGTATCAATCTTAAGTACCAATACATACTTCAATCAAATGTATCAATACATTCGACAGTAATAAAAACGACTTTTACGCTCCTACGAAATTTGTCGTGAGTGTGGTCTCGAAGGCGATTTTGAGGTGGTTTCGCATTAATCCGTTTCATTATTTGGGAAAAGTACTCGACAAAAATAGAATGCAATAACCTTGGACCCCACGAAAAGAGATCTGAAATGGTTCGTCAGTGCTTCCATTCCGTGAAGTTCCAACAGCTGAATGCGTGTCAAGGGGCGGAGCGGGGGCGGGGGCGTGGAGGCCGCCCCCGTGGCTCGCGGCGCCGCGCGTCGGAGACCGCCGGGGCCGTCGTGTCGCCTGGTGCGCGGGTCGCGAGCGCCGGGGCGGCCGCGGCGGACCAGCCAATCATACCACTACTTCTAATCCTTATGTTAATCCTAATCGTTGTGTTCATCCTAATCGTTGTGTTCATCCTAATCGTTGATTCTAATCGTTGTGTTGATTCTAATCCTGGTATTTCTAATCGTTGTGTTGATTCTAATCCTGGTATTTCTAATCGTTGTGTTGATTCTAATCCTGGTATTTCTAATCGTTGTGTTAATTCGAAGTCTAGGTTGTTGGGATGTTAATTTTGATCTTCTATTTTTTTTTAAAAAAAAACATGGCATCTAGAATACAGGAATTAATACTGATCATCATAAGAACTAAACGCGCCAATTGTCAACTTATTCAATGAACTTCGTGTATCTCATTCGGTGTTTCGTGTGTCTGCCCAAAACAACATTATTTAAAAAAAACTAGTGAATGAACCAATGAGTGTATGAGCCAGTGGCTGGTCCGCGGCGCGGCGCGGGCGGGCGCTTGCAGCCCGGGAGCAGCGGCCGCTCCCCAGCGATGCTCCGCGCGCGCGGCGGCCGAGGCCCGCGCCCCGCCCCCTCCCCCGCCCCATCCCATCCTCCTCTGCTCTGGAGGCAGGGCTGCAGCGAGAATTGCCTGAGGGAGAAGCTCAGAATTGAAATGGATTTCGAAAAATGATTACTTATTCGAAGGGGATCCATGAAGCATTTTGTTTGCGAATTCCAGTTACGAAATTTTGATAAGTTTTAATTTCCACGAGATGTCTTTGGCATAAGCAAGTATACTAGAATTTCATCACACAAGATTTAGGGCATTTTTCTGGAGGCAGGGCTGCAGCGAGAATTGCCTGCGGGAGAAGCTCAGAATGTAAATATATGATTTAGAAAAGTGATTAAATAGTCGGAGGGAATCTACTATATAACACTTCGTTTACGAAAATTTGACAAGTTTTAATTTCCGCGAGATGTCTTTGGCATTAGTTTTTGCTGATATGTTTAAATTGTCCATTATTTTTCTCATCACACAACATTTAGCGCAATTTTGTTATTATTTTGTTTCGAAAAGAGTTTAAGCTTTGAAACTTTCGCTTCGCGATTGTCTGGAGGCACACAGTATTCAGGAGAAAATCAATTTGAAAGTGTAATAAGAAGTTTGCGTAAATTCGCGAATACTTAAGAATGTGAAACAGCATACGCTACGTCTAGCCGTGAAATGGTTTTCCCGATGGGTGTTTAAGCTTTGTCAAATTGTAAAAAATGCAGTTTTAATGATGCATTAGAAAATGTCAAAACTTAAAATTAAAACCAATTTGCTTGAGGACATGTACTTAAGTAATGTTCGTAAATATTTATTCTTAGAAAAATGTTGGCAGCGATGTTTTATGGGAGTACATTTGCCCGCATTCCGTGGAAAGGCATCCAGATATTTGGAAAAAGATGATTTCTGTACAAATTGGACGCACTTTCGAGGGCGGGATGCAGCTCTTTTGAAAACCGTCCTGCGAAGCCGCGTCCCAGGAAAGCAGTATATGCGAAGGGAAGAGCGGCTTCCGACAGCAGTGTAAATGGCGACGTCGTTCGTTGCCCTCGCACCGCGCCGAGCAGAACGAAGCGAGCATGTATCTCACCTCGTCTTCGCGGCGACCGACTTCGTAATTCAAATTCAATTCAATGATGTCTTATTTTACGTGGGAGACTCGCTCCATTAGGCCTGTTCTTCCGTCTGACCACGTTAATTTGGCTACACTAGCGAGAAAGAAGGTAGTATCAGTCGGGCGACAAAAGAGAATTGAATTTAGCTCAGAGGCATATTTTAGGCTTGAGGATATTTTACATGCAGTAAATCTACATCATGTGGCTTTACTTCCCCATCGGAAAGGAAGGCGTACGAAGGATTTTTTTCGCCCTTAAAAAAATCCACGGCTTCGATCGCGTTTGAAACGTTCGCGTTCGCGCGCGAACTTGGGAATAACAGCCCGTTCCGTTAACCATTACACTACCGAAGCCGCAAGCCAACGTCTTCCCTTCGGAGCCCCGCAGATCGCCCCACGCCTCGCACTGGGGCGATCACGACCTCGTCAAGAGTCTCGTTTCAGTCCAGAGCACGGGGGCACGGGCTCATCTGCTCTTGTCGTCCTTGCTGTGGTTCCAGATGCCCGCCGGGAAGAAGGCCTCGATGGGCAGGATGGGGTCCTCGGTGGCCATGGTGATGCGGCGCGCGTCGAAGGGAGAGGAGGCCGGCGTCTTGAAGATGCCGCCGGCGAAGGCGGCGGCCGACGTGAGCGCCGCCACCCGCTGCGACGCCGTGCGCGTGTCCTCTTCTTCCGCCGACTTGCTCTCCTCCGAGTGCTTGTGGTTGGCCGGCCGCGCCGCAGGCGGCGCTTCCGTCGTCGTCGTGGTGGTGGTGGTGGTGGTGCTGCGCCGTCTGGGGGGAGCCACGCTCACCGGGGCCGGCGATTCGGTTTCCTCCTCGGCGTTACTGTCCACCTGCAAGGAACGATTGATTAATTGATTAGAGATGTTATTTGATTTATTTCGTCAAATAAATAGTAAAAACTGTAGGTGACGTATGGGGGAGAAGATTATCAGCGCACAATATCTTGAGGTCCAGAGTGAAGAAAAAAGCGCGAGATTAGCAACATTTGAAAAACTATACATTTTCGTTCCCGAGCTGTAGATTCTGAGCGCGGCAACCGTTAAGGTCATTAGACCCGTAAATGTAGTGCATGTTTTCTCGTGGGTGTTAGCGGTGATCTTTTCCCGTTGGATGCCGAGATCCGGCGCCGATCTACACGTCGGCGTGCGGGGTCTTCCCCAACCAGGTATTTCCTGCCAGCAGGATACCGCCCCAGCCTGGACAACCTCTGATCTCCCAACTGGTCTTCCGGCAAGTGTGAAAGTGTAGTGCATGCGTGTGTGTATGTGTGTGTGTGTGTGTGAGTGTGTAAGAAAAAGGGAAGGAAAGAACAAAGAAGGGGAACGAAAGATCGCTCGCGGTTCATGACCCGTATGATAGGATACTGCTCTGGCATTCGCCTGGTGTTTATCGGAGAAACCACGGAAAACAAGTGATCCAAGCAACCGCCGCTAAAATTATTCTTTAAATAGCGGCTAAATTTAACCTATCTCTGTATATAGTCAAAATTCCAGCCATCATCGGGACTCGAACCCTAGAACCTCCCGGTTAGAGGCACCACAGTGCCATCAATTGGTGCCCTGCACCATAAATGAACGAGATTTTCAATGATCCAGTACATCTATTTCAAGTTTACATGATATGAACTTTGTGACCAAAATAATCGCATTTGGAAAATGATCAGGATGACTGGAGTTGGAAAAGGCCTTCACGAAAACATTAACATTTTTTTCTCTTATTTTCTGAATTAACGAAGGTGCCTTTATTACTGTAAAGTATAAGTCAATTATAAAAATAATTGGTTAGTTCCTTATTTCACTTCTATCTGTTTATTCGCAAGATGCTGCAGTTAGGATGCTGTCTGCAATACTATAGACTTGTGAAGAGAAATTAATAAGAGTACGTACGAACGCATTCCAATTGATTAACTAAAGCAGAGACAAGTCCATGCTTTAACTTCGTGATCCCTATAGGAAGAATAATGGCAAGAAAATCCTGGATGAATGGGTTTAAAAATGGGTGAAGATGAGTGGATTAGGAAAAGTAGATCACTATGGCTCGTATTTCTTTCACATATATTAATTTGTATGATCTTAATTATAACTACGGCATAGGTAGTAAAATAGTTGCAATTTAGGTGCAGATAAATAATGAAACTCTAATTAGTTGGTTTCGCCTGCACTCCGTTTATCTGTTCACTCGCTTGAGATTTGTGCACCGCCTTGTTAACCAACGTTACTCTCCGCCAGCCAAGCGTTAACTTGCTACTTGCTCTGAACTTAGACAATGAATTGTGGTTTCTGGAGCGAACTAAAATATTGCTGCAGACATTACTGAATTCAGCATATCGTTCCAAATTTACCTGCGAGGTAGGTGAGTACCTTAATGAATACAAAATTAGTGATAATTTTGAAATCTAAAAATTATGAAGTTCAAGGGTACATTTTAAAAATTCTGAAAATTTTGTATGGTTAAATGTTGATGTTTAAAAATAATTGACTGTTTTTCTTGTTTGAATGCTATTATACTAATGTAATTGTACTGTTTTCACAAAAGCATTGCCTGAAATTGCATTTACAAATCACCTAATGATACTAAAAGAATGAAGCATTCAGAGGCAAGATTCAAAGCTTTCAACAGATGCTGTTACTTAGTTTTAAAGTCCATTGTGTTTGAAACTTTATGGATTCGTCAAACTTTATGGACAGGAAAGAATGCAATATTAAGTGCTGGAAAAAGGAATTCAAAAGAAATACTTTATTGTTAACTCACGACAAAGGAATTTTGTATCTTTCTGCAATTGAGAAGGAATTAAAGTCGACATTCATAAACACAGTACTTGATTTGAAAAGTGTATTGCTCGTAAAAAGCAATTTGAAATTATGGCCCGTTACAAAGCGTGTGGAAAAATTCTATTGTCGGGCAATGGCAGTCACTCACCACAACGTCTTTCATTATACGCTGTTGCATATTAAAACAGAATTCGGTGATAGAGCATTGGGAGTAAAAAAAAATCTCCGCTTGATACTTTAAAAATTATACTTGAAACTTAATTAATAAAACATAAAAGTTTATTATCAGATTATAGCTCATTCTAACTCCCGACTTGTCTCGTGAGGCATCATCTCGTTAACCGGGCAGCGTTCGTGAGGAGAGTTTTCGTGACTGCAGCGTCTTTTCCCTTGGTAATCCCTTGCCTCTTTGCGAGAGTAGTGGAACACACACTCAGAAATAACTACTCTGTGAGAGCAGGATCTCACCACGCGGTAGTATAATCGCCATGGCCCCCGTAAAGAAACACAATGTACTATGAAGGTTACAAAGAAGCTCAAAGTTTCGAATATTTTTTATTAGTTGCATCTTGAGAGGTAATTCCACGCACGCCTTTCTTTTTTAAAACCAAATACTACGTACAAATACCACGAAAGCTTATGAATTGACATTGCTAGAACGTTGATTTTCATATTATTATGATTATTATTTTAAATATTCATGTTTTCGTTTCGGCTTTCAATGAAACATTTTCGTTATTAACTCTTTTGAATAGCACTACGTGAAGGGGGAGTGTGTGCGTGGCAGCGTGGCGTGCGTGCGTACCTTCTTGATCAGGGTGGAGGCCTCGATGGCGTTCTCGTCGGGCTTGCGCGTGAAGAGGTGCGGCGGCGCCGTGGCGAGGGCGGCGTGTGAGGCGGCGTCCTCGCTGTCGCGCTGCTCCTCCAGCCGGTTGCTCTCCTGCAACCACACACACACGCTGCGGTAGAGTGCAAGGCCGAAACCCATATGTGGTACGCATGCCGTTTATGGCACAACTCGAAAAACGAAGTTTCGAGGTAAACGTTATTAAAGTTTTAAGTGGTGGTTGAATTACATGTATCTCATGCTTAGTAACTTGGGAAGGGATAACAATGGCTAAAAGGCTTTATAAGAGTTTTGTTAATAATAACAATTATAAAATGTTTTAAAATGGGTGTCATATCTTAAAATTCGTATTTTTCGAGTTGTGCAGATGTTGTAGCTCACGAACGATAATACATTGAATAATTTTTACTAAATTTATCTAAATATACATTTTTTGTGTGTATGTAAACACAGTCAGACCTCAGTAAAATTGACGACCCTCTGACGTCTTTTATAAACTGAAAGAAAACTGTGTACCTAATAATTACATAGAAATGAAATACAAAACTTGGAATTGAAAATTAAAAGCTGATAAGTCTCTTCAAATTTCTTCTAATTTACTAGCTGCAATGCAGAAACTCTTGTAGCGTCCAAGACCAAAGGTTGTGGGATCTCCACTTCAGGAGTTTGGCGACATTCATAATTGAAGGCGGCCATTAGGCGCTGGAAATCATACGAGTGGGGCAGCCCCTCCAAAAATGTGGAGTAATCATCACCGTCAATTCGGGCGTGATTCAGGCGGGTGGGTCAAGAAATTCAGTATTAAAATTAAATAACTTTTCCCATATTCGATTAAAATGTTCTAGTCTTTAAATGAATATTTTTTCTTAAAACCAGACAAAAAATAAATAAAAAAGCTGGTGCAATTTCCGATCTATTCCAATACATCGAAACACTTTTTGGTATCAATGTACTAATATATTGAGACAAAATTTTAGCGTAAACTCTTTATAACAAAATTTTAGTGACTGAATATTGTTTCTGTATAGTAGGTGTTGTAAACAGTGTCAGTTTTGTGGGTTAAAAAAATAAACCGAACAATCTCAAACGTTTCGTGAAAAAGAAGTTTCTTTGAGAAGAATGTCATGGTAGCAGTTATGATATTGGTAAATCCATTAGTATTTGCGATATAGGTTAATCCAATAGAATTGATCACTCCAATATTATTGGTTAATCCAATATTATTGGTTTATCCAATATTATTGGTTAATCAAATATTATTGGTTTATCCAATATTATTGGTTAATCCAATATTGTTGGTTAATCCAATATTGTGGGTTAATCCAACAGTATTGGTTAATGCAACAGTATTGGTTAATCTAATAGTATTGGTTAATCTGACAGTATTGGTTAATTCAAGAATTTTGGTTAATTCAAAGGCATTGGTTAATATAAAGGCATTGGTTTATACAAAGGCATTGGTTAATACAACGTATTACATAATCCAACAATACTGGATAATCCAACAATATCGGATAATTCAACAATTTTGACTAGTCCAACTACCTGTGCGGGGGCCGGGACGGCGGCGGGGCGCGCGGCGGGGCGCGGTGGGCGCAGCGGGTGCGGGTAGGGGCGGCGCGCCGCCGAGAAGACGCCCTTAGGGCGCACGGTGGGGCGCGGGGAGGGCGCCGCGCCCGCCGCCGACGCGCCCGACGCCGTCAGCGACGCCGACGCCGAAGCAGGGTCGTCGCCCAAGGCGGCGGGCGCCTCCGACGTGGCGCGGTAGCGGCTGTAGTATTTGCCCGTGCCTGGCCGGTAGCGGCTCGTGCTCGGCTTGCTCCTGGAACAGAGAGAGGCGACGTTGTTGCATGGTGCGCCCGTCCCTGCTGTATTTAGCTCAGGGATGTCCAATTCGCACGGCCTACAGGGCCACAAATAAAACATTTATTACGGTTGCGGGCGATATTTGAATGACTTGGACGATCCACCCTCTCAACCCTTTATTATTTATCTCGGCTGTTTGCTCGGATGCTCTCAAACGGAGGGCGGAATGGAACCATGCGTGATATCAGGCATGAACCCATGCGTGATGAGGCCGTGCCATGCATAACGTAGTAAAACAAATGGGATGATTTTGACTTTCTGCATTTACTAGAAAAAATTCTTAAATCTAAATCTGATCTATTTTTACATGAAGGAGCATTGACCCCGAGAGGTTTCGTGAGCTAGGCGCACGATGTTCTCGCCCGACGTGGATGCAAGGGACATTCACATTTGACTAACAACCTTTCGCGGACCACAATAAAATGCACCGCGGGCCGTCTGCCGAACACCCCTGATTTAGCGTATACACAACGTGAGTTGCCCACCTCCTCCTGATACACGAAGTGACGCGATCGGCCTTTGCGTTTTACAGGGGAGTTTCTACCTTCAACCCCTCCTCTCTCATGCACGAAGTAAATGTGCGTCCAGGCTCGAGTACTCACAGTTACCCCTTCAAGAGTGCTGAGGTACTGTCTGAGGCGTGAGGTGACCAGGGCCGTTCTCTAAAAATCTAGCTTTGCTATCTCTTCTTCTACTATTTCACGAATCTTATAAATAAACTCAGTTTTGTAGAATTGTATCTGATTTCCGAGGAAACCATCCCTTGCATTCCATAACAACGTTTTGAGCTAACTGCCAGTGGGAATATTGGGGAGTTAGTGAAAACGCTGGTTGATTTGCGCGAAAAGACATTATTCTTTTTAATTGTTTTTTTAAATTTCGCGAATTATATTGAGCGATTTGTGTTAATTCACCGATTTGTGTGATGTGTGTTTGATTATTTCGATCTGGCGAGCAATGATTTGCTAAAATCACCGGGTACGTCAGAGTATTTGTTGAAGATGTGCCGTATTCGACTTTCAGGTGCTTGATTTGCTAGATCTCTAAATTGTGAACTATTTTGTGGGGGATCGACGGAGAAACTAAATTTAATTCACATTCACATAAATTAAGAAACTGAGATCGGCAAATCGCTGGAATGAAAAAGGACGTGTATGAAGTAAACCATTTGATTTCCTTTTGACTGCAAAAGAAAATCAATAGGCCTTTCTTTTGCGTCAAGGTGGAATCACAAACAGAAAATAATTTAAATAACAATTTTTGATCAATTAGTGTTTGAGTTGGTGTCGCACAGTGGAACATTAAGCCACGACAGTAAACTAGTGGTAAAGGTCTATGATTTGAAGGTCCCCGTTGGACTTCTCCGTAGTATGAGACTCGACAATGGGGAAATGAAGTACAGTAATCCCTCGACATCTGACGAAACGTTTCCGATACTGAAAATCGAGAATTTTTACGACATTATTGATATACGAAATTGTTATGTCTTTTGTGTATTTATTTATATGTTGATTGTGTACTCTGTGTACTATAGATAAAACACGTAAGGGGTCGATGAAGCAAACATTTCTATTATAATGGGTCACTCCAAAGAAATAGTTTGGGAATCCCGACCTAGACATTGCCGTATCTTACGGGTAGCTTTTACTTGTATTATATTCGAGTATTTTAGTTTTTTAAATGCTCTATTTCACTAATGATTGGTGTAGAATAATAAGAGTAAAATATGAACACAATATTTGAAAAAAATAATGTAGTAATAGAAAGCTTCGATAGATAGGATTGATCAATAAACGAAGAGGAGGTTTCATAAACAAGAAGTGAAGTTGTCTTGTGGCTTTGAGATTAATCTGAGGACAAAGATACTCGTACTAACTTTGACTCTCACGAGAGAAAAGACACGCCAGCGGCGAGGATCATTATCCTGTTTACGAAACATTTATTTTCTTTGTTATTTCTTATAAGTTTCTGTTTAATATTGTTTTTGTAAAAAATATATCGAAATATTCCAACCGTTAATCATGTTTAACAAGCTTCATTACTGCCAAACAATTTGAATACGTTGTTCTGAAATCCACAGAGAAGCGAAACAAATGATAGGATTTGGAAAGGAGTGTGGTTATTTTAATGACGTATTGTCCCTTTGAAGTGAATTGTGTTATTGTGAGTGCTCTTAACATATGCTAGTCTTGAATACTACAATGACAAAATGTAGGTTATTGGATATATGGGAATACAGTTCTTACATAGTGGAAATAATTCGTGGTAAATACCATGATTTCATCCAAATGTACTTTAAATTTCATCCCCTTTATTATATTCTCTTGAGACAATTGCCATTGTTGCCTACTTTCTTTTTAATGACTCTGATGGTTATTACTGCAATTTCCAATTTATTATCATAAAATTGAAATTCTTGAGTATTCCTCGCATTACTTTTCTCATCACGTAAAGAATTATGAATAATGAATCAATTCAATGCGAATACTTGTAACTTACCGGACTTCACGTTATCAAACAAGTGGTTTTGTGTTGGCAAGAATGACCTGTGGCAATCCGCCAAGAGGTTTTCGGACTCCCTCGCATATATTTTCTCTGTAGACAAATTGCTTGTCTTTACAAATAGCCTTCAATAGATTTCACGAAAGTGTAGCTAAAGAAACGATCACTATAAATCTTTCGCGTTCAGACTTCAAATGATTCTTACCTAAATCCAGAGAAAAAAGACTTACCAAAAGGCAGAGCAAATGTGTCAAAGCTTTTTTCTTAAAAAAAAAAAGCCTTTATAAAATATTGATAGTACTTCCTTGAAACGTTACTGATGTCTCTTGTTTTGAATCGACGGATGATAATGGGAGTGAGAAGTGTGAGACATACTTTGAAAATGAAAATGATTGCACAAAAGGTTTACGTTCAATCACGTATTAGATAAGAGAAGAGTTCACTGTTGACAAGAAGAGCTCCGATAAATGTTGAATATTTTGTTGTTTTCTGGAAACAGCATTTAGATGTAAAGAAATCCTTCTGGCCTGTTGACTCCTCGGACATAATTGTTGAAAATGTCTCACCTCTAATTTCTGAAAATGTCTCACCTCTAATATATTTCCATTGAAGCTCATGGAGTAAAAGTACAATAGTAATAATTATATTGACAGAAATGCTGAGCATACCAGTATTTTCACCAGTAGAATTCTTGCGACATAAGTGTGAATTCTGCTACTTAGAACCCTCACGCAATAATGAGTCAGGCAATTGACAATGTCTCTAAATTAGCTAAAACATTCTGAGGCTACACATGAAAATCAGGGCTAATTTCAGATGTGTGACTCCGTAAATGAAATTTCCCACCTTATGTTTATTGCCAAAAGGTGATCATTTTTACCTCTCTATACACCCTAGAAGTCAGTAAGCCACCCATCATGTAGCAAACCCGTTATAAGTCCACCGGTATACTGGCACACCGGCACACCGGTACACCAGTACACAGGCACGCCGATACACCGGCACACGGATTCAGTGGCATATCGGTACACTGGTACATCGACACATCGGTTCACCGGCACACCGGTACACAGGGACACAGGAACACCGACACACAGGAACACCGACACATAGACATACCGATACACAGGCACACCGACACACAGGCACACCGACACACAGGCACACCGACACACAGGCACACCGACACACAAGCACACCGACACACCGACACACAGGCACACCGACTTATAGGCACACCGACACACAGGCACTCCGACACACCGGTTCACTGGCACACCGGTATGCAGGCACACAGGCACACCGACAGACATCGTCATACCGGCAACCCGGCCCAAGGCTTTGAGTGGTGCACGTACTTGTCTGCGGGTGCCTCGGTGGCGGGCGCGGGGGCGGGCGTGGTGGTGGTGGTGGAGGAGCGGAAGCGCTGGCCCGTGCCGTAGCGCGGCTTGTCCTTGGCGGCGGGGCCCCGGGTCTTCGGGGGCGCCTCCGTGGTGGTGGTGGCGTCGGCGGCCGGGGCGTCGTCCTCGGGCCGCTTGTAGTGGTAGCTGCCGCGGTGGCGGGCGGACGGCGGGTAGCGCACGCGCGGGTTGGTGCCCGGGCCAGAGGGTGACGCGGGCGCCGAGGGGGGCGTGGCGGCGCCGCCCTCCGCCGCGTCCGCGCGTGTGCGCGTCGACTCGTAGTTGCCGCGCAGCGCTTCGAACGGGTCCTCCGTGGTGGTAGTGGTGGTGGAGGTGGCGGTGGTGAGGACGGGCGCGGGCGTGCGGTTGAGCCGCTCGCGGTAGTCGCGCACGCTGAAGCGCGGCCGCGTCGAGTTGTAGCGCAGGCGCGGGCGGAGGCGCGCGATCACGGTGGTGGACGCCGCCGCCTCCTCCGTGGTGTGCGGCAGCTCCGTCGGCGGCTCTGGGGTGGTGGTGGTGGTGGTCGTGGTGGTGGTGGGCGGAGGGGTGGTGGTGGTGGTTGTGGTGGTGGTCGTGGTGGTGGTGGTGGGCGCGGTGGTGGACGTGGTCGGGATGGGCGTGGTGAAGACCTCTTCCGCCTCGTACGACTCGGGCTTGTGGTTGTCATGGAGGGCGGGGGCGTCCAGCACTTCGTTGTGTTGGTGGACGTACTCCTCCACTTGCACGGAGGGTTCGTAGGCGGGCTCGGTGGCGTCGGCGGGCGGGGCGGGCGTGGTGGTGGTCGTGGTGGTGGTGGAGCGGGACGGCAGCGGCTGGCGGCCGTACTTCTCCTTGCCGCGGTTGTAGGGCGGGCGGCGGCGCGGACGTGCCGTGGTGGTGAGCGGCGCGGGCGTGGCGGTGGGGTAGGCGTCGGTGGGCGACGCTGTGTCGCCGCCGGCGGCCGACGCGGGCGCCTCGGTGTCGTGGTCGTCCAGGTGCTGGGACGGCGCCGAGGTGGGCGGGCGGCGCCGGCGGTACGGGCGCGGCGGCGCCTCCGAGTCGCCGTACTGGCTGGGCGGGTAGTAGTCCTGGTTGTCCTGGAGAGAGCGGAATGTGTGTTAATTGGTGCGTTTGCTCACGGGCACTCGACTCGCTTTACTTTCCTTTCGTGCCCCTGGTTTTACATTTGAAAGTAAATAATGGGTCTGTTCCTGGGAAACGCAACTTTTCATATTAGGCGAGAAGGCCGCTCCTTTCAATCGCGTTGAACTGACAATTGTCCCAGCAGCTTAAGGTATATTTTCCCCATAGGCCCATGTTATGCGCACAGATGCTTTCTTCAAATCTGCTATTCCTTATTCTGAAAGAACGAACCAACCTATTGTTTTCCAACATTGCTGTATCTGTGCTATTGTATTAACTATTTATTTTTAAAGTTTGCACAAGAAATTCTGCTCTGAGAATGTTAATAATGTTGTAAAAAAGATGAGTTAAATAAGGATGAGTTGAAATAAATTAATTCTACTGAACAAACATCCTTCAGTTCAAGACAAAAATAGTAAGAAAAGATAATAAATAAACATAAAATTGTAATGTTAGTCTCTAAAATCAGCGTCTGCTCTCTAATTAGCCTTTGGACTGTGATGAGCTGCTTTCAAGGTCAGAGAACACTTCTTCTCCTCTCATGAATTAGTATTTTTATGAAGTCAGGGTCAATGAGATAAACCTTTGTGCATGTTAATGTGATCAAGGGAATGAAGGAATGACGCCATAGTGCGTGACATATTCTTGCCACTCATGAAAGCTCCTAAGCTCCCTCCCCAGGCATATCAGTAGAAACGTTACTATTAATGGGTGAAAAATGGGGGGGTGGGAAAGGTTACTATTCCACAACACATGGTACACGACCATGCGTAAGTGGGATTCGAAGTCCCAAACTCTCAGACCGAGATCTCAACTTCCCTCCTGCCTTAGAAATAGCTGTCCGGGTCGGCGATTGACTTATACAGTAAACCCTCATTACCACGAACTTACTTAACACGAAAACTTTCACCGTAACACGAACAAAATTTGGGCAAGAGATATTAAAACGGTCATTTATAGTAATAAATAACACGAATTTTTATACGAACCCCGATTATTTCGGCCCTTGGAATTCGTGTTAATGAGAGTTTACTGTATTTAAACTTGATCCCTTTCGTATTAATATGCCCAAGAGTAGCCGTTCGGAACGGCGATTTGATTAAACTTAAACTTGATCTCTTTGGTCATATAAATACGCACAAGGGTAGCCGTCCGAGCCAGCAATTTGCTTGTACTAAAACTTCTGATCTCATTATTCACATTCATACGCAGAAGAGAAGCCGTTCGGATCAGCGATTTGCTTATACTTCAACTTTATCTTTTTGTTCACTTTAATACGATTTCCTAATACTTAAAATTGCTCTCGTTGTTCTCAATAATACGCACAAGGGTAGCCGTTCGGGACGGCGGCGATTTGCTTATACTTAAACTTGATCCCTTTATTCATATTAATACGCACAAGACAGCTTTATCCTTAATGACAGCTGCAATGGACAGTCACTCACCCTCAGTGGTTCATCAGAGTAGGCGTGCGCGGGCGGGGGCCGGGGGCGGCGCTGGCCGGGGCGGCGGTAGGGCCGCGCCTCGTGCACCTCGTTGACGTCGTCGGCGGGCGGCGGCGCGGGCCGGCGCCGGTAGTAGGGCTGCTGCGGACGGCGCGGGGCGCCGGGGCGGCGGTAGCGCGGAGGCGGGCGCGGCCGCTCCTCCTCCTCCTCCGCCGCCTCCGCCGTCGCTGCCGCCGCCGCCTCTGTGGGCTCCGCCTCCGTCGCCGCGGGCGCCGACGCCGCCGTAGGAGGGCGCGGCCGGTAGCCTGCCACGCGGAAAGGAGCGCGCTCAGTACTCACAAGCGCATTGTTGGGATCTTAATAGATTACATTAGAAATAGAAAAAAATTAAAGGATTAAGTGTTATGGTTATTGTGTCCCAAATTATTTCAGTAGTATACCTTCCCTTTGTGGCTCTCACACGCAACCAATCTTTATAAATGAGGTCTCTAAAGGAAGAGAATTTCATGGATATGTGACGAATTGCATTTTGAATACAAAAATATGAAGGATTGGTTGAAAATAACGCATCTAAATAGACGTGTGATGTGCAACCCGCAATGCACGTCAGGTATTTTTAATCTATATCGTAACTATAATCCTAAACGAAGTCTTCTACAGCCTTAAAAACTAAAATTTTGAGGCCAAGAACCTCAGAAAAACGTTCCTCACGCCGTACTCTACAGGATGAGATCTTCTTGATCATTATATATTATTCTTACATTTTTACTGGTTCGACGTTTCTCGACTAATTACTTGATATTCTACGCGACTGAATTAGAGGGGTGTACCTCTTTGCTCGATAATAAAGTTAAATAAGAATAATTTATATTGACAAGGGTTTGTATTATATTGTTATCAATTACAAGGTGACATATAGAAGAAGTGGCGGAGGATAAGAGGGTTTTGAAGAAAAATATACATTACAGGCTTAATATGGAAATGGAAAAATAAGGAAGACGATGGGGTATAACAGGCGAGAGTTGTCGCACGGGTAGGCTGGTACTATATAGTGATTCAAATCGGGCGCCCTGGCGGCCGGGCTATGCGTGTGGCGTAGGCTTTGGTTGCGGCAAGAGAAGCCACCGTAACCTGAGGCAGGAGCGAGAATCTTGTGGTGGTGGCCTAGTGTATTACTCGTTCACTTTAAATTTGCAGACGGCAGAATTAGGAACTAATGTTGTTTTGAATGTGAAGGCCCGAACATACAACCGAGAATACACGAATGGCCCCGATGTCAATCAGCATCTGATCAATCAGCAGTTTCCGAAGGCAGCACAAGCGCTACGGAGTCCGTAGTACGGACACAGCTGACGAATTATGCCTTTCTGGCAGTGAGCAGGAGTCGCGCTCTTAAATGATTAAGATAATATACAATAAAATAGATTACACCACACACTATTCGCAACATTCACGTACAATATTTTAATTTCTTCTTTGCACTTATCTACTGCTTAATGGTTATGTTCTTGCCCCGCCGGGGTTCTGTGTGCTGCTCACCGCCATCTATAGCATATTAAACGGTCAGTATATATTGCAGACGCGCGTTTCTCAGTCGGCGGTGACTTCATGTAAACAGATCGCAGCGCTCCGTCTGCAAATGTAAAGTGAACGAGTAATACGTAAGGGGCGACAGGCGACGGAGCATTAGTACTGTATTGAGATACAGCTCCGTGTTATAAGTGTCGATCATTGTGAGTGTGCCTACGCTGACCGCGCCTCGTTGTATTGTTGGGTCTAATTTGATATTGGTTACTTTGTATTATACTGGTAAATCTCCTACCGACAAAGACTATGCTTGTTTTGTTGGACATCTTCTGATATACACGGTTGTAAGCATTGCATTGGTACGATTTGGAATTTGACTTGTAAAAAGTGAATAATAAACTTTTGTTGTTCATTTACTTGTTTGGGTATTTTTTTGGACATAATATTACGTATTACCAAGGTAGTACCAAAACATAAAGCATGTAACAAGACTGGCAAAACGTCTAGAATGAATGGGCAATGTAATGGTAAATTGTTCAAGCAAGATCATTGACTGAAGAAAAACTGTCTTTGCAGCGCAGCTGTCCCGAAACAGTTTTCGTATTCGTATTCTCTTTTATTTGTCTAATTTGTGCGGATGATGACGAGTAAGTGTAGTTAGAAAAAACATTGGCTTGACTAATATATTATTAAATGAAGTACTCCACAAAGCTCAATCTTTCATACTGTGACTCAAGTCGAATAATAATAAGTTAGCAGTATATAGATTCTTCATGGACAAAAATAAACGAATATTCAAGCTTCTGACCCAGTATCATCACATTTGAGAATCATAAATTTGCGCGATTTTTTTTCTCCGCAACACGTTTTAATTACAGCTTCTGCGTTTACAGCTACAGGTTTCCTTGCATTTTTCTTTTGCACAACACTTATATTTACGGACTCGAAGTCATTTTAATTTCTTCGATGACTAATGACACGCAAAGAGGAAAGATAATGAAATATGATAGCATGTCAGAATGATTACATGAGTAAGAATAAAAGCATTACAAAGCAATTTTTTAAATTGCATTTTCACGAAGTACATTGCATAATTACTCTAGCGATGTAGGCTAGTCTTACAATCAGGTGCATTCTTCCTCGACATGTACTAAATATTGTAACGTCTGGTTTTGAGCGTTCATCACAACCGGTTTTGCAAGTAACTCGAATTGATTTACTACTCTCGTCATTTACTACTTTCCTGAATGTACTGGTAGTTATCTTGTTAACACTTAGTATCTAAACGTTACTTCCTCAAACAATTGCACAAAACAGAAACAAATAAACTGATTTCTAACTAAACGTAATGTATTGTTGCCAATACATTACGTATAAAAGAAATGTTTTCCAATTTTTCACAAATGTGCATAAAAATGCCGCACACAGAAGACTAGAGAATGAATATTTGGGGGGTCAACTCGAAAGGTAACTGGTGGATGCTAATTAATTAATTAATTCTAAGAAGCGATTAATGTTTCTGTAAAAATCTGTGATGTACATCGTTCTATGATATCTTGATTCTGAATGGTGTGCCATTAGCAGTTGTGACGGACATGAAAAGAAGACATTTTTACTTAGGGCATTGGCCTGTGAACTTCGCATGTACTATGTGTACTAGACACTGCTCCAGTCACGCCACACCCGTGCAATTCAATCAAATGAAATATCAAGTTATTAGTTTAATTTCACATAGAATTACAGATCCTGCACGACTCTGAACAGTTTGGGTAGCATCGAGAAGCGCCAAACCAGCAAAAAGATTATAGATTATCCAAGAAGATCTCATTCTGTAGATTACGGTGTGAGGAACGTTGCTTTAAAGCCTTTGTCTCAAAGTTTCAGGTTTTAAGACTCTAGAACGCGTTATTTTGGAGTTACATAACATAATTTTCAACAACGTTGTCCGAGTGTTGAGGGTTGCATCTGCCATGCAAATTTTCATGAGTTTTTTGTCAACAAATCCTTAATATTTTTTAAGTAAAGTGCAATTGACCAAGTCTCAAAAAAATGCTCTTCTTTAGAGATCTTCTTTATGAAGACTCGTTGCGTGTCAGAGCCGCAAAACTCATCTACACTATTGACATAATGTAGGAGGTGATAATTGAATTGAATTGAATTGATTTACTCGCCTTCTTTTACGTGGCGAGACTCAGGCCATAAGGCCTGCTCTTCCGTCTGACCATGCAAATTTAGCTACGCTCCTTTCACCAATTAGGAGAGAAAGAAGGTATTACTTGTGCTCAGAGGCTTCATTAAGCTTGATGAGCTTTTACGTGCTGTAAATCGACTAACATGGGATGGACAGCCGGCTTTACTTCCTCTTCGAAGGAAGGCGTTTGAAGGATTTTTTCGCCCTTAAAAACACACGGCTTCGATCGCGTTTGAACCCGCGAACTTGGGTATAACAGTCCGATACACTAAGTTTCACCATCGCCGGCGCTAAAAGCAGGCGGCAAAGTGTTGCGGGTTGCATCTGCAATGCATATTTAGATTTTTTTTTTTTCAACAAATTCTTCACATTTTTAAAGGAAAAATGCCATTCAACAAGTCTCTCAAAAATTATTTTTTAGAGACCTTCTTTATAAAAAGTGGTTGCGTGTGAGAACTGCAAAACTCATCTATACTACTGAAATAGTAAAAATGGTGCATTTGCCCATCCCTGATGGCCGAGATAGCTAAGTCAGTAGTGCCGTAGCGATCTCGGACCCAAGGATCCAGGGTTCGAGTCCGTCCTCGGGCATGGTTGTATGTGTTCGTCCTTTAACCCCCTATCATCACCATATCGTTTGGTCGTTTTAGATACCATAACGTTTAAAATCCAATAGTGGTCGCTTATGACTTAGTAGTTGAAACGACCTTAAATAACAAAAACAAAAATGACGCGTTTGTGCGTGGGCAAGCGTGCGGGTCGAGACGCACCTCCTCCGGGCCTGCGCGTGCGCGGCTTCTGGAAGCGCGTGACGGTCTCGTGCGTGGGCGGCGGCGCGCCCTCGGTGGTGTCGGGCGCGGTGGGTGCGGGGGCGGCGGCGGTGGGCGGCGCAGCGGGCGTGGCTGCGTGCGCCTCCTCGCCCTCGCCTATCCCCACCACCTCCTCCTCCTCCACCTCCTCCTCCTCCTCTTCGTCCTCGCCCGGCGCGCGCGGGAAGGCCAGCGGCCCCAGCGAGATGTCCTGCGGCACCTACAGGCAGTTGCATTTCGTTGGTATTCGGCAAAAGCAACCAACCAACAACAAAGAACAAAATAAAACATAATGTGATTTACGAGAGAGAATAATCTTAGCACGCTCTTTTGAGCTCTGGAATTCTTTCTACATCCTTTTACTCTACATTGCTCAATGATAAATAAAATTACCAACAAAGCGTGATTGAAAAATAAAATATTTAATTTTTTTTATTTCGACGGTATTTCGCGTCGTTCTCCGTTGTACCGCGAGGAATCGCATGATCGCCAGCACTGCTGGATACAATCGCGATCATGCGACTCCTAGCGGCACAACTAAGAACGACGCGAAATACCGTGAGATATTCCATTTCATTGCCATCCCCCGTGCGCCAAGAAAGAAAAATCGAAGTATAGTGCGCATCGTCACCTCGTTGGCGATGGGCGGCGGCGGGGCGAGCGTAGCGCCGGCGGCCGAGGGCTCGTGCGCGACGGAGGGCTCGTGCGCGACGGAGGGCTCGTGCAGGTAGGGGTGCGGCGCGGGCGACAGCGTGGGCAGGAAGGGCTCGGGCCGCTCGCGCTGCGGCGCGGGCGCCGGCGCCGTGGGCGGCGTGTACGCCTCGGGTCGCGTGTCTTCGCCCTCGCCGGTCTCCTGCTCCTCCGCCTGCAACGCCCGTCACCCCTCGTCAGTGGCGCGTGAGGGTTGCGGTTGAAGACCTCGGGGAAATAACGTGCTATGCCACAGTGAGAAAAAGGGGAGTAAACCTTTAGACATTGCGTTCTACGCATTGGAATAAAGGTTCATTTATAAATTGCACTGCCATCTTTCGGCGAATCTTTAAAAGAACATCTAGAACACTTAGATACATCTAGATAAACCAAAAACAGAGCATCGAAAAACACTAATATCTCAATTTCATCAGAAATGTGGTATAGCATTTTATTAACACAAGGTCTTCATTTATTCAACTTTCTCATGCTTATTTAAATAGAGTATTGTTCATTAAAAGCATTATTTAGATTGAAAACAAGCATAAAATTGCCACTATGTGCATATTTTTCAAGTTTTATTTAGTATTCATTAATTATTAAATTTATTAATTTGCATTAATAAATTACAATTCCGATTAACAATTGTTGGAAGCTCCATTCAAGGAGTGTCCTTAAATCATTCCAAAAATTCATGGATTTTTGCAAAATATTAATTTTAATATTTCATTAGATACCTTATTTTTAACTAATACGGTTTGCTTATTTTTTATTGCCTTCAATACAGAGATCGATATACACTGAATAACTTACCTGGATTTACCGAATCGTGGTTGCGAGAGAAATATGAAAACAGTTGAATGATGTTACGTGTTCTATTATGGAGGGAATCGTGGGAGGGAAATATGAAAAAAACAAAGGGAGTCAAGTTAACATCTAGTTAATTAGTAAATAAGTAAATCTCAGTCATAAAAAGTAGATGAAATCGTGTATGTACCACGGGCGTTGACTGGATTTAATGATCTTGGGCGAAAAGAAGCCCTCAGGCCAAGGCCCTCCCGCTTGTTTGTCGCCGCTCGATCATTAGAACCGTTATAACTCCCTTGGTACATAAGTATTTTCTTAAAACGTAATTTTTGGAGAAATGTTAATACTTACTTGTTTCTGTAAAATCATCAATAAACATTTCTCCAAAATTTAATTTTATGTATAATTAGATAACAACTCTGATGCTTGAAGATATTACGTTCGTATATTTTTATTTTCTTCGAGTTGATTGTACCAACTATCAAATATATCTGGTTTGGCTTTCTAAGACATTATAAATTAATAAAGAATTATTTATGGATGTTGCTTTGAATATTTGATATTAAGCCTTTGAGAGAATTAAAGGTGAAAACATCGCTCTCCTGCCGGCGTTCATACTCTGGTTTCGTCCAAAAGGGATGTCTCCAGAGCCGTAAATCTTTTATCGGAGTCAGCAGATAAATACTTTATCCATGATTATTGGACATACTGTACTACATTTTGTATGTAGTATTTCATTGGGTTTAACGTCAGATGAAGTGCTTGAGTTGAGCTAAATTAATTATTTTGTCAATATAAATGTAAAAATTCGTGTTTAGTCACTCCAATGCTATAGTCTGGAAAATTCTTTAAAGTTGCATTAAATTACCAATTTTATATTTGTTTATGTTTTGAACATTATGTAAGTAAAATATGTGTGTTTTGGACAAACATAAGAGAGAAGATCAGAAAAACATTGACACGTCAACAGTGAGAAACCGAATTGACATGCGTGACTGATCTTCCACCAACGAACTGTGAGAGAATTCTTTCTCTGTGCACGCGGAGATTCCTTGAGGAAGAAGCAGTGTTCTGGAATAGAGCATGCGTTTTCACAGAGTAGTATACCAAAGAAGGTGCTTAGTAGCTTAGCGTAAGAGACTTGCAATTAATCAGCACTATTTACAAATTTGTCTTTCCGTCATAAGAATAAAAGGGACATAAAGAATTATACGAAATATTCTAAAGCGATTTGAAATATTGTCTCAAACGTTATGAATGTTTGAATCAATACGAGTAATATAAAATTTCACATACAAGGTATATCTTCAAAGAAATGTCTCATCTAACATATTTCATTGAACCAAAAACGTAAGTTATTGACTGTATATCAGAATATCACAATGTATACATAATATCAAATAAGCATCGAAACCTAAATTTCAATGTGTCTTTTTGCCCTCTCTACATGAAACATTCGAACGACTTTTGCAACCTTTTTTTACCCTGTCCATGTGTATTTACATCTGTCCATGTATATTTGTAAAAGGATATGATTGGAAGGCGGAAATTAGGAAAACAACAGGCCAAAATCTCCCGGCAACCAACAAAACCAACCCACAATGGAAGAAAATAAACCAGAATTTCCAAACAATATATCATGCTCTTACCATGTTATCGCACCCTTGTGGACGAGTAATTACCCTGAACAATGATGACAGCGAATCTTCGGAACACACCTTTTAAAAATTACGTATTATTCAGCAATCTAGTTATGAAAGTTCATATTAACGACTGTTAAGCCAATCGAAAATTCAAGGTTAGGATGTAATGACGGGCCGGAGGAAGATTGCTAACCCATATGCCTCTGATTTTTGTCAGCCAAAGGAAAACGATGTTCTTGTAAATTCATATCTTAGTTTCTATACACACTTATTACTTTCTACATACAATTGTCATTATACAAACACGTTTGTACTGTGTTTTGATTATGTTTGATCTTTGTAGACATTCTTAGATCTTTGTTTTGGATTTATGAAAAGAGTTAGCGGTATCAAACTCCGATTCCTTTAAATAACAGTGACCTCAACATCGATACGATGGGAACAGGTATTCGACATCAATTTGATGTTTTCAAAACATCGATGTTTTTATAGAAACATCGATGTTTCAAACATTGATGTATTGAAGACGATGTTTTTAGAACATCGATATTTATACATTTTGTATGTTTTGTTCGTGACTAAAAATTCCCAAAGTCACAATTTTATAAAAGTGTCACAATTTCCAAAGTCACAATTTTATAATATTAAATTGTGACTAATGGTACCACTGTCTGAGTTATAACCAAACGAAAGCGGTTTGTACTTCCTTCATCGAGCAGACTACCCCTCGTCAGCGATAATCCTCATGCCTTGGAATTTCCTTCGACTTTCCTAGTACTTTACACATGGAGAGGCGTTTTATAACTTTTTCAGTTAAATCAAATTATAGATTTCTAAACATGGCCACTGTCGAATTAAATTTTGTTGAGCACGAATTTAATGTTAGATGTTACTAAACCAGCTCTAAAACATCGATGGTGTAGTGTGACAAGAGAATCTCTCCGCACAGAGCTGAATGAGGAACTTCTTTTAAACTTCGCATTTAAGTTGGTAGCAGCCATATCACTGGGAAGTGAAAGGGACAACATTTCCAGCATCTGTTATGATTGTGGTGAGTACGCTATGGATGTTTCCTTTTGTTACAATCTGCGGCTAGTGCTACCAACATTATTCCTGTAGCTAGCACTCTCGTCAGCCAGGTGCCACTGCGGAGAGACTTTCCTGGCGTACTGTATTTGCTCGATGCATAATTAACACGCTCGATGCATTATTAAGGAATATGTGCATCGTCGAACGTTGAAGCAATCGGAAGCACTATCGATCTTCTGCGCATACGCAGTTCAAGTTTCGCATCACTTTTGTGCATCTGCATATTCGCAGAAGATCGAGATTGCTGTCGATTGCTGCCCGCGGAGGCGTGCACAAACTTCCCTTTTTGAATTTCTTTGTTCTATTCGATGCTGTCTTTTTTAGTAGTTATTTTTTTCTTAAGAACACGTCCCTTTAAAATTATAGACAGCAGCCATTCTTGAAATATGTTTATTCCATAAAAATTGAATTTAATCTTACACATATTTTTTCAAGTCTTCAACGACATTTCGGGAGCTTTTGCACCCCCATTTTCAGGTCCAATGACATTATAAAATTCATCTTAATTTAAAAATCATCTTAGTCTTCTTAATCATCTTAATCTAAAGCTTAAAGTTCATCTTAAATTTTAGACATTGTAAATAATATATAAACTTCTTTGGTGGGTCACTACCAACCAGAAAATAAGAAATCGTCTGTTGAACTTAAAAATCATGTTTTATGGCAAAACAGTTTAACAGTGTATATAACTCAATTTCGGCTAAGGTATACATTTAGAGATTAAGGTGAATTGTATTATGTAATTAGACCTGAAGATGGGGGCTCAAAAGCTCCCGAAACGTCGTTGAAGACTTGAAAAATAAGGTGTAAGACTCAATTAAATTTGAATGGAATAAAACTATTTCAATATTGTCTGCTGTCTATACTTTTCAAGGGATGTGTTCTTAAGAAAAAAATCCTATTTTGAACATCGATGTTTGGCAATATCGGTGCTATGTGTTCGATGTCGCCCCCCTAATTCGACGTCGTTGTACCCCGAGCGCCCCAAGCGATGGCGTGCGGAGGCGGGTGGGGGTGGTGCGGGGCTCACCTGCAGGGCGTCCTGGAAGTACGGGCGTGTGATGCGGCCGCGCTCGCCGTGCGCGCCCAGCACGAGGGGCCCGCCCAGCAGCTGCGCGGCGCTGGGGCCGGCGCCGTTGCCCACGCTGCCCAGCGAGAAGGCCACCACGCTGGTGGCGCCGTTGGGGTGACTGTGCGTGGCGACGGTGCGCGACGGCGGCACGTGCACCGTCTCGTAGCCGGGGAATCCCCCGAATCCGGTCGCGCTCGGCGGCGCGTCGTGCTGTTGCTGCTGCTGCTGCTGCAGCGGCCGGTGATCGGCGTGCTGCGTGCCGCGCGGGGCGAGGGGGTGAGTGAGGGTGGAGAACGCAAACAATTGACTCGAGGCGGAGGTTGTGCTCGGCAGATCGAACCGTGGCGGAAAGATATGGGTGAGTTACTCGATTTTAGCTCGTTTTGCGCACCACCAGTTTGCGTCAGGAACCACTGACCACAGCACGGGCATTTCGTTTGAATAGCCAGACCAGACGCTAGCCGCCATGTTGCATAGAAAGTAAAAAGTGTTGAAAACCATTTTGAAAGTGGCATCAAATGATAATTTCAACGGAAACTAACCGAAAATAACACGAAGAAGGTGTAAAGGAAGCAATATTTAAAAATTATTCATATATGTTTCAATGGCTTGTAACAATGTGATAATTTTGGTATCTGACTGCATTTAAAATTCCTGCTAATATTGTGACGCAAACTGGTGCCTAAGGTCGTTGGCTGAAGTCCTGAAGCTCGTTGGCTGCAGTCCTGAAGCTCGTTGGCTGAAGTTGGATACGATGCACAAGAGCCCTCTGGACCGAACGTAAAACGAACGAGATTTCGAATGGTCTTGATTCGGAGATGGTTCGACTGACGTGGTTCAAATTTACATATTGTACAGATCTTTATCATGCACCTATTCATGCAGTTGGGCATGCAAAATGACTGAGAAATCTGGTAAAAAAATATGAAAAAAAGAACAGATGCTGAGACAACGAAACAAAGAACAATGAAAGTGAGCACAGTGGTATATACAAACGTCCAAATTGTCTTTTACATTTACATTTTTTTAAACTTATTTTATTTAGATTGTTTAGGGGTATTTTTGTTTGACGTACTTAGTTCGTCCTGTTTCAGTTATGTTCAGTCCAAAGGAGATAAATTTATATGACATCCTTAGGCCCATTTTAGAAATGCAAATAAAACTTCGTAAATCGTAATGAAATTATTATTTCTATAACTTTATATAAATTAATTTGTTGCAATTTTGTATTCATACATCTTATTTGATTAACAGTTTGAAAATAATTATTGCTTTACCAGTGGATTTATTTGATTCTAATCACAGCTATTCAGAACTGTGCTTGCATAAAACGTTATAGCATGTGAAAGACAACGGCGTAATCTGGTCCTGTGAAGTCTTAATGGCGTTTTGCACTACTTTCTAAGATTACGTAATTGAAAGTACGTCCTATCAATGTCTACCAAATATGCTGCTAACACTTGATTCCAACATATAACACGTAATGCACATATAATAACTTGTAATATAATATAACAATAACATATATCACTCGTAGTTTACAAACGCGGCAACTCTGACGAATTTTGAGTCAATGTACTCTCTAGGATCGCAGATTTGTCCACCTTAGAGCAACAACAGCAACGTATCACAGCACAGTAATCCACTAACAAATGGCAGAAGTGTAAATGCAAGAATGGTGTATTTCTTGGTTAAGCATACAAGGTAAAATCTTCAAACTCATTTATCTCATCACCTGATTTTTTTTAGTTATGTCACTACTGCAGCCCACGAACGATACATTATATTGGTTTTGCGGTGAATTGTCGTTGGCATTTAGAATGAAATATGTTGTCTTGGCCAACAATATTATTTATTTAAATAGCACCTTTTGATGGCTTGTCCATTACCATCATCATCAGTTTCTGCTGTATGGAAGCCACAAAACGGCTACTAAAGAACGTAGTTGTACGCTACTTTACCAAACTACTACGAAATGTAACGAAACTAACGGGGAAATTACTACGAAACATACTCATTTTGTGTCTTCTTTATAGCAGAAACTGACGATGATGGTTAAGCCATCGAAAGCTGATACTCAAATAAACAATATTGTTGGCAATGTCAACACCTATAATTATTTCATTCGATGCATTATAAATTTGTATATTTTCCATGTTCAACATAAAGAGTTTTCCAAGATTTCGAGTTTACAATTTGCGCTACCTAACCGCTATTCGAGGCGTGTGCGTGGGCGTACCTGGGCGTGGTCGGGGCGTGGGCGTGGTCGCGGGGGCGTGGGCGTGAGGATGAGCGAGTCGTCCACGGGCCGCTGGCCGTCGCCCAGCGGGAAGCTGGACGCCGCGTGCTGCTTGTGCGGCGTCACGTGCACCTCCTCGGGCGCGTACTCGTCCTGGTGGGCCTTGGCCGGCTTGCGGGGCTTCTCCTCGGCGTGCGAGTGGAAGGCCGGGTTGGTGAGGATGCCCTGCGGGAACGGAGGGCGCGCTTTTTAAAAGCCCAAATGTTTGCAATTGTTTGCAAACGTGCTGTATAAAAAGAAATAATTATATCGAAATTTCAATATACAGCGTTTTCTTCTAGAATTCTCTAAAGGAACGAAAAAGAATTAAAGCGTATAAATCTAGATGTGCACACTTAACTAGCAGAATAAAGACATGGCGTCTCGCATCTGTTCTTTTCATGCAGTGGCGTATACGGAGGTACCGTACTTTTGGCTACCTTATCTACAGGCGGTAGCCCGAAAAAATTACGAGAATAAACATCTTTCACGATAAATTACATTAAAAATAATTATACACCACATTCTTTTTCAATAAGTATCTTGAAATTAAGCCTGTTTTAACTGTTGAATTGGAATATTTTGAGTATTGTTTAGCATCAAAATATACTTTTGTCAATTTGGTCGTATATTATTTTGGTGAAATGTCCCAGCGAACTTCGAGAAGTGCATCTGTTGACAATTTATACTATACTATAAACAGTATTATTACATTAAAGTCCTATTTGTCTTATCAAACACTTTTTATATTTTTAGGTAGCCTTCAGGAAGCATATTCACCCACAATGTAACTGCTGCGAGAAGAATGCTGGGAGAACGCCCGTCTAAGAGATCTGTAGGCTCCCGAATTTGGAGCTGACAAAAATTAGCGAATCCGATGAGAGGGAACATATACGCTCTCTTTAATATCAGCCATCATCACCGAAGTGCTCAGGTAATTCATAATGAAATTATTTATCTTATTAAAGTAATTTTCTCCTTATCTTTCTCCTTCTCTTTCTTCTCCTCTTTCTCATTCTGGATATAGAATAGATCTTGTAAGACAGCTAATGTGACACCAAACTTAATTTTAAACCCATCAATTTTCTTATACCTGTATTACTTTCCCGTATACGTACGTATATACGGATTAATATACGTAATACAGGGAAATCTGTGTAATGCTGAAAATCTATTTAAAGATTGCAACGGAAATACATGTTTTGGGGTCCCCTAACACAGAAAAATTCTTTTTCTCAAAACGTCCGTCAGTCTGTGAACAACCATAGTGCCTAAACCATATGTACGATTTCTTCCAAAATGGATATTCCCCGGTCGATCTGATTTAATTTACCGAACAACATTTTTTTCGGAATCAACACACGAATACTTTGAAATAGAAGAGCGAAGAGCCGTCGCTTGAAAGGGCGCTGTGCGTACCTGCGGGCGGTCGCGCTCTCGCTGGCGGTCGGGCGCCGGCGCGGGCGGGAAGGTGGCCGGGCTGCCGGGGTCGGGCAGGAACTCCACGTTGGTGGGCGGGTACTGCGGCTGCTGCTGGAACTGCGACGGCGCGCCGCTATCCGCAGCGCCGGGGCTGTAAACCTGCGCCGGGACACGAACCACCTTTTAATTTGTTCAAAGATCGATCTAAGAAAGCTTTTTTATGCACAGAAAACGCCATATTTCATTCACCTTCGGTTAGTTCAATAATTTTCCTGACAATAAATCACAGATTCTTCTGTGCACCAGTGTTTTTGAATTTCCCAATTAACGCAAATTGTTGGAACGTACTTTGGTCTCGAAGTACTGTTGTTACAAGATTAACGAAGTACAATTACTAACAGTAATAATGAATGTACAAAACAAACTTTTATACGCCCTCGAGTGAAATAGTAATTTTAATCGAATAATACTGTCAATATAAGTTAACTGCCTGAAGTCTGTTAAACTATAAAATTACGAAAATAAAGGACCATCAAAGGGCTGGATATATTTTCTAAATGAGAAACTATAACAAGAGACATAATCCCAATAGCATAACTTTCTCATCAACCTATTTATTCACAAAAAGCCCTCTGGAGAGGTGATTGTCTATGCATGGGAGCTAATTTTGCCAGCCTGTTGACCAGCATGTCGACACATTGAAAAAATTTCGTTCTACTGAAATTTTCCGGAAACTAATATGAAACATTGTTGATAATAAGTCACAAGATATAAGAATATGCAATAGATATATGAGGCAAAACTCAATTAATACTTAAAACGTAAACACGTTACAAGTTAACTTAATACGTAAACACTTGTAATGAAGAAATGTGAACCTCATAATGAATTCTTATAATTAACTTATTATGAACCAAAAAAATAATTTAGATAATGTTTGCAATAAACATTAGAAAAAAATTGTTAAAAGCGGTCAATTAAGGTATCTGCGAGTACAAACACTGATGTTGATTCATAAAAGTGTATCTTTGGGATGTTCTCATCTGCGCATCCGGGTACTGCGGAAGGGCCTGGGCGTCGAATACATAATTCAGATGTTTACAATATACAACAGAAGAACTAGCTAAAACATGAAATTAAGATAGTGAATCAACTAAGAGTATATACTAGCACAAACACTGGTGCTCATTTAGAGACGCGTGTGAATAGGGTGTGCCTACCTGCGCGTCGGGGTAATGCGGGAAGGGTTGCGCGTCGAATAAATAATTCAGATAACGTTTACAAAATATATTAGTCAAATTTGTTCAAAGAATTGGTCAGACCGATAGGGATTCCAACCCGGGCCTTCTGGTTTACGCCCAGCTGCCCTGACCACTAAGCTACCGCGTCAACCAACCCTTTGAACACTTTTCACGAGCGCACTATCGCTCCTTATATATATATATATATATATATATATATATATATATATATATATATGTATATAATATATATATATGTATATAATATATAATTGTCACCAACAAGATAATGGGAATGGTGACAATTATATATTAAAAAATACATTAGATTTATTTAAAAGCCGGCAATTAAGGTAGTGTAAGTATATGCCATCTGCATGCACAACCCCTGTCGTCGCTTGGGAGGCGTACCTGGGCGTGGTCGGGGTAGTGCGGGAAGGGCTGCGCGTCGAAGTCGCCGAAGGCCTGCTGCTGGAAGCTGCCGGCGACGCCGCCGTTGGGCGCGAAGAAGAGCGGCGCGTCCTGCGGCTGCGGGGGCACCAGCAGCGTGTCGGCGCCGAAGGGCGCGTGCGCGTGCGCGTGGGCGTGCGCGTGCGAGGGCGGCGGCTGCAGGAAGTAGCGCGTGTGCTGCTGCTGCTCGGGCCGCAGGTCGCCGCCGAAGCGCGCGCCGCCGCCGCGCGGGAAGTGCTGCGGGAAGTGCCCGCGCGGGAAGTGCCCGCCGCCCGGCGACAGGTGCGCGCCGAACGGGGAGCGCGACTCGGAGCCCTGCGGCACAAGATTCATAAACTCATTGATTGATTAGTGATTCCGGGCACGTCAACTGCTAAGGTCATTAGTCAATGTAGTGCATGTTTTTTGCCTCGGGAGATGGCGGTCTTACCCCGCTGGATGGTGAGATCCGTTGCCGATCTAATGGATGTCGGGGTTTTCCCAAAACTCAACAAGGTATCTCCCACCAGCGAGGCAACACCCCAGCCGGGACAAGCTCTAAGTTCCCGATCGGTCTCACGGCGTGTGTGATAGTGTAGCGCTTGTTAGTATAAGAGTGTGTAAAAGAAGGGGATGAGGATAGGACAAGTAAGAAGAATGATAGATTGCGCGCGGTCCGTAGTACGTTTGTTAGGGTACTGCTCCAGCATTCGCCTGATGTTGATCAGAGAAACCACGGAAAACTATGGATCAGAGCAACCGGCCGCTAGAATTCTCCTCCAGACAGCGATTGAATGAGACGTAGCTGATAAGCTAGTGTCGAAAATCCTGCCACCGTCGGGACTCGAACCTAGGACCTCCCGGTCAGAGGCACAGCAGTGACATCAGCTCATGCTCTGAGACACCTAAGCCGGTGCGGTAAGAGAAGTACCATTCTTTCATCTCACTGTTTCGAGGTGCGTCTAATGTTAACGATGTTATTGTAATAGTTTTCTGACCTTACAGACCTTCACTAAAAAAAGTGGGGGTCTTGTTTAAAAAAATTAAAATTTATAAAGTATATTACATTCAAGTGATGGAGAATAAATCAAAAAATTGCAAAACATCATAAATAATGAAGTTTTTTAGGCGTAGTGATGTTTGTTCTTCATATTGACACTTGATATATTCTAAGAAACCCCTAGTAATCATACTACGTCAATGTCCAAAAATTGGTTTTAATGAATATATTATCGTCTGTTATCTCATTTAATTGTAATACTTTTCTGACCTTTAAATCATTTTTAAATTATTAAACAATTTTTGACATGTGATGTAACGAGAACAATTTAAATCTGGTCGTATGGAAGGTTAAAATTATGCAACTTCTTTAACTTAATTGTTGAGAGAATCACTGGAGTACATTATCAAATTTACTTACAGTTCATAAATGCGTCAATTTTATTCTTTCAAATAATAGCGTATTGACGGACACTTCAGAGCACTTAATGAAAGTTGGACCAATTAGAGAATAATATAACACGCGCTGAAGCATTTGAAAGCAGAAGAATTATTAAAGTTTTCAGGAGAAAGGTGAAGTGGAAAGTAAGAAGTGAAATTCTGTGGGAATTTTATGGAAGCATGTTCGAACTCAATTTTCCACAAGAGGCACGAAAGTCGGATTAAGAAGCAAATAACTAATGAGTCAATACACGATACCAACATGCAAAATTCCTGTAGTAACATTTGTCGCCAGCAGATATTGAAATTTAAACACGATATAGAATTACAATTACGGAAACGAGTCAAAGTCAAAAAACACTTGCACGGATGAAATGTAAACCATTCTCACGAACGAATAGTAAAAAAATAGTACATTAATTTGATGTTCTGTTGCATCTTCTAAGCTGCAACAAACCACATTCTTCTTACTGTGTATGTGTGATGTATATTTAATGTATATTCTCGTAATGTCGAATCTTCACCTATAATAGAAATTGGTAGACCATTGTGGTTTCTAACATAATAATGTTAGAAAATGGCGTCATAGTTTCATTCACACTTCCCTAAAAAAATTGTCATGCATCAAAAGTTAGTTGGATTGATTCCTTACAAATCACTTTTTAAACTCTTAATTGTTTATTATGGGTTAATACCGTATGTTATTCCGCATCTGATGTGTGGGAATTGTGATGCGGTACTCCTGACGTAATTAAATGGAGTAATAAAAGATGTCTGATATGTTTGAAAAGTGAAAATATCTTCAGAATATCTTCGGCCGGTGACTCTAGCCGAATTGCTTAACTACCCTTCATGAAAACACGGAAGTTACGTAATTCAAGACATCGCTATTTCCTGGATGGGTGACCGTCTGAGATCCCCGAAGATCTAACGGCACGAAGAAATAATACCGACGACCCCTGGGGGAAGAGATAATACCAACCACGACTGACTACGGCTGACTGCGGCTGACTAGGGCTGACTAGGACTGTCTAAGACTATCTAGGGCTCTACGGCTGACCACGGGTGACTACGGCTGACTATGGCTGGATACGGCTGACTACGATTGACGATGACTGACTAGATTAAAGGAGGATTGCTTCACTACAAGTTCGACATCAGTAAGAGGGTACACTGAAATGTTGTTACGTTAAAACGCAACTTAGAAAATGCAATGCAAAAGTGCGAGAGCAGCCCACCTGGAAGAGCGTGTCGGCGGCGCCGTTCTTCTTCTTCTTGTTCTTGTCGCGCGCCTTGAGCGTGGCGTGGCCGAAGACGGAGAAGGAGCCCAGGATGGAGGGCGGCGCGGGCGCGTACACGTCGGCCTTGCCCGCGTGGGCGGCGGCGGCGGCCCGCAGGCGCTGGCCCGTCAGCGGCACGGGCCCCTTGGGCAGCGCCGGCGCGGGCCCCACCGGGATCACCACGCGCTTCTTCTCCGCCGACTCCAGGTGCTGCTGCAGCTTGCTCAGCACCGGGTGGCCCACCGACTCCTGGCTGTAGCCGCCGGACGCCGAAGCGGACGTGTCCTCGGCCGACGAGGACGAGAAGGAGGACGGCGACGCCGCCTCCTGCGGGAAGGGCGCCGGCGGCGGCGGCGGGGACGACGAGCGGGACTTGATGGCCTCGGGCCAGCCCTGCGGGGGCGGCATCGGCCGCCAGCCGTCCGTGCTCACCACGGGCGGCGTCTGCAACCGACACATTCCACTCAGTGACGGCGCTTATCCCAGGGTGGCCAGATTGGGGAATTTTGTCCCCAAACTGGGGATTTCTTTTCGTTGTGAGGAAAGAATGGGAAACTTAAATGGACGGATAAATGTTTGGGAATTTTGAGGGGAAATTATTATCATCTGGAGTGTAGATGGAATTATTATTCTCTTAATTATTAAGAGTACAATAGACGTTATTCTCTCTCATTTTTATGTATCAAAAAGAGAAAAATAAACAATAGATATACAAGAAAAACATGAGAAAAACGAAGATAATGTAGGACTTTGAGCATCTCAAGGGACGATGATTGGTTGATTTGAAATATCTGAATTTAAGGGTACTGCCAATGGAAGTGGCTGGAACATGTCATGTCATCGGTGCATAATTTGGAGAATACTTTTCGTTTCGAAGTTGGGGAATTTTGTGTCATTGAAGAGGTTATATGAAGAAATTTCGTAGTATTGATGGAGAAGTAACTTGCAACACTTCTGGCAACCCTGACTCATCCATTGAAGTGGATTCGCACGCATCTTTTGTTTTTTTCTGTCCGAGTGACGCCGCTTCGAAGGCTGTGGTGCCGAAGTTTTGATCGTCTTGTTGTGGCCTCCTTCAGGGCTGATCTGTCAAGGCACAGGGATTGGCATTAGGACTGCCCAGCGTAGAAACGTTGACATCACAGGCTTCAACGTAGCGTCACTCGGGAAGCCAAGATCCCTCGCAAGACACTGGCCGCGGAAGCCTTCGACGGCACTCACCAATATCTTCGCAAAACGAGGAAAGAGAGCATTTCTTTTGAAAATCTTTAAGAACAGTTACATTTCTTCGTAAATCGATATACGGTCTAAAAGGGTGTAAGCACCTATTGTGCATCAGGCAACTAATGTAAGATTCTAAGAATACAAAGGGTTGCTTTGATCACAATCTTCTCACCAGCTCTAGCAATACGGTTTAACTCGATTAATACGAGGAGTTCATTTGAGCGGAGTTGATGTCACGTGTATGAGTCAAGAGAATTAACTTAATAGGTGCTCAAATCTAAATTTTCATCTCTCATAACTCCACAACTGAACTCCGAGCACTGCAATATTCTATGGCAAAAATGTTAGTAAGATGCTCTGCTGCTTGTGTTTGACAAGTTAAATAAGATATACTCTAGAAGTTACAATAGATAAACTGAGCTCTCGTCATGCAAACCAATTATTCTAGTTTGAACTGTCTGAATTATAGTATTTTTATTCAAATAATTTGTATTGTGTAGTAAAATTTTATTCATTAATATTCAAAAAATGCAAATGTTAAAACAATTTCGTACCGCCAATTGTCTGTTTTTTATTGTTACACATAGACACAGAACAAATGTAAAATTAAAATTAAAATTTGGATTACATTTTTTCGTATTTGTTTGATCGCATGTGTTCAATTTTTGGTCTAATTTATATTTAAATACATTATTATATTAAGGATCACTACCTTGGCACAAAATTATCAAAACGAAAATGGTATTTGTCCTCTTTGTGCATAACAATGTAAAATGTATATGTTAGTCTTAATTCAGTAATTTTAGACGTGTTATTTATATCATTGTTTCTTTTAGATTTTTGTATCATTGACGTCATCCGTGATAAGCAAGTGTTCTTATAAATGTCCAACTGAATATGTTAACGATAATCACAAATGATGTTGAGATACGATGAAAAAATTAACAAAAGTCAAAGTACTAAGGTCTGAGACTTGCCTCGTACGACAATTTTTAGGTCAAGGAAAGTGCATTATTAAAACATCCGACGAGTGCGAGGAAATTGCTGCGCGAAATTACCCCGAAAATTTATTTAATTATACATTTCGAGGACTCGCAAATTAGACTACATCGGAAGATGACTCTGTTAGTGCTTTAGGAGAGGATATTGCGTAGTGAATCCGTCCTACAAACTCCTCAGTTACGTAGCAGTTACGTTTTTTGCTCTCGTGCTCGAATCTTTCAAAAGAATACAAAGAAAATTATCATAACCAGTTATTTCCTTTGACCCGCAAATACTATTCCCCGACCGAACACCCGCTACCCGACAGTGACTCAACAAAAGAGCCCTTGTTAGTTGAGGTCAGAATAGACAGTCTTGGAACTCCGTACACCTCCGAAGCCGTGATTTACAAGCACAAAGAAGTGGGCGGATGCAGCTGGACAACAGGTGAGTGGTAAGTGCAGCAGTCACGTAACCGCTCCTTTCACTCGAGGAATAGAACGAGTAGCGGCTTTGAGCCGAATTCACGCAGCCGCATTGAAAGCCGCCGCGGAACCGCCGGGCGTACTTGCATGGCGTTTCGTCAAATCGGTTCGAGTCATTCTCCGCGCCGCGCCGTTTGGAAAGGGTTCTTTTAGCGCGGTTGCAGCACCTCTCAATCGCAGGACACCGCGGAACTCTCCTAGCACAATGGTGTGAATGTGGTCGCACTATGTTGCCTGGGGGACATTCTCTCCTCGACGGGTTCGCGAGATCCGGATTCCCTTTTATTAACGTTGCTTACTGTTATCCGGTCATTCACCTCTGAAAGACTTTTGTCAAATTTATTTGAACTCATGAGTACATTTACAACTCTTAATGCACTTTTGCGTTATAAGCAGCTGTCTATCACAAAAACACCATTATAGTTCATTTTGAAGTACCGGTTTGTAATGTAAATTACGCTACAAATTTCACAGTACAAAAAAGTATTGTTAACATTTGCACTTTTTTTTTCAAGATGTAAATTAAGATTATGCCCAAACGCATGTTTGCTTTTAACAAGCGTTCAATATCTCTTTCTTATAAAACATCAACCGATTTCTTAATTTTGTTTTAGAACCGAAGTTTGATGGAACATCAAAAACTAATTAGAAGTAAGTGTTGGAGTGAAATACTTCTGCTCAAAATATCTCTATTTGAAAACCACGTCTTCCTTAGTTCCTGCTAAAGTGTGCGGGAGCGCGGACATCAGGCTGAATACTTAGAAACTAAGGATTCGGAAAGCCGAGTTCAGAAAAAACACTGCTACAGTTTTGTGAATATTTGGAATATATTTCGTATTTTCAAATACTAAGATCCCTTCCCTTCCGTTCTCCAAGCGCGCGTTTGCTGGTGGAACGCTGCGTGGCCTTGAGTGACGAACTGATAGATTCAAAACATTCGTTAAACAGTAGTTGCAAAAAAGTCAAACTTACTAAAAAATGCTCATGTAACATATGACAATATCTACATCATTGGATTCATCTTTTTACGCTCGTCATGATAGATCGAAAAAATATGTATAGTTCCATTTGAAAAAACAAAGTTACCTCAAATATCACGTAAAACACAAGTGATAAAATAAAAATAAATACGCGTATCAATTAGCCCCATTCCCTCATCAACTTACGTGAAAACTGCATTGCAATAACTTCAACCGTTCAAAAGTTACAGGGGTGGCTAAAGTTACGTGACTCATCCTGTACTTTAAGATTATGCCCAAACGCATGTTTGCTTTTGCACAAGCTATCAGTATCTCTTTCTTATAAAATATCGACCGATTTCTTATTTTCTTTTTGTAACCGATATTTGATGGGACATCAAAAACTAATTACAAGTACTGGAGTGAAATACTTCCGCTCAAAATATCTCCGTTTTAATACCACCCCTTCCTAAGTTCCTGCTAAAGTATGCCGGTGCGCGTACATACTTGGGAAGTAAGGCCGTAAGGCTTCGGCGCCCGCGGCGGGTCGCGTGGGATCGAACCCGGAGAAAGGGGTTGCGCGGCGGAGGCGGAGGCGAGACTTACCAGCGTGGCGCCCTCGGGCTGCAGATGCTGGTCACGCGTGCAGGTCGCCGTTCCAACAAGGACACCTGCGGCGTGACAAGGAAAGAAATCAGATCAGTGAGGCTCTCTCTCCTTCCTCCCTCTCACTCTCACACACACACAGACACACATACACTCGCTGCGATGGTTCAAAGGCAACATCTTTTGCCACTGCAGCGTCGTTGACTCGACAGTTCTAGGGTTTGAGCCTCGATGGGGGTGGATTTTCATCATTAGCTATACAGCTGGGACAAATTCAATCACTGTCTGGAGGAGAATTCTAGCGCCTGGCAGCTCTGATCTGCGGATTTTTTTCGATGAAATGCGGTACCCGCACTCTAACAAACGGACAAAGTACCACGCACGTTCTTTCCTTCCTCACCTTTGAACTCGCCTCTGCCCTTACACTTACACACGTATACTTATGTGCACTACACCAAAGCACATGTCTGGAGGCCAGTCGGAAGGTTAGAACTTGTTGGTGCCCCGCCCTTGTGGCTATGCTTACACGGGGATATTCCAGGTCACCGAGTAGAATGTCCACGCCGATTCTCACTTTCCAGGGGAGGAAGAACACAGCCACCTCCATAGTTTTAACATGCCTGAAAAGGATCGTTACTAACGACCATACTAATTGACGCGCCCGAAACACTAGTTTCTGTCTCCTGTTTTTGTGCCTCTTTATCTCTCTTTTTATTTCTCTCTCCTTGCGTCCTGTCTCTGTATCTCTCTCTTTTTATTCCTCTCTCCTTGAGTCCTTCTGTCTCTGTATCTCTCTCTTTTAATTCTTTCTCCTTGACTCCTTCTGTCTCTATCTTTATCTCATTTTTTTCTCCCTTTATTTCTGTCTCTCTGTTTATCTCACTTTCTCTCTCTCTTTATTTTTCTGTCTCTCTCTTTATATTTCTATCTCTCGCTTTATTTTTCTCTCTGCCTCTGTCTATTCATCTCTCTCTCTGTATGTCTCTCTCTCTCTCTCTTGTCCTCCGAGGGTGCGAAGACTGCCGGAGGCCCCAGATGCGCCGCGGAGCCGAACGCCGCCGCTGCTGGCCCAGGGCACGCGCTCGCGCACGCGCCGCCCGCGGACTAGGTCACGCGCACGCAGCCTCCCCGCACAGCACGCGCCGCTCTCTCCCTCCCCCCTCTCTCTCTCTCTGTGCCAAGGCGACTCACGCATGACTCACTTCGACACGTTGGAGGTCCCGTGGTGAGTTGAGGGATACTAGAGAATGGGAAACGTGATAAACCGCATGGAAACGATTTCCAGATGCAAGCAAGTGGATATTTGGCTTTAAGGCGTTTAGATCGGTGAAAACGACAAATGAGAGCGACTATAAGTCGTGAGTTGAAATATTACTGCACAATATTATACATACACTACACATTAATATCACACTACATGGGCAAGAAATGTAGAGGCAAAAGTTCTCTGTATCTAGATTTTATCAATAAATCTGTGGTCTTGCTGGCAAAATTGGAGGAGTGTCCGCAGAGAAGGGATGATGCTCTTTGAGGACAAATTTGAAGTTGCTCACAAAACTACGTTCAATTAAGTATGACACATTGTAAATACTTACTAGTAAACATTGCATTATATATGTTGAATTGCAAGTCCTCAATTTCGACAATACCAGGACGCTCTTAAGATTTCGAAGGCAAGAGAGAGGCAACTCGGACTCCAGGGGATTTGTGCTTCAAGGGATTTGAAATTGACTCGTTAATTAAATAATCTTAATGTTACTATCGAGAATTTACTAGGAAATATATACATTTCAAAAATTCATTTTGAAGTTCATTACCTCATTTTAGCCACCTCTGACATATTGGAAGACTCTCCATTCAAGTCGCAGTGATATCAAGCACAAGTGATTCACTTTTAGAATACTTTTGAGACTATAATAGTGATAATTAATAAATGGGCAAACAATTAGTTCTTTACAGGTAAGTATTAAATAAGATTCTTTGGGAAGATTGCTAGTACAGAGAATCGCTTCATTATGGACATCACTATATATCAGACCCTTCAATAGCTCCATTAGGAAAAAACTCTTTGAAGGCTAGATTAAGCGTAATCGACATTGAAAAGATATTTGAAATAGACCCAGTGATTATATTGAAATGTGCTTGGAAACATTTTGAGAGATTGCAGGGAGAAATTAGATGTATTTTTTGGGAAATATGGTTACACACTTCGTGTTGAACATTATTTTGTAATTCTCCAAAATAATGAGTGTCTCCGGAATTGATTTTTCGCAATGTCACGCTACGTTGTAATTATAATTACTTGGTATTTTTCCGCCGAAGATACGATACAAATCAAACGCTTCCCGAGGAGTCATAAGTGTCCCATTTTTTAAGATTTTCACTGCGTATTTTCTGCGAGTAATATTGTACTTGTATAAATTGGAATAGGTCTGTTCATAAAAGTTATTGATTGATGATACGACGTTTGCTGAAGTACGTGCATATATCGTTTAGTTTCACATTAATTTTTGAAATGACAGATTCACACTTGAAGGACTTTCCACCCAATTGTGAAAGAAAGTAGAAGTGAACATATTATTAAGCACAGTTCACGTTCACGTAATATTTTTGTCAGTGGTGAAATCACTTACATGACAATTAATGACAGTTAACTCTACACGTAATTAGAGTAGAGTTTTGTTGTATTTGACTCATTAATTACTCAATTACCTTTCTCTCGGGAGTGTGTAACGTGAAATTAAAAGAAATTTCAAATGAAAGTACAATAAAGTATTTTCTCTCAACCCTTGAAAACGGCACTAAAAAACCTGACTCGCGAACTCCTCGCTTTCAAGGCGAGAGTGAGTTCCATCTCGAAGAAGAAAACGATCTTCTGCCTCCGGAAATTTAAAACGGCGTCTCGGTGGATACAGCCATAAATTATGGTCTAATCCAGGTCGCGCGAACCCAACACCGAATACCGGAACTTCCGGACCGGATCCTGAACATGCCGTCCGTGTGGCTATCTCCGCGACACGGCCACAGGCAGAGAAATCTGGTGGCAGCGGAAGGAACCACGCCGGCGGTGGTGGTTCCTAAAGACTGTTGGACCTTGACGAATCCGGACACTGTCGGTTTCTGGTCTCGTGTTGGTGGAGGAGAGTGGAAATACAGGATCAATGTGTGTCAGGGAACGTGATTACTGTTTTGGCGTGACCTCGAGTTTTCTAGAAATATATTTGGTGCACTTTTCATCGAATTTACACTGCTTGCTGCAGGAAATTGCATTTGGCACACTATTCATCAATACCCCGGTGAGAAAATTCTTGAGCATTGACCAAGATCTGCAGATTATCATAATATTTCTTCAAGCTTTTTGTGCTCTGAAACATTATAGTGTGGAAGTAGTTTCTCTTTCTCCTCTCGTGGCGGCCTTGGAATGTGAACGAAAAAACTGAGTTTCCTAGTGGTCGAATGAAACACGGCCGTCTCCGGTTGCGCAAATTGATAGCATCCACTACCTTCAAGTGAGCCTGTTGTTTGTCCTGCTCACGAATTCGACCGGAAATGAAGTTATGTAAACGGAAGTGGGCCAGGAAAGAAATTCGCTGAGAGGAAACCTCTAAGTTCCTCAAATATTACTCAACTTAATTAAATTCTGCGCTGTTTGTATTACGATGCCGAATGTTTTTGTTGGGGTTGTTCGCTGTTTGTATAGAGCCCTTCCAGCACTCACTTAGCAAATCTTCTGCCATAGTGAAGAACGGAGAATAAGTAATATGTGAAAAGGGAGTAGAATTCAGACGATGTAATTCGTATGAACGTAGTGTTTTTTCTCTTTCTCATAAAGAGATTTATTTCTAAGAAAGAATATTTAAACATAAATGCATGAAATGTGGGTGTTTTATTTTCTATATTATTTTTAACTTTGGGTGTTTAGACCCATAAAACGTCTTTGATGAGGCATTCCATAAAGAACTTCAATTCTGTCTGTGAATTGCTGTATTTCGATAATATTTTTTCCTTTTTTTCTCCTTAAGGAAGTACATTTTCTTCCTTATTTTGGTTTTTATTTTTAATGTGGTGTTGGTAAATTTCTCCTATGTGTGAATTTAACTGATGGACGTACCATTGGTACTATTTTAACATGAACCTTCAGAATTTCATCTAGTATCTGTGAATTTTGTTAAGTAGTCACGACCAAATGGGATGTACCAATTGCACAGTTGTAACAAAAATGCTGTTCCATTTTCTTCGAATTTGACATAAATTTGTCTTAAAAAACATGTGTGTGTAAGGATTTTTATTTTTCTGATTACATTTCAAGATAGCGATCGTTTTAACTGTTCCGTTTGAGTCCGTTTCCATAATGCCTTTCTTATGGTGTCACGACAAAATGCGTTGTTTGATTTTCGTAGTATTTGTCATAAATGTTTATTGGAGTTATTTAAACCCAGTATTTATAAGGATTTTTTATTTTGTTTGAATTCATGACTGTTTTAAATTTCCATATAATTTTTTGTTCGGCATTTTTAAACTATTCTTGGGATGGGTCTTGATCTATCAGTATTTTGTGTTTCACTACATTTCATTATAACGCTGTCATGAACAATGTGCTGTCGTATTTATTGGCTAAACCTTTCGACTGCGTTGAAGAGTAGATATTCAGTTTTTTAGACATAACAGTTTTGCATTTTAGGTTGTTGTTGTACATTTGGGTTTAAAAGTTATTACTTTTTCTATTCTGAGATTTTCATAGGGCCAGTACGCGTGAAAAGCGACTTCTAAAAATTGTCCTGTTCCAGAAGAACCGTTTTATTCTGAGTGCAACCGTTTATTTCGCGGCTAAAACAGTGATTTACACAATATACCAAATGTATTGGGAAGTATCTGTCTAAATTTTTCTTGTAAAATCAAACTATTTTCTTGACATTTTTCTTTGCATAACCCCAAATTCACCATTTCTCGGATGTGACACTTTTTTTGGACACCTATGCTAAAAAAACTAAAGATTGGAAAAGAAACGTGTAAGAAGTAAAGGAGTAGAGGAAAATAAGTTATCATTAAACCCAGATAAGTAAGATATCTGCAAAATAATAACAAGTAGTTATAAGTCAAAGTCTGTAATTCTAATTCAAGCTTAAACCAGATATCCTCTAACTGAAACCAGTTCGCTTGTCAGAAAAATAATTCCTCGGATGAAATTATGCCTTTTAATGGGATAAAACGCATTCCCATTATTTCTTTTGCGTCCTGGTGGCAACGCAAATAAATAAGGTATCAAAGAATGCAATGATAATCTTCATTACAAATATTGCAAGACCCAAGGAAAATGGAAGACGACGGCTCTAATCTATAAAGTGGAAAGAGTTAAATATACACTAAAATAGAATATGATAATTCACTGTAAAATATTGCAATATATGAATATAATAATAATACATACAAAATAATGGAGTACGCTAAAATGCATGCCAGAGTTCTCTAAGCATCCCATATTTCGTGTACTAAGCCTAAGTTTGAAGTGGGGTTTTGAAAAGTGCATCCTCTCCATTACTCTTATACCAAAAGCAACGAGCAGAATTTACTCTTCCTTCTCACGGTCTATGTTTGGTCAGCTTGTTAATAAAGATGACACCCCTTATTGGCAGTATGAAGAAAAAAACTCTCTCCACTCTCTAGGCTTGTTTACCATTTTACAACATGATGTGACGCTGCAGGTTTGTAGTCCTACTTGGAAAACTGGATAAAGATTGCACTTGCATTTCCTGTACTTTCTTCCAGGTTTGATCGTCTAGTACTTCGAACCTGTCTTTTTACCGGTTGAGATGCCTCACTAGCTAGATAGCTGGGTCGAATTCCACCTCTGTCGGGAGGAGAATTCTAGCGTCCGGCTGTTCTGATCGGTAGTTTTGCATGCTTTCTCCGATCTATATCAAGCGAATGCCTGAGCAGTAACTTAACAAAGGTGCCGAAGACCGCATGCGATATTTCCTTCCCTATCCTTTTCCCGCCTCTTACCTTACACACTCACTTGCACTTTCATGCACTGCACTTCCACACATATCGGGAACTTGGAGGTTATCCCAGCTGGGACGGTACCCGGCTAGGGAGAAACCTAGAGGGGAAAACTGAACAAGCCGTGACAAGACTGACGTGTAGGTCAGCGCCGGGTCTCACGTTCCAGCGGGGGAGGACACAGCCACATCCCGGGATTGAACATAAACTGCACTTACGGTACTAATAATCATAGAAGTTTAAGTGTCTGAAAACACGATCAAGCAATCTAACCGATTTACTAAGGAGTTGTAGCACACATTACTGAGGATGTGATGCACGGGTTTGTGAGAAGACTTACGGTTCACTAACACATGGAGAAAATATCCATTCCTTCCACAACATTCAAACTCAAGTCGTAGGTGAAACACAAACTTGTGCTCATCTCCAAGAGCAATCGTTTCACGTTTTCGACGTTTTCTCAAAACTCTTGTACTACAGTAATAAATTTGTAATGTAACACTCAAAGGGCAACTGACATGCCTGTTTCTGAATAGAATATCTGTCTACCTTTGAATAAGTTTCAATGTTTTGATTTTTTAATTAATTTATGCCCAAACCATGATTTTGATCTGTAATGCAACTTGAAAATTTTCGTATAGTGGTAGTTGCTTGGTCAATCGTTATGCTATTTCCTGAACGTACTTTGAGACAGAAATGTTCAAGAATGTAGCGATACATAATACATTATTGCAAAGCCCATATTAATAAGACATTTAACGTTATTTTTGAAATATAAAATAGAGGAAAATAAATAAAAAATATTTTATTTCTAATTGTTTCACTAGAAGGCCACGTTCTTCAATTTGAAACACGTGAGAGGCTTCGAATTTGTATCTTTCAAATGTGTCTGAAGTGATTACTGAGGCAGTGACCACGACAGGTGTCGTAACACTACATTTTACATTGAGACAAAAGTATAATATTTCATATTTTGGTGGTAGAGAAAATAAAATGTCTAGTTTCAGAGAGGTTGTAATCCGAATTTAAAATGATGTCATTAAGGTCTGAAAATGTTACTAGTAGTAAAACGAACTACATCCGCAACAATTTTTTCGTCATCCACTCCAGCATGTTATCAAGGAAATTCCGATACCACGGGGGAGGAGGGTGGGTCAGGATATTACTCATCACTAAGGAGAGGATTTTGATGACCTAAAACATTGCCAAAAATGATCAATAAAATGCTCTTAAAATGTTTTTTTAATCCCCTAATAACAAAGAAAAATGACGTAAAACGTTTATCAAAACCACTTCAGTAACATATCCAACAACTTGAGCTCTTCATCTGATGTAATGGAGGATTCTTCCTTTAGTTGAAGTGAACTCAGCTTGCAAACTTTTGGTTTGGACTGTTCTTTGCCAGGCATTATCTGTCTTTAGTTATTACGAAATCGGTCGCACAGACAATGGCGAAAATAGGCGTCACAAGAACCTTAGATTACATAGTACTCACATTACAAAGAAATCGAATAGGCTATTCAGGAATTCTGTGTGGAACATTTGTTGCATCTCGTAAATATTATTTGAAACATGTGCCATTTAAATTATATTAAAATCGATTAAATCAGCCAAAATGCATTAAAAATGACGTAAAAAGTTTTAAAAAATGATTCAATAGCCGACATTGACGAGTAATGCAAAATCAATGACATATAAAATGGGTTATTTCGTTTTGTCATATCACAAGAGAAATTTCTTTTCTAAACGGCAATGTTCTTAAGTGAAAAGAAAAAAAATTACATTTCATTAATTTCCCTACTCATCACAATGCTTCTCCTTCATGACTTTTAAGAGATGTGGTGGCCTACAGTGTATCCCAGCTTAATAGAAGTATTTAAATAGAACTGGCTGAGATAGATCTATGGACTCCCTTAAACAGCTGAGGCCGGGCAGAGCACCACCCCAGCCGTAAGGTTAAGAACAGTATTTCGGATACAATAGAGATGGATTGTACTAGGAGTAACAAAGCTCATAATAGATAAATACGAGATTGTAATAGTTGCATAATGCCTAAATGTACACACTTCAGAAGAGTTAGTCACATGTATTAATTTTTCTGTTGTTCAAAGATCATCGAGGAAGTCATGTTAATCGAGTTATTTTCTTCCAGTATTTGCATTTCATGATATTTCATTGCGCTATTACCTTAGGGTTTTGAACAAATAAAATTCTATTTCCAATTTTGCTGGTCTCATGTGGATATAAAGTACTCTTGATACTGTCGATAATTTTCTATTTTTTGTATCTCCAATATGTCTTCACATTTTTAAGAAAGTTGAAAGACGGGAATAGCTTTCTTGTAACGTACTAAGAGATTTCTTTAGGTTTACTGTTTTTTTGAAGTGGTTTGGAATATTTCATGTTTTTCCAAAATTGATTTATTTTTCGAAATTTTTTAATACTCTTGTATTCATATTTTACTAAAAACTAAAAAGTTTTTGTTGGTTTCAGCGTAATATCTTAAATTTTTATATTTCAATTACACAAGATGGTAATCAACAACAATGTCATGCGACAAAATATCTTCAGAATCGTTTTGCACCAACATTTTTTACTTAATGTTGTTACAAGTACAGTATAATTGTTTCTGACACTTCTTTTTGCTTGTTCGATTCCGGATCTCCGCCAACTCATTCACGTACTGCGTCATTAAGCAAAAAGTGCCGTGGCGCGGGCAAAATCGAAGAGCTGTATGTTGCTCATTCACGACTCCTACGTTCGCAGCGCGGAGGAGAATGAGGAGGGGGAGGAGCAGAGGTCATACCGCAACTCAGATCAGAACCGGTGGCGGCTGGCAACGGCGCTGGTAACAGACAACACACAGACACCGCGCCCTGCCCTGTCTCGCCGCGAGCAGTGCGACAAAAATGTGGATTTCATCGATTTGACGCAGTGTGTTCACTCGAACACCCAAGGACCTAATTGAAGTTGTGCTGTAAGACCTTATACATTTACTTCTAAAGATTTGATGGACTAGTATTAGGTACTCGGTAATTCAAGAAAAAAAAAGTATCGAGCTAGGAAGGTTCGATTTGTTAAGTTACGTACTTAAAAGAGCAGGTAGTCACACCTCGTTTCACGCACACCAGTGCCACGCACTTCACACTTTAGTGCGTGGATACAAGAGGCTTATATTTTTTTTAATTTCGGGTTTCTAACTTTCATAATTATATATTATTTGTAACCGAAATTTCATCCCAAGAAAATATTTTAGTAGTTAATGTTCGAAGTAAAAGTATCAGAAATATTAAAAAAGATACTTTTTTAAATTCTCGATAAATGTTTCATTTAGACATTCCAAACACAGACAGCAGAAGTGAAAACGCAATTTATCTTCTAGAGCAGTCGAGAGTAAAGTAAAGAATGTCAATGTTCAAATAAGGCGAAAATAAAAGGTCCCTAGGCATATAAAATATTACAATGAACACATTAAAATTATAGCGAAGAATATCTTTTGAAATATTTGTATTATCTTCATCATTCAAATAATTATTTTATGTAGTGAAGACAGCGGTAAAAATCCTATAACTACAGACAGAAGTAGCGTAGGCTTTTACGACGATAACTGCTTTATTCTAGAGTACGAGTTTTGAAACTCGTGCTAAGCTTGAATGTTTTCTCCATGTGATTGAATAGGCAAAAGCAAAGCACTTCTTATTTCTTACATAACCATATAAATAATTATTTAAGGGATATATTAACGTCTCTTATCTCATTTAAATGAAATAACTTTCTGATGTTATTAAAAACAAACACTTTTTTTAAAATAATTAATTTGATTGATGTTTCAACCCTATTTTAAGTCTTTTTCAAAAAATCTAGGGCCCAGGTTTGAGAATAGTAGTTTACCGAAAACAGTTAGTAAAAAATTAGTTGACAACTAAATATATCAGTGTTATTAAGCACACTGGTTAAGTATGTGAAATCGCAAACATCTGGTCAAATAGGATCGAAACGTCTATGACATAAATTATTAAAATAATATTTTCTTGCCTACCTTTAATGTTAGAAATCCATTAGTACTACACAGAATTATCATTTCATAATTGCCCCAAAGAACTAAATATTGGTTCAGTACACTAGTTCGACGACGTCCTGTCAGAAATATGGCACAAAAAGAAAAGAAAAACGGCATAACGGACTGAACCGCCTAGTAGATAAACCACTCTCCTTCTTGGCGAGAATCAAAGTGAATCCAAAGCAAAAGCTTTCGCGGCATCCTCAATTCCAACTATACGTGACGCGCAACTGAATTAATTTCAGAAACGGTGGCCTTTTCGCTCGCGGTCTCGAAGACCCTCGCCCACTGCGCGTCGGCGCGTCTTCGCGAGAGGAACCTGTCTGGCGGCGCGCCGCGGGCGCCCCAAGCGGCCGCTGACAGCAGGCTCAGCGGCGGAGAACGCGCGCCACTCGGCTCCGCCCTTCCACGTAGTTTCTCCGATCAATGCCAGGCTGAGTCCTGTTAATAAATGGAGCACGCACCGCCACGATCTATCCTTTACCCTTGAGACCTCCGCTCTCTTGCCTGACATACACTACTCAACAACACATGTCGGGAGCCCGGTGGGTGCTTAAAGGCGGTCCCGGTTATGGCGGTGCCCCGTTAATGGAGATACCGTCTTGGATCTCATCTTCCTGCGAAGAAGAAACTTTGCCCACCTTCCTCGATACAATGTGCAGCACATTACGGGACTAAAGACATTGCAGAAACCACAAAATAATAAATCAATAAATCAGACAAAATAAATCTTGTCGATTTCTTCTGACTTCATTGCATTGTCCTTCTGGAAATGATAGTTCTAAAAGCGGTTTATTTGATCGGTCGTCTACGTCGTTTCATTTTCGGTAAAAACTTGAGCAATTTATGAAACAAGGGACTACTCAACGCGCCTGCTCCTTTCTTCTCTAGTCTGTCCCTACTTCCATGTTAGAGACGAGGGATATGCGTAGTTACTATTCCTTAACGTACTCTCATGTAAAAAAAATACAGTACAGTGAGAGGCGGATCCCACACCAAACCTCCAGGAGAAATGAAGAGAAAAAAATCATTCTATTTGTTTCGTTCATTTTATGACGCGTATGTCATTACGTAGGATACTTCCACATATAATTACGATTATATTATAGGCAAAACCTGTTTTAGAGAGATGTTACTTTGGACATTTTTAGAGATTAATTCAATGATTTCGCAACAACACATAGACAATTAAAGGAAATGACAAATGATCATGATATGGTGTTACTAAACGCATGGACATGGAAACTAGTTTGGCGGCAGTTATGATATAAGTGGGCTCTTAAGGTAACCCGCCCTTCCAGCCCCCATGGGAATCCGGAACAGTGTCCCTTCCCCCTTCCTTTCCTTCTTCCATTCAACAGGGAATCGCGTCGGGAGGGGACCCTCCGTCCTCGTCGTCCTCTTCCTCCTCGTCGACTACCGGAGGCAGCCCTTCCGCCCATTTTCCTATTCCGTTTTCTATTCAAGTTTGGGGGCGGTACCCGGTACGTCGCAGTCCATTTCGGCTACGCCGATTATGGGGATCCAATAAGGTATCTGCCTGGGAAGGAAGGAAATGTTCAACAGAAGCTATATGGTGATTTGGTGTGCCCCACAATTCCTGAACAACAAACCCGGGAATGATGTCGCCTAGGTGTAGCGTGCAGTTGTCCCCAACGCAAGCCCGTACACCGTCCAGGCATAACAGGACTGAAAGAAACTGACTGAAAGGACTGAAGGAAACAGTTTGAAAGGTTATGCACGGTGAGTAAGAAAGTTCACCATGCCACTCATACAGGTAAACAATCATGTCTTCGCAGGACTCGAACCCACGCCACATGGGACCACGCCTTCTTTTGTATCTCAGCTGTCCAGCACGGTTAGGAGCAAAATTTACGAGCTTCGTACATGATATTCAAATGTTTGAGGATGCGTGCTAATGGGGATTAAGGATGGATGAGATTAAGGATGTGGTGTAACGGGGAGAAGTAGATCAGACTTAATGAATGCGCTAAAAACTAACAAAAATTTCCACCATTAACGGCATTCAAAATAAGAACATCTTAACCACTCCGCAACTTGTCTGACGACCCGGACCTCGACAAGTACTATTACATCATCAGCTGCAATGCGGTTCTTCTCCTTCAAAATGTTGGTTCTAACGATTCTTTTTTTCTTTTTCTTCTCGCCATTCTTGCAAACCGCAAATTCTTCTAAATTCTTTAAGTTTGCAGTACGTTAGTCGTTAATAGCAACTTTAGAATTCTGCCGCAATACTGAAACTTTACAACCTATCTACTAGAAATATATTGACAGCATTTTCAGTTATTGAGGACTGCAATAACGAAGTGGGTGAGCGAGATTACTGGGTAAGCAGATAGCTCGAGATGCCGAAACCCTGGAAGTTAACTCTAAAAAAATCTAGTGCTTGCAATCTGTCATTCATTACACTGGCCGACATTTTTAAACTTTTGAAAAGTTACAAAAAGAAAACTCATGATTCTGACTAATTTTGGGTCGCTGAATACGAATATGATAGCAGTTTTACTGGATTAGCTCGTATTTTTGTGTAACGCGTAGTTGCCAAATTTACCATTGTAGGCATAATGAGCTATCTTGAAAGTACCGGAGAGTGACTTTTTTGACAGCAAAAAGGGAATCAATTTCGTTTTGGCACTTGTGTCAAAGACAATCAATTTTTAAAATTATATAAATTAATTTATTAAATCTAAACAATTAAAAAACTATATATTCAGTTAGTTTACTAGCACTATACGTTAGCATTTACATACTCAGAATAGTTTATAAGGTATAATGTTCACAGATGTATACAGATGTATACAGACCACTTAGTTTCGGAAAAAATTGTCTAAGATACTTGCATCCTTCAACTTCTTTGTCTATTCCTTCAAGAAATTCATGAGGTCCAGCTTAATGTGCAGAGTTGGAAGCAGTACCTTGTCTGGATCGATCAGAGGTTTATACTTGACATTGTTGTTACCGGGCTTAAATTACTCTCTGGAGGCCACTCCTTTTGTGAGAAATTTTTCCTGTAGCTCTTGAATCCCAAAGACACAAAAAACAAAAGTGCTTTGTAAATCCATCTTCCAGACATTGGTTAGATTCCTAACTCATTCATCAGGCCAATGATGTCCGTACAAACGCAAAGGGAATCTTCCATTCTGTAATATTCTGAAAAAGGCTCGTTCCTTTTCCTGTGCTGAGTGTTAAGTAGTTCCGGGAGCCAGTAAATTCCATTCTTTGAGTCTAGCACCCAAGAATTAAGCTTTCTCTTTCGAAAGTTGTAAGTCTCTTACTAAATCGTTCAATTCATGTTGAAGGATGAAATAAGTCTCATCTTTTAAGTGGAAAGAACTATCTCTCAGATCTTCATCTGCAGATATTGAGTTAGTGTCCTCATCGGTTCCTTCGTAAAATGTGAAGGTGCTGCAATATCGATAGTTTCCCAATCGTTCGGAGGAGCAGGTAAATTTTCTCCATGAGGCACTGGTCTGATCGAGAATCGCAAGATTGAATATTCGATGGCACACTGTTTCTTCTTGTTACTTCCAGCTGTATTCGTCATACAGAAACAAAATGCCATAGTGATTCTGGGATTCTCTCCATATCATCGGAACAGCAAAAGGCATCCTTTTCTTGGATCCTTTAAGTCAGGTCTTCAGCCCAGCTTTTATCCTGATCCTCAATCTTACAGTCAAAAGTAAAATAATATAATTCCCTGACAACATCATTCATCGATCTGAGACTTAACCATAACACGCCACAGATGTAACAAAATCAGCCCGGTGAGTTTTTTACAACCTCTGCGGGAAGAACTTGACATTTTACGCAGGAAAGCGAAACTTAGAACCACAGAAAAACCATGAAATCACTTAAACATAACAGTAAATATATAACAGTAAAATATTTCCGAAAATACGGGACAATAACTGAAGTTACAGAGTAAAACTTCGTAAGTCGATTCCCACGACAAACATTTTCATACTTCAGAGATTACTTACTGCAATACATACTCGTAAGAGTAAGACTGATCCACGGCACAACGGCACTTCCTACTTTATATATTTGCTCGCCCGCGTCATCGTGCCGCCCATTGGTGCCCCATAGACGAGGCGGCTACATTCAGTGTGTAAAAAAACACCGAAAAACAAACAATAGAAGGGGAAGGAACACAAGTGTCAAGTTTTTCAATCATCGCGAATTTCTCACCCTCCGTTTCATTGTTTTATATATATATATATATATATATATATATATATAACAAGAATCTCCTGAATTTCACTAACTGAGTGAAATACTATTTATTTCTAATTCTAGGAACATTGTGGAACTGGTTACTTTGATGACAACTGAAGCCAAAATGGTAAAACTGGCAACTACGGGTTACACAAAAATATGAGCTAATCTAGAAAAACGGCTGTCAATTTCGAATTCAGCATCCTGAAATTAATCGGAATTAGTGGTTTTCCTTTTTGTAACTAAATTGACGTCGGCCCTTTGTTATTGTAACGGACAGCAGTAGCAGACTCAGAGAGCGGATATCACCCGGTAGCTTGAGTCTTGAAATATTCAGAGATTTTACTCAAAACAACACAAATTTCAGATGAACTCTTCCGTCCTTGCGACGGCAGTAACAGGAAGACCACCGGAGGAGTAGTGTTCGGTCTTCCCATCCCCGGCCAAAATACGATACATAAAATTAACAAATAAAACCAAAGTATCAGGAGGATTAACCTCTATTGTAAATAGTGAATAAAATGTATAAATTGTGTGGTTTCAGAAATCATCATATGCAAGGCTTTATGGTTGACCAGTGAATAAAAATAAACAAAAGAAAAGTGCTTGATCTACCAAAGTCTTCTCGAATTTCTCTTACAATTGAGAAATGTATATCACGGAACTTGGTCAGATCTATATTTCACATTTCTCTTCATGGTCGTGAATGGATAAGATTATAATTGATAACAATATTACTATTACTACTATTAACTACAAAATTTAATTCCGAACTCTACCGAACACTTCTTACTTAATGTTTACAACACTTAAAACAACACAACTGTGCAATCGGCGTCAGGAGGCTTTAGGAAGGCGGCATCAAAGTGGGTGAGCGGAGGTGGCCGGGCGAGCAGGTGGTGCCCCAGCGTGCTTTCCATCGCGAAAGTGTCTTCTAGAAGGCTGACGGCGCGCGTCCGAGCAAGGCGTTGCGTCTCCTCGACGTTTCCAGATCTTCCGTCTTCATGCCCCCTCCCCTCTCCTCTCGCTCTGCCGAGTTTCCGCTCTCATCTCGTGACAAGATGTCACGTCGATCGTTTACAACTCGCATTAGGCGATGTCGCGGTTGAGCGAGAACGTTCGGGATAGGATGCCGATGACACTGTAGCGGATTCCATGGTATAACGGTCAGCATATCGGGTTGTACCCAATATTGCGGGTTCAAACCCGATCGGATCCGTGGGTTTTTAAAGGCAAAAAAGTACTTCGTACGCCTTCTTTCGGGAGGGAAGTAAAGCCGAATGACCCGTGTAGTAGATTTTCTGCATGTAAAAGATCCTCAAGCCTAAAAGAAGCCTCTGAGCTAAATTCAAATCGCCTATTTCGTCGCCCGAGATAATATCATCTATCTCCGCTAGGTGAAAAGAGCGTAGCGAAATTTGCGTGGTCAGACGGAACAGCCACGAAAATAAGGTAATAACTAACACTGCTGTTGGGTTTAAAAAGGGTCTGCTAAATCAAATGCGTTCACTTTTTTCCCTTCAAATGCATATTTTCCTCTACTTCTAAATGAATAAATTGACAAAAGACAAGAAAGCTAGAAAAATGTTAACTCCGATTACGTATTCCGCAGGTAAAAACAAAATAGAAACCTACCAGGAATTTTTGATAACATTCCTCTACCATCGACAAGTTACACTGTGTTATGATGACGTGTCCTAAGATTTAAGTTCCCGTGTAGTAACCCCAGGGACTGTGTAGAAGGATTTGGTTGTTTTTTTCATCACGTGACAAACGAAGGTTCTTTAATATTTCACAAAGTAAGAATTCACAATGTTATCTTAAATGCTTCCTATCACAGTACTGTACATAACTACATAGTTTAGATTAAAATGTTTGTAAATAATAATTACAAGAGACGTTATTTTGCATCTTATTGATTTATAGGATTTCTGCTCATGTAAATGTGAAGATATAAGCTCACTCACACAATCACTGTAAATGAAATTGAATTCATAGAGTTACCTCCGACTCACCAAGTTATAGTATGTGTGCTAAGTGATTACATAAAAATAATACAAAAAATTCTTAAATGTAGTGTTAGTAGTAGTGGTATTAGTAGTAGTAATAATATTGTTATCAATTATAATCGTAAACCATTGTAGATTCACGATCATGAAGTATAAATGAGAAATAAAGATCCGATCAAATACCGTGACCTACATTTCTCAATTATAATTTTTCAAGATACTATTCACTCTCTAACCTGCTTCATTACGTTTAACCACCTCTATCGTTTCCCCCTTCTTCGAGGCTCCTTGGTTCTCCCATTTGCAATTGGCCAAGGAGGGGCGCGCCGCTTCCGCGATATTACGCCGCCGACTGGACGTTACGCAGCTGTCGCTAGGCCTTGTCGTCTCGCGACGGACGTGCAACGAACCCTGGAGCTTTCTAATGCACTTTAATGGTGGAGTCGAGCGCCTTCGCTGCTGCGCATTCCGACTACCCCCGCAGGTGCAGGGCCGTTTCCGGATGAGCGGGTAATACAGTAATCCCTCAGCATTCGCGAGAGTTAGGTTCCTAAAAAGCCTCGCAAATGTCAAATCCGCGAATGTTGAGTCTATATTTTAACGAAAAAGGTGGGTTAGGTTCCTGAATATCGAAAAGAAGTTAAAAAAGAAAAAAAAAGTTCTAACGAACAATTTCAGAAGAACTGAGTAAGTGCTACTAAAACAATTTAGAATTAACATCCCAAAGAGAAGAAATGAAACAATATTTGAAACTAATTTCGAAGTTGAAAGTAATTGAATATCGGATTTTGTTATTTTTTGTGTTCATCCTCCTCCTCGTTGTTCCAAAATCCAAACATGGAAAAGTTGCTACTTCTATTTCTCTCTTAAATTTCGAAGTTATTTCCATGTTCGGATCACATTCGAATGCCCTTTCCACCAGAGCTTGATGAAGTTTTAGAACGCCAATAACAGCTTTGACATTGAAATTGGTCCAGGACGCAGTTTCGCTTCTGTTACTTCATAACTTTCGAGGTTTTCTTTGCTGACGATTTCCCGAAGCTGCTCTTCAGTGACGTCATTTAATGAGAGTAGCACACATCCTGAAAGGCTTTTCTATTCAGGTGGCCAAAACCCTTACCTCCAATTTCACGCAACTGAATTGAATTATTTTACAATTGTATTATTCTATTAATGTGAACTGGCATTCCAACTTTGATATTTTTGCAGAACGTGATACTTTGAGCTCCGGTGTCTGTCGAGTTCGTTTCCCAGATAACGCTGATAAAGGAAGTAAAATGTGCTCGCTTTCAAAAAAGTACGACCAAACACGCACTCGCGAACGTTGAAGCCGCGAATTTTAAAACCGGTAGCATTTCTCCATCGCGAATGTTCGGGCTCGCAAATAGCGAATTCGCGGATGTCGCGGGATTACTGTACTTCATTCAGATACCCAAGTACGTTAATTTTCAAATTCCATGTGTAGCCTACACAGGGGCGTATCCGGGGGGCAGGCATGAGAGCCATGCCCTCCCCCCCGAAAGGCCCACAGTTTTCGTTTGTCCACCTTCCTTTATATGGCACAATTGATTTAAATATTTATTGATACGAAAAGTATGTAGTTATTTAAACAATATTATTGTTTATTATCATATATACAACAAAAATAATTTACAATATAATAAATAAGTTTATTATTTAACAAAAATCTATGATGCCACCTAAATGATCGGCGGAGCTGCTTCTGAGCTTACACGTGTGATGGCACAAAATATACTTTTCTACAAAGTACAACATGTGAAATAATTCTGTGTATTCAAGCTGCAGAAACGATTTATTTACTGTTATCGCAATTGTTAAGACTGAAGTTACAATTAGGATTAAACTTCAAATTATTTTCAGAGAATGTAAGTGGCCAGTGAATTTCGAAAACACCTATATACGTTGCAGAGATGCTTTGTGTAACCAAAATAATATGAATGTGTGTCCAGAAGAATGACTATCTCTTTGAAGATATTGATTTCTTAAAAATATAATACTTGTGAGATTAGAAAATCCCCAAAAATGACGAAGATATTTTCTTTGAGGTACTGGTGGGATATATTCAGTTTTTATTTCATCAAGGAATGAACATTAGAATTTAAAGAGATAAATGAGAAATTCTTTTTCCTGCACAATTAGGTTTGCCACACTGGAAGATCCAGAACCGAAGAAAGCGAGATGGAGGATATTAAAACTATCCGGCTGGTATACACTCGTACTTGTTGTAAATGGGAAAATGTGAGATGTGGTCCTCGTCAAATGTTGCCGAACCGGGTGTTGAGCCCACTTTCCCCTTGTTTGGTGCGCGAAAGAAGACTCCAACCGTTCATCTACTTCTGTGACATCCTACTTTGCTTGGTACGCATTCTTTTCCTTATAATTTACTCTCTTATTAAATTATTTCTAGGTCGCAAGTTGTACTTTCTTCGGATACAAACAGAAATTCATTTAATTGCAATTTATATTGTTTTAGAAGCATTCTTTTCATCTGTTACGTATAAACAAATTGTTTTTGTTGTTAATTAATTTGGAAAACGATGAGGAAACTCACTTGTGAGAGCCAGCCTCGATTTAATTTATTTTTATACTATATATATATATATATATATATATATATATATATATATATATATATATATTGGTCATTGTTTGGAAATTTCTGTAACTTTATCAAGGTTTTTAAAACAATAGTTTCAGAACAATTCCAAAAATCTCAAAAACTTCGTAATAGTTGCATTATCATAAGAATATATCATAAACAATTTGATACTTAAATCATTGGTGCTAAAGACTAAATTAATAAATTACACAAATTAAATTAGAAAGTCTGCAGTAAATGTATGCTGCAGTATGGCACAGTAGTATATAACCAGAAACGGATTTTTGGAAAACGTGATTTTTGAAACTTAACCGAATCGAACTGTGTCTAGGAAAAACAAAGACCATTCTTGGGAACTATTTAAAGTACTTCATGTTTATTTTATTAGTACTTCATGGATATAAACTCGTCGTTGGTCATTTGGTCTTTGGTGCAAAAGGTTTTCCTCTTAGCGGTCGGTAGTTCGCTGTGTTCCCTCCGAACGTGTTCCGACTTGCAACCCGTCCGTTTGCATCGCCCGCGAGGAGGTGGCCATTCGGGTCCTCAAGTAGTGCTTGGAGGCGTGGTATGCGGAAAGGTACCTTGAGGTCTCGGTTTCAGGGTGTCTGAGTGAATCCAGTTTTTATTTAGACCCCAGGCAGGCGTGACTACTGCCCGAGTGACCGGCGCCGTGGACTGCATCCGAGGGGGTTTTTGGTCGGCGCCTTCGCCTAGTCACGTTCGTCCTCGTTTTCCGCCACCCGCGAAATACCCTTTCACGCCCGCCATTCTTCTGGAATTAGAAGGCACGGCTGATACGGTTTTTATATTGAAGGCGATGAGAAAATGATTCAGACTTCATTTCCAAACAATTAATTCAACTTGAAATGTAACTACTTTTGTGAAGGAACTCACAGAACAGTCATGTCTACATTCGACATTATTTTATATACATGTACACTTCATGTTTAGATATGAATAAAGAATTCCAATGGAAGTGACCTTTATAATTACTGGTTTGCAAGTCTGCGGTCTATGTGATACTCGTATATTTGGATGTAGGGGAGTTTAATTAGGTTGGCGATAGTTTGTTTCTTTCTGAGTTTTTTCCTGACCCAACTTCAGTGACTCACCTCTTGGTAATTCTTTAATTCATTTGGTGGAAATTTTGAATGATTTTAATTATTTTACCTGATCTTTCATTTTGTATCCCATTTATGATGAATTGGATTTTCTGCATTAATTGCAAATTAACGCCTGAAAGATTTATTGAAGATGTGAATATTTAATCAATCTAGTGTGATTATGGAAACAAAATATTCGTGCAGTTAAGAGGAATCAAAAAGTCATATTTCTCCCATGTTTAATTTGGCAGTGCATTTGACCCATTGACTCAGAATGTACTCAATCTAGTGCTGTAACATTTTAGTAAAAGCTTGGTGGAAATGTAACTACAAGCATATTTACATCTTAGGAGTATTTGTAATTTACAACATATTTGAACTAAAAGAAGAAAAAATTCAGTAGATATTTTTATGCAGAAATGCATAGAAATGAGAGAATGAAACTTACTGTAGTCTTTTTGTTACCATATATTCATTATTACTTAATTGACCTCCTCCAAAAGATTAAAAATTATTACTTGCGTAATTAGAAAGACCATGAATCACAAGTGTTCACAAATATCATTTTTCAAAAATCAGCGTCGGAGTTATTCCTTCTTCGAAGCCTATCACCTCGCCATGGGAACAAGAAAATGAAATATGTTTTCCATGTAAATAGTCGTAGAAAATAACCTTTATAACTCAAGCAACATTAAAGAAGTTCTCTAGCAATTAGTGAAAACCAGAGCCTTCTGGATGAATCCGTCCAAAAGATTTAACGTAAATATCAGACTCGTTACCTAAATTTCTGTCATTTTATCACATGCAGATGAAGGAACAAAAGAACAAACGTATTAAAAGAGTTTGTGATATATTTAAAAGGATTTATATATTATTTTATTCAGAAAACTCTAAATATTTACAAAAAATGTTGAAATACCAGAAACGTCAAAAATTAAGAAATTTGTTTTATGACTCTTCTTAAAAATGCCATTGGCATTCTAGGTGATAGAAATAGAATTTTACATTTTTTACTTCAAAAGTTCCTTTTGTAAGGTAAAACAGTTCAAAATGTTTATTCAGAACATTTAATATGATATATTATTTTGCAACTTGGAAATGTCACAGATATAATGCCCTGGCATTGACATAAAAGTCATCTTCTTACATGTCACTAACTTTAGAGATGTTCCACATTCCCAAACATGCTCTAGCTCAGGAGAAAAATAAACTAAGAGATTTGTACGATTCTCGACAATTTTAACGTCCTTCCACATCAATACTGTTTTCTTGGGTCCTATTTTATGCGGAATACAAATGACTCTTCTCTGTGGTCATTTATTCAGTAATGATAATTTGGTCATCAATTTACTTAACTACCATTTATATTAGAGACTTCAATGTACCTGATCCGCTTTACATCAACCAAATATTATAATAATAATAATAATAATAATAATAATAATAATAATAATAATAACAATAATAATACTCATTGATTTCATAGTTATGTGATTGGCTGATAAACAGAGACTTGATACTATTTCGTAGGCTTCAAACAATAGATTAGCGTCTGGTAAAAAAGCTGCAATTTTTTCCTCTTTAAGTTGTAAATTTATTAACTTATCCCTGTAGAGAGTAACGGCTGTAGGGGTGTCGTAGCTGAGGCCACACTACATATACATATAACTAATATATAAAATAATTACTTATTACGTTGTACGAGAGAGAGTCGGCATATGTTTCCTCTGGTGGGTGTAATAAAGGTGTGCGCATGCAAGACAAATAGTTTGTGCGTGGGAGCGTGAATAATAAAGCATCATTTTATGTTTTGATATACAAGTAAAAAATATTGATACATTTGCCGTAGTGCCGTTGAAGTTTGAAATTGAATTCGTAAAGAAGTGAGCGTCCTACACACGGAAAAAAACGTCTTCCCATCGCCCTTCATCAATGGTTGCAAAGCGCTGTTCTTGAAGGGCCTTCTTCAGGGCCGGGTAGAGACACGACCAAGTGACGTAGGGCCATACTTCTGTTGTTGTCGCTGCCGCATTTCGTGACGATCGCGTGAAGGACTAAATATGGAAATTTATTTTCTGACACTTCCTGCAACTGCTGCTTATTTGCGAATTTATGAAATTTGTTTCTAAAATTATTTTTTTGAGTCTTCTGTAATGTTACAATGCTATTGTACAAAAAACGTACCATGCAATTAGTTTTTAATGTTATTTTCTGCATTCGTACAAATTTGAAAACTGGTCTCTTCAAATCACTTGTATACTTACACAATAAAACGTATTACAGTGGGTCGTGAATTATCCGAACTTATTGGGACCAGGTAACGTTCGGATATTTAATAATTCGGAAAACCGAACATAATGTTTATATAGGCTACCGTTTCTCTAAAAGGTCGGGGGTTTTCAGCCAACAATGAACATTCAGAATAAGTGACAACTGTTAAGCATTTACGATCGCTTATTTGACAATGAACCGTTTATTCTCTACCAGTTAAAGGTAGTGAAAAGCGTCTTTCTGTTAATAATAAACATTCTTAAGCATTTATCGTAGGATTGGCCAACGTTCACTGAAGTCAGATGATTGACTACAGTACAGTATCTCGTTAATATTTTATCACTGTCAATCATATCGGGGATCATTCTCAGTCTTCAATATCACAAAAGAAAATTAATACGTGTAGTATACGTTACCTAATTAAAAAATAATTTTTTTAAAAATTAGATACCGTTTAATCATTTTTCAGAGAAAAGATGAGTTCGGATATTTAAAGTTTCGGATAATTGACGTTCTGTTAATCGACGCCCCACTCTATTATAAGGATGAAATAATGGAAGTCATCTTTTTTTTGTTATTTAAGGTCACATAAAACATCTAGGTCATTAGCGACTACTATTGGGTTTAACGTTATGGTAACTGTGAAGATGACTGTGAAGATGATATGCTGATGATAGGGGGTGAAAGGACGAATACATACAACCATGCCCTAGGCGGGACTCGAACCCGTGAATCTTCGTTCCGAGATCGCAACGACACTACTGCTTTAGCGATCCCGGCCACCGGGGATCGGCAGAAATCTTTCTCGATGCGTCTCAAGATACATCTTCACAGAGATGACTTCCATTATTTCACCCTTGAATGATATAAACATCACCTCGTCAACTTTCCCACAATGAACATTACAAAGGATCTGTGGTGAGGACGTACCGAGGACGCTGAGGACGAGCGCGGTCGCCGCGCCGGGCGGCGGGCGAGGCGCGCGCACCATGGCGGGTGCGGGCCGCTTCTGCTCCTGCAACAGCGACACACAACTCTTAAGCCTCACTTGAACACAGGCACAACAACACACAACTCGTAACTCTCACTTGAACATAGTCATAACACACAACTCTTAACTCTCACTTGATCATAGTCACAACACACAACTCTTATTGGAGAGCTTATTGGTTCGTGATATAATCTAATAGCAATGTACTGTAAGTAGTATAGTACGTATATATGAATCAATTACATTAAAGATATAATCTTAAACACCGTGATTTACATAAAATTGATATTTTTTCTCTTTTTCATTGGATATAAAGAAAGCTCGGGCAAAGCCGCGTATTTAGCTAGTGTTCACAAAACAAGTGTGTTGTACGTGGTCAAAGTTTTCGTCAAATTGTTTGGCCCGTCTGTGCAGAATTACTGTATACTAACAGTACTCTCACGACCTCTCGTCTGACATTCAGATTGTAATACAAATGGTTGTTGACAGTATACAAATGATGGTACTTCTGATATTCATGTGGAAGCGCGTGTTCCTTCACCACTCGCAGCCAACTCCTTTCGTCATTTTGATGCTCGTGTAGTCTATCCTCTTTCGAGGAAACTAACAAATCCTATCTCCGAACGCAAATACGTCGCAATTTGACATTTGAGCTTCGTGGTTCTTTCACCAGTTGCATTGCTCTCGACAGAATTCTCTATTTGATGAAAGTAGGTCATGTTCAATTTTATAACTTTTTATAAAACTCCACCTTTTATTGTGTGAAAACTAGATTTCATAAAATTTCCGTTTTATGGAAAGTTTTTATAAAATAATTTTACAGAAAATATCGTTGGAATTAACAGGCATGTCATTGCACGAAAACTGGGCAAAATCATCACGTCTTGTCACGTTAACTTACGTTGATGAAAAAGGTTGTTTCAGTTATTAATTGAATCAGTTAACATTTCCTCAGTTGAAGAACTGATTTTCATATTTCCATTTCTTTTCTAGTTTTACATTTCAAGATATTCTCAAAAAGCAGCGAAATATTATGTTCAAACATCGCGTTTCGATGTCCAAGGGCATCCGAAAACCATTGAATCTTATCTTGAACCTAAGGCCGCTTGAAAATACTTTCCTTCCCTGGAAGATTTATTTCAAAAAGATAAATCACATTGAAAACAAGCTCTGAAATTTAGAGAGGAAATGCAAGTCGCAAACGTTTACATAGAAATCATTAAACTCCCCTTACAAAAAATTCTGATCTTCTCATACTCCATGTATCTTTTGAGCAGCAAATGTTAATCCCTGCAGATGTAAATTTTTAATGGAACAGAACATTGGAGTAATTGTTGTAAATTTGGTACGTAATACTCTCAAATTAAATAATTACTCATATTTTTCAACAATTAATATAGTAAATAAAATTAAAAATTAATTATAAACAATAATAATATAAATACCATTATAATTAATATTTAATATTATATATCATTAATAGCATTAATAATTATCATTAATATTTAATACATAGTGCAGCTATGATTTACCACTGTGAAACCATATTCACAATACTTTCCAAAATATAAGCGAGTTCTACATTTGTTAGTAAAACGACCTCGCGTATTATTATGATTTTCCTTACACTCGAACATACTTGTACGTACTACAACTGAGAACACTTTTTGTCATGCAATATTCCACCAGGAAGTCGAGCATAAAGAAAGTCATAAACCCGTTTCAATAAGGGCCCTGTTTGAGCTAGTCGTGCGTTACCGACCCTCTGAACAACCGCCCCCCCCCCTTCGAGCGATCGGGCGGTCGCCGCGCGAGCGATATCCCCGAGATACGTGAGCGTCAAGTGTAACGCAGCGCCCTGCGATAAGCGTCGTTTGCTACCACTAGGGGCGGATTTTAATGAAATGTCATTTTTTCTTTTCACTTCAGAACAATGCCTTTTAGTATAGAAATTTATTTTATGTTATGACAAAATGGATTTTTTCTCGATTTTGACTAATATGTCATTTTTTACATTTTTACCGTCATTTTAATGCGTTTTCGCTGATTTCATGGATTTTAACATCATTTTAATGGTACTTGCATCAAATAATATATACGAGAGGCAACAATGTTCTCCACAAAATTCCTGAGTAATCTATTCGATTTCATCGCTCACAAATTGTAATGTCAGCCGTTGAAAGAGTGTAATCTAAGGTTCCTGTGACGTCTATTATCGCCATTATTGGGTCAGTTGATTTTGGTATAAGTGAAGACAGCGGTTTCCTGGTATAGAACAGTCCAAACCAAACGTTTGAAAGCTAAGTTCACTTAAATGAATCGAAGCCTCGTTTGCATCAGTAATGTATCCATCAGTTTGAGTTGTTCTTTCGAACCTGTTTTGATGACATTTTTTTCTGTCATTTTTCTTTGCTTTTGTGGCATTTTTAAAGCATTTTAAGAGCATTTTATTGATCATTTTTGGCTATGTTTTAGGCCATTCAAATCCGCCCCCCGTTTATCACCCTATCGCCGGTCCGCGCGAAGTGATTTCTCTGTCATTAAGCGGGGCGCAAGATCCCTGTTCGCGGTCGCCGACGCGAAGGTCGCTTGGCGCGAAAAAGTGGATTGAAAGAGAAAAAACCGCGCGGCCAGGTCGGAGAGAAAAAGAGAGACGCCGCGGAGAAAAGCGACGTCCAAAATAATGCATTGGGGACAGGGGTCTAGCTACGGACACACGCGAACGGAAAGTCAAATAAGACTGTCCGACTTGGGTGTAAAATACTCTGCTTCGCAAACCTCGTTTAGGAAGTTGTGAAAACGTCGCGTTATCCCAAAATTGGGTGGGAGAGTTTTAAATGTGACGAAATGTTTATTGTGTTCAAAACATTTCGAGAAAAATAAATTTCTTCTTTGTCGGCCCCGTGGCCGAGATCGCTAAGCCAATAGTGCCGTAGTGATCTCTGACCGAGGGGTCGCGGGTTCGAGTGCTGCCTCGGGCATGATTGTATGTGTTCGTCCTTTCACCCACTATCACCACCATATCGTTTCAGCCTCATACTATAACATTAAGTCCAATAGTGGTCTTTAATGACCTAGTAGTTGATGCGATCTTAAATAACAACAAAAATTCTTCTTTATTTAGCCTATTTTTGGTCAAGTGCATACATTTGGGAGATTTCGGAGTAAGAGACCGTTTCTTCGAATTGATTTCTCCGAACTTGCTCCAGTAATTGCTCTTCCCGGAAGTGCTGAGAGGGAACCAGGAAAACGTATTATCGGAGTAACTGGCCCAAAAAGAATTCTCCTCAAGCCGATATTTATTTGATGAAAATAAAACCTAGTGGAAGATAGGTCTATGACCCCTTAACAAACAGCAGTTAGAATTCACCCAGCACCATAGTCTTCGAAGTCATCCAACTTCTTTCACTTGGGGATTGAATAAACTGAGGGGGCTGTAATGAATTCTATCGACTGAATAAAAATTTCATGGGCATGAAAAATAAATTATGTACTTTCTGAGAAATGTTCCGTAATTTAATGGGACTTGTTACGTTCCCTCCTTTTACTATAGTGTAGAGATAAAGAGCATTGGAATCACCTCATCAATATGATGTGGAATACGGGTAGTAAAATCCGTGTTTAGGGTTATTTTCAGCTGAAACTTCGCACACTTGTCACGATTAAGGTGTATCAGTGCTGGTCCAAGATGGTTAAGTTGGGTGCGTGTGGAGAGGCGAGACATGCAATTTTGTACATTGAAATCGATTGTACATGTCGTTACGTATGATAAACACATATCACCAGCGGGGCACCCCACCCCAGCCGGGATAAGTTCTAAGTTCCCGACTGGTCTCCCGACATGTGTGTAGTGTAAGTATGTGCAAGTAAAGGGTGACGATAGGATAAGGAAGAGGAAAGATCCCGCGCGGTCCGTTCCCTTTTACAGGGTTTACTGCTCCGACATTCGCGTGGTATTGATCGGAGAAACCACGGAAAACTACCAATCAGAGCGGCCGGCCGCTAGAATTCTCTTCATACAGTGACAGAATTTGATCTAACTATTTAGCTAGTATCGAAAATCCAGCTACCGGTAGGTCTCGAACCTCGGACCTCCCAGTTAGAGTCAGTGCACTGACATCAGTTGATGCCGTGAGCCAACTTTGCCGGTTGGCAAAACAAGACGCCAGAAGTAGAGATGCACGGGAACCCTTTATTTCAAACACAAGTTCCACCTTCCCCCTACATATTAACAGAAATAATTTCTCCATACAACGGAAATAGATTTCAGTGGTTAATTTAAATTAGAAATAAATAAATTTAATGGTTATAACGTTAAAGTAATTATGAATTCAGAAATTAAATCTTCATTGGATTTCTATAATAAAAACAGAAAGCAACATTTTACTTCAGATTAATGCTTTTTATTAGCTTCTTCTGTCACAAGCGAGCGATCGTCACTTGCTTGGTAGCTGGCAGATTCGAATTTTAAAGAAAGCAATTTTTTTATTTAAGGTCGCATTAACATCAAGGTCATTAGCGACCACTATTGGGTTTAACATTATTTAATGAAATGGTGATGCCATGATATGGTGATGACAGGGGGGTGAAAGGACGAACAGAAGTACAACCATGCCCGAGGCGGGACTCAAACTCGCAATCTTGGAGTCCGAGATCGCTAAGTCACTACTGCCATAACGATCTCGGCCACCGCGGATCGGCGGAAGTTCTTTGTTTTCTTTACATACATTTTATCGACTTTAAATGAAAAATCCGGCCTCAATTAAGCCTGGCCGTGGGGCAAGTTGCCCTAGCTGCCGCGCCCCCATCTGGGCGCCCCTGCGTGTGGAAAGTGAGACGTTGTGTTTCGGGGGCTCTTATCGGCAGCGGCGAAAGGCGTATGGGCCGCCGGGCCGCCGTCCAGCGCTCCGCCTGCCAGTGGTCAGGGGCCGCGGGCGGTCAATGGAGCGCGGAAGCGCCCGGGCGCTCCGCCAAGTGAAGTGCCACGCCCCTCCTTCGCCCCTCCCCCTTTGACACCCCTGCAGATTTATTACTACGGATTTGCTAGAGCAAATGGATCGTTTTTGCCCCGCTAGTCGACGGTAAGTCGGCCCTGGATCTCGCTATCTAGTGGCGGAAGTTCAGTGCCAACCCCCGATGAAAACATGCATTATACTTACGGGACTAATGACCTTTGTAGTTGACGCGCTCGGTATCACTAAAAATCAATCAATCAATCTGTATCTTTTTGGAAAAAAGTTACAGGGAATTCATTGAATACATGGAAGTTACCCTAAAAAGGGATCAAATTGACAGGTCGGGAAACAAATGAATGTCATGTTGCGCGATGGCATTACAAGAAATGATGATGAAAACTATTTACGAATGAGCTAACTAAACGAATTTAGTGCATAGACGTAACAGTTATGCTGTCAGCGGTAGCCGTGCAGTAGCTGTCAAAGTGATCCCTTCTTATAAAAACCTCTCTGTAGGTGGGGAAGGGCATAACCTCACAATCACGAGCATTTTGCTCTTTATCCTTCTGACTAGAAGAGTTTAAAATGACCCCTTTAAATTATAAAGCATTTTTGCATAAACATCTGAAGAAAGACAACTCATTCAGTAGGATCTTAAGAGAAAGTTAAATTATTGCCTGGGAAAGTTAAAAAAATGTCGTAATACTTTGAAAATAACACGTTGATGTAATGCAATTCACTGAACAACACATAAACCTAAAAACAATGTGACAGATATAAACTGTATATTAATTATATATCCATCATCATCTTCCTTTACGGATTAGGCATTTTGCCTGTTCCAGCTTCTTTCCATCTCATTCTTGGCTTTCCAATGTTTGTTTTTCCTCGGAGCTTATGATTCAGGGCTTGCACGGGAAGTCTGTCTTGCGGTATATTTCCAATATGTGTCACCCATTGCTGTCTGTACTTCTTAATTTTGTCATGTACTGTTTTTAATTATATATTACATTTGATAATTTCTGTTAACAACAATATTTTATCGCTTAAATAAATTTTAAATTCCTAAAATCGAAATTTAAGAGAATATTAATATTTAAGTAAGCTAAAGATAATATTTGTTTTTTTTCCATTTTACGCTCTTATCACAGTTCATATTCTGTGAAATATATGACTCGGTTAAAAGAGACAAACAAAATTTCACTGTTTGTTTATTTGCATCTTTCTTCATCGTCTTTAAAAACAGAGAAATTATCCTCACAAAATGGAGAAAAGGAACTTGTCATTACAGAGGCGGTAGTTACGCTTCTTATGCTGGTTTGTATGGAAAGTATTACATTTCAAAATCTAGAAACACGTAATTCATGTGGAAAACCAGTCATGCTTCATCTGCACTTCCAGTCTGAGCAGTCACAGAGTAAACGTTTCCCCTCCGCCGTAATTCCTCAGAGCAAACACCGCGTACGCCGGGAAGGGCCTCTACAATGCGGCGCCCGCCTGGCGTGGCGCCTTGCTCCGCCGCTGCGAGTCATCCCCAGGGCCTTGCAACACTCCGTCAAAACCGGAGACAAAGCTCGAGGGTGCAACTACAAGCGTAGGAGGTGCTAGTGTCGCCGGGTACAGCTGCAGGATAGGCTCACCGACATCCGCACATAAAAAGTTAATGGCTAATTTGAGAGAAACACGAAATGTGTCTTCTAAATTTTCAAATATTCATAATACACACATATAAGAAGACGCTGAAGAAAGCGCGAACATCCACGCTACCTTTTGGAACATTACGCGCCTGTTTGCTTGTCGCGAACCCACGCAGCAGCCATGCACGTTTGAAGTATCGTTGGCAGCAGTTGATGTTTTAGTTCCTGTAAGAAGGTGGAAAAGGAGAGCGCGTCACTGTAATGGTCTTCACCACGTTGTATGGGAGTTAAAAGGCCCTCGTCATCCCGCGGCCGTCGCCTTCACCTTCGCGGAAGCCGAGGGCTCTTCGCCGCGGCGGGCGCTCGTGCTGCCCGCTCGGACATGACACGGCAAGGTCTTCACACGCCGCGCCCGGCAACAAGTTCACAGTCAATGCGCAGGTATTGTATTAACCATACACGCTGCTTTTACTACTTATACATTTATGTGCTGCTTTTATCACTGGCGGATCCAGGGGGGCAGGGGGGCCATCCCCCCCCAAGATCTAGAGTTTTCGTTTATCTTCTTTTATTTGGCGAAATCGATTTAAAAACTTATTTGTTCGAATTATGTAATTATTTAAACAATAATGTTGTATAGTATCGTATCTACAGTACATAAATAACATACAATATAATAACAAATATGTTTATTTTTTAATAAAAATGCACGATGCCCCCCCCCCAAATGTTTGGCTGGATCCGCCCCTGGTTTTTAGATTTTTAAGAAATACATGAATGTCATATCGTATGTTGATTGAGTCTTATTTTGGAAAATAGGTATCACTGCCAGCGTGAGGGACATCATCAATGAAATGATGTAGAGTGGAACAATATAAACGGGTTGGGAGGATCCATTCAAAATTACATTTCTCCCCAAAGTACGTCACACAATTTAAACTGTTTTTAAATTTAAATAAATTAATACATTTTACATACATAAAATAGATTACTTACTTTTTATGGCTATACTATAATTGTTTATTAGTATTATAGTAGTAAAAGATTATGGATGTAAATGATTTATTGAAAAAATTTGATATTCTGAAAAGTTGTACTAGACCTTATTTCAAGATCTGTCTCTGAACAACAGATTTCATTTAGTAAAACATCGTTTTCTTCAATATTGTAGTTGTCGGAAGACGCCGAAAATGTTTAGAACTGAAGCAATTTTCGAAAAATTAGAGATTTCAACGAAAATGATACACGCATGCTTTGTAAAAAGTTTCACGTGCTTACCATCGTGGCAGACGCTCGATCTTGCCTTCTTCATACATTTTTTTAGGGAACAGACATGTCGCGACGACTGTGTTCACCTTCCGCACAAGTCAAAACGGAGTAAGGAGACGGCGAACGTTGCAAATGCTGGCAAAGATCAATTGACGAACATTGCATTTACAAAATTTTGATCTCCTGGAGAAACAAAATTTATTTTCTTACTTAACCTTTTTCGTAACGGAAGTCTCTTCTCATCGATACAAATCGCAATTCTACATGTTGTCATCGTCCCGTGGAATTGCAATCAACACCTGCATATTGTAAATGGTCTATCCTTGGTGCATATTGTAAATGGGCGGCTTTTGTTACTCGTAAATTAGGGCAGAAATGTCCGACTTAGAGACCAAATAACCTCGCCGAGCTTTCCTTCCTTTGCTTGCGAACCTAATCTGCTATCAAAATCTAATAAAAATAGATAAATAATTTTTTTGCATTGGTTTATTGACCTTCATGAAACAGACATGGTATTTTTATAACAATTTATTTATTGTTAGAACATAACTTAACGTTTCGACTCTATTTGGGGTCTTTTTCAAAATATAGTGTCCAGAATATGTTTTCATCGTAAATAAAATTGTAGCATTTTATTCAAAAATTGTCACTATGGTATACAAACTCTCCACTTCGTAAAATTCATCCGGACAACTGATATTCATTATAAAAATAATGTAAATTTTCCAATTCTGAGAGGTGTCCATCGTGGCAGATGATAGCACCCCTTGGCAGCGCGCGTCACTTTCGGCGACTTTTCTGGGTAACGGGGATGACGTGGCCAAGTGCGCGTTCATCTTGGCACATGCCAAGGCGCACGGCGGGGGAATGCTGATGGGCAACGGGTGGGCGGGCGATTTCTAACGTGTTATGTCTTCGTGTTGGAAGACATGTTTTACCAAATTGCTTTCTAAGAAATCAGCACTTTGCGTTCCTCCCCTCGCCAAACGCTATTTGGAAGGAGTGGCGAATTATGAGATGTAATATTTTATTTTATCCCTACGTTTATCGTATCTAATGGTTATTCACTAAAATATTTTTTACGTATGCCGAACTCCATATTAACAAATTAATATTAGTAACGTGTTTCTTTTAGTGTTGAATTTAAATAGTCTTTTCTGTATGAAAGTATATAATCTGATGGACAGTGGGCAATTAATGATGCAACTGGAGACATACTTAGCGCAATCTTCAACGGATATTCCTTTTGGTACACTTTAAACTTTGATGCACCACCATAATTTACAATTAAGGCATACCGGTAAATTTTATGAAATTATTAGCACTAATGAGTTTTTCTCATTACCATACAATATTAATTCATACTTTTTGTTGCATTTATTATTACTACTATTATTATTATTATTATTACTATTATTGGAGTTGCTATATATTATTAATGCGTAGGATAATTAGAGTTGGCTTGCAATTTCCTTCGAATTCACGCGTAGTAAAATCCTTCACATAATAAAGGCCTGAAGTTCTTATCATCAGAATTATCCTCCAAGAAGATTTAGAGGTCGTGGAAACTCGGAGATTTCCTTTCCTCTCGTATGTAGAGCGCAAGGGGAAACCGCGACAGTTGCTTCTTTCTCCCTCTTTCTCCTCATCACAAAATCGACAATTCACCTCATTAGGAATGTGGCAGCTGTCTACAATGTCTTTGCGTTCTTTCTGCTTCAGTGGTCACAAACCAACCAGGGAAGGTTTCTGCGAATGAAGCCTTCGCTACTTCTATCTATCAACGAAATTACGAAATTGGTTTTGTAAGCGGGTTATAACATTGCTATAATTTGTGAAATTCTGAAAACTTGCATTTTTCGTGAAAATTCTCTATTGCATGCATTTTGCTTTAAAACAGTGTCACATTTCCTTCCTGCCAAATTTCTTGAAAATGTGTATTTTCCGCTTATATTTCGCCCGGAAAAAACTATAATTTATAATATTATTTAACATTGAAGTATATTATGGTGACAGTTTTAAATTAATATATTTAACGAGGATGTACAATAAATACACTTAATATTTAACCATAATAATTATGTTAAGCACAACTTACAAGTGTTAAATAAAAGGATAATTGTGTGGTGTTTTTCAAGGATTTAGCGAAGCAAATGTAAGTAGGTAAGCAGACTGACCATTACCAGTTTACCGAGATTCACCAATCAACAAACGCCTGTTCATCGCACTGTTGCTAATGGACCGGCTCGGCCGGAACTGGAGTCTGATCTCGCCGCTTGACTGTCCTACGAAAGCTCTGAGATCCCTTTCACATTTACAAACGTGAAATCTTATGGCGTACCCTGGAAGTTGTACGTACGTCATGGATAATAGCTGTCTTCTCATTTCTGAATACATTAAACTCGTTAATGAATTACCTGTACGCGATATCTAACCAGGTACGGAAGTTAACTTTGGTACAATTTAAACGTACTCAATGTGCATCATAAGTTTTAAATATGTCGTGAGTAATGCCAAAACTGTATTTTGACTTACCAAGAGAATATTATTTCAACTGAATATACGTGTACTTTTTTTGCCATATCACTCGAAGTGTTATGGCCAACAAAATAGATTGTCTGCTAATCTTCTGAAATAGTGACACTGGCAATGTTCATTTACGAGTATATAATTTAGAATTTTAACAAACGGGAAAACATGCACTAAACTATACCGATTTTCATTATTCAGTTATTTTCTTAATTTAATGGTGCAACTTTAAATAATGGGAATAAAATGCCCAATCGACTTGTGAAAAGTTTAGTATTGTATTAATTGTATTAATTACTAAGATTTTAGTTAATATCAGTGTTTTATAGAGAATTTCTGAATTTGGAGTAATATTTAGAAACTATAGGCCAATGAATCAAAATATAATGCGAAGCAGAAAATTAAATATCTATGAATTTGAGAGCAGGTTTTCGAAGCAAATCTAACTGATCCCACGGATCACGAACTTCACTTTCGCTCTCAGGAAAAGCAAACCTCTCTCTCGAGCTATTGCAAAGAATGACCATCGGGGCCTGGAGTCAAGCGCTGAACTGTCGCGTGCTAAGTAGCAAGCAGCTGCCTGCAAGCGGCAAGTAACGCCCGAGGCGTCGGTTGCAAGCGTCCGCCTGTTCGCTTCCGCGCCGCCCCAGCTCCCAGCGTCGCGACGCCCGCCAGGAACAAAGCAGCGTCTGTGCGGCGCCCTACAATGCGCGCGCTGTGTTGTGGTTTCGAGACGTTTTTTTTTGTTTTTCAGAAACAAAAACCACTAGTGCAGGCGCTTGTTTATTTGCGTGCGGCGCTGCCCCGCTGCTCAGTTGTTTGCTTTTTTTCTCCGGGGAGGTGTAGGATTAGAGAGCACAACGGTTTCAGGGGCAGAAAAAGCAACGAGCGGAATGTGATAAGGTAGCGCAATGAAAGTTTATTCGGATGAGGAGTCCTACGTGCGATGAGAGTCTTAAAGAACAAAAGTTTAGTTCGTATCCGGAACCTTGTTGTTGATCTTCTATTGACTCTCAAAAATTATGTTTTTGTAAAATTCGATAAAAAATAAAATTCGTAGTGTGTATCCATAATTTAACTTATTGGTTAAAATCCCTTAAGTGAAGTGTACTTGCGAAATATAATGAGCCACTCGATTTTGCTCCTTCGAACTTGAAGAAAATAAATTCCAATTTTTTGCAAAACTATTTGGTTCAAATTTTTTTGTCAATTCAATATTTCTGAATGGTTCATTGTCAACGGGAATTCTATCTCCGGCAATGAAAAAATAAAAAGATAAAGTACCATAATTGAGTGACAATTTAAATTTCACAATGAGTTCATAGACTTACAGTGTAGATATTGCCACAGAGAAAGTTTCACATTTCTCCTATCAATGGCGAATAACTTCAGACTTTCCGATGATGTTCCAAATATCAGAAACATTGCATCATTCGTCATTTTCTCGCTGAGAAAGTTCTCGGTGAGAAAGTCAACAAAGTTTTAGGGAAGTGAGGCGCAAAAAACAGATCCTTATTACCAAGAAATACAAAAATATTATTTTTCAATTCAAAACTATTTTCTTTTATTTCTTCGAACAATAAATATTAAAAATGATTGAGATTTAATGTAAATATTATAATTTTCTCGTGGAGTTTTCATTGAAATAATGAGTAATATTGAATCCTACCATACAATAGTACACAAAGACATTGTAAAAGAGAATATAAGTGTTCTGAAATCAAAAAACATACAAGTACATTTACATTTTTTCACAATCAGTATTTTCTTCTCGGAATAATAATAATTTTAATAACTCGGATATAAAATTGAAAACACAGTGGAGCATTAAATGGTAAATAAAAGGCCAAGAAATCCATAATTAAAAAGCAATCGAAATGATAGACCAGACATACCTCATAATCAATTCTAAAACAACCTGCACCAAATGTTAAATGTATGTATTTATTCTCCCAGAGAATCCCAAGGTGTTATGGCCACGGTGTTCCATGATGTATACGGCCCTAAGTATTATGTTCCGACCACAGAAAGCCGTTCACCGCATTCGAGATTAATTTCTCTACTCCGAAAGTCTCCCTGCGAAGTTCCGCTGCCAAATTTTCTGGAGAAAAAGGAGACGTCCCTCGCCGAAGTACGTACCCATGGTGGAAATACATGGGTGAGTTCCTCCGGCGCAACGATTTTTGCGCAGCACCAGATTGCGTCACGAACCACGTGACCACAACATGAGCTCTTCTTGTGAAAAGCTATACCAGACGCTGGCCGCCATGTTGCATGGAGAACGAGATGTATTGAGAAACTTTTTGAGAGTGGTCCAAAGTCACAATTTTCAACAGGATTGAACCAAAAATAACACAACGTTGGTGTAAAAGATGCGGTACTTAAAAGTAATGCTTCATAAATGCGTTTCAACGTCTTGTAACGAGGTGATAATTTTGATGTCTGGCTGCATTTAAAATTCCCGCTAATATTGTGAGGCAAATTGGTACATGAAGCTAATTGACTGAAGTGGGATACGATGCGCAAGAGCCCCCCTCCTCCTGCACGTGAACAAGTTCTCCTCCGCATTCGCAGGCGGCGCGCCGTCCTTCCGGAGGCTCTAATGGGCGCTTCCGGTGCCGCCGCTTCCGGTTGACGAGCGCGCGCGCCCAGCGCATTTATTTTCGGAGCTTCTCAGAAGCAAGTACATGATTTTGACTGATTGAATTATTAATGATTTAGAGCGCGTCACTTCTATGGTCACTAGTCCCGAACGTGTTGTGTATGCTTTTATCGCTCAGGGTGGCGCTGATCTTCCTCCGCTAATTGGCGAGATCTGGCTTGCGGGTTTTCCCCAACCAGGTATCTCCCACCAGCGGGGCACAGCTCCAGCCGGGTCAAGCTCTAAGCTCCTGAGTAGTCTCCCGGCAAGTGTGGTAGTGTAGTGCATGTAAGAGTGTAAGTAAGGGGAGAGGATAGGACAAGAAAGAAGGTAGATCGCGCGAGGTCTGAGCCCCATTTGTTAGGGTACTGCTTGAGCATTCGCCTAGTGTTGGTTGGAGAAACCAAGGAAAATTACGATCAGAGCAGCCAGCGGCTAGAAGACGCCTCCAATCAGCGGATGAACTCCACCTAGCTTTCTAGCTAGTGTCGAAAATCCTGAAACCAGCGGAACTCGAACCGTAGGACCTCCCTTGCAGAGGTACTGCAGGGGTATTCATTATCGGAGCTCCTCAGTTGCGTGTGCTTCACTTGTTGCGCTCACATGCAGATGAGTGATTCGTTGAATGGAGAATTTGACCCGGCCGGTCAAACTATGCTAATAAGGAAAATGAATGGCAGGTAAGCGGCCGTAGGCCACAACGAGAGCGTAATTACTGTGCGTTGAAGTTAATGAGGAGGCGAAAACCAGCTATTACATTTCGGAAGCGAAAAAATGTCTTGTATGTGTTGATGAGATTCAATTCTTATGAGAAATGTTATGAAGAATTAATAAAAATGTCTCAAATTAACAAAATGAGTTATTTCATATAATTTAAAGAGAAATGATTTAACTATTTAAAATTTGAAACAGTGTTAATTTTATTATATCAAGTTTTATTGGTTTATCTTCTATTCCACTCAAAAACGATACAAGTAAAGAATATAATAAACAGTAAGACCGACATTATGTCGGTTCCTGGTTCGGTTAAATAAAATAAATTCGGTCCGAATAAAATGGTTAAAATCATATTGTGGCCTATGTAGCTCACGATAGGATGAAATTAGAAATTCTGTTCTAACACTACTTTCCACATCGGGGGTGTGCCCAATGGATGTTTCCAGAGATCAGGCATTGCCACCAAACAACTTCTTTTGCTTAATTGTTTGAAGGTTGTGATTATTACTAACGACACACTATATTATTACTAACGACACATAACAAGCATTTTGCATTGAGTAAATAATTTCCAAAGTGTTTGGAATGAAAATTCCTCGCGGGCAAAATGTTCCTTCTGAGAACAGATTTCGCCTCGTCTCGGCACCTGCGTAACGAGGTCTCTATCTTTCCCCAGGGCATACCAACCCACCCACAATGAAAGTACTTGCAACGCAAATCTGCATCATAGACGTTTTGCTGCAGAGCCACAGCACAAAGAGCTATTATCCGCGGAATAAATGAAAGAGATGAGACCTCTACAGGTATTTAACCAGTCATCGGCTGTAACTATACTTTTTTTTGCATCTCATGTTCTTATGTTCATAAGAGGAAGAGGAATAAGTTGTGAAGGTGAAGTTCTATGTCTAAACTTGTAATTTTCCAACAGGAATTTAATTAATAATTCGTCCTATTTACTTATTAATGCCATATCAAATGTCAGTAAGCAATGAGATTTTGTTAGCAGATATAGAAACGAAATATCAAATATAACTAATTAATGATTTATTTCTTTAGCAGAAAAGTTATTTACAGATTAAATTATGGAATGAGCATTTATAATTTGGTTGCAATGTCTTAACTGTATGTTATTTCGACCACAAGAATTAATTGTTTCTGATTTATTTTGGTCATTTTCATCTCGTATATGAATTTAATTCTTTATAAGTAAATAAATCGATAAAAAACTCCCCGTCACCAATGATAGTGAATAATATTGCCCTATCAATTAAATAAAAAATAATATATAGAGCAAGGAATTTAATTTAAAATATATTTACAGAGATTAGGAAACAACGAATTAATAAAACAATTTCAAGGAATATTAGAAATAAAAAGGAACAGACATGTTAATAATTGTAAACAATTGTAAGAAAATGGAAACGAGAGATGAAATAAAATATCTAGGATGTGACAGGAATGCCTACCATCCAGTAGTAAATAATGGGACGTCAAAGAGAACTAAAATGAATGGAGAGTCGTGGACGCCTGAGAAATGAATGCGTGAGCAAAGACTTGAGAAGCATGAAATGAGGGGAAGGTGAAGGCAAGCGTGCCGGGCCTGTTGATGACGAGAGAACAACGCGACAAAACTGTAGATGGTGGCATATGCGGCGAGACGTGAGGTAGCTCACTACTGGAGTTCGAGTTAGGACATTTGGAGCAATTTGAGTAAAATCTCAAAATAAATTCTCAGACACTAAAAACGCAATGAGCGTGTGAAAGATTCGCCAATGACCTTTCTTTGTCTTGATTTTCCTTAATCGATCCTGCAGCTTTTCATAGTAGTAATTGGATAATTTTCAAGACATTCTATGGATGTACTACTTTTCCGATACACTTAACTATTGTTTACATATTTTGACAAAGCCATTTTACATATAATTTTTGGCAACATTGTAACTAGTTACATTTTATAAAATGCCTATATTTTGAAGACCGGAATGCCCTTCTTGTAATGTATCAGTATTCGGACAGGAACTGAAGAGATTGTCAAGTGTTTGAGAATGAACTTTGATTGCTTATTTTCTTTGAAATATTATCCATGCTGTTTCTGTTTGTAATAAAATATATAACATTCATTTTTCGTTTAAAAATGTTTTATATTATTTTTAATTTATGTGTATTTGTGTAAGCCGATATTACCTACATTGGAGTAGCACAACAGAGTAACGAGAGTAATTGTTTTAAAACATTATAATGCCTGTAATCTTTTTTGCAACTTAGAATTCAGGCTTACCAGTGGATATGTAATATTGGTTGTAATACCAGTTGGCTATTTGTACATTGATTTGTTAGAAATACATTTGAAACAGCACTTCCTATTTTTTGGCGAACATTATTCCCAGGAATTACAATGAGTGATCGATCCTCCAACACTCGTAGGAAGTGTATGATATTGGTGATGAACATGAAATAATATTGATTTTATCCATTAGTATATTAAAATCCTTATTTTCTTCTGCTGTGTTTACCTGTTCATTAAATTGCTTCTGATTCTTCCGTACTTCACTCTTCATGTTTCCGCCAAATCCATTAATCCGGCACGCTTCTGTCATGCCTTCTTCAATCGAAAGACAAAGAAGCGCATGTTCTCTGAAAAAAGAAAAGTTTCTAGGCTCGACACTTGGGACATCCGGGCGCCTCCCTGTCCCGCCTACACGTTGCCGTGTGCACCACAGGAGCAATAAATGGCGAGGAGAGTGCGCAGGGCACCTCGAAAGGAAAGGTTATGGCGCTGAGAATTCACGCGACCCGAATACGCTTCTGCCCCGACGCCCCGCCCCTGGCGACGCGCCCGCCCACCCGCCCGCCAACGCCCGACAGGGCGCGCTCAGGGAGGGGGGAGGTAGATACCTCTCGGGGTCGGGGAAAGGGTCCTACGAAGCGGCAGGCGCTCTCTCCGATGGATTTTGATTGATTGATTGATCAGTGATTCAGGGCGCGTCAGCTGCTAAGGTCATTAGTCCATTAAGTGTAGCGCATGTTCTTTCCTCCAGAGGTGGCGGTAATCTCCCGCTCGATGGTGAGATCCGGCGCTGAATTACTTGTCAGCTAGCGGAGATTTCCTCAACCAGGTATCTCCCTCCTACAGGGCACCCTCTCCCAGCCGGGACAAGCTCTAAGTTCCCGACCGGTGTCCCAGCATGTGTGGTAGTGTAGTGCACCTAAAAGTAAGTGTATGTAAGTAAGGGGTGAAGATGGGACACGGAAGAGGAAAGAAAGATCCCGCGCTGTCTGTGGTCCGTTTGTTGGGGTACTGCTCCGGTATTCGGCTGGTATTGATTGGTGAAACCACCTAAAACTACCGATTAGAGCAGCCGGCCCTTAGAATTCACATAATTCTCTGTAACTCTTCAAAATTGTGCTAAAAATTCTCTGAAACTCAACGTAACCTAGCCACGCACTTTAGAAATACAGTTCTTACAGTCATTCCCTCCAGATTAGTTAAGAAGTAGCCCTATAGGTAGTTTAGTAAATATTCCATCAAAAGTAAAAATCTGATACCCATATGATAATTGAATGTGTTAAAAATTGAAACATAAATTACAGTCTTCAAAGCGATCAGTATACTATGAACCGCTTAATAGTATCATTGTCAATTAAATGTTTTATGTCAAATGTTATTGGCTGCATAAGAAACAAAACAATGTTATTGCGTCGTTGTACAACATGAAAACATTTCTAGACAATATTCTTCTTTTATTTATATTTCTACCTTTTATTTAAATTCCCCTCCAATATGTAAATTTCTAAGATAATTTAAGTAATTACTTGCCCAGTGAAAGAGTAATCAAAATAGAAACCACGGTGGTCAGGCAATGAAACGCCCAGTCATGAAAAAATGAGGTTTGTTTTCGCTTTCGTCCGTCGGTTGATTTAATTAGCACCCGCAGTGACCGCCGTGGCCGAGAAATGGGGCTAATGAACCCGCTAAGAGGCGCTCGGGAGACAATAGTTGAAAGTCGCGGCGGAGGTCAGGTTCGGGCTTTCCCTCGCGTCCGTCGCGGACGTGACCAACGCCTCCTGCAGCTCCGGCCGGGGACGTGCCCGGGGAACGGCAGGCGAGGCCCGAGACGTGGAAAAGCACATCGCTGTCCGGTAGCTCATAGTCTGTATTATATGCCTTCTGAACTAGTTCTCAGTGGTAAAGGAAACACAGGCTGAGTAAGCTTAGAGCCAGCATTATCTGTTTCTGCTCTGCAGCGAATCTGGCTGAGAGATCCTAGGGTTGGTTCGAGTCCCGACAGTGGCAGAATTTTCGACACTAGCTAAATAGGATGAAAAAATGGGAGTCATCTTTGTCAACTTAGATTTGAGTTGAAAAATATGACTTTCATTATTTCATCATTGAATTTAATGTCAACACCTCATTAGCATTCCCTCAATACTAGCTAGATAATTAGATCGATTTCAGCTGTCTAGCTAGTATTGGGTAGTTTGAGAAGAATTTTAGAATTCTTCTCTAGTTCGAGAGTTGCTCTAATCGGTACTTTTTCGTGATTTCTACGATCAACGCCAGGTCAGTGTCTGAGCAGTACCCTAAGAAACGGGCTACGGACCGCGCGCGATCGTTTCTCTTTCTTTCTTGCCCTATCCTCCCCCTACCTAGAGAATTGCACTTACATGCCCGGGGAGCAGTCGAGAGCTATGAACTTGTCCCGGATGGGACGGAGCCCCGTAGGGAGAAAGACGTGCAGATCCTCCGCAAGCCAATATGTAGGTTGGCGCCAGATCTCACCATCCAGTCAGGTAGAAACACTGCCATCTCCCAGGATAAAAACATTCACTGCACTAACGGACTAATGATCATACCAGTGGACGTGGCGTGAAACATCCAGCAAGTAAGGAAAAGAGGTGCATGTTGTCTCGTACTCGGTTCACTCCAGCTTCTCAGACTGAGAGTCGTAGAACGGGGATGCATTTTCTTTGAGCTTAATGGGTTAAACTGTCCACTGTCTTCAAAATCGCATGTGACCTAATATTTTGACCTAAGTTTTTTTCCTACCAATTTCAGATGCTTGACCTTCACACAAATTACTAGACAATCACGTCGTGCTACACTACCTGTTCCGCTAGTTCCAAGGTACTCATGTACAACAACTCGTACGGTACAGAAGGATTCGGAAGGAAACAGTGTTCAATATATGTGCACTCTCACGTCTTTTACTCACAGATGTACAATTAACCGATAAATTACTTTGTTGCATATATTAATTGATAAATTAATATTATAAACAGCACAAGGCATTCTATAATGTAGAAAAACCGCTTCATGCCTTTATCGACGCCAACTTTCCTCGATTTAAGTATTCATTTATCTTTGAGGTAAATGTGATGCTTGAACATTTTCAGACTGTATCAATGACGAGACTGCACATTAGTGTTTGTATTTTCCATTCACGTCCAGGGAATGTTAAAATTAATTCCATCCTCGTAAATGATTCAGGAGACCATTGCTTTCTAGTGTCGACTGAGAAAGTTTAAGGGCACCCGCAGCGTAGCTCTCGTATGAACGTACTTTCATCTATCGACTAAAGGAGACGTGATGGAGTATTTTAATAGCAATCAATTGTTCAAACTGTTAAGAAAGTAGTGAGAAAGTGGTATAAAGAAAAATTGTTCGTTATAACCTGTTTGGAGCATGTTCGTTTCCTCCCGTATCGAACGCTGACGACGAAGTTTCATGAGCGGCCCTACGAACACGCTCTAATAAATAGCCTGTCGCGAAGAAAAGTTGGTGTAAAATGCTGTCACACATAATCGTATTGTTACAGTAGTACTAGATAGACCTTAACCACGTTATTGAGCCATTAGAGACGATAATGACGGGATTACCACTTTCCCTGTTATCTCCCGAAATGAATGTGGCAAAAATTCATACTGTCGGCCTCGCGGCGGAGATCGCTGTCAGTAGTGCCGTAGTGATCTCGGACCGTGGGGTCGTGGGTTCGAACCATTACCAAAAAAATGCAAATTTAACTAGTAGTTGTTTAACGAAATATTTTCACTGTTACTTCAAGTCACCTTAATAGAAACATCTCCACACTTGAAAGAGACCTTACTAATTGGAACCGCTACGAGGTTCCCTGCTTGATTTCCTTCAGATTTTTCATGTCTTTGTTTCCTCCAACCACGCGTCCGGCGCCATCTTTCCTTTCTGCCGTTGCTTGTTTCCGCCGAGAGGAAGCGCCTCGAGCAGCTCTTCCGGCTGTAAAGCGGCGGGCGCTTCCGGCGCCTCCCGCCCTCCGCCGTCGAAGGCCCTGCGGCACCCTTGCCCTGTCCTCTCCCCTCATTCGCTCACGTACACTTAGGCGCACTTCACAACCAACCATGTCTGGGGACCAGTCGGGAACTTGGTTTGCCCCGAATGAGGCGGTGCCCCTCTCCAGAAGGTATCCGGAGGGGCAAATCCTCAGAAACTGTTGTGTAGGTCGGCGCTGGATATCACAATCCAACGGGGGAAGAAGACCACCACCTTTTGAATGATTAACATAGTGACTGAAGCAGTTGACGTGTACGGAAACGATCATCAATCAATCAATCAACTAATACTGCAGATTATTTTTCTAAGGCGTGTCGATCACAGTGTCTTTTTTGGGAAAAATTCAAGTCCTTTCTTTTGGATGTGTGAAAGATGAGAAATCATTGTGGCGCCTCACCCCCCTAAAGATTTTTGTTTTTTTTATAAGTTGTTGTTTGGAGACTACAGTATGTTTTTTCTTTCTTTTCCTCATCTACAAATTTTCAATGTGCTCATATTCAAACATTGAGCGAATGGTATATGGTATAACAAAAAGTGACAGAAATAAATCATTAATACACTTTTTATAGATTTCATAAATATAAAATATTTTGTTTTGTTTTTCGTTTTAGTCTGTACACATGTTAAATGTTATCTAGTAGGTGAATTGAAAGGTGATTCGCGGGGTCGTACACTCTCTTATGTTTGGCTTCTCTTGGTGATGAGGTCATTCAGTGGAATTATGTCGAGATCTCTGTAGAGAATCTTGTTTGGAACGAACCACGGGGCGTTGCGAAGACTTTTCGTTGTGAAGCTAAAATTTTTACTTTCCAATCTTCGACAATTTTTCAAATTTGACATGCTGGCGAAACCCTTTAACTCAACACCATAAAACTATGGTTCTTTTATAATAGCCTTGTAAATAAGCACTTTGTTATAGAACGTAGGTTTTGATCTTCGGTTGATAAGCCACGATAATTTCAGTACATAATGATTCATTTATAATTCATCCATTCATAATGTAAGTTGTTTCACTTTCCTCTTAAGGTTGATACGCGTTTTCTAATGCAGTCGTTTATCTAAATGCAGCCCGAGATTCGTAATTGTTTATTTCGACGCAAACGCTCCTGACGGTCCTTGAGTGAAGCTTGGGCGCCGACTGCGTCCAATCAAGACGGAGCCGCCCCTACGTGCTACACTGCGAGTAGGGGCGGATCCAGGACATCATTTTGGAGGAGACCACCATAGAAGTAGATTTTTGTTAAATAATAAACATTTGTTTTTGTATCGAATATTATTTTTGAAGTGTGTATACGATACTGTAAGTATTATTTTTTAAGACAATTCCATAATTCTAACGTAATTAAACATTTAAATCAAACGAAAAAACAATAAATATTTAAAACAAACGATAACTCTAGTACTTTTGGGGGGAATTGCTGCGGGGGCGTGGTGGCGGGAGCGGCGCCTGACCGGAAGGGGCGTGGCTCGCGGGAAGGATTTCCTCCTCGAGGCGCTTCCCGGACAGCGCCGCGCACTCTTCTAATTGGCGCCGCTCGGATAAGAGCAGCCGCGCGCCGCGCCGGAATGCGTTGGAGCCTCTTATGTGACCGCGTGCCGCGCACCGCTTTCCCCCACCCCTTGGAGCTTTACTAGAACGAAACCAGTTTCCCTCTACATGTAAACCCGCGGCCCGCGAAGCCACTTCATGCGGCCCGAAGGATCTCTACCGTACTGAGCCACTGAAAAATAATCGTAGATTTTTGACATTTTACGGAGCCTGCAAGAAACTGATTTTTTTCAAAGTTGTTGGATACAGGCAATTGTAATGTAAGTTTCCTGTTTCAGTGTTATCTGTAACCAGCCTAGCCTATATTATTGTACCTGAACCTCAAGATCGTTTTGGTATAGTACAAATACAATTATTGAATGGTAACTTAATTTTTATTCAATACATTAAAAAATATTAAGTTAGAGATATGTGCAGACTCGTGGCCTATTGGAAGTTTCGGTGGTTCGCAGTTACAAAAAAAAAATTGTTGACCCGTGCTCTTCACCAATGAAGAGTGTCTTGAAAATCATGCTAGAACTAACTCCCGACTCATCGGGATACGGGTCAGTGAACGAGTAAGTGTTGATTCCAGGTGCGCCAACTACTCACTATTCCCGTAAGTGAAGTGGATGTTGCAACTCCGAACAATGAGAACTCCGAGGAATAAGAACACCGGCGAGACTCCAACCCTGGGACATCACAGTCAATTATGGTGAAGAGACTGGTGCTGAACTTGGTGCTGAATTATTGCAGCCGGTATCTGTAGTCAGCAAGAATGGAGGCCCAGTGAAACACAACTCTATGCTGAGTCTGAACTCACTGCCCTTCTTCCCAAAGGCGTTGTGTGGGTACGATTTATAACTACGTCCGTTATTTAGGTCGGTGTAATAACTCTTTTTCTGTGTTTTTGAGGTTTCTACATATCTACCTGTATGTTAGCTGATTTCTCTGGAAATTTTTATAATTATTGACTAAGAGCTAGATAATAAAGGAATAATATCCAACATCATGTTCTATGAGGTCTTATTAGATACTCTTTTCCCAACTTTTCGTTTAGTTCAATTACAGCATCCACCACGGCTTCTTTAACTACTTGTGCTATTTTTGTGCCCGTAAAAGTTCGTGAAATAAAAATTGGTAATTGGAAGAAGTAGTATCATTATAGCATCTACATTAGTCAATAGGTTTGTGTTGCGTGAGTGTTTTCGTAACTTTTTCACGGGAAATTATTTCCGAAAGGTCGCAACTTGCGCCATGTTGTGCAAGAATGAGAATTGGCGTGCTAGATATTTTAAATTTCATGAGACCACTCTCATCTACGCCAACAATTTTCGATGTTTATTTAAATAAAATGCACATGCCTATACGCATCAAAATTTGAAGAAGTTATTTCGCTCTAATGAAGATACATTAGTTACTAAAATAGAGAAGATGCAAACATTTTTATTAATTCTATTCCATTTCAAGGACTGGTGACATAATTTCATATATTTAGTTCTATGTAAATTCCTATAACAAACTGAGCAACTTTTAGTCTCCATTTAATGTGATGTCTAGGAACAAGTTAACGTGCTATTATCTTGTTAGTCAAGAGTAGAAAGCATGAAAAAATATACGGTATTGAATGTTTCAAATTCACGGTACTCAACGTGATGACCTTACAGTTACTCAAAGACCTCGCAGTTACTCAAAAGAGCTTTCCAATTTTACTGAATACCCTCCGATATACTCTTTTCGTAATCTAATACGTCCATTTTGTTGCATACAACAGTTTGGTCTTTGCGCAGTACTGGCGTTAAGTGCAGATTGTTGTTAGATAAGTAGTAAAATTAAGAAGAAAGCCTCCTTGCTGCCTCGTCATGCATATCTGGTCTGCCGGCATTTGGAGATTACAGAGCTCTTCATTTTGCATTCGCCGCAGACCCAATTATATAGGAAGCAATTCAGAGTACAATCACCCAGGAAGGATAGCGCTCCACTTTCGCCCCTTGGGATGTGGAAAGCAACGAAGAGGATTGAGCTGGATTATATCCATAACAATATTATATTATTAAGTACTTTTTTTGAAAAAAAGGGCCTCAAATATTTTCATTTGATATTAATAAATATTTTATATTCGAGAACTGAAAGATGGAGCATTATCATATCGATTTTAAAGAGTGGAAAGAATGGTTATTTACTGGAAAGAATTGTGTAGAAAATTATTGTAAGGAGTGATATTAAATCAACGACCTAGTACTAACCAATTATTTATATCTCGAGGCAGGAGGAAAAGCTGCGAAATACAGCGGTTCCAGAGATGAGTGCAGCGTTCGGATATTACAGTTCTTCTCTGTTTGTCATCGCGGACTCCGTTATCAGAGAGGCGAGTTGACAAAGGCAAGGACTGGGAGAGGGCATAAATTGGTGTGTCTCAGGGCATAAATAAAATGGGCTCATAAAATGGGCTCTCATAAAATGGGCTCAGGGCATAAATTGATGTGTCTGTAGTGCCTCTGACTGGGAGGTCCTTGGTTTGAGTCCCGACATTGGCAGGATTTTCGACACTGGCTAGATAGCCAGATCGAATTCAGTCACTGTCTCTAGGAGAATTCTAGCGGCTGCCTGCTCTGATTGGTAGTTTTCCGTGATTTCTCCGATCAATATCAGGCGAATGTCGGCTCACAACGAGCCACGGATCGCGTACGATGTTTCCTTCTTCTTCCTTGTCCTGTCCTCACTCCTTACACACTTACACTAACATGCACTACACTACCACACATGCCGAGAGATCGGTCGGAATCTTAGGGCTTGTCCCGGCTGGGGTGGTGCCCCACTGGTGGGAGATACGTGGTTGGGGAAAACCCTGCTAGCCGACTGGAAGTGGGCCCCGATCTCATCATCCAGGAGGGAATATCACCGCCACCCCCGAGGAAAGAACATGCACTTCGCTTATGAGTCTAATGACCTAAGCTGTTGACGCGTTCGGAATCACTAAACAATCACACAAATTTGTCCTTTTGGAAGTCAGTCCCAGGGGCGCGCGGCGGAGCGGTTCCGAGCGGGATCGGACGGGGTTGCTTTGAGAGGGGTCGGGGCAGGCTGGGTCGGGTCGCAGAGACGCGGGGTGGGGGGGATGGGCGGGGCCGGATGGGACCGGGCGGGGCAGGGCGGAGAGGGCGGAGCGGGACCGGGACCGGGACCGGGCGGGACCGGGGCCGGACGGAACCGGGGCGGGGTGGGGCGGGGAAGGGCGGGGCAGGGAACGGAAGGGCGGGGCGGGAAAGTGTGGGGAAGGGCGGAGCGGGGCGTGACAAGGTCGAGCGGAGAGGGCCGGTGCCGGGTGGGACCGGGAGTGGCCGGGCGGGACGGGGCGAGGAGGGGTCGGGCGAGGCTGGTCGGGGTGGGGCGGGGCGGAACAACGCGGGAGTGCCGGCGCGTGCCGGGGTCGGGGGGTCGGGCGCGTTCCGACGCGGGCGTGCTCACACGCGTGCGCGCGTGCGGTGGCGGGCGACGCTTTCGTGCGCGGGGAAAGTGCGGGCGGCGCCGTGATCGCGCTCGCCGGCCAGCGCACGGGGCAAAAACCGCCGTGTCCCGTCGTGTCGCAGCTGTAACTGCCTGGTCGGAACTTACGCGGACGCCGTTCCTGTATCCGCGTCCGCCTCCTGTCTCTGCCGCGGGTTTCCCGCTTGGACCACCCCGGTAGCTTTCGTCCAGTGTGGAGGAGAAACCGTTTTCGGGTTGAGGTAAACATTGTTGCACCAGAAAAATATCAACGCAATCAATATGGTTTGTCTAAGATTGTCGTTGTTAATTTATTTAGAAGTTCAAGGCTCACGTAGATGTGTAGCAAACATGTCTAAACTAATTACTTAATTTGGACAGGTATTTTAGTTAATAATGAATAAAAAATACAGCTTATCAAACAATAGTTTCTATTTTCACTTTTATTAAATAATTCATGAGATACATGTTATTCAAATTAATAACAGGTGATTGTTCGTGGAGAGAAATGCGGGCAAGATTATCAAAACCAACGTACGTCGCGCGGAAGGATCATGGGTATAAAATCCGGCAAAAGAAAAACAACAACAACAACAGATGTACGTAAATTCTCATTTGTAAACAGAACAATACAAAACTGAAACGAATTACGTGCAACATTGTTGGAGACTTTCCCTCAGAATGTCAAAAAATTTAATGTTAAATAAAATAAATATTTTTTAAATTTGTTAACATTAAAATTAATTTTTGTATTATTATTGTTATTTTTCATCACATTAGCTTTAGTATATATTAATTTTGTAAAATTGTATTAAGAAATATCTAAATAATAAAATTTTTTATTGTTTTCTGTATTAGAAAACGCTACGATCAGAAATATTCCTAAGTAGCAAAATAAATATTCTATTCTATTCTGTAATGTGAAAAATAACTGAGGAATATTTTTGTAAATACCTTAATAGTAAATATTTTCTCTTTTTGCAATCCTGTCTAAGCAAATGCTCTTGGTAAGTTATACATGCCATCGAAATCGGTGCATATAATTCTATTTATCTCAGTGAAAACTTGCAAATTGTTTGTGTTCGGGAATCTTGACTTGCAAAATTTCCAAACATCCTTTCTCTCTCTTTCACTTAAGGATACTTGAAACTTCAACCGCTTCTCTAGTGTTGATATATTGCATCCTCATGCAACTTACTCATTGGTAGAAAGTAATTCGCTTTCACATACTTTATACAATGTGTACAAACACCTTGCTGCTTCTAAATGGTGGCTAGTATATCCGTCTGTTCATTACACCTCGTGCTAACGACTCGCAGCGGTAATTGAGTCCTCCTCTGAAGCAGGGACTGGCGTAAAAGAACCACCAGCAGAACGGTATTTACGACACCTCGTCATGGAACGGAAAAGGCGTCGGGTGTTCCTTTGCGTTAGTGCGGTATGCGCCAACGGCTTTTCTGGTGGCGTTGCAAAACCGTGGATAAGCGTGCTGAGTGCTGCGAGAGCCCCAGGGTGCACAAACCGTAACGCCGTACCGTAACTCCGTTGTAACCCCAAGATTCGGAATGCCAGTGGAAGGGTGTTTCTAGATTTTTGAATCAGACTACTTGGCTACTTGTGAATGATCTTGGCTGTCCAGGTGAAGCTGCGTCGAAGGCTGTGTTGCCGACGTTTCGACCATCTTGTCGTGGTCTTCTTCAGAGCTGATCTGCACATTAGCTGAGACTTTGCTGCGACTTTGCTTGGCTACTTAGCATGACTGAATATAATGAAAGTGAAGCAAAGTATTGTAGAACCTGCATGTCCAGTCTGTGATTGTCTTGTCCGGCGAAGTGTAAATGTCACATGAAAGGAAATTTACGTACACGTGGACGATAGTTGGAAAATATCGTAAATATTCGTTTTCCTTCCTTTGAATCTGCTTTTCTTTTTTACCGTTTACGCTGACATAAGGGTTGGCATTTCCGAGATTCAGAGAACGTGTTCTAGCTCGTGAGAAAGAGTGAGACAATTACCACAAAGAATATACAACACTCGAAATATAGGAAACACGATGGTTTTCATCACCGGAAAATTGTGCACATAACACAAGGTTACCGGTATGTTTTTGTTGTTTCAAAGCTTTCTCAAGTATCTGAAGTGTGAAGGGCTTAAAACGTAATTACTTACAATGAAAATATTAAAAATTAATTATACAATTATAATTATACAATTATTATACAACAATTATAATTATACAATTATAATTAATTATACAATTAAAATATTAAAAATTCGTTGCTTGTTCTTGAAGAAATACGTGATGTAATTGTATAATACAGGATGGGTATGAAAAAATCTTCATGAAACATTTTAGTAGAAATGTACCGATTCAATTTTGGTGCCTGAAGTGTTTATTGTATACTTCTTCAAATTGCAGCTTTAAAGCAATCTGAATATAGTTTTCATTTCTAAGAACTTATGTATTTTTATTCCTTCTAGACGGGTGCAACGAAAGTATGCATATTTTGTTAATGAAAATTATTGCCGGACACCCTGAAGACCATTAAGCTGATCCCAGTATTATACTTCTTTACGAACTTCTCTATGTTTATAGAGTCGGAGTTAGGTGATCTAGAGCAACACACATTTATTCATAAAACAAAAACTGCTAACCAGTATAATTTTAAGACCGATTACAACAAATTGGACCAATAGTTCTTATAGCTTCCTATGGGCATTAGAACTCAGAACACTATGTGAGTATAAGCATGAAAATTGCTAGCACATAGATTGCTCTGATTTTCTACGTATTGTAAAATAAGCAATGAAGAGGTACGTTAGTGTTTATGGTATATTGTTCAGAGTCTGCGACCGAATATTAATAGACCGTAGGTTCAAATCCAGAGATTGCTGAGAACATCATGGAGAAAGACAGCGGAAGGAGGGATCCGGATGACTTGGAAACAAATCATACCTATTTCAGAAAACCGAGTGGAGATCCTTTGGAGATCCTTTGCCGAGGCCCTATGCTCCGAAAGGAATTAATGAAGAACAAGAGATTCAAATCCCGAAGCAGGCGGACATTCGGCACCGAATAAATTAACTGGGAAAAGCAATGGATGCCACTTGGTGAGAATAACAGACCCTGACGTTTCTGAGGAACTGCAGAGCATTGCATTAAACAATGAGTCTCGTGCATTTTTGCTTCCCCTCCCAGTCCCCACACTCGTTCTCATGGCGGCTGATGTCCTCCTGACCTCATCAGGCACATATTCTAGATAAATCAAGCAATCCTAAAGGAATGCACCACAATTTCTACAAACCCACAGTTATGAGATAATGTAGAACAGGTAGTGTTTCACAAATAAAAGAGGAAGGTTGATAACCGCTGACTACACTTAAATGATGATCGAAGGGCTTGGTTCATAAACATAAGCCGTATCAACCACAGGAAGCCTCTCGTTTATTATAAATGTGAATATTTTGGTGATCGTGAAAGAGTAGCTTGTTACTATGTACATTTTCTACATAATTATAAAGAGCGTCGGTGAGAACGATAAACATGCACTACACTTACGTAACTATTGATCTCAGTAGTTGACGCGTGGGGAATCACTAACAATCAATCAATCAATCGAGATATGAACGTTAACGGCAATCGGGAGGCTTGCTGTGGCTGATGTGGCGTCGTTTGTTGCTGCCTCTCAAGCGCTTCAATTCCACTTCACCCAACCCCTTGACGAGGCGACGCCCTCCCCGGAAGCGGCGCAGTTCATTTGCATTTGAACAAAACATCGATATTTCGATATAACAGCAAATGGTTTTGAAAACATCGACAAAACATTTATGTATAAAATATCGATCTTTAAATATGATGAAACATTTTGAAGTAAAATGTCCTGGTTCTAATGTAATGCAATGCATAACACGTCAATGTTAGTTTAAAGTATATTCTGCCTTTAATTTGATAGTCATTTTAATTTTGTAATCAAAGTTCTATGTACTCAAAGTTCAAATCTGTTTAACGATATTATCATATTCAAAGTAATAAAAAAAGGTAACAACACTCGATAAAGGTTGCGAACAGTAAACGGTTTCGTGCCACCTGAGGGTCGACAACTGATCGTTGTCAATGGCTGGAATGCCTGCTGGATTGACGTCAATGGCGAGCAATCAACACATAAAATAAATACTGAAAATTATATTTATATGAGAATTTTTTTAAAACACCCAACGCTTCTGGACAAATATATCGATCTAAAAAAAATATCAAAAGCAAAACATTGATATCTTGAAATCAATTTTTCTGCTCGAATGTTTTAATAATATCAATGTTCTTTTGCCATCCTGAGCCTCAAGCGCTTCAATTCCACTTCACCCTACCCCTTGCCGGGGCGACGCCCTCCGCAGGAAGCGGCGCAGTTTATTTGCATTAAGCTGCGGCGGCGGCGGCGCCGGACGCTGGGCTCTTCCGACGGGAGCGCGCTTTCTATGTGTCCATCGCTTTCTCGCGGCGGGCGGGCGGGCGGGCGCGTCAGGTGCCGCGCGCCGCTCCGCCGGCGGAGACGCGCCGGAACCGTCTCAGCGCCATCTGAATACAATGCGATGCCTTGCCCTTCCGTCCGGCCGGCCGCCGAAAGCGAGTCCGCCGGCCGCCGGGGAAAGTAAAAGCGATTGCGCGGGGAAAATTGTCTCGAGCGATACCGCCTCCCCGAAGCGGAGTCCGGCATCGAACGGAGGATCTACGGAGATCGGAATGCCTTTCTCCCTACACGCTGTGGTCATTGTATGCACAGGTGCCGGGCGCGTTGGCGGTTGCTTTGGTGCGAGTGATGGTAGTATTGGTAGTGACAATTGAATACCTGCCGGCAAAAACGTTGTAACACTCAAAATGTGAATTTAGCGATACACGATATTCTTCCTCCATTATTGCCAAGTTAAGCACCCGTGCGACTCGTGGCGAAATAAAAAAAAGAAAAAATGGGCTTAATGTCCATGTTTGCCAACATAGTTTCCTACATGCCTCACTCAGACCACATACGACCTTAATGCAAGAAAACTCAGCATTCCAGAAAGCGACGGTTACAACGTTTTTGTCGGCAGATATTCAGTTACGTGGTTGGTAAAGAGAGGATTGTTGATGTTTGTGGTGAAGTTGTGTTTGTGTTGAGGTCATGATCGACATTTTGGTATTGATTGATTAGTGATTCCGAGGATGGAGTGTTGGCGGTTGTGGTGATGGTGGTTGAGGTGGTAACGGACGTTTTGACGGTGGCATTGGTAATGGCGGTTGTGGCTGTGATGTGGGTGGTGGTCGCTGCAGCGGGGCGGGGCGCGGCGCGGCGGGGCGAGGAGGACGGCGTGGGCGGCAGCGCTCACAAAAGTCGCGCGCCGCTAGTTGCTCTGCTTCCGCCGGCGGGCGCGCGCCGGACCGCGCCAATGGAAAGGAGCCTGTCACTCAACTGGTGCTAAAGGGCGCGCTGCGCGTGGAGAAAGGAGTAGTGCTTATCGACCAGCATCCGCAATATTGAGATTTGTTATGTTCAATGCAGAACTTATGTAACATAGGATTTACGGGAGAGTTCTGATCTTCAGAGATTTCGCGGAAATAATGTTTTATGCATATTGCCACCGTTATGTCGCTTAGATCAAGAGATGTTGCACTTGTGGAGAGTTTTACTGGTGAAACTTACGAAAGGCTTCCGATACAGAAGGGGATAACATTTATTCATAACATTTATCATAAACATAATATATATTTATATTTGTCTAATCAGTTTTCTAAGATAACGTTACATAATAGTGATATGTGGTTCAGAACTTCTAGTATATTGTTGCACAAGTCAGACCTCTGATGCCTGGCTTGTTTCTGGAAACATATAGCAGATCTGGTATGTACCGATTGTCATCAAACTTTATAGAGATTAATTTTTAACCTTATCTTGGTTTATACATCTGACTTATATTAACAGTTTATGGAAACATTTAATCCTATGTCACTTTTCTTCGAGAATAATTTTGTATAATATTTCGAAAGTTGTTTGAGATGTCAATTTCAGTCTTTTTCAGGATCAGTAGTGAATGTGTTAAAAACAAACGCATGCTATTTTGAAGTACTCTAAAATTAGACTGATGATGACTTAAAGGCAACTCGCTAAGTTGTGTTTAACCAATAAAAACCATCCAAATCTCCAGGTTCAAACCTGAAAGTTCTGTGGTTCCCTCAAATAATAAACAGGTTTAGAATCTGAACTTTTAATCTATATTTAAGAATTTGTTTTACCTGTGGAATTTTTCACGTTTGAAAATATAATTCTCGTTAAATCGTTGAGGTAGGTACGTTTTCAATAGAAACAATAAGGAGTCTTTCATACTGTAAAGCCAATGTTAAATATCGTCATCTAAGTCTTCGTCTGGTTTCTTGAAACCAGAAAGTTTCTCACTCGTAACTCCTCGTTGTTCCGTCATGGATTCCACGATTTCATTTCTGACACGCCGTAGCCTTTGCTATGCATCGACCGTGAGGAAATTCTAAAGAGGGAACGCTGCCCCATGCGGTTTATATGGGAAACGCTTGAGGCGTGCGACGTGGAGGGTGCCACAAATGCACTCCTTTTAATGTACAAAATGGCCTTATGTGAAAGTGTTAAATTCAAATTGCGACCTTCGCATCCCATCAATTATTTTGGGGTAAATCAATAAAAGCTTTTGAAATTCCACCGCGTATAACGATCGTTGAATAACAAAAATACACACGTTTCTGAAAAGGTTTTTGAATCAATTCCCGTTAAAATGTTGATTTTTCCTTAAGGTAGCTTTCTTTCTAAAACATATGTAAATATTGATTTAATTATCAATGATTAGTGATTCCAGGAGATAAGGTCATTAGTCGAGTAAGTGTTGTGCATGTTTTTTCTCAGCATGTGGCGGTGGTCTTCCTCCACTGGGTGGCGAGATCCGGCGCCAACCTACCGTCGACTAGGGGGACGGGACTAGGGACTCCTCAACCAGGAATATCCTACAGATGGGTTCACCACCCCAGCCGGGACAATCTCTAAACTTCCGACCGGTCTCCCTGCATGTGTCGTAGTGTAGTGCATGTAAGTAAGAGGTGAGGCTAGGACAAGGAAAGGAAGGAAAGGCTCGTTTATTAGGGTACTGCTCCGGCATTCGTCTGGTACTGATCGGAGAAACCACGAAACTACCAATCAGGGTACCCGGTTGCTAGAATTTTCCTCCAGACACCGACTGAATTCGTCCTAGCTGACAAGCTACTGTCGAAAATCGTGCCACCGTCGGAACTCGAACCTACGACCTCCCGGTTATACGCACTGCTGTGGCATCAATTGATGCCCTAAGCCACCTCTCCCGGTACTAGTAAAGACTTTATACGACTTTATTAGTATGTAAGTTCCAGGTAGGAAGAGGAATGAGACTACTATAATTCATTGATTATCGCTTGATTCTTGAGAACAGAAAGCCTCCCATTGGGCAGTCGCCGTTGAGCAAGTCGCTGATTCCTCATCCTTGGCGGCGCATATGCGGGGGCGGGGCGGGGAGGAGTAGAGAAATCCGCGAGCGCGTGGCGTATGCATGGGAAGCGCGGAGGGCGCAGGGCGTGCCCGAGGGCTGTACTCTGCTCTGCTCTGCTGTGCTCTGCGTTTCCGGACTTTCCCCCCCAATTCGACGGTGGCGCCGCGGCGGCGTTTCCGCTTTTATGACCACCCCGTTCCCAAGGCCCCGTTTCCGCGCGGGCTGGCGCGGCCCTCGCTCGCTCGGGGCTTCATCCACCGCCCTCTCCCCCCCCCCGCGCCGCCAGCTCATGCACTTTCTTCTGGGGGGGGGGCTTGCAGTCGTTGCAGGTGGAGGCTGAGAGTGCAGGCGTGTACGTGCGTGTACTCTCTGAATCTGAATCAGTGAAATTCAATCAGTGAGATCCGAAGTCCCTGGTATCTTCAGTCGAAGTATGTAGATTCGCTGACAATCAGCGAATATGCGAACCTTTTCGTAATGACCGCCAGCATTTCACTGGTCGTCAGTGGTAAAAGTGACGCGTCACTATCGCTCACTGTTCTTTCAGTCGTTTGCGTGCTGCTGTTATCACTGTTTCACTGATTCAAACAGTGAGATTTCACTGACTAAAAAAGTGAACTGATTTGTTGGGTTCAATTCACAGATTGTCAGTGGCAGGGTTATAAATGACACCATCTGTGAATACTGTCAATCAGTAGTTTTTCACTGATTCAGACTTAGAGAGTATGTTGGGGAGGAGGTGAGATGTGGGCTGTACATGTGAGGTGGTTGAGGAGAGGGGAGGGAAGTTGTTTTCCGTCTCTATGAGCCAGTGGGTGCGCTTTCCCCTTGTGGCTTCTGGTCCTCGAACCCAGGATTGTGTTTATGTGATGGTGGGGAAAACGGGTTCCTAGTGAGATTTTTCTGGGTTCTCTCGACCCAGCACCTTGACTTATATTTGACATACTATTGTTGTTGTTGTTATTGTTGTTATTATTATTATTATTATTATTATTATTATTCCTTTACATCACGGCTAAAGATGTTATGAGTCGGCTGAATATAAAATCTACTTCAGGTTTCAACCAGCTACCTAAGGAGCAGATCTAGTGGCTGTCGGTGCCTCTACAATACTTTAGGCAAAATATGGACTGTTCAAAATAAAGCAATTTCTTTCACTACCCAGTCTTTTGAATGACCTGGATGTTTAACCAAGTTTTATTATTATTATTATTATTATTATTATTAAATTGATCCCATGATTCATGGTCTTTGGTAAACTGCAGAATGGCGTGTACTTACTTCGGATGATATTTGCAGTCGTTACTGAGGAAGGTCTGGGGTAAAGGCGTTCGCAGAGGGGATGAGACGCTGAGAGAAATTGCGCATATGGCTTGGTGTGGAGTCGGATGGAGATTAACTTTCCTTATATAGTTATTTCATGTGCTTTGTCTCTGGTAAGTCAATCCAGGTTGCGACAAGTATTTCCTTTCGAAATTCTCCAGCTTTATCTGCATCGTGATCCGTTGATTGATTTTTCGTATTCATTATTATTTATTTTCTTTACTACCACTTGATAGTGACGATCGCGTTCTTCTCGAGTCGTTATGAGAGAAGGCAGCATGTAAGGGTGCACGTATAGGCACGTGCGTAGGGAGAGGAAGTTTCAATACTGTGGGTGCGCTTCTCTCTTCTGGACCTCAAACGCCGGTCATTTTATTTGCTCATGCGATGCTCCAAGCAGGGCTCTCCCGCGTCTTCTCCTTCGTGATCCTTCGTATTGCCCTAACACATCATTATTTCGTGAGGATTCATTATCGTTGATGAGGTCTCAGCTTGATGTACTGATATTCATTTTCCGTAATTGTATAAAACTACATAGATGGATAATCTGAACGTGTTTTTAAAGAGACTTGGTCTGATGAGGAAATTATTAAATACTGTTGAAATCAGTATCTTATTATAGTTTGTAAACATAATCACTCTACTTCTCAGTTGTAAATAATAAAGGTGTAGATGGAAATTTGGGAGATTTCAAAAATGTATGGTTTGGTGCCAAATGTCTAAATACTCATATTAAATAATTATCAAATTAAATACCTTGATCCCCGCGCGAAAGTTATCCCAGTTTTCTCTTGTAATCATTTGAGGGCAATAATGCAAATATAATAGATTATTAGTTAGAATAAGTTAAAATTGTCTATTTTAATATCGAAAAAATTTTAAGCACCGTACGTAAAGACCCCAAACTCGGATTGATCCCAATCATCTCCCTAAATTTATCCTTCAGTATATACTAGATTTCTTTATTTAATTTATGAAGTTTCTTTCAAATTTCATATACATGAACATTCAATTAGGATGGTTAAAGTAGAAATGAATGACCACCTTTTTTTTAAAAAAATCCTTGATAAAAAATGTCTGTCAGTCCTTTGTAACCTAATTCAGTTACATGTTAGTAAAAGAAGTGGAAAAATTGTGAAACTGATTTACCTATTTAAAGCGTCACCCCCTCCGAGCATTCTGCTATAGAGTCTGGATCTGAGTAGTTTCTGCCTCTCTCCGAAACAAATTCGGGGCAACCGCTGTTGTAACAAACTCCGTTTCACCGCATCTCCAACATCCTGTCTCGAACACTGTAAGATGTCCAGTACATCCAGCAATTCCCCTTCATCGGCGCTCACCGGACGTCGCGTCGCTCCGCATCCAGCGCCAGGCGCTATAAAGGAACACGCCTCGTAAACTCCGCGCAGATCTTTCTTGCCGGCCGCTGCGGTCACGGCCTTCTGTTCCAGGCGTCGGGCTTTTTACGAAAACGTTCGCCGGCCGGCGCGGCGGTGGCCGTGGCCTCGGGGAAGTAGAGTGTGGCGAAGCGAAAGCCCCTCGCCGGCGGCGGAAGCTACACTTGGCGGGACATCTCGCGACATGACGACGACGGCGGTGGCCTCTTTGGATCGGGAGGCTGCGGCTCGCAGCATCCTGCTAGGGTAGTTACAGTCAACCCTCGTTAGCATGAACTCGCGTAACACGAAATCCGCCTTAACACGAACAAAACTTCGGTCTCGACAAGGATTTACGGTAATACGGACATTTATAATGCTCGGATAACACGAACTTTTACTACACGAACTCCGATTATGTCGGTCCCTTGGAATTCGTGTTAATGAAGGCTTACTGAATTTATGTTCCAAGGCCGTTATAAGGGTACTAATGATCTCGGTTCGATCATTAGAACCAATTAACACCGTGGTACATACAAGATTTAATTTTTGTCAAATTTTAATGATTTAGATTAATTTATTTAATAATTAACTAGATATTGATTTGACTCAGTTTGACATTTCATATTTTCATCCCATAATTCCTTCTGATCATTCCCTCAATTAGAGAAAGTGTTCATATTATTACTCAACTGTTTTCATATTTCCCTCGTAGGCACGAATCTCTCGTAAGTTATGCAATTATATAGAGCTCGGTATCGAAGGCAATAACGAGCAATAATGTATCAGTAAAAAATAAAAATATTTTAAGGAAAAAAAACACTGTAAACGGACGGCCCCAAAAGTGAGAGAGTTAGCAAATCTTCCCGATTTACACGCTTCCTTTTCGCGAATGAACGATTCCCGAGTTCCTTTGCCGAACGCGCGCATGCGCATTTTCGCTTTCGAGGTTCCAGCAGAAGAAAAGCGCGTACACTCGTTCGCCCAAACTCCACAATCTTTTTTTTTCTTTTCTTTTCTTTTTTCGAACAAGCCACTTCGGGACACGCAGGCATTCATTAGGGGGAACAGCATTACGCTGGATTGTTGGCCCTGAGGGTATGGAAGATGAATGATGATAGTGTGGGGGGAGGGATGGCACACACACATACCCGAGGCGGGACTCGAACCCGCGACCCTGCAGTCCTAGATCGCCAAAACACTAGTCTTAGCGATCTTGGTCACGGAGCCGGCTCAATAGTAGTTTATTATACTTGAATTTATTTAGATGCATTTGAAGAAAATGAGCTGTTGACGATGTCTTCCAATCGGGAGCTAGAACGTCACCGTAGTGAAGTCACTGCAGTGACGTGTAAGCTCCCGATTGAATGACACCGTAACAGCTCATGACCTGTCAGGGGCACCTGTAAATAAATCTAAGTATAAATGGAAGCGTGTAAATCGGATACAAGAGTTTGCTGTTTTTGATCTCGATATTTCACGTTCCTTCAATCCTTTCTCCTCCATTACTCTTCGAAAAAAGGCCTTCTAGGTCAAAATAGGTTTACTCTTCCACGACTTCTTTCGAGTTTCGATTTAAAGTTCTCTCATCCGTCATCTGCTGGCCATGTCCGTATCATTGAAGAGCTTTATTTTCCAATGTTCTAATTGCGACTCTTTCCCCTACTACTTCATATCTTACTTTTCCTATCTCATTATCTGCAAAAATCGTCATATGAAATCGATCTCTATTCATCGTTTTATGTCTCTTCCACGCTTTGTTAAAGTCAGGTAGCAAATTGGGCTTCAAACTCCCAAGTTAGCGAGTTGAGACCTGAATCATTATTTTCGAGGGCAGAAAATTAATGCGAACTGCCCATTAAATGATCTGCCCGTTGGACATACTCCGACAGTTGTCGTCCTAAGGACATCTCTAATTCGATCAACTGGGGAACGTCGCTTGTAATAGATAATGCGGCTCATGACCTAAATGCGTCGGTCTGTGGCGGTGAATGTGGAATCAAATAGTTTTTAGCGTTGGGCGCCTGTGCGATACTAAATTCGGAACTCTCCAACAAGGCAAAGCTTGCGAGTGGTGGCCAATGGACCAGATTCCAAAGCTCGGGATTATGCAGCAACAACTATTGATATAAACGATTATATCTCCTACGTGATCTATTTACTCTTCTTTCCAATAACTTCAGAATCACACCTTTCCCATGGCTCTAATAACTAGATTATCTCTTAATGCACATAAATGAAAATGAATATTTTTTTGAAGAATAAGAAATGAAATATATTGTACATTATTACAGGAGCGTGATAATTAAAAAAACATTCACAATAAATATACAAATCGAAGTAGAAAAGATGAGGAACATTTCCGAAATGATTAGTTTGAACCTGAAAGTCTCACTAGGTGCTGTGCTGAAATTGTTGGAAGGAAAGACTCACTGAATTTTCTAGCTTCCCCTACCTGGTCAATATCAGTCCCAAACTCTCGTAAAGTCTTTGCCTTGGTTATGAAAACAATTAGGTGCTTGAGACAATTTGACCTTCAAAAATTAAGAAATTAATACAATAACGACTGATTAATTATCCCGAGATATTATTTTTTTGAAAACTTCAATCATTTATTGCCTTCCCTTGTACTTGAAATGTTTCAAAATGTTGATAGTTCCTACAGCCATTGCACATTTTACTAGTTTCTGGTTAAGTTAAAAAATGACCTTTGATATTACTTCCTTATGACACCAGTTTTTTATCTCGTTCTTTGCGATGATCACTGTTTTGGAATGCCAGTTTAGAGAAGAAAAGTTCAATTCAGTTGAATCAATAGAATAAAAAAGTGTCTCATTGTTATAGTTAATATTGAAGTTTGTTCTCATGACCTTCCTGTCAGACTACGGATTTCTGTAGTTCCGCCTCCATCCTCCCCGCCCCCCTCTCAGTTTAAAGGTCTCGGCACCGCAAAGGCCACCTTCCTCGAAGGCGACCGATCTAAGGGGCACTAAAAGGAAATATTGTCGGTAAAATTGCTAATTGCATGTCAGAAAGTAAAAATTTATACTCAACATTACTTTGAAAACAGTAACAAATAAAACGTCATTGTATTTCTCTTATGATCTAACCATTGTAAGTGCACAAATAGATCAATTTAAAAAATTAAAGACACAAATTAAATTTCTCTAAAACTAAAGTATTTAGGACAACGTTGTATCTATGACACACTACTACTCGTTTCACGATTCAGTAGTATTGAATGCAAACTGCATTTCTATCTCGTGTACCAATAGGACTTTATAGAGGTGGTCCCTAGAGGGTGGGACACTGAACAATATAAAAGAAGTGATAAGCATACATTTTATAAGTGTGAAGTGGATCTCATTTGAGAGCTTAGGCTTCTGCTGCCGAAGTCAGTAACTACTTGGCTGTCTGGGAGACACTGCGTCCTAGGCACAAGTGCCGACGTTTCGGCTACCACTCTGCAATCATCTTCAGCATTTCGCTCTGAGGAAGGTCGCAGAATGGTGGCCGAATCGTTGACATCTGTCTCTAGGACGCGGCGTCACGCAGACAGCCAAGTAGCTACTGGATCTGATTTCAGTCTGATTTAAGCTGGATCTCTTCCGGTTCTGCAATTTTTTCTTTATATGTTGATAATTTATCCTATTGGTTAAATATTTTTATTATTCCTACACACTTCTTTACATTCTGTATACTATAGTGCGATTTTTCTAGCTCTGCCCCTCAAGCTCCTATGGTAACGATGGAATATCACACGGAATTTCGCGTCTTTCTTGCGAGTGCCGTTAGAAGTCGTATGCTCGCAAGCACAGCTTGATGCGGTCGCGATCAGGCGACATCTGTCAGCACGACTGAGAACGTCGCGAAATACCGTGACATATTCCATCATGAAGGGCCTTGAGAGGCAAAGTTAGAAAATCACAGTATATTATTAAAACTTATCGCATTACTAAAAAGCAACATTCATATGAAATGAGTTTCCATGGAGGAATGTACTTGATTCCGTATTCTAATTTTAGAGGTAATTTTTGTCTTGCATGTACTAAATTCCCGAAGAGACTTTGAGTCATCTCCTTGAAACGGGAGTGGCCGAGGAACCTGTCCGCCGCTTCGCCGACGTACCTACTTCTGGAAACGGGAAGCCGATGCCGTGCACCCGCTGCCCTGGCCGGGCAGTCGGCGGCCAGCCGGGAGCGGGGCCCCAGCGAAAGTAGGCTGCCGAATTCGCCAAAACCCGCCCGCCTGCAGGTAAAGCAGGTCCCGCGCCCAAATGCTACACCCCATTCACGCGGAACGGGTCGATCGGGACTTCTTCGATTGATTCCGCGGTCTACTCGGGACGCCCGCTTCATTCCGGCAGTATGAGTAATACGTGTCAAATACGTTTCAAGGGCTTGGGCTGTAACACAATAAGCCAAACTAGCCAGAGTAAGCTCTCTACTATTCATAAACGTCAATTTATTTATTTAGATTGAAGTGTGACTGGTTTAGTCTTGTCTTGTTGATTTTTATGTTGGACTTGCAGTATAAGCAAGATTAGGCCCACTTCGATCGAAATCGAGATATTAACATTATTAATGGTTGTGGCTGATGTGGCTTGTCTTGTTACTGCCCTTCATTTGTGCATGCATCGAAGCGTTTTCCATCAGCCGCACTGGTGCGCACTGGGTAGGCTCTCAGAGCAACCATCGTGGTCCATTTGACCGATGGGCGCTCCGGTTCAAAGAAGAGGGAGCTCCATCCAGACACTGGCACGGAACGAGGTACCACTCACAGCAACTTGACTTGCGCTGCGGAACTGCGATCTGCGTCTACACAGCAGTCAGGGCAGAAAGGCATCAGTGCCGATACCCGGTGGCCGAGATCGCTGTCAGTAGTGTCGTAGCGATCTCGGACCCAAGGAACGCGAGTTCGAATCTCGCCTTGGGCATGGTTTTTCCTTTCACCTCCTATCATCACTATATCATGTCATCTTCACAGTTCCCATAACGTTAAACCCAATAGTGGTCGCTAACGACCTAGATGTTGATGCGACCTCAAATAACAAAAATGGCGTCAGGTCAGGGGCCGTTTCGACTTTTCGTACGAATTGTTAAGAAAACTGTAGTAAGTAATGAATATTCAATTGATTTGTGAAGGTAACTGACGAAGGTCAAGCACAGACACGCCAGATTACGAAAATGTATGATGTACTATAACAAAAGTCATAAGATAAATTTTGTGTCTTGCAATGTTAAGACGTGAAGTTCATAACTTACCGTTCTCCATTAATTAATTAACGATATTTAAGCATTGTGATTTTCCAGTGTCTCCATTAGATTTTACTAATGAAGCCCAACTTCTTAAAAAATGCTTTTTTTAATGAATGTAAATAAGTGCCAAGAAATATTTTTTGACTGCCCGCATGTGTCGATGGAAACCCATATATTCCATTTGTGGGTTTGGAGGACAGCAGTACAGCAATTCAGTATATACACTGTTATCTCCCTGCAAGTGTCAGCACACGCAGTCTCAGCTGTCGAACGTGTTTTATTAATCACTGCCCCTCACTGAGTGGAGCAGAATCGTTGCACAGCGATTTCGTCATTCTGCCGCACTGGATTGTGTTTCAGAGCAAATAATGGATAACGCCATGTTACAAACAATTGAGAACAATGATTTATTTTTTAGATTCCTACAATTCAAAGCAAATTAAATAGTTAGGTAAATAAGAACAGTAGCTCATATAACTAAACTATCTGTCAATTTGCTCATTAAAGTGTAAAACTGTGCAGGAGCTTGTTAATAATTAGCACTGCTAACATTCCTTCACGTAAGATTCTAGCGATGAAAGAACCTATGTGGTCAGGTGATTATATGACGAATGAACAAAAAACATGATCTGTGGGTATTAATTTAGCGAGGTGTATAATAAACTGGAAGTTAACTGTCTGTCAGACGACACCGACAAAAAGCTACATCCTGTAGATAGACCTGTACGAAATACGAGTATAACTCGCTATTATTTCATCAATTGTGCTGCCGCTGCTAAAGAATGCTTGTATTATTATTATTATTATTATTATTATTATTATTATTATTATTAATTACATCATTTTTTATTACATCAATTAAATACATAAGACTAGAGGGTTCTAAATTAATATTGGTAGAAAGTTTGCCAATTAAATGTCAAATACTTAAAACTGCCAGCTCAGCTCTTGTCTTAAATAAAATGCGTGACAGACAATTTTCTATTCTTTTGATAAGCGAAAAAGGATCAATAGATAACATTACACATTTTATTGAATTCCCACAAATCTAGAAACATTTTTTCCTCTGACATTGTCCCATCATTTGACGCAAAAATTATTCAATATTGCAAAATGTGCAATTGAACGGTTGTTAAAAAATATCTCAGCCTTCCGCTACCGGGAATGGTGGTCGCCTTGTGAGGGCAAAGAACAAACTTCTCGAATTTAGACAAATTTCAGATCCTCCAAACGAGAAACAAGAAATAATCACTGTTTTTTATTGAACGTCGGCAAATATATGGGAAAACATTACCCAGTAATAACCCCCGCGACTACCTGGCAGCAACAAACGTTTGAATATCCACGCGAATATCGAAGTGGTGATAGAGAGGCATCTGTTAAGCAGGCGCGAGGCGGGGCATCCCGCGGCCGCGAAATCTGCCGTTGGATTAATCGCTGAATGGCGCCGCTCCGCCGACTCGGATTCCCAGGCCCGCGCGCCGTTCCCACATAATTCAGCGCGCGCCAGTTCTCGCGTGACGTATCCGCCAGGCAGCCAAGCAGGGCGGCGCGGTGCGGCGTGGAGCGGGAATGGGGCGGGGCGGTACAGAACGAGGCGGGGAGGAGAGGAGCGGGGCGGAGCGGAGCGGGACGGAGCGGAGCGGGACGGAGCAGAACGGGACGGAGCGGAGCGGGACGGAGCGGGACGGAACGGAGCGGGACGCAACGGAGCGGGACGGAGCGGAGCGGGACGGAGCGGAGCGGGACGGAGCGGAGCGGGACGGAGCGGAGCGGGACGGAGCGGAGCGGGACGGAGCGGAGCGGGACGGAGCGGAGCGGGACGGAGCGGAGCGGGACGGAGCGGAGCGGGACGGAGCGGCGCGGGGCGGGAATGGAGCGGGGAGATACAGGACGAGGCGGAGAGGTGCGGTTCGGGACAGGGAAGTGGCCCGATACGTAGCGGGGAGAAGCGATACGGGACGACGGGACTCGAACCAAGGTGGGGGAGGGTAGACGCGGTTTAAGGCGGGGAAAAGTGATATGGGATGAGGGGACGAGACGGGGAATAGTGATACGGGGCGAAAAGGTGCAGTATGTGGCGGGGAGGAGCAATACAGGACTAGGGTAAAGGTACGAGGCGGCGGAGAGGACGCGGTTTAAGGCGGGGAGCAGTGATACGGGGCGAGGAGGTGCGATACGTGGTAGGGAGGAGCGATACGGCCGAGGCGGAAAGCAGTGAGGGAGGCGAGGAAATACGGAAGGTGGCGAGGAGCGATACGGGACAAAAATACTCGGTAGGGGCGGGGAGGTAAGGCGCGGTGTGAGGGGGTAAGGAGAGGTACGAACGAGGAGGCGGGGAAATGCGATCTGTGGCGGGGAGGAGTGATCCGGGATGAGGCGACTCGGTACGAGACGGGGTATGAACCGAGGAGCACTGTTAAGGGACGAGTGGACGAGGTGGCGAGCAGTGATACGGAGCGGGGAGATGCGCTACTTCTAGGCGGAGAGGAGCGATTCGGAGCGGGTGATATCGTGGCGGGGAGCCGCGATTCAGGGCGAGAAGGAGCGTTAATAACGGAGGGAACGAAGACGCGGTGCGGCGCGGCGCGGGGCGGGGCGAGGGGGGAGGGCGGAATGGCGGCCCCGCGGAGGCACACCTGTGGTCAGCGCGGGGTCAGCGAGGGGTCAGCGCGCGGCCTCGAAGCGCGCGCCCGGACCCACCGGATGCGGATGCGGCGCTCCGCGCGGACGACGAAGGAAGGGAAGATGGCGCAACGGAGGAAGCGGACGTCTGGCGAAGATGTGAACGCGTAATGACGGAAAATGGAAAAATTAATTAAGAGAATAGAAAGTATGAAAATGTTATGTAAACAAAATGATATATGGCCTAGCTAGAGAGCTGAGGTCGTTAATAAAGAGAGTTCTCTTCGAAGGGTTGTTGGTTCAAATCTCATCTTTGCCTTGGGAGTTTATGCATCATTTATAATCAACTTTCATATTCCATAATTCACATCTACGGCTCACAGCCAGAGCTATAATGACGGTAATATCCGTAGAAGTCTCTTCCCTTTTCCTTTTTTAATATGCATAATTATCCGCCAAGAATAATAAAAAGACTATACCCCCTCATCAGCTTCATAGAGGTCACTGTGCTATGTGATTCAGTGTTGACTGAAATCGAAAAAATGTGACGAGGCGGAATTACTATAATGAGAAATATAATATATGACGCAAATTAAGATGAGGCAAACACGCTGGAAGATGATGAGTACGATAGAAAATGAGCGGAGATGGCACGTCATAAATTGAGTAGAACTACGAAGAAAAGTAAGCTTGGCTTAAGTGTTGTTAAGCACAGGCACAACTTTTGTTTGTTTCTTGCATTTGTGTGTGTTGTTGACTTCTGAAATAAATCGTTTTCATCCGTACGAGTAGTTATCACTCTCAATTTCCTTCCAAACTCCGGCAGCTGGAATTGAAATAAATTATTTTGCCATACTCGGTTGCGACTTCATGATTCGAAGAGCTACGATCATTTGTACCATCATGCACACAGTAGAGACGAGAGCTCGTCGAAAATGACTACTTGTGTACAGGAGCAGGACCAGAGCACTTTCATTTTAAATGTTACTTTACAAATCTATAAGAGCTTACGGTGCTGACATCTGAAATTATTTGCTGCTTCGTAAATAATGTTATTGTAATATTGCAAACAAACAGCTACAGTTAATTGACGTCGATTCTTTGGCACATTGCATGTTGTTCTTAATGGTTGAAGTAAGCGTCAAGATGTAAAGATCAGGATTCAGCGAAATCTGACATAAGCGGCCAAGAATGGTTCCGGGAAAAAAGGCCGTCAATAGAGGTGGGCGCTCAGTAAAGGTTGTAAGGTAACTGGAAACATAAAGCAAATATAATTTTGCTAATCGCCATGAAGTGAAGTATGTTCTTTCATATTTTTAATTACCATAAATGTCGAAATTCAATTTAAACAAGATATTTAGAATAATTTGCCTCTTCTCGGGTACTATCAGTATACACCCTTGACTTGTCTCTCATCCTCTAGTAGAGAAACGTACTTTCCATTCTCGCCGATTCAAATTTGCAAACTACACTTGACAATGTAATTCATATATAATATGGCAGAGCCGTCTGGCGCAGCTAGCGAATAACATTGAGATCCGATTCGCGCACGAGACCTCAAAAGGTTCCCTTGGAAGGGAACTACGAGTAAGCATATCTTAAGAATTCTGTGAAATGGGAGAAACGAACGCTTTATTGTTTCAGTAATAAACATTTATTAAAGCATATGTTGTAACCAGGATGAGAACATAATCTCCCTGCGAGATAGTTTCTGGATGTCGCTGTTCAAAGTATTCAGATGATGCGTCACGACATGGAGGATATTAAATCAACAGTGATTTCCACCACTTTCCCGCTTTTTGTTTTTTATACTGTTCAAAATCGCTTGAGTTGACCGCTTAATCTACGGAATGTGCCCTTTACATAGGTGGCCGTTGAAAATAAGGAATTTTACATATGAGTTATAGAACAATGAATCTATTAAACGAAAAAAAATAGCTGTTAGTTGAGATGACAACCTAATTGAGGTGGCCGTTTGAGCAAAATTCAATGAATATATTTTCGATCAAAGTTCTCACCGGAGGGATACGACGCGGCAAAAAGTCTGCCGCGCCACCGCCGGCACAAGCTTCGCATGCGGTGCGGCGGCGACGGCCGCAGGTCGAAGAGGGTCAGTGGGCGCGCGCGGCCACAGCCGCCGCCGCCGCCGCCGCCGCCGCCGCCGCCATCGCCGCCATCGCCGCCTCCGGCCAGTGTGCCGAGCGGCGGCCAGTGGGCCTCGGGCGCGGTGACCGCCCGACTGCCCGCCGCCCACCGCCCGCGGAGCCGCACGCGATGTTCGCGCTGCGGTCGCGAGCTCTGTAATCGGCGGCGCGGGGCCGCGGCGTGGGGTGTTGCGGGGCGGCGCGAGGTGGCGGGAGGTTGCATGGAGCGGTACGAGGTGGCGTGGGGCGATGCGGGGCGGTAGCGCGGGTAGATGTGGGATGGGGGCGTGGCGGCGCGGGTGGCGCGGGGCGGCGTTGGACGGCGCGGGACGATGTCGGGAAGTGGACGGAGGGGGGCGCGGGGCGGGGCGGCGCGAGGTGGTGCGGGGTGACGCGAGGTGCGGGGCGACGCGAGGTGCGGGGCGACGCGTGGTGCGGGGCGACGCGAGGTGCGGGCCGACGCGAGGTGCGTGGCGACGCGAGGTGCGGGGCGACGCGAGGTGCGGGGCGACGCGTGGTGCGGGGCGACGCGAGGTGCGGGGCGACGCGAGGTGCGGGGCGACGCGTGGTGCGGGGCGACGCGAGGTGCGGGGCGACGCGTGGTGCGGGGCGACGCGAGGTGCGGGGCGACGCGTGGTGCGGGGCGACGCGAGGTGCGGGACGGCGTCAGGTGGCGCGAGGCGGTGCGCGATGGCGCGGGGCGGTGCGAGGCGCCGGCGCGGGGTGGGGCGGGGTGCCAGCGCGGGGAGGTGCGTGGCGGCGCGAGGTGGCGCGGGGCATCGCTGGACGTCGCGGGGCAATGTGGGGCGGAGGCGTGGGGGGGGGGGAGGCGCGGTCATGCGTGCCGCGCTTACGTAATGTTTTAAGGCTGCTGCGTGTACTTCGCCCACGAGCATCCGCGCTCCTGTGAATTGGGCTGTGGCGCCAACGACGTGTTTATGCTTCGAGCTAACTTTGCGGTGGGAAGGATTTGGTTTAATTGATTTTTGACGCGGCTAAATTATACGCGTTTGTTTCTTGTGGTTGAATGGGTGACCGTTGGTCGTGAATGCTTACCGCATTCTTGTGCAGTTATTTACACCGGCTTTTAAAACGGAAAATGTTTTATTTCTTTGAGATGTAAATACCAAAAGATTATATCGTGAACATAAAACGCTTTTATTTGTCTTTTCTCTCTCTCTTCAAACATGCATTACTCATACGCTAAAAAGCACACGTTCACGAGTAATTCATATGTGATTAAAACAATTGCATATTCATCTAATGGATTGAAGACTGAGATTTCTCAAAGCTGACAAGGAAACTTCACTAATACTGTTATCTTAGAAATCAGTGTGAAGATGTTAATTCGAGAGAGCAATGTGATTCAATGTTATTTTGGACGCCTATACCCTTTCTATCCGTTCTCGAGATATTTACTTGTTTACTTTTGAGTACGCATTTAGAGACGAGAAGGGATTCATGCGAAATGATAAAACCTGTCAAAACTCATAAAACACTCAATAGTTGTTCTTTGCTTCTAACCAAAAAGCGTCTCGTAAATAATTTCTCTAAAGCATGTGTTCTAGTGAAAAGTGTCTAGTATTAATTGTTTGTTACTGTTTTTTTTAAGTAATATGCCACTATAAAGTTTATCCATTCTAAACAAGAGAATCGAATACAAAAGAAATAACAGATGTACAGTGAAGTTAAACATACTAAGTGTTAGCAATTCATTAATACGGACAAAACATAGAACAAAGAAAATGTATATTTTATTAATAAGAATATGTTTTTTGTTTGTCAACCTAACATAACCTCACTGTTTATTGGACTAATTAATGCGATGTTTGCAGCATTGCATGCTGAAAGTCTAGAAAACTAACTCGTTGAACCTGGTTGAGGCCGTGGCCTTACATTCCTTTCCTAGATGTCCGATTGGAAGAAAAAACTAAAAGACTCAAACACTAGTGTGCAAGGTGGCCAAATAACAAGCGAATTTCCAGCCACTTTAAGACAAGTTACTCCAAGTTCGTGCATAGGGTTATCGCGGCCATGACGAAGATTACGTACGTGAGCTTTGGAACACAGAATTTTGATTTAAGTCTCGGAATTCACAGCATCTCCTACTTGGGAGGAGGAATTTAAAATTTGGTACTTGTCACGCAAAATCATGAAATTCATACGGAGTATTTCTACTCAAAACATCCCAACAATAAGCATCAATCGGCAGCTTCACCACTGAAATATGCTCCAGGGCAACATTCCTGACGCCACACCGTTACAATTCGGTTCAAAAGAAGATGTGATGAGAGTCTCGTCAACGTGAAGTGAGGAAAGATGAACTAGTGCTCATTCAAAACGCGGTGTGTCTTATAGTTATACTATTCAATCAATGATGAATGCCGACGGCCGATTTCACCCATCTCTCGCCATACTGCAGGAATTTTGGAGATGCGTACTGCAGGAACTTCAGGAGATTTTGGACCGTGTGTAAAGCAAACCATGTTCAATAAAAATAATTTACACATCCATGGCATATAATCTGGAAAGCGGAGAAACATTAAAAAAAGACATGGCTGCTATATGTCTATTTCCTCTCTGCTTGTAACGTGACCTATCGTATATTTGAAGCCCTTGCATTTATATTATATAATGCAATGACATCAACGTCGGTGCAGTAGTTCCGGCAGTTTCAATTAAAGAGCATCCCGGCAGGTACTACAACTACCACATTTTTCATTTTATTTTGAAATTTTGCTTTACATAATAATCTAATTCATAATAAATAATAATTTATATTAATAAAAATATTAAAATTTCTTAATTAGAACCATGACATTTACCGATTTTTCACGACTGAAAGAACAGATTTATAAGAATTTATATCTCACGAACGGTCAGAGGAAGGCAATTGATTTACGCGGCATTAACCGCCTTTGACTCCGCTCCTCTCATCACATTTCTTTGTATTTTATTAATCATTCCATTAACGTGTAATTTCTAGGTGAGTGCTGACTTAGCGCGTAAGACTTGGATTTTGAATCCCTGTTTCAATTACAGAGTAAAGTTGCTAAGTTGTGACCAACAGTCGAACAAACTTTTCATGACATCACACGAACACTTTCCAACCTAAAAAAAAGGATTCCTTTAACACTGTATCCACATGGGTCCGTTGAGATATTTCGTTCGAAGTAAAAGTTTCGAAAGTTTGTCAACTTTCCTTTGGCTACGGAAGCTGGCCCAGTTTCTGCCAGAACAGCTGATCGCGTTACGCCTATCTCATGCAACCGCATACCAGCTGCTCGGGTGTTGATAATGCGTGACACGCGAGGTGCCCGCCACCTGCTGCCAGATGTCACGCACATTCGTCGTGGATTAAGAGAATCGGATTGTAATTTTGCAGTACTACTTTTCTTGGCGCCTCAAGCAAAATATCACATCCACCTTCCAATCTGAGCAGTAACGAGTTTTTGTAGCGGTTAGTATTCCATTCACACTTTATGTCCAAAACGCCCTATTATTATTACTTTATGCACAACATTTTAAAAACCTTTTATTCAATTGAAGACCTTGGAGCAATAACGGGCTGTACATATTTCTTATGAATTTGAGATATTAGTGTTTTCCGCATTAGTAATCAGTTAACATATTTTTAGAAATAATGCGGATGTTTAATCTTGTGAATGTCGATAGATTGTAAAAAATAAATATCATACGCATGTCTTCATCTTACTTATTTATGGAAATGTTTAAACCTTTCCTTTGTCTCAATACTTCATATAGTGGCATAAGATGTTATTGCCCCGAGGTCTTCAATTCAACTCCAGAGAAAACGCTAATAATACGCTGTGATTATTATTGTTAGTACTACTTGTAGTGTTTATTGCAGTTTTAACACTTTCTCAACTTAAACGATATACGAATTACACTGATTGGAACTAGTCGAGCTAAGTATTGGTGTAAAGCGAGCTAGCCTAATTAATAGCCTTTTTATTGCGAAATTTCCATTCAATTTATTCTGTAATTACGAGACCAAAGAAACTAATAAAATTGCCTTTATATTATGGAACAAATTCGAATACCACAGCATGCGTATTACTCAATCGACTAAGATATTTCAATAAATATATTGCTTTTGAAATAAAATAATAAAAGAAGTACATAGAACATGACGTTACTGATTACTACGACAATTTGTGGCATAAATGGAGGAAATTTCTGAGATTGTTTTAAATTCACTCACACTAAAAGGTTTGTTTTATTTTTTGACTTGATATTTCGTCTCCAACCTCGAGTAGTATTGTTTCGCGAGCACGTTCTCAAAGGTTGCGCTGTCTGTCGAGAAAAGATCTGGGAGGACGCGGAGTTCATTGCATCACCGCCCACTTTGTCTCTCTGCGGGCTGGGTGGTGAGGTGAGGCGTCGTGTCCGTCCAGCTGAGCCGACGTTGACGTTCGCTGGTCCCCCCTTTACTCCTAATCCGCGCCAGCCTTCGTCTTCGCCGCCGCCGTCGCAGCCGCCGTCGCAGCCGCCAGGGCCTTTTAACTCCCATATAACATGGTGGAGACCAATACAGTGGCGTGCTCTCCTGTATCACATTCTTACGGGAACTAAAATACGAACTGATGCCGATACTTCAAACGTCCGTGGCTGCTGTGTAGGTTCGCGATACGCAAGCAGGCACGTAAAGTTACAGAAAATAGCGTCGATGTTCGCGCTTTCTTCAGCGCTTTCTTCAGCGGTTTCTTATATGGGTATATTATGAATAATTGAACATTTAAAAGACACTTTTCGTATTTCTCAGATATCAGCCGGTTATGATGTGCGTAAGTTGGCGAGCCTAACCTGCAGCTGTACCCGGCGACACTAGCGCTTCCTACAGTAGCACCCTCAAGCTTTATCTCCGGTTTCGATGGAGAGTTGCAAGGCCCTGGCCGCCGCCATCGTCCCCCCCCCGAGTGCGTCACATGTGACGGTGCAATTACCACCTACGGAGATTCCCACAGATTGTTCTCTTGTACGCGCCCGCGTGGGCAGTTAAGAAATCGTCACGTAGCATTAACAGCTTTTCAACCCGTTTGTAGAAACCTGACAGGGAGTTCGCAAGTCGTTTGTTTGCACCTGTACAAGTTGTTTATACCATTTCGCATTATTAAAATAATTCATGTCATTACTTTAGTTTCCGGCTCCATCTTTATAATTCCGAAAATGGGATACAATTATGGGGCAACCTTAGTACCTACTTCGCTTCACAATACCCATTCGGTTAGTTATGCATTCAAAATCACGGGCAAAATGAAACATTTTATGGAAGATGTGCTTTTATGGTTGAAATAATATAAACATGTAAGCAATGTGACCATTAAGCTCTTCAGGACGAAGTTAACTTCACTGGTGCTTAATAACGCCGCGTATCTTTTGTTCTGTATTCAGTGCTCTACTTCGTGATCACGTGCGGTGTAATTCAGTGGTTGAAACAAGTGGTTGACTCTCATTAGTGCTTTTACATATTATGTGCATCATTCAGTAGAAAAATTGTGATTTCTAAATTTGAAGCAACTAAATATTTACGTGAATAATATATTGTTCTTCCTGAAATATCATAGATCCGAAATGCAGCAGTTGTTTTGATAATTTATTGAGAAACTTAGTAAAAGATTAAGATTTAGAGTTAAGAAGTTTCAATGAACCAGAATTTTCTTTGTGATTTCATCAACTAGGAAATCGAGTACGAGAAACTAATAAACATTACAATGTTATTAACATTGTCAACAAATATGCAAGGCATTTATGAGGTTAATTGAAAGCTATCTTACAAGTGCATTTCATTTGTTTTCGTTATATTTCTTCAGTATATGAAGCAATTTTAAATTAGAAATAAACAACATCATTTCATCAGAATCGGCATTCATGTTTAGCTGTTCCAGCCTCGTTGATCTCCAACCACGAACTCAAGGGCTGGAGAGTTAAGTCCTACATAAGTATTCAAAGGCTAAGAGTCAAATCTCTGATCATTTGATAGGTAAACGGTATTTTTGGGGAATAACTATTTGGAGAGAAAATGACAAAATTACTGTCTTGTTTCTGGACACCTCAGGCGTTTATTTTATCATTCCATGAGTACGCAAGCCAACATAGAGTGTACATGACAGCGATTGAAATCGCTCTGCGATAGGTTGTGGAATAAGGTTGGGTTAACGAATCCCGAGTAAGGTTTCCTAATGAACATTGCGTGAACATAGATACAGGCGACGTAACTCGAGAAGTCATCTCTACATTAGTCATTATGTGTCACCTCACGTCTGTGATAATCATGGATTAATGACAGTATTTTAATTCCCAACATCCCGGTTGGGATACGATGGTTGCATGAGCAAAATGGATGAATGTCTAGGAGAAAACAAATAGCTCTGTAGAAGAGGATCATTGAAAGACGCGAACATGATGTTGGAAAGACGAGTCCCGTGTAGCTCAATACGAAGGAGGAGACGAATAATACGAAGAGTAAATAGGGAGAAGACGAAAGAGAATAAGATGATGAAGAAGCGGAATATGATGATGACAATGCAGAAGATGACGATGGAGCAGAAGATGATGAAAGAGGAGAAGTAGACGAAGGAGCAAAAACTGACGAAGGAGCAAAAGCTGACGGAAGAGCAAAAGCTGACGAAGGGGCAAACTCTGACGAAGGAGCAAAAGCTGACGAAGGAGCAAAAGCTGACGAAGGAACAAACACTGACGAAGGAGCAAAAGCTGACGAAGGAACAAAAGCTGACGAAGGAGCAAAAGACGACGAAGGAGCAAAAGACGACGAAGGAGAAAAGACGACGGAGCAAAAGACGACAAAGGAGCAAAAGACGACAAAGGAGAAAAAGACGACGAAGGAGAAAAAGACGACGAAGGAGAAAAAGACGACGAAGGAGAAAAAGACGACGAAGGAGAAAAAGACGACGAAGGAGAAAAAGACGACGAAGGAGAAAAAGACGACGAAGGAGAAAAAGACGACGAAGGAGAAAAAGACGACGAAGGAGCAAAATACGACGAAGGAGCAAAATACGACGAAGGAGCAAAAGACGACGCAGGAGCAAAAGATGATGCAGCGAAATGTGGAGCAACAGATGGTTAAGGAGCAAAAGATAGAGGTAGAGAAGAAGAAGAAAGAGTAATGTAGCAACTGGCCGTCCTTCAAAGAGAGCCGGTAGCTGGGCGCCGCGCCGCGCCGTTCGAGCGCGGCAAGTGGGCCGGGGGGCGGGCGGGCGGGCGGCGGGGCGGTGGGACTGGCCGGCCGGTGGAGGAAGGATGCGCCGCTGGCCGGTCGTGTTCGCTGCGGGACGTGGGAGGTGTCCGACAACATCCGCGAGCCGCTAAGCGTCCTTCGTTTCCCTCACCCGTTGCGCCTTCCGCAGCCACCTTGTCGCGCCCCGCCCAGACCCCGCCCAGCACCCCGCCAAGCGCCCCGCGATTCCCCTTGCGACTTGGAGGCGCAACCAGAATTCTCCTGTAGGTCTAGGGACCAGCTCACTTGATGCTCTATTATAGTTTTTCATTTAAACTTAATTTAAAATTTGTTTCTAATTATTGATTACGAGTGATTTATGAGATATTCAATTGTGACGGTGAACGGGCTCAATACAAATTAATAATAACAATATTTGTAAATACATGTCATCGCCTTTTTGGGGGTGGGGGATGGAGCGCCATTGTGTCATGTGCGTTACTGTGGAGAGAATTTCGTCCCCGACTCTCAGATCCCTTATTGATGGCTGGGTGGTCTGTAATGTGGCTCTTCACGAACAACCTACCGATTCTTGGGGTATTGCAGGTCTCACGGTTGAACATTCAGGCCTTTTGACTTCGTTATTAACCTTCCTCCCCTGGGCGTATGGATCCTGGGAGCTTAGCAAATGAATTGCCTTGTAGACCAAAGGGGAATGTTGAAAGTTATTCTTCATAATTGCTTAGAATTACAAAACTTAACATTTTAGATTGGTGTTTGGGGTAAGATGCATAATAAAGACCGCAGTGATATTCTCCAAAGATTATTTTACAAACTCTGTGATGTACTTCAAAGATTAGTTTGCGAGCTAGTATGAATACTCCTTCCTTAGGGTTACATAAAGATCTGGTTTTGTACTGTTCCAGATCTTAACAATGCTTAGAAAGATGGATTATTCTACGGATGTTGCTGTCCGGCCTGCCCACAGCCTGCCCATACACAAAGGTCTTGCGCGTTCTCGTGCGTAGTCCTTTCAATCTTTGCCTCGACGCATCATACTCTCGGTATATATTACAAATATACTTCTCTTGTCCGAAACTTCCGTCTCGAAGATATTTCTGCGCTACTCCGGTGTGCTGTTCACAGTAATGAATATATTCTTCTCAGAAATGATTAAAAATTTCGCTCTGCTGTATTTTATCTTCCAAACTTTCAGTATCCGCCTGCCTAGAGCGCTGAAGGGGGTAAACTATCATTCGCGTCAATACCTTAGCTTGATGTGCCTTGGGTTAGTCCTGGTCATGTGATATTTTCTATATTTCATGACAAAGAATCGTTTGCGTTGGTCCCTGATTCGAGGAGCTCGACAGCGTGTTAGTATACAGTGTACGGCTTGATATACTGTACACTCCTCTCAGAGATAAGGAAATTTATTTTCATTGGAAGAAGCCCTCCCAACAACAGTATGTATTAAATACACAGAATACTCCACTGCAACGTAAAAACATCGATGACTTTGTCTGAGTTAAGACAAGCCATGATTTACAAATCAACTGTCGAGTTTTTAATCAACTTAAGTTTTAATAAAGTCAATTTTCCATTCTCTATCACTATTATGACTGCTTGAAAATTGTATTGGAAAAAAAATATATACATTATTGAACTAACTTGATCGCCAATTACTTCTGTTTTAAGATCGATTTTTAATTTTCACAATTTTTATAAATGAATGAATAGACCTTGTTTAAGCATTAGATTATGTGTAACTTGAATTATTCATAAGAAATAAGCGACTGGTTGCCAGAGGTCCTAAATGCTCCTAGCAGTCCTTTCATGACCTTTTTCTGTTATTTAAGATAGCATTAACATCTAGGTCATTAGCGATCATTATTGGGTTTAACGGTATGGTAAATGTGAAGATGAGATGATATGGTGATGACAGGAGGTGAAAGGACGAACACAAATACAACCATGCCCGAGGAACCGCTCGAACCCACAATCTTGGGTTCGAGATCGCTACGATACTACTATTTTAGCGATCTCGGCCACCAGGAATCGGTTCCAATTATTTTACTTCTGTTTGAAAATAGATATTTAACTTTCACCTCTTTTTTAAATGAAGGGAATGAATACATCTTGTTTCAGCAACATTATATTATGTATAACTTGAGTTATTCATAAGAAATTACCGACTGATTCCCGGAGGTTCTAAATTTTAGAAACCGTCCTTTCATGGCCTTCCTATACTGCGATTGATTCAACTCTGCCCGTGGCAGGTGTCAGTTGTTGATGGTCTCATCCAATCGGGAACTTATATGTTGCTACAGTTACGTTATTATGGATGATGACGTTCAAGCACCCGATTGGATGAAGCCGTCAACAGCTACCTGCCAGGGACAGAGTTGAATAAATCGCAGTATAGCGGAGACATTGCACTTGGTTGCCGTGGGACTGCACGACAGCGAGCGGGCCGGCACGAGACGGCGCGAGGTGGTGAAGGGCGTGGCGGGGCGGGGCGGAGCAGGACTGCCTGAGGCGCGCGAGCGGAAGTCGGCCAACTTCCGTGAGCACTCGTGACCTTCCACGGGACCTGCGGCTTTGAACGCTTCCCGCGTCCCACAATGCACCCGGCTTCCTGCACAGTCTCGCACAGGACCGCCCCGCGCCACTCGTCCTTCCGCGGGTCGCCGCTACCGCGCGGTTTCCACGTCGCAGCACTCTTCCCTCGGCTCCACCCTTCCCTCTCTTCCGCTCCCCGTCGTTAACGAAGAGGCTTGTTAGCAAAGGAGTCTCGTTTGGGGCTTCCGGAGAGCTCGGAGGGAAAGGAACGTACACCTCAATTTCAGTAAAGGAACGTACACCTAAATTTCAGTGATTCCCACGCGTCTCGGAGAAGGTTTGCGAAAGATGTGAAGCAAGTTATGTCTCTTAAGAATAAAGAATGCATAGGTTTGTGACCTAAATTGCTCGTAATGTATCTTACTAATTCACTAAAAGCAAAAAAGAACTTATGGAAGTAAAATATTATGATATTATTCTTCAGGAATGTTGAGGCCAACAAATGTGAAGAACAAATTACAAAGCAGTCGGCTCCGTGGCCGAGATCGCTCAGGCATTAGTGCCGTAGTGATCTCGGACCGTGGGGTCGCGGGTTCGAGTCCCGCCTCGGGCAGGGTTGTATGTGTTCTTCCTTTCACCCCCTATCATCACCATATGGTTTCATCATCATACCATATCCTCATACCATCCCCATATCCAATAGTAGTCGCTAATAACCTAGTAGTTGATGATACCTTGCGTCTCAGTTTGAACACATACTGAGCTTGAACAGCATTATATCACATTAGAATGGTATATTGTAAGTATTTATTCAGTATCAGATAACTGGGAAATGCTATTGACTTGCCTAATATTTTCTTCCATGATGATGGTAGCCAACACACAAAGATGCAGAGAGTAAAACATCTATGTACAACAAAACAAGCAATAAAGGAAAAACGAAAAGATGCTAATCGAGTCAATCAATAGAAGTATTGATGAACATGAAATGGATAACAGATTTTTAACATTGCCAATAACCCATCATCAGCACATCAATCTTTCACGTTACAAACATCTTCTTAGCCATTAAGCCATTTTCTGAGGCAGTTGGCTTATTTCATTCAATGGCATCTCTACAGTCACCATAACCTGATTCCCCTCGTAGTTCTGTCCATTTTCGTTCAACAAGCTCGGAAGTGCCCAGTAACTTAGTTTGAAAATGGCATTATTTCTAGCAAAATGTGTATCTTTGTAGGGAATATGACGGCTGCAACAAGTGGGGGGCCGGAGTTGTAGGGGCGAGGGTTCGAGGGGCGAGGGTTCGAGGGGCGAGGGTTCGAGGGGCGAGGGTTCGAGGGGCGAGGGTTCGAGGGGCGAGGGTTCGAGGGGCGAGGATTCGAGAGGCCAGGGTTCGAGGGGCGAGGGTTCGAGGGGGAAGGTTCGAGGGGCGATGGATCGAGGGGCGAGGATTCGAGGGACGAGAGTCGAGAGGCGAGGGTTCGAGGGGCGGTGATTCGAGAGGTGAGGGTGCAAGGGGGCGGGAGTTCGAGGGGCGTGAATTCGAGGGGAGGAGGTTCGAGGGGCGGAGGTTTGAGGGGCGGGTGTTCGAGGGGTGAGGAGCGGGGAGCGGGGTTCGAAGTGTGAGAGGCGAGGGTTCGAGGGGTGAGCTTTCCAAGGGTGAGGGTTCGAGGGGCGAGAGTTCGAGAAGTAAGGGTTCGAAGGGCGAGGTTTCGAGGGGCGGGGATTTAAATGGGCGGCAGGGAGTGAGGATTTGAGGGGCGGGGGTTCGAGGGGCGAAGGGCGTCGCGCTCGGAATGCAGTGTTTTCCCGGCGCAAGTGAAACCCGGCGCGGCTCCGACAAGCCTCGTAGGCAACTGGGCCCCGCGCCGCCTGCTCGCCCGCTCTCCCGCCCACGCGCTCCACTTCCCCTCCCCCGTGACGCGAGACGCTCCTCAGGAAAGGGGACTTCACGCCCGATTTACACCTTCCCTTCATCGAACGGGCTTTTAGCGAACATATACAGCCGCAACTTGCTTTGATGATACAGTGGTTATCATGCCGGGCTATTAATCCGAAGTTCGCGGGTTCAAACCCGGTCAAACTAAGGGAATTTTTGAGTTGCCAAAAATTGACGGTATGCATGCGGACGCTTGTCGACATGTAAAAAAAATCTTCGGAAAGGCGCTTGGCCGATCCTGACAAAATTAAATTCTTTAGCAATTTAGCACGGATTTAATTCGATTTGAATTACTAGAATAAGATTGCTGATATTGTATCTAGGCCTGCCCTATCTGGTATTCAAATCAAACGTCAAAATTGGCGCTCTAGTGCCTCTAGGGAAAGCAACGGCAAACTACCCAAGGTATACTTGCCCAGGACAACTCTCACAAGAAGGCGCTAGAGGCTTCTGGAGAGAAGCAAAAAGAACACATCCGCAGTGCGATGCCACATTGCGATGTTCGACTCGATCTACATGTTTTCTTTTGACGAACGATTCGATTAATGATTTCCTTTGTCAAACGATTGATTCTGATACCCCAGAATCAGCACTACTCACGCACGCCTTTATTCACATCCCGGAATCGTTCTTTAATAGGAAGGGCATAAATCGGGTCTTCCTGTCACAGTTCGCTGAGCGCAAAGGCATTGCGTACTGAGCGAATAGCTTCCGCTCAGCGGTACTTGACAGTCTGCAACTCACATTCGGTTCACTGACCAAATTATTCTAGTTTGAGAAAAGGCTTTTCCAAGATAAATAGCACACACAACAAGGTCCTGTCGGACCTTCAGATGTGTCTTTGAAGAAACCGAGGATAGAACTACGGACTTAAAGAAGAAAGTACGTTTAGGTCTTGTTCAATTCCACGTTTGGTTTTCGTTCATTTGAAACATGCAGCGTGAAACTTTCCGGCGACGTATAAAATTTTGTTTCGCTAGAATCAAAGAGATTGTTACGTCAAAGAGACTTTTAGCAATAATGGACAGAAAGGAATAAAGAAGTAAATCTAATTGATAAGAAAGTAAAATACTAAGAGTCACTGAGAAATACGATTGCAAAGAAAAATGGTGTCATCGCATGAAGATGTATAAAGAACATAAGTACTGATCTCTTAGAGGCAGTAAAAGGCAAGATGCATGGAGATAAATTCTCGTAATAGCTTACCGGGTTGCGTAATGAAGCGCAAAATACGAAACCCAACGATCCTTCGCCGCATGGAGCAGATGGTGAACACTCTCATCACAAATAACGAGCTTCGTAACTCTGAAACTCAACTAATCGAATGCTTCCCTAATACGTCGACCTTTTGGGTTTCTACACCAGCGCCGGCGGACAATCGGGGAGAGCCCATTGCCCATTGCCCGTCTCCCCGGGCGAGGAGGATGGTCACGTGACTTTTCCGAAAGGCCGAGCGAGCGCCGAGGTGCAAAAGTAGGCGCTTTTCGGCGCCGGAGCGAGATGCGTAACCAGGGCCTTGCAACTCTCCATCAAAACCGGAGCCAAAGCTCGAGGGTGCTTCTATAGGTGGCGCTAGTGTCGCCGAGTACAGCTGCAGGTTAGGATCGCCAACACCCCCACATCAAAATTGGCTACTTTGTTAGAAATACGAAATGAGGCTTCTAAATGTTCAATTATTCATAATATATACACATAAAAAACCGCTGAAGAAAGCGGGAACATCGCACGCTATATTTTGTCACATTATGCGTTGCCTGCGTCTCGCAAAGCCCACGCAGCAGCCACGTAACGTTCGCAGCAGTTCGTATTTTAATTTCTGTAAGAAGGTGATAGAGAAGAGCGCGCTACTGTAATGGTCTCCATCGCGTTATACGGGAGTTAAAAGGCAGAACGCGGAACCGCTCGCACCTGCGTCCGCCTCCGCCTCCGCCTTCCACCGCGCTCCTGAGTAATGTATTGCAACGAATCGGAGAGAGTCCGTGAAGAAAAAAGGGGTTTTATGATCGACTTTACCTCTTCTAAGATCTCTCGATCTTGGAAGCGAAAGATTGCGCCACAATTTATCGGATAAATACCTGACGTTTTGTGCAATGGTTTGTGTTTTGTCCACAACCTTTCTCTTGTGAGGGAAAATCTTAGATAAGCTGTGTTTATTTGCAAATAAACTACCTTCGAAATAGTCAAAGTGTTTTTAAGACTGTCGATAATTCTGTCATTCACAAATATCTTAATGATATTTCACTAAATCCATCGCAAGAATTCAAATCACTAGAAAGCCTTGACATCCTCTTCGCTCTCATGAATAAAGGGCGCGTTATATTGATACATGTGTCTATCTTGGAGCGACAGTGTCGTTTCATTTGAATAATTTTAATACAGATAGGCATTATTTTAAAAATATAATCTTGAAAGTTCCGTAAAGTAGTATGTTAGGATAAATTTCGTAGTGGCAGAAGAAATATTGTGGTAATCCATGATATTAATATAATTACTTTCTGGTTGATACTCAGCTATCCTGAATTAATAGTATGTTAGGATGTTGCTAGTCCGAATAGGAATTACATTTTCTTTGTGAAAACTTTGAAATTCGTAATTCATTGTAAACTTCCTTCTCATTGCTTTTCATCAACACTTAATTGACTGAGTTGTAGTAAAATATAATTAACTTCTCAAATAAGTTTTACGTGGAAACTGAACACAATTCATATAAAAACGATTCTTTAAAATGTGTTTTGTGGTGTCAGCAAATTATTATATGGTGTGTCAAATATTACTTTCTTTGATATTCCGTAAGTAACTATGTAGTACCAAACGTTCCGATGGTAAAACTTTAACCTTTAAATTATTTTCTTTGGCTCAGCGTCTTTTAGTTTCATACCACACGACGCAGCAGCTCATTTCGACATTCGGCAAAACGGAAAGTGGGGCTGATTTGGAAGAACCGTTGGAGCACAAAGTGCTTGCAGGGGAGGGGGAGACCAGGGCGGTTCCTCTGTGCGCAGAGCGACGACCCCGCCTTCTCGTAAAACGTGTTTAGGTAATTAATTTTTTAGAGGTGTCTGGTGATCAAACCAGGCGATTCTCAGACTCTTGATATCGAGGTTGTTTTACTCTGTGGTCCATTTACTTTAGGGTCAAGCTACAAATGCAACAAATAATGTTGTCAAGATATCAATCTACTTAAGAAAATTGACAACTATTTGAATTCGATTTCGTAATACATAATGTACACATGAGATTATGTTATTCACTGTACTCAGAGTATTGAAATTATAAAGTAAATGAGTATGAGAATATCTCTATGTGTTTTTTTCCTTCGAAAAAGAAATATAATCACGAGTTCCCATTCACACTTTTCCCACAAACTAAATTCTGGTGTATGTGAAAGATAAATAAAATCCATATAATATTTGACAATTGGCGTTTTTCATTCGACACATAATATCAGAAAATATCATTATCAGGTTTTAACAATATGTGAGTGTTAAAAATAAAATATTTTTGAATATTTTCAAAACCTTAATTTCACCAAAAATTACCTTAAAGAGTTATCAGCATGAGACATCATTATTCGATGAGTACTTTTAAATAACAATAAAGTATTGACCGTCTTCTGTTTCGAAACATGCAGCGTTTCTTCTCGCTGTTTGCTCTACTTGAGCGACGCTGTTGATCAGATTTCATCTCTCTCGGGCGCTACATGTATGCTTGTCGCTGCAAACGATTGTTACCTATTGGTGTAATAAATATAGATAACAGGATATTTTCTTGACTCGCAATTTCGACCAAAGTTTACTCAGTGAATAAACATAATATTGAGATAGAAATAAAACTAGAATTAAACAAATAAAAATTTCAAATCGCGAAAAATCTTGTAGTGAAATAATACTTATGATCTACATATTAGACATGTTGGGAAAATATTTCTTATAAAATAAGACAAATATTTGAGTTTTAATATAAACTTCTTTTAGCAGAGAATTGAAATTTTTTGTTGAGAGTAAGTTCAAGGAATTTATATTATGTAACAAGACAAAATAATTTACAAAAATGTACTGCAGAACGGGATACGCACAATTCAATTTTGATAGAACAAGTTGTTCTTCACTATCGAAAATGTCATATATTCGTGTTGTCTGTTAGGGTCACATCCGAAAACAAAACAAGTCACACAAGCGCGCAATCATCGCACATACACCGTGTATCGAGGGTTCAGTGGCATTCCAGGGCGCGCCCAACGCACAGGCTGCGTTCGTCCATGCGCCAACGCGACACGCATGTCGCACTTCCGGAGGCAAATATGTCGCGGAGTCCCTGACCCACTGCTCTCGCCGCGCCATAAACGCTCATCGGGCACACGCCGCCAATCTACGCGCTCTCTCCCTCCCTCTTTTCTTCTCTCCTTCTTTTGTCCTCTCTCTCACTGATGTCACTACAGAGCCTCTGGCCGGGAGGTCCTAGATTTCAGTCTGACGGCGGATTTTCGACACTAGCTTGTCAGCTATATCGAATTCAGCCACTGTCTGGAGGAGAATTCTAGCGGCCGGCCACTCTGACTTTCATGGTTTGTCCGGTCAACACCAGGCGAAAGCCGGAGCAGTACCCTATCAAACGGCCACGGAACGCGCGCGATCTTTCCTTCCTCTTCCTCGTCCTGCCCTCACCCCTCCCACACACTTACACTAACATGCACTACATTACCACATATGCCGGGAGACCGGTCAGGAGCTTAGAGTTTGTCACGGCTGGGGCGGCGTCTCGCTGGTGGGAGATACCTGGTTGAGTAAAACCCCCGCTAGTCGACGATAAGTCGGCGTCGGATCTCGCCATCCAGCGAGGGAAGATCACCGCCTCTCCCGAGGAAGAAACATTCACAACACTAACAGGACTAATGACCTCAGTAGTTGCGCTCAGAATCATTATCAATCAATCCTCTCTTTCCCTCCCTCTTTTCTCCTCACTGTCCCTTCCTCTTTTCTCGTCTCTCTCTCCTTCCTCTCTCTGTCCTCCTCTCTCTTTTTCTTTCACATTCTCTCTTTCCCTCCTCTCTTTCCCCCTCTCCCTTCTTTCCCTGGCTATTTTAACACAGAGGTCCACTGATCGCTTCATGAGACCAGCAGCTCTCTGCTACCGTACGCCGCCGCGGGAGTCTGAAAACGCACGTAAATCTGGGCCGGTCATTCTTTCGGCGTGTGCGTTACGAGTCCGGGGCGAGGGTAATTGCAGTCCTTCTTTGGCTTGCGCGAGGAGCCAACAGCGCAACACACTTGCTCCACCGGCTGTGTCTGCAGCGGTGTGGAAAACAACGCGGATAATTCTGGGTAGGAACGGTAGGGATGGAGGAGGCTGCTAATTTGCAGGTATGTGGGAAGAGTAAGAGAAATAATCCAGTAAATTCTTTTATCACTCAACAAATTAGTTTGTTGAGATGTGTAAAATTAACCGATTCATCAATTATTATCATATTTATTTGGGTGAGTAATTTAATTAATTTTTAATATCATTATCCCTTTCTCCCTCTCCCTCCCTCTCCCCCTTCCCACCCTCTCTCTCTTTCACACCTCAGGAATAAATGAACATCATAATATTTTACTATTTTATAATAATTGAATGCTTATTGGTCTTCCCAGGCCGGTTGTTTATAAGCTGGGTTATTTAGAAGCCATATTTTTTTCTCGCATTATATCGCAATACACTAAGGCAATATTTAAAAATTGCTAATTTCTTCAAATCTTTACAACAATAGCGCATTTCCATCATGTGATCCATTTTAAATTACTTAATATGTCAGTTATTTCCGAACTAACTTCTGAAGCATTGATAAACAGGGTGTATTTAGAAAGACATATAATCTCATAGTAATGACTAGAAAAATCCTGGGTACAATTGTAAAGCCAAAGGAAACAAGTGTTTTTTTATTGTCCACTTCAAAGATTATACTCGTATTTTCAACACAGGCGCAAATAAACGCTCCAGATCCCAACAAACGGCTGTAAAGCAGCGTGCATTTGATGTCGTTATTGTGCCGAGTCACCTATTGTTGGCAGACGGCCGTTCCGCAGTGTACAGTGGCCGAATGTCGCGGCGAAAGCAGTTCGCTTCCACTCTCCGCGCCTTCTCCGCCCTCGATTCCCTGACGCTCGCCAGCCCGCGATCGCCCGCAAAGCACAGCGCGAACGCTCGCGATAATGCGATTGTAATTGCCGGCCACGAGGACTCGCGCCGTCGAGGACCGAGGACGGAAGGCTTTTTCTGCCCCTGGCGGCGAGGTCCCGCAACCGACTCTGCTTTGAAAGTGCGGGCGTTTCTTTCTGGCGACTTCTGTGTTGGTGCGCGTCCGATGGAGGTTTTGTCGTGCACGGGGACGCGCTTAACGAGGCGAACTTCTGTTGTAGGTTCTTGCGCGAAATCCGTGTTTAATTTGTTGGAAAGGTACGTAGTAGGGTTTCGGAAGAATGATACTTTTATGGGAAAAGTTGTTGTTTTTAGTTGACTTTATTTGAGGTTAAATGGAGTACTAAATACAAGTCACAAGTCTTCACATAACCCTTATGTTCCTAGCATTCATCTAAACAACGACTTTCATAAATGCTGTAGAGACCAACGACAAATGTTCGTTCAAAATTAAACTATTGGGTGTGAATAAGCTGATCTTGTCAAACTAATAGCTTCAGTGTGCCAACAATTCTAGTTTTCTCCATTTTTTATTCATTTCTTTCTTTAACATTATTCAGGATTTCGTGGCACATTCATTCTCAGGAGAAATAATAGCTGCGTGCCGTAAGAAAATATTTTACTGGATGTAAATAAGCAGATACGACTTAATAACATTTGTAACTGTAATTAAATCAATTGAATTTGTCTGTTACACCAATACGTTTTTTGGTCCTTAGAAAAATTAGATCCCCGTGATTTTTAAAATGTCCTCTTTTTTTAAAAAACACATATAGTCGGCACACGAAAACGTAACACATCATAAAAATTGTCAGTTTGCAGGAAAGGGAATTTAATCTGAGCAGAACTGTTTATTTTTCACACAAGATCAAAGAGATAGTTACTCATCTATAAGCGGCGTAACGAACTATATTTTTGGTTATTTAAGGTCGCATTAACATCAAGGTCATTAGCTACCACTATTGGGTTTGCCGTTATGTAATTAAAGACGACATGATATGGTGATGATGGGGGAGAAAGGACGAATACAATTACAGCCATGCCCGAGGCGGGACTCGAACCCGCGATCCTTGGGTCCGAGTTCGCTACGACACTCTTAGCTATCCTAACGAACTATGTTTTTCTACTAAAAATGCACTATTTTCTAAACATGGTTCTTCAATTAACTTAAGAATGACAATATTGAGATGTTTCATTTTTCTTTCGCATCTATGACACATTAACATTTCATGATCATTACCCAAAATAGCGTCAATAAAACGACTTTGTAAGTGGAGCGAACAGCCGATGGGAACTTCTGTAGATAGCACCTGGCGGTCTTTGGTGAACAGTTAGGAACCACAAAGCTTTCACGGACTACGATTCTGTGGTTGAAGGGTCATTTATTTCCGCTTTTATTGCATTGCTGTAAAGAGGAACTAGTGCATTACAAAAGTCATAATCAGGATTAGCCTGAATAGTTTATGTGGATCAGATATATTTAATAATGGCATAAATTTTGCCGTCTAAGCATATTTCTCGCAAATATAAATTTTGAAATCAAATTGGATTACTTGAAAACTAACATAAAAGTCAAAGGATTAAAATAGTTGAAAATACGAGTCATTGAGCTATTATTAACCCTGAACAAAAAAATTAACACCATAAAAAAAGAAGCTCAATCACAATGTGGAAGGCACAAGGTCTATGCAGTATCCAAACGAGAAAAAAAAGAAAATAGTTTTAATACTGATGGGTGAGACATTTTTTCAGCACTTTTGCAGTATCAACATTTCGTTAATGTAATTTTCTTATTTTACCTCCGGACTACTTACAGTTGAGTCGTTCGTTGCTTTAGAAAATTTATGTAACTCTAAAATAATTAAATTAACGAGTAGCATTCGGATCCAGCAATTTTTTGTAAACATTTCTTTAAATTAACATCATCTTCTCGAAGAACGCCAGCTGCATTGACTTCCTTCCCGATTCTACATCGTGCGGTCGCCGCATTCCACGTATTCCCATGGCGCACAGTAGTAGTTTTCGGTTTCACCACCTCGGCCGCAGGCGGGCGGTTCGCGCGCCAAACAAAGCCCTGTAAAGTTTCCACACCTGCAGGTGTCGTATCGCCGCTGCATCGCCAGATGCAATCTGCTCTTCGCCGCCCCACGCACTCCCACACGCCCTCAACCGTCCCCCCTCCTCCAGCCAGCCACTCGCCGGCCAATGACCGTGACGGACTCGTAACTCCTCATAACGGTTATACGTCATTCTCGATTCCTTGCTCGAACGTTGCGTAACCTTTACGGTTGGTCGGACAGCGATGGCCTTCGCGGAGCGATCTGGAGTAGAATTATGACTTTGCAAGTGGCTCTTTGCTGTTTAATTACGTAGCAGATATTGAGATGGAGTTTACGACGGACAATTGTGAAACATTTATTTCGCCACTTTTTGAGTTCGAATCTTGTCATCTGGTTGAAACGAAACGATTCTAAAGTTTTATTTTATTTTATTTGCAAATATTACATAGATAAGATGGATGGCGTAGTTCAATGCGCAGTGTAATGCATAATACGAAATAATTCTTTTCAAAATAGTGAAAAACTTTTGGAAGACTTCAGCAAAACATAGGTCAATTCAATTCAAGCTTCACAGTTAAATGAAGAAAATGTCCTGATAAGATGTTCATATAAATACAAACAAATTAAGAATTAAATTACAAAAACTATTACATTTAATTTGTATTTAAATACGACGGTAAAAATTAATGCACATTAAAACATTTTTCCTTTATAATTTGTGCTTTGTGTAATAGTTAAAAGCGGAATAATTTATGTGATGTAACAAATGGAGATATAAGCAGTAATAATTCGGAATATTTTTTAATTGTAAAGAATTAATATTTCATAAATATTCTGCAAAGACGAACTATTCAAGATATTGCAACATTGGAAACGTTCGTGCTGCTTCTAAGAACCCTTTCGCAAAGGGCTAGCGACGACATCTCGCCGCACGCGAGTGAGGCGTGCGAGGAAGGGAGCGCGTGCTCCATGCACAGCGTCACTTCGAGGGCCTCGCGGCGCGCCGACTTGGGATGTGCGTTGACCTGGGCCAACGCAGCGGCCTCACCTCCAGGCGTTGCGTGAAGCAGTGGTGGATCCAGGGAAGGCCATGGGGGCCATGCCCCTCCAAACGGCCTAGAGTTTTCGTTAGTTACTTTTTTTATTAGGCATAATTTATTTAAATATTTATTAATGTTAAAATTATGTAATTATTGTAAAATAATTATGTAATAATGTAGTATCATAAATACACAAAAATAATATGCAATATAAAAACAAATGTTGATTATTTAACAAAAATCTACGATGGCTCCCTCCAAAATGATCGGCTGGATCCGCCCATGGCGTGAAGATAAATACGGAAAGTCCCGTGACGAAGGGAAACATCACTACTGCATATTACCTTAGTATTGGATATAAACAAAAATAACGTCAACTCACTAAGACAACAAGTACTACATTTTGTTGGTCTATTTTTTACTGCTTATTGTATATTTTTGTGATGCTAATTATGTTTATCACTGCAGTTTATCCGGAATATAAATTTTTGTATTGAATGACCGATTAGGAAACATTGAAATGTAGCTGCTGTGAATTTATCAAAGTGGATATTGCAATTTTTACATTCTCGTCTTACTTTGTAAGAAGGGGGAGTATTGTAGTCGTGCACCGGGAATCAAACATTTTTCAACAGAAAAGCTCTTATTGTCGAGCCCTGGTAACGCAAAAGTAGATAAATTTTGTTCCTATATATAGTAACTCGCTATGTAATCTGAATCCAAGTTTTGTGCATCCTTGATACCGGAAAATGGTATTGACGGCAAAACGTCTGTCTGTTTGACCTACTGTCTTTCTGTCTGTAGGCAACGCCATCGCCTGGACCATTCATACTATTTTCTCCAAAATTGGTATTCCCTCATCGAATTACACTCGAGGATCCGCAAATTTGGAAGGAATATTTTGATTATTTGGAGAACTCTTAATGAAGCCTTTACAATTAAACATTGTTATCGGATAGCATAAAGAACGATTAAATAGAAGACGCAGATCTCATTTTCTGAACTCCCTGAACTTTTGAAAATTGCTAAAGTTAGAAATAAAGCGAGAAAGTATCTGCTGTTGAAAAATACAGTAGTAGAGATAATTAATAATAATAATAATAATAATAATAATAATAATAATAATATAATGGATTATAATTGTTACGAATTTTTAGTGAAACTAGAATAATTTAAGTAAAAATTATATAAAAATAAACGATTGTCATTATTCATTGTCAATGACACAGCTCTGAATAAAATGTTGATTCTATAAGTTGTAAGTTTTCAACTAATTATCATCCATTAATAATTGTCTGAAGAGATAAATCATGCGAACACTCTCTCTACAACGTGATAGTTCTTTATACAACATAAATAAAACAAATCACTTGTATTTGTACACAAAACTAAGAATTGTGTTACCAATCATTTCGACTTATCTACCTACTCGCGGGTCGTAACATTTGCAGCTAGCCAACGTTTTTATATTGTTACAAGCTTCCTTTCTTTTGAAAGAACAGCATCCTCATTCTCGTGGTGAAGGTACGCGCCGCGTTTTGTGCACTTGTAGTTTCCAGCAGCCCGCGCCAGCACCGCACGCATCTCTCGCTCACGACACAAACAAAAGAATGCAAGAAGTTCCGTGTTCCACAATGCAATTGTGAGGGCTTGTTAGAGACTTGGCTTGGCTGAGACGTGTGTGAAAAAAGAATTATATGAATACGAATTAGAGCATAAGTCTATTTGTGTACTTATGTATTGGAAATAGTTTCCGACTATTAAACACCTTGATAAACTTTGAAAGTAAAGCCGAATAGTATTAAAAATTTTTAAAATTAAAAAGTGAATGAGAAATGTTTTGATAGGAGAAAGTAATCCTCTGACCGCGTTACCTATTTTTCAAAACTCACTTTCCCTTTTGAAGCATTCAAGTTATGTTGTCTTTATATCAGAATCACAAATGAGATGAAAAATTGAAATAAATCATGAAAATTGTTTTATACTATTTTATATCTTTTATAATGTTCTGTTTATTATAATCAGATATTGTATCAATTTTACACAGTTTTCATTAAATACCTAATATTAATCGATGAATTATTTATTACCAAGATTGCTTTAATTTCAGCGTATTATCAGGAGTCTCATACCACTTCAGGACGCACATTAGTAACACATAGTCACACTGACTTCTCAGAAAAATAAAGAGATACTTTTCGCAAATAATACTAATCTAAAACAAACTAAAGAAGGGTAAAATCACAGTGTAATTTGATTTAAGTTAATTTATAATCAAGAATAAAAATTTATAATATAAACAAATCGTTAACAGGACTTTTTGTTATTATTCTATTTCATCTCGATCTACAATCAGAAAAGGTGTAATACGTTGAACAAGTTTATCAAGTGAAACGTCAAAAGTACTTAAGATAAATAAAGTGACTGTCGCAAAGACTGATGTACTATTTCCTACAAAAAAATCTGACTGCAGAGCCAACAAATTTCAACGTAGTCATATTTCTTACTTGGATCTTAATGATAATACATTGTGCGTTATCTGACAACATATATTAACTATGAACACTAATAATCGTATGAAAATAACCAATTGTCCGCATAATGAGAGGTAAAATTTTAAAATTAAATGAACAAATTTTATTTCAGGTATTAATTTGAACATTTAAATTTGTTTATAACAGTTTTTAGGTAAATTTTAGAAACTTTTCAGGTATGATATTGACAAATAATACTAACAGTCTCTACGAAAGTATTTTCCTCTTTCACACGAACTTCAGTTCAGCACAACACAAAAAGTTAACTGATTAACAAAGAGATCTGGTAATTGATTGTTATCGTAGGTCGGTCCCAATCAACATTTAGAATACCTGATAATGTTTATGGGGATTGGATTCCGTTGTATACAGAAATAAAAATTAATTTGATAGGGATGTGAACACCAAAATTGGCAAGGCATGTTACTTAATACAAACATATCCCTTGACGTTACCAACGTATGAAAGTAACTTTTGTCAAATGAATTCCCCTACGCACACTCCAAACTTCTATCAAAATGCAATGTCAACACACGGCTGCAAAACATATTCCATTAACGATATATATCCGTGAATTGTAGCAAAGAAATTGCCTTCCACAGAATTCACACAGAGCCAATCGGATCGACCAATAACTGTAATGACATAAAAAACGTACACATCCAATTAAAAGCTTTTTGAATTTCGGCAAGGCACTTCCTAGCACTTCGCAGAAAACTGTCATCATTTAAACATGACAATGCTAGGAGATACTCTGCACATCACTATAGAGCGTCCTCAATTACCAACTTATAACTTTGAAATTCGATAAAGGAATATTTAGGCACTTGCATTTAACAGCGATTTGCTCGTAACGGCTTCAACTTGCTCCTGTCAAATTGGGCAAAGGAATTTCTATGCACCTGCATCAAGCACCTTCAGCTTGCGAGAGACCAATGCTTACAACTTGAACTTGTCAAATTAGGCAAAGGAATCTCTGAGCACATGCGTTTAAACGGACTTTTGCTCGCAAGGGGCCAGTACCTATAACTTGTCCTGTCAAACTCGGCAAAGGAATTACTAAGCACTTGCGTATAAACTGCGAATTGCTCGTAACGCCTACAACTTGCTCCTATCAGCCTAGGCAAAGAGATCTCTGAGCATTTGCGTCCAAACAGACTTTTTCTCTGAGAGGCCAATATCTAAACTTGCACCGGTCAAATTCGGTAAATGAATTTCTAAGCACTTGCGTATAAACAGCGAATTGCTCGCAACGCCTCCAAATCGCACTATCAAATCGGTGAAAGGAATCTCCTTGCACTTTCATCTAAACGAAATATTGCTCGCGAGTTGCCAATGCCTACAACTTGCACCCTTCATATTCGGCAAAGGAATTCCTAAGCACTTGCATGTAAACAGTGATTTGCTCATAACGCCTCGAACTTGGATCTGTCAAATCAGGCAAAAGACTCTGTGAACACTTGTATCTAAACGGACTTCAATCCGCGAGGTGGCACCGCGTGCGGGAGCGTCAGCGGGCGCGTCCGCCCTGGGACTCACCGGCGGCGAGACTTGCTGCGCGCTGCGCTGGGCTACGCTGGGCTACGCTGGGCTGCGGAGCGGCGCGGAGCGGCGCGGAGCGGCGTCGAGCGTCTTGTGGTCGAGCGTCTCTGGCGGGCGCTGCCGCGGCGGCTGGACTCGCGCGCCGAAAGTAGGCCCCGGCCGACTGGAGCGCGTCTCGGAGGCGCTCCACTTGCTGCTGCTGCTGCTGGTGCTGCTACCGGTGCTACCCGCTCTGTCTAGCGCCGCCGTCGAGAACGCACTGCCGGGGAGCGCGCGCGCGGGTCCGCAAGAAGTAGGCTCTCAACGCGCGTCACGTGGTCGTGGGGCGGCGGGGACGCCGGCGTGTGCGAGAGTGGCGTGGCGGCGTCGGCGTTTCCCTCCTAAGTCTTCTGTAACTTTCGCGCCGTCCGCCCCCCGCCACGCGCCAGGCCGACCGCCGCCGCCGCCGCCACCCCCACCGCCCCCGGGGTCGTGCGGCGCTTTCGATTGGGATCGCGGCCGCCGCCGTTTAGTGCCGCCCCCGGGCCATCGCGACGCTGCGCCGTGGAGGTACAATCGCGGCGGCTGTCGCCGGAAGCGCGCAGACGCCTTGAAAGCCGGAAGCCGTTGCGCTCCGCGTAGGTGCTCTGTCCGGTGGGCGGAGGCGCAGCGACTTCCTAGGCGGTGCACGACGTGGGGACGCTCTAGATCTCTGGGCGTCCCCTAGACGAATGCCCTCGGGTTCAGACTCAGGAAGTCTATAAAGCATCCGGGAGACACATCAAAGGCGTAATAGTTTATTTGTATCAAAGGCGTTAAGTAGATGTTTTTGCTCCGAGAGCGACTTCCAAACGCGAGGGCCTCTGGCCCGAGGGGCAGAAACATGTAGTAACGCCCGTGGTGCATACAAAACTTTATGGTTTACTAGTTTGTTGCTGAATAAAACGAGAATTTAAAACATATTATAATTATTCTTCGTCTAAAGTGAAACGACGCATTGTAATAGTCATTTATCAATATGACACCAGATAAACAAAACGGAGTATACATCTAATTACTATTTCATAATCGTTATTGTACTGGTTTGTTCGTGCAATATCAAAGAATATTCTAAAGTTCCTGTAGAAATTCTCGCAAAAGCTAACAAAACTACGGACAGTGGTTTCCATTAAAATCTCGAAAAATATATAAAAGTGTTTATGGAGTATTCGAGATTGACCCGTGTGAATAACAGTGTAAATTGCGCTGATGAAACGGTACTTTTAGATTATTAGCCTCTATTGTCAAACGTTCTTTAGAATATGTCCAAACAACAAAAAATAACATTTCGAGGATGTAAGCCGATGTGCTTTATATATCTTATTACTACTACTTGTACTACTACTCAAGAAGTATGTCTAAAAAGGTGAAACGTAACAATGAAATGCGAGTGACTGATGGCAATTATAAGTTCACGGGAACATTCCAAAATAGAAATGTCCATATCAATTAAGCAAATAAGGTTTATAACTAGTTATTTTACTTATTTGAGCATTATGCCATTTTTTATTGTATTTTCTTGCATCCTAACTTTAAAAAATCGAATTCATAAAAATGTTGTATGTCTTGTGTTGGTATTAGAGCAGTCCATAAAGTATTCAAAACACCCCAAGACATAAATAACCAGAAGGCCCGCAAGGGTATTAAGTATACTATTATATGTTTAGTTTCAGGTCCGTAAACACACAGCAATAAACTTGTAAACTATAAAGAAATTAAACGTTTTAAAGTTGAATACTTATGTCGCCTACATCAAGCTGGGTTTATATATTCTTATTGTATTAACCCTTCTACAACATTTTGGATGATATAATATGAGTTATTTTTCAAATAGCTTGAAATATACGTATTTCTGAAGCCTAAGAGCGCCTAAGGTGGCTCAGGACATCAATTGATGTCACTGCGGCACGCTGTCACGCTGTCACGATGATTCGATTTTCGACCCTAACTTCATAGCTAGGTCAAATTCAGCCGCTGTCCGGTGGATAATTCTATAATATCGTAGGCTTCCGCGGCCAGAGTCACGATCTAGGCTGTCCGGGTGACGCCGGGTCGCATCGAAGGCTGAGTTGCCGACGTTTCGATCGCCATGTCGCGATCTTTTTCAGGCGATTGGCACTACTACTATTCTGAAGAAGATCGCGACATGGCGATCGAACAACATGGCGATCGAACAACAATCGCGACATGGCGAACGTCGGCAACTCAGCCTTCGATGCGGCGTCACCCGGACAGCCAAGATCAAGAGAATTGTAGCGGTCGGCTGCTCTGATCGGTAGTTTTCCATGGTTTCTCCGATTAATACTAGGAGAATGCCGGAGAAGTACCCTAACAAACGGGCCACGGACAGCACACGAACTTTCCTTTTCCTTCCTTGTCCTATTCTCACCTACACATACAGCCACTGGCCTCCCACCCATGGCGGGAGGCCAGTCGGGAGCTTTGAACTTGCCCCAGCTGGGATGATGCCCTGCTGGTGGGATATACATGGTTGGGAAAAACCCCGCAAGCCGACGGATAGGTCGGCTTCGGATTTTCCCAACCAGCTTGGAAGATCAAAGCCAACTCTCACGATAAAACATGCACAACACTTATGGGAATTATAACCTTAGCCATTGACACCCCCGGAATTACTAATCAATCAATCTGAAGCCTACGAACATATTCATAATTTCAAACTTAACGTACGTGATATATCAGGATTTCACGCGTGTTTGGTATGCAAAATATTATGATCAATTGGTCCAAGAACTGTGTTTATTATATATTTTATTTTATGATAGATTTCTGTGTAACTGCATGGTCATAAGCGACTGGAATATCTTTCACAATTTTACATTATAATAACATTTACATTTCTAATTGCATTTCATACTTTTAACAATTTAAAAATTCAACAATAAATACATTTAGTGTTACAAGCATTGAAATGTTATTAACAAGAAAGAAAATACTATATATATTTTTCTAATTTTGTAACGCATAGAAATTTAATAATTTTGTCACACTGCGAAGTACAAATTAATAATAATAGGTATTAGTATCAGCATTTTCAGTTTTTCCTGAGATCACTTGTGAAAGTTTATTCAACTAATAAATGTGGTGAAATTATTTCTACATCCCAATTTGGACACGGATCTGAATGTCTTAAGCACTGCATTGTTCTCCTGAAAATTAAAAAAATATTCTGCTTGATTTCGAAATTGAGTGACTGGCAAGTTAAGAAGCGCTATGCATAAGTAACAAATGCTCTTAATTGAAATCTTGTCTGAAATGCACCGTAAAAGATTCCAAATTGAATTAATCCCCACACATCTAAATTATTATTCTGTTGTCATCAATACTTAATATACATAATATTATTAATTCAATTTTCCACGCTCAGTGCGCAGAATTTAATTGTTCTGGAATGGAATTAATTAACATCACATAAACTTCTTCTTTAATATCACTTTATACTCATTAATGCTTGTCTGAAATCAAACTTGTTCTTCTCTTTACTTTGTTAGAAAGTTCAAATAATGAAGGTAGAAACTCTGTAGATGAACTTGACAGTGTGTTCCCCCCATTAAGGAACGTATCGACTAGCAACGCATCACAACAAGGCTGCGTATAGATTCGCAGTTAATGAAGTCGCGTGCCACACGCATTCCTTCTCGCCGGTGAGATGCGTCGCCGCTCCGAGGTAAACGCTTTCATCAAAGGAGCGATTACTTGACATCGTAAGAACAAGCGTTCTGGGGAAAGTACTGTGCGCATTCTGCGTTCATCTACAGCACTGTGCTGAGACGTTTGGAACAACAACTCGTGCTTGCGTTAATCCGAGCCTTTGAGAAGGAGTGAGGTTGCTTACCTGGAGTAGTGTGTACAGTATCCGCGGTAAGACGCAATCCTCACTGCTGTTATTATTATTTTCTGACATTAATTTTAATATTTACAATGCACTTCTTTACCACTTCTTAACTCATGACTACTTGTTCTTCACGGTAGGTTGGTAAGGTAAATAATACTATGATAGTTCGCCAATGTTTCGGAACATAAAATTCCTTCATCAGGGCCCACTATTCAACTAATAAGGTTTTCTCGCAGATGTTCTACTGAATTAGACAACGTGAGGTTTTAGATGTTGGGATGTGAGGATGTAAGAGGCTGAGTGTGGTGTATGTGCAATAAATGGCACGTTTTTGAGATAATATGTTCTGTTGAAAATCAGCTTTGATGATGGAATATTATATTCCCAAGTGTTGTCTAACTAAAGTATTTTACTGATCTAATCTACATAACTTGAACAACAAACCAGTCATTTTAATATTTGAAAATGTTTGGAGATAAAGTAGGAGTATCTGAAGTCTCGTCTCAAAACGCTGTGGAAAAATCGAAAAGGAAGACGTTTTGTTTTCCAAAACAAGGAAGGACATTTATCTCTTCTAATGTACGAAATTGTAAGTTGTTTATTATTGCTTTATTTTCATTAAAATGATTTCTTTAATACAACAGTTCTTCAGTAAGAATGCAATTCTCGTGTGATAAATACATTGAATTGGTGATAAACGTGCTAGTTTGGCATGGTCTTCTTAGCTGTCACGTAATTCATAATTTCATCTGCACCATCACATATTGCTTCACGTCTGTTTATTTAAGCCAAATAATAGTTACATGACAGCATCGCATCAGGAGAACGGTGTAACAATAATATGAACAAAAAAGGAAGTACAATAATATGTTTATAGAAATTTTGTGTCAATGATTGATTATATTTCTGCAAACATAGACCTTGCATAGCAATGGATTCTATCCTATTTATACAGAGTAAATAATGGGAGCACTGGGAAATGTGTAAGGCATTGATAAGCAAGGGAAAGTGCATATCCATTAAGCACAAGTCAGTATTCTCAAGTAAATGGTTGTTGGCATAGGTGACAAATATATTATGAGCTTTAATGTCTAATACGAATTATTAATACAGAGGATATGAAGAAAGGTTATTTGTTAAATTTATTTAAATTAATTTATTCTTCTGTTGCATATTTTCATACGCACAGGCAACCAACAACACTTCATTGATATGAGTGTTGCCTAGAGTCCAGTGTTACGCAATAATTTTAATTGCTACAATCTCTATTTCCTGATATGCAAACTTTTACATAAGTCTACACTAGTACAACCTAACACAGTAACTGAACAGCATTTCAAATCCTGTACGTATATTTAATTGTCAGTGTATTATTCAAATAACAATGTAATTATACTTTTGTGTCCAATGCTGTTGGAGAAAGGGGCAAAGAGGAGGCATGTACTAAGAATAGTTGTGGTTCAATACTGTAATATTTAATATGTCAAAGATTAGGTAGGATAAAACCGTTTGTACCCTTGCCGGACATTAACTTGCCTAGGCCAAGTTGAATTAAGAAAGGTAACTTTTTTTGACACTACTATTTGGTTAACTATATTTCCAAAGAATTACATGGAACATCTTTAACAGAGAAATTTGTTTTGAAGTGAAATAAGCTGCAAGTTTCTCGAAATGCCATCATATTAGAAGATTGTACTTTCTATATTGTTTCTCCATATTCTTCGAAGATATTGTTTACATTGTACGATTGAACGCACAGCTGGTACAGTCTTTAATGTCTAACAAATCAGTTGACAACAGTTATCTATATTGATATCGGTATCGTCTAACCGTGATACAATTTTACTATTCCTCTACGTTTGAAAATAGTATTTCCCCTATTTTCTCCTCACATGCAAGCAAAACGATTAAAGAACATTGCTTTCTTGCACCTTAGTGAATGTGATGGCAGTTTGAAAACGCCCGAAGGACATTTGCTGATGTAGATAGATTTATTAAATTTCGCTTTGAGCTAATTCTCGGTGGCAAACATGATAACAATTAGAATTAGAACAATTACAAACATTTACAATAAGAATTAGAGGTTTATATCGTAGTTTTTATTAATTTCTAGTAATCTCTAAATTTTCTTCACTTCATTGTATAAGAAACATGACAATAATAATAAATATAACAATAACAATATAAGCAATTATAATAACTTAAAAATTACATCAAAGATAATAACAATGTTAACAATGATGATAATTATGATATCAGTAATAATAATAATAATAATAATAATAATAATAATAATAATAACTCTAGCACAACGCAATAGTCGGGTTGGGGAAGTATGTAGTCAGCCATGAAGATGACCCTCTAATGAGGCAGGTCATGAAATCTGAGCGAAGAATGGGAAAAAGAGGCATTGTTAGTGTAGCAAGAAACATTGTGAAGAAAACTAGGCAAGACACGTCGAATAACACAGACACTGAACTTCTGATGCTGCTAAACATGAAGTGTGAGACACAAAAAATGTTAAAGAAATCATGGAGAGACAAACCACTCCACGGACAATATCTAAAAAGAATGGACAAGGTTCAGATCAATGAAGATCAATCATTTATGTGGCTTAAAAGGGGTAGGATGAAGCCAGAATCGGAAGCACTTGTAATAGCTGCCCAAGATCAGGCCTTGAGAACACGACATTATGATAAAGCGGTTCTCAAAATTTCCCAAGATGATAAATGCCGCATTTGCCAGGAGCAAGTAGAAACCATTGATCATATTGTCTCAGCTTGTCCAATCCTAGCAAAGACCGAATACCTGAAAAGACATGACAGGGTGTGTAGCTACCTCCACTGGCAGATCTGTACCGCCCTCGAAGTTCCAAACACATGCCCCAAGTGGTACGAACACTCACCAAAACCGGTGACATCTGTTGGATTGTGTACGATATTGTATGACCAACAAATTCAAACTGATCGCACGATAGCGGCAGACAAACCGGATATAGTGATCCGGGATTTGGCGAAAAAATCGTGTTTACTTATCGATGTTGCTGTACCTTGCGATCAGAATGTCGTAACCAAGGAGGCAGAGAAACGTCTTAAATACAAGAGTTTGGAAATCGAGATCAGCCGAATGTGGGGAGTAAAAGCACAGGTCGTCCCGATAGTTATCGGAGCTCTGGGATTTGTTCCGCAAAATTTGAGTAAGAACTTGTCTAAACTCCCTGGTAATTCAAAAGACTGGGAAGTGCAAGAAATTGCTTTATTTGGAACAGCCCACATTTTGCGCAAAGTATTGTAGAGGCACTGACAGTCACCGGATCTGCTCCTGAGGTAGCTGGTTGCAACCTGGAGTAGATTTTATATTCAGCCGACTCATAACATATTTAGTCGTGATGTAATGGAAAAATAATAATAATAAATGTCAGTATTGTTAGTGATGATCTAAATGGAATTAAGCATATTTTTACATTTGAGTTCATCAGAAGGAACAGCCTCCAGTTTGTTTGCAGGTAGATTGCAGGTAGTTTGTTCCAATGTAGCCAAAGGAGGTCACAAAGGTGCGTCTGAATGCAGCATAGCGCCTTGAGGTGGCTTTCCTCCAACGCGCAAGGCCGAAGAAAGCGCCGGGGTCCAGGAGGATGCGGTTCGAAACTCGCTGATGGCAACTTGGGCTGCGCGACCGCTTCGTCATCAACTACCACTTCACCATGTCACGAACAGAGCCAAATGGTGTGCGAGTAAAACCAGTTGCCTCAGAACTCACAACTTTTTTAGACAAAATGTGAGAAAATAGTTATTTATGATACGAGTAGTAAAACTGACATTTTATTTTGCGAATAGAAATGCTATGGTAATGTTACGAGCAAAACAAAATCACTTTTACCACCTGGTCACACATTTTTTTTAAACAGCCTTACTGACTTCTGTTTATTTTTATTCAAGTGTACAAATTACTGACTTTAGGTCAGCAGTTGCTGATGCAGTCAGACGACAGTATTGTGTTTTCTCTCATCCATTCACAGATTTATCTCAATACTCGGTTATAGCACTGGTGCTACAAATAGAACTTTAAGCAAGCTAAGCATGCACTGAACGTACCACGTTTTTACTAGTGGCTGTCTAGAAAAGATGATTTACAAGATGGAAATGTTAATGATCAAATGAAGTGAAAATATCAACATAATTCTTAACTATTAATATGCTTACGCATCTGGCATGCTCATACCATACTAACAATTTTTACATTATTTTGTAAATAATTTGTATAATCTATACATATATATAGATCTACTTTATCTATAATATCTAATTTCATATATATATATATATATATATATATATATATATATATATATATGTAATTCATGCATTAATGTAGTTTTCAGATAGCTCTGATGATAATAGCTACGCTATCAAAAAGATCTTAAGCTTCAATATGCGATATCTGATAGCGGACACCTTTCATTTATTTATTTATGAACTTAATTCATTTTCACTAGGTGATATACATAAACTTACTAGTCGCATTGAATTCAATCTCATTAACAAAAAGACATGTTGAAGCAGAGATAAAACTTTGAAAGAATTTTATGAGAAGTCACTTTACGTTTTTAATTTCTTTAAATTTAAAACTGATTCTTATTTACAGAAAAAGATTAAAGATTCTTCTTTTTCGCTATCTTGATGTGTACATTCACCAGACTGAAGATACAGTTCTGGAGATTCCAATCTCTGGTGGTCTTGATGCATTTTCTCAGCTAGTAAGATCTGATGCATTGTTTAAACAATGCTTTTCATTGGTCTATTATGAAAAAGTTATCTTATAAAGCATCCATTCAAGTATAATATATTCTGTAATGAATGGAAGCATTTGCACGAGAGCTCCAATGCAACTTTAGTTCACTAACGTATATAAACGTCTTTTTGACCTACTGAGCTTACTTTTGTAATTGAAAGGGAATCTCTCTCTTTCTCCCTCTCTTAGTCATGTATCAGAACTGTGGGAGTAATTTGAAAGCGTGAATGAGCATCATGTGGGAAGAGCCCGTGGATCGTTTGACCCCAATGTTGGCACGTGAATGATGAGCGTTACGGGTCCCGTTGTGTAAAATAGTACTTACCCACCTGAAAATGATCCGAGAGAATCACGTAAACTAGTGATCAGATCTGCCGTTCTCTAGAATTTTTAAGAGATTTCCGGATACTTAGCTTGTGTCAAAAATCTGTCATCTCCGGATTCGACCATGAAAGCCTAGCACCTCTCGGTTGCGGTTACTCTGAGCGATGTGATGAACGGACGATGATAAATGAATTATAAACGGGAGAACCCCGAGAAACCCTTCAGAGAGCTTCGTTTCTCCATCACAAATTGCATGTGGATCGGCGGGGGCTCGAATCTAGACCTCAGTGGTGGAGACGTGCTATTACACTACGAACTACCTTCGCCTGTCTGCCTACCTGCCTGCCTGCGTGCCTGTCTGCCTACCTACATACCTACCTTCCTTCTTGCCTGCCCGCCAGCACGCTTGCCCGATCGCCCGCCCGCCCACCCACCCACCCACCCACCCACTCGCCCGCCCACCCACCCACTCGCCCGCCCACCCACCCACTCGCCCGACCACCCACCCACCCGCTCGCCCGCCCACCCACCCACCCGCTCGCCCGCCCACCCACCCACCCACCCGCTCGCCCGCCCACCCACCCGCTCGCCCGCCCACCCACTCGCTCACTCGCTCGCCCACCCACTAACTCACTCGCTCGCCCGCCCGCCCGCCCTCTCATCCATATTCGCTTCCTCGCTTGAATACCCATCCAACAGGCAGTGCGCCCGCCCATCCAGCCACTCACGCACCACATTCGTTAACGCATTCGGTGGCAGGCCATCTCGGCCCACTGTGTTCCGCGGGAGGAAGAGCCGTGAGAGCGGCTGGCGAAGGCGGGGTGGGGGGGAGGCGCCAGGTCCCACTTTCCGAGGGATCAGCGGCCGTGTCCTCTCCATTCCCTTTCTGCCGGCGGCGGCGTCGACGCCGGCAGCTGACACCTCGTCTCCCCTGCACTCGCTTTTTTGCAGCGTGTCATCGCGCGCCGCGCCGCGCCGCGCCGCGCCGGCATCTGCGCGCAGAGTGCAATCGGTGGCGGCTTTCCTTTGTCCGGGTGCGCTGGCTCGTGTGGGCCTCGCGTCGCAGCGGACGCGTTCCTTCACCGGCACACCCCAGGGAAACTCCTATAAAAAACGGTTTTTTACTGATACGATATTGTTTATTATTGCCTTCGACACGGACGCTGCGTAACGTACCAGGAACGAGAGGATCGTGTTTATGAGGGAAATATGAAAACATTGAATGTTGTTGCATGTTCTCTTACGGAAGGAATTATGAAAGGGAAATATGAAAAGACAAACTGAGTCAAGTATACATTTAGTTAATTAGTAAATAAGTCAATCTGAATAATGAAAATTAAGTAATATAAAATCTTGTACCACGGTTATTATCTTGTTCTAATGATCTCCGGCTACAAAAAGTCCTGGGGCCAAAAGACCTCGGGTTTTCGGTCGCCACTGGATCATTAGAACTCTTAACACGCCCTTGCTGCATAAATAATTATTTTCTCTGAAATTATCTTGCAAACCGCTTTTGGAATGGATGTGTGCATGTAAAGGATTGCAGAAAAGAGGCCTCAACGAGATACAAATCTTATGCAACTGTCAATATTCCACACAAGGGATAAATACGCTACAAAATGATGCATCCCTTGAAGAAGCAAATTGTTTTTTTTCCTCCAAATACACTTTGTTCAAATTTCTGTTGAATGTTTTTGTGTTGGTTAAATTAGGAATATAATTATTTTTAAAACATTTATAATTAATTTGTAGTTACTTAATAAATTTCTCCATGGCACACAAT